>CM065801.1:133636097-134837169 GCA_033398695.1 Orobanche coerulescens
GAATTAGATTTAATCTATTTGGACTCACGGGAGTCCGAAACTAACCAAACTCATCTCATTCCTTCTAGAGGCCGCCCCCACCTTGATTCCTTACCTTGGTCTTAGTCTTGATTTGGTTGGTGAAGGACTTATGACTTGTGAGATATCATATCTCTTAAAATAAGAATAATGGGATATTGTGGGATTTGTAAGTAGGATAAAGGAAGACTACTCCTTTCTCATCTCCAATTGATTCCATACGTGAGTTAAGCAAAGGAGAGAGAGAAAAGAGTTTCTTTTCATAGTCTTTATCTTTCTTCATTTTTCACTTCTTGATTGTTCTTGGAGAAAATAAAGATATTCATTGAGAGTGTGATTTATTCACTTTGAGTGTTATAATCAAAGGCTTCATCACTTAGCTCTAGCCGTATCCTTGGAGGATATCAAGGTGATCGTCATCCCGTCCGTTTCTCCGGTGCGTGGCAAGTAGAGGCGTTGTATTTTCGACGTTGGATCATTCGAGTGCTTGGAGCGCTTTGGATCATAGAGAATTCATTTAAAGCTTGGGGAATAGCTCAAGAGAAGGAATCCATTTAATCAACGGACTACAAGGGTGAGTTTCTTACATCTCTTGTGTTTTCGTTTATATATTCGTATATACGTAGCTCGATTGATCCTCTTAGGGATTCAGATTGATTTAATTTTCATTTTACTGCTTCCGCTGGGCCTTCGTTTTAGGCACAGAATCCTAATAGAAAGTACTGGGCAATAGGGACCTTGCGATCCTCGGGACAGTTCGTGGCAACAAAGACCTTGGATATCTTCTTAATCCACCACTCCCAACCAATCGGGTCTGAAGCCTCTGAAAACTGAGGAGGATGCATCTTGATGTCATCCTGAAGCCAACGGTCTTCTCCGCCCCGAGTAGCATGGGCCGGAGTTGGGTTCTGAACCACCTGAGCTATCGCAGCCATTTGGTTCACCATTTGTTGCATCACAGCCGCAACACCAAGATCGGCGCCACCTCCGCTTGAGTAGCACTATGGCTCTTATAACCATCAATACTACCAGCCCCAGAATTATGTGATTTGGCCGCCTCACTAGCTGCCCCATGTCCCCGACCGCATCCACAACCTTGGCTGCGACCTCTACCTCGGCCTCTCCCAGCATTCATACTGTAAATAAGAGGTAGCAATTGCAATACGATGATAAGTACGAGAGGAAAAACAATCACAGTTCAAGAATCAGAAGTACGATACAAGGAAACAAGGAATCGAGTAAGGAAAACTTACGAGCACTGGAAGTACCGAGATAATGGCAGCGGGGTGACAATGTGCAAAACAAAACACGACTAGACCCAATTAACCGACAAGCCTAGGTATCCATAAACCTAGTGCTCTGATACCATTTTCTATAACACCCCAAGATATTCAGGGTTTATTACAGCACCGTGGACCCCTACATAGGACCCACCAGGCTAAACAAGAAAATACCACTCGTCAAACCATCTCGGTTAGCGAGGAAACACACATCACTAAGATGAAAATAGAATAGAATGCCCGGTATGACTGGCGGAACAATCATCACTTACAATCCTAAATAATAATTACTGATGTAAATCACAATCCGAGTAAAATGCCTAAGTACTCGCGAGTACTATCTATAAGTTCGCAAATTTAGGAAACAACCACATCGAAAAGGACAATGGAAACAAGGAAACTCAAATGCACACGTCAACAACCCTGGCCAGCATCCTTGTACTGTCCCAGCGCCCGCTCGTCCAGCTGAACGTAACCTGAAATTCATAACAAGAATTTCCCCAAAGGGGTTAGCAATTATGCTAGTACAAGTAACCAAATGAAAAACTTACACCTTACACATATAGTCAAAGCATGCAAAAGATAAAACATCGGTTTGAAACACATATTTACGGAAATGTCAAAACCCAAAACACATTTATAAAATGCACTACAATTAACCGCGGACCCACGCCTCTGTGGCCCCTACCGAGACCCCGTCGGATCTAACCTGTAGTGGTTAAAAGCCAAGCTCGCAGATCCACGCCTCTATGGATCCCTACCGAGACCCCTCCAGATCTAACCCGTAGTGAGCATACACACAAACGTTACTCATGCAATACTACCATGTTAAGCATGTAAGTTCATTAAGGGTACTTGCCTCGATTATCACGACGAAAGGATGGAATGAAACAATCGCAGTTGCGAAAAAATTGGACACACCGAACCTAGATGATTCGTCAAACACCATCACAACCAATTTGACAAGAATAAAAATAACGGAAGACACCCGAAACCCCACCTACGATTCATGTAAGTTCATACAAAACAACGACGAGGGCGGATCGCCACCGAACCCTCTCGATCTCACAAATATCACGAAACTTACCATGAACTCATAGGGAAAATGTGAATACCACCAAGATTAATCATATACATCATGGATTAATCAACAACACGGAACGAATCGGACAAAAACTCAAAAACCCCCAAATTTCCCAAAAATAGGGTTCTAGGAGATTACCTTGGATTAATGATGAAGAACAAGTGTTGGTGTTGTTAATCTACACCAAGAACTCAAGAAGAATGATGGATAGGAATTGCAAGATTTCAAATCGCCCAACGATCGCCCAAGAACTGGAGAGAGAAATAAATGAAAAAGTGACAAATTTGGGTCAACTCTCTGGTATTTATAACCAGAGGGTTTAGCGTGCGCTAAGGACTAGAGGTTAGCGCGCTACCGAATCAAAAATAGGCCAGAACCTACGGTGCTGGCCCGTTGGCGTGCGCTACCATGAAATATCATGTGCTAACGACCTCTCGATAGCGCGCGCTATCGGACCATAGCGTGCGGTACACAGGCACTGTGCCGAGTCCAAACAATCGCACATTACCGGGGCCGGATTAGCGCGCGCTCTTTGGACACCAGTAGCGCTAAGCCAAAAGCGATGGCGTGCGCTAGAATACATTCTTAGCGTGCGCTAAGCTGTTCGTCCAAAGAGCAGAGAGCAGGAACAACATACTGCCACTGCTGGGCTCGAGTCGCTAGCGCGCATTACGAAACAATGTAGCGTGCGCTACTAAATGGTGCTAGCATGCGTTATACAATAAAAATAGCACGCGCTAGGCACAGGATACCTGTAATATCCGAAATTTATACTACTATTGTTTAATGTTATTTTATCCGAGTTATGTTGTACAGCGTGGAATCTGTACAGTATGGATAAAATAAATGAAGGACTGAGATGTCAGTATTGGTATAATTGTCGTATTTGGTCGACAATTGCATTTGAGGATATAATGTGTTTAGTATATGTATTCAGTATGCCGTATGTTCGTATTCTGTATGTTGAGACGTTGGACATGAATGGCGAAAAATGGCTAAGTGTAGCCTTATTAGCGCACGCTAATAGCTAAGCCTAGCGCACGCTATCGTGCAGGGTTAGCGCACGGTAAAGGTAAAAGATAGTGCACGCTAGTACAGACTAGATCAGAAGGAATCTATGTGTGGACCTGGCCACTTTCGGCGCATGTACCGACAAGGTCAATGGATGTTTGTTGTGAAGGATTAGTGCACGCTAATGTATATTGATAGCACACGCTAATTAGATCGGACCAAAGGAATCTTAGCTTTGTCAGGTTACTTTTGGCATATGGGGACACGGGGGTAGGTGCAGACTGTAGAAAGTCAACTATGAGTAGCGCACGCTACGGTCGAAGGCTTGTGTATGCTAAATAGAGCGATTTACGTAGCTATTGCATGGGCATTGCGTACGTAATTCATTGTATGAAGTAAGGCAGTAGCCTCTGGACTTCGATAGCGCACCCTAACAAAGACAGTTAGCGCACGCTAAGCGTGTAACGTACGTTAAATTAAGATGTTAGCGTACGTTAATAATGTACAGTGTATATATAAGTGCATTTGGCCATTATTCGTCATTTCCATCCATTTCTTCATGTGAACCGATAGAGAGAGCCGTGAGATGTATTTGAGGTTCCCAAACACTGAGAGATGATGATCTTTAACAAGATTAAGGTGGAGAGCATGGATTAAAGCCTTGTTCGTGAAGTTATTCATGATTCTTGGAAAGGAGTTCAATTGTTCTTCTTCTTGGTTCATCTATACAAGGTAATTTCGTATCCCTTTGGTAGTGGTTCATTTTTAAGGATGATTACTTGTGAGGAAGCGATTTGGATTATCTTATGATGATGTTATATGATATTCAATGGGATTTCGTTTTGGGTTGAATGTTGATGTTCTTGAGTTGATGATTATTACATAAACAAGTTGACAAGCATGATTATGAGTTTGGTTACCGAGTTATGTTGATGTTATTGTTAGTATACGGGTATTGATATGATTCGAATGGTTTCGAATTGTGTTGTTTATCTTCAAAGAGATATGTTGGCCAATGTCTTCCTTCAATTCGGGTCTTTGGTGTTGTTGTTGTTGGTTTCTTCAAATGATGGTGATCATGACGATGATTATGAATTCTTAGTATTCATATGTTGATATTTGAGGAAGAAGATGATATGTGAATATATGAATTGGATTAGGAGTTGGATGATTACCTATATGTTTAAGGATATCGGATTTCATTGTTTTGATAGCTATGAACATGATTTCGAAATCACTTAGTGTTCTTGATAATCGCCATATGTTGATCGGTATCTAAAAATCGTGCATCTGTACAGCATTAGCGCACGCTAAGCTTACTGTCTAGCACACGCTAATGGGAGCGACTTAGCGCACGCTACTTTAAGTGATTAATGTGCGCTAAGTAGGCAGACTGTGCAGTATTTTCGTGTTGTGCTTGCGAATTCATGCTGGTTTGAGTTGGATTGATCAGCCTAGTGGTTCATTGAGATATTGTTGAGCCGTTGGGTTTGTGAATTAGTTTTATTGATTGTTGATCATTATCGAACTTGTTGTTTATCGATTATTGTAATAGGTTGAGATTATTGATCAGTGATTAGAACCATTCTTTGCGGTCTTATTCGAAATTGTTCGTGAATTGCATTGGTTGGGTCCGAGGAACTTGTAGATGACGGCAATGGAATTGGTAACGGCTTCATCGGTATCGGGGCAAGTTATTACTTGCTCAGTTTATAATATTTATTGAATGGCTTCAGTTTCATTCGTTTATAATTCGTATAACAATGTTTATAATCGTAATCACAGGAGATTTGGGATTATAAGTTGTATTCGAGTTTTGGGAATTAAATCATGATGTATATGATTTACATTTGTTGTTAGTATACTTGGTATCGAGGATACATTGTGGTATAGACGAAGACATGAATTATCTACCGTCCATGACAGTTTGGATCGTCGAATATTCAGAATAATGGTTCGTGATGGTTTAGACATCGAGATTGCTCTCGAAGGACTCGGGGCAAGTACTCTAATCATTTTTATGCGTGTATCGTTGTGTCATGCATTGTGTATCATTGTTATATGCATTTGTGCATTGTTGTTGTATGTCCACATCGGGTTGTGTTGGGATTCGGTGCCTAAAACAAAGGCCCAGCAGAAGCAGTAAAACGAAAATTAATTTGATCTGAATCCCTACGAGGATCGATCGAGCTACGTATATACGAATATATAAACGAAAACACAAGAGATGTAAGAAACTCACCCTTGTAGTCCGTTGATTAAATGGATTCCTTCTCTTGAGCTATTCCCCAAGCTTTAGTTGTATATCCCTATGATCCAATGTGCTCCAAGCCCTTGGATGATCCAACGTCGAAAATACAATGCCTGTACTTGCCACGCGCCAGAGAAACAAACGGAACGACGATCACCAGATTAACATCCAAGGTTACGGCTAGAACAAGTGATGGAAACTTTCTAATCAAAATTACAACACTCTAAGTGTTTAATCTTTGATTTCTCTATCTCACTTTAATTTTCTCCAAGAAAAATATATGAAGATGAAGAAGAATGTGATGACTATGGAAAAATGAACTCCAAGTTCTATCTCTCTCTCTTTTCTTATGGTTGGTGTGTTCAAAGTCTATATCTTCAAGATATGTCTTCACATTTATTCTTCTTCCTTTTCCCCCCAAAATCCCCTTTACCTTATTTTAAGCGATATCAAATCTCTCAAGTCCTAAGTCTTTGACCAACAAAATAAAGACTAAGACCAAAGGCAAGGAATCAAGGTGAGGGCGGCCTCTAGAAGGAATCGGACGAGTTCGCTTCGTTTCGGACTCCCGTGAGTCCAAACAGATAAACTCCGATTCTGTTCTGATGTATTTATATCATTTAATTAATCCAATTAATTAAACATATCAAGTACAAAATAACATAATTAATTTCTCTAATAAAAAATTATATTCATGAATTAAATTAATCACCCAGTGATATATTTAATTAATTAGGCCGTAAACCAATTTATCCAATAAATTAATTTAGACATCCAATGTCCCAATTTAGATATCCAATATCTAATATTCATAATGAGATAATAAGCTCGATTCATTCCGTCGTCAATCCTATTGCGCGACTCGGTAGGTCCTTCTCAGTCAGCAATGGGAGGAACCAAAGAGTAGTAGCATCACCTAGCTAGCCTGGCGGCCTACACTGTACCCCAACTGAGAACGAATGATGGGATCATTCAAGAACCATTCTGTCGTGAATACCAGTATATGTATAAACCCTTCTTTCAAATGTCCCGATCAAGTTATAGGGTCACGGTCAGTCAAACCCTATCTGTACTTGACGCTATGCATACGTTAATGCAAATCGAGATCATCGAGCTCTCGTGTATCCAATACAACAAGCTCCAATGCTTTGGCCAAAGACTTATGATCTCATCTGCCAATAACCGCATAGGACATATAACCCGCTCACTAACGGGAGAAAGAATTCTATCTTGGAGTAAATTATATTCACTAATACCTATCACAACCTTTCGATTCCGTCATTGACTGTCCCGGAGTTAAATCAGTGTGACGAATCGAGGGTGAGTCGGTCCAAGTATACTAATCCAATTAGCATACCTATAACGTGTGCTCCCACTAACCATTAGTGTTCGACATGCACTCTCCATGTCAAAGAACATGTCATACCAGTCTTCACATAAAATTAACACCCACTCAAGTTTCATCGACTTGTGAACGATTCAGTATTTGAGCTATAAACCTTTCCAGTGCCGACCCCCTTATCCAATAAGGAGTGGAACGTTTTGCTCTCAAATACACGGACTAGTTTCTATATGTATATTTACGAGTTAGGAATGCCAGTAACTACCAGTAAATAAAAAAACATCCATTGCCTTATATTAATGATTTACATAATAACAAGTACAATGCCCTCACTCAACATGCTCTGAGAGGCATTCGATGTCATACTCTTAACAATCTCCCACTTGCACTCAATGCCACACACTATGGTATCTAATACCCATGTTCTCCAGATGACACTCTAAGCTAATATGAGAAAGTGGCTTGGTCAGTGGATCAGCGACGTAGTCGGCTGACTCAACTCTATGCAGCACAATATATCTCTTTGCGAACAAATTCTCTTACGAGATGATACTCTCTCTCAATATGTTTGGTACTATTGTGAATCATCGGCTCCTAGGCATGTGCTACCGCTCTGGCAGCGCAGCACAAGGTGTCACGTGAAGTTTACCCAGTAACTTCTAAATCCTTCCTTTGGAGGCCTCTGAGGCCGCTTTATACTCAGCCTAACAGGTGGAACCAACCATCGCGATATACTCCTCCATTAAGAGTAAATGTAGCCAGAAGTAGACATATAATCGTCTTTTTGTCCTTGGAAGTCCAATACAGAGAATCCCATTACATTCAGTTCTCCACCGCCGTATTTAAGAACCAGGTCCCTAGTCCTTCTAAAGTACTTGAGAATGTTCTTTTACGACAGTCTAATATTCCCTAACTGGGTTAGCCGGAAACCTACTTACCACGCTCCCAGCATGCTCAATGTCAGGTCTCGTACACAATAAAGTATATATAAGGCTAGCCAAATTCCGAAGCATATTGTATATTACTCATTTTCTTTCATTATTCCTCACTATGAGGACACATCTTCAAGGTGAGTTTTATTCCATGTCGCATCGATAGGAACCCTCTTTTAGAATAATCCATCTTAAATCACTTTAAGATTTTATCTATATAGAGGGCTTGGGAAAAACTTATCATTCTCTTCAATCTATCCTAGTAGAGTAGAATCCCAATAATATAGGTTTCTTCTCCCGAGTCTTTCATGGAGAAATTACCCAAAAGCCAAGCTTTCATAGAACTGAGCATTCCCACATCATTTCCTATTAGTAGAATGTCATCCACATATAGTACTAAGAATGCGATCTTGCTCCCATTAACCCTCTTGTACACACAAGGTTCCTCTTCATTTTGCACAAAGTCAAACTCTTTGACTGCCTCATCAAAAGGAAAATTCCAACTCCATGAAGACTGCTACAATCCATTTCATGGAGTCTACATCCATAATTTCTAGGTCATTGGTCGCGGGTCGATCTCTTGTTTACCACCTGGAACCTCATGGAAACCCAGTTCCTCCAAGTGCATAAAACTATACCTTTCAGGTAATTGAGACACCCTACTAGACCTACGAGGTGGTTGTACTTGTGTTACAGAAGGTTCGGTTCTAATTTCTTGCACAGATGTCTCCTGAGGAGTTTCATTGTATTCTTCCAAAGAAATATTTCTACCAGCTCCGCCTTCCTGAATGAACTCATCTTCTAGGAAGTGTGCATGCAAAGCAATAACGAACTTTCGATCTTTGGGCATGTAGAATAGATAACCCATCGTCTCAGATGGGAATCTAATGAAACGTCTCCTCACGGACCTCGCTTCCATTTTGTCCACCTTAGTCTTCTTGACATAGGCGGGACACCCCCAAATCCTAATGTGATTAAGACTTGGTTTCCTGCCCTCCCACATCTCATGTGGAGTTTTAGGAACGGATTTGGAAGGACATCTGTTCAAGATATATGTAGCAGTCATGGGTGTATACCCCTACGGGTAAATCGGTAAGTCAGTATAGCCTAGCATGGAACGGGCCATGTCCAACAAGGTCTGGTTCCTTCTTTCTGACACACCATTTAACTGAGGAGTGCCTGGAGGTGTTAGTTGTGATACTATTCCATGTTCCTTCAGGAACTTGTTAAACTCCGTACTCATTTCCTCGCCATCTCGGTCCGATCGAAGTGCTTTGATATGATTTCCAGTTTGTTTCTCGACTAGGGCCTTAAATTCCTAGAATTTCTCAATGGCCTCGGATTTATGTTTCATTAAGTATACATAACCATACATAGTATGATCATCTGTAAACGTAATGAAATATTGATATCCGTCACGTGCTACTTCCAAAGCACGACATACGTCAGTATGGATTAATCCCAGTTTATCAGTGGCTCTTTCAAAAGTCCATGTGAAGGGGGACTAAGTCATTTTGCCTTCAAGGCAAGATTCACAAGTAGGAAAAGGATCCGATCCCAATGGACCCATAAGTCCATCTTTTCTATCTTGTAAACCTTGGTCTGACCAACATAACCAAGCCTAAGATGCCATTTCAAAACTTGATTGATTTCATCCTACCACGTTTTTCAGTCATAGTATTCACAACTACTTTGTTGTTGAGATTTAGATGATACAATCCATTTAACAATGTAGCAGTACCCACTAGTTTATTTCTGAAATAAATTTTGCAGGAACCATCACCAATGATAAATGAAAAGCCTTTTCGGTCCATTACCGGAATGGATACAATATTTTTATGCCCCTTGGGCAAAACAAGTACATCTTCTAAAGTCAAAACAAAGCAGGATTTTAAACCCAAAAGAAGTGATCCTATGTAGGTTGCCTCGACACTATTCCCGCTTTCGAGTGTGATCATAACTTCTCTAGCTCCATGCTTCCTACTTTGTTCCAGATCCTGATTCATGGTACAAATATGAGAGCTAGAACCAGAATCCAGTATCCAGGAAGTAGAAAATACAGTAGCAAAACAATTTGTTTCCAAAACTAAAAGTTCTGTACCTGAAGCGCCATGAAGAATCGGACAGTCTCTTGCCCAGTGGCCTAGCTCACCGCACTTGAGACAAGCGTCCTTCTTCTTGCTCTCTGGAACCATCGGGGCCTTGCCCTTACCCTTAAGATCCTCGACTTGTGGTCCCGTCCGCTTGTTGGTCTTTTTCTTCTTGTTCTTGGACCTCCGAGATCCAGAAGAAATCACAAGGGCAGACTCCTTCACCCGCGGAGTCTTCATTTGCGACTGAGCGGTCACTAGTTTGTTCATTAGCCCAGCTAAGTTACATGCATTCTCATTCCAGTTGAAATTCATAACAAACTGTGAGAAGGAATCAGGGAGAGAAAGTGGCTTGGTCAGTGGATCAGCGACGTAGTCGGCTGACTCAACTCTATGCAGCACAATATATCTCTTTGCGAACAAATTCTCTTACGAGATAATACTCTCTCTCAATATGTTTGGTACTATTGTGAAACCTCGGCTCCTAGGCATGTGCTACCGCTCTGGCAGCGCAGCACAAGGTGTCACGTGAAGTTTACCCAGTAACTTCTAAATCCTTCCTTTGGAGGCCTCTGAGGCTGCTTTATACTCAGCCTAACAGGTGGAACCAACCATCGCGATATACTCCTCCATTAAGAGTAAATGTAGCCAGAAGTAGACATAGAATCGTCTTTCTGTCCTTGGAAGTCCAATACAGAGAATCCCATTACATTCAGTTCTCCACCGCCGTATTTAAGAACCAGGTCCCTAGTCCTTCTAAAGTACTTGAGAATGTTCTTTTACGACAGTCTAATGTTCCCTAACTGGGTTAGCCGGAAACCTACTTACCACTCTCCCAGCATGCTCAATGTCAAGTCTCGTACACAATAAAGTATATATAAGGCTAGCCAAATTCCGAAGCATATGGTATATTACTCATTTCCTTTCATTATTCCTCACTATGAGGACACATCTTCAAGGTGAGTTTTATTCCATGTCGCATCGATAGGAACCCTCTTTTAGAATAATCCATCTTAAATCGCTTTAAGATTTTATCTATATAGAGGGATTGGGAAAAACTTATCATTCTCTTCGATCTATCCTAGTAGAGTCGAATCCCAATAATATAGGTTTCTTCTCCCGAGTCTTTCATGGAGAAATTACTCAAAAGCCAAGCTTTCACAGAACTGAGCATTCCCACATCATTTCCTATTAGTAGAATGTCATCCACATATAGTACTAAGAATGCGATCTTGCTCCCACTAACCCTCTTGTACACACAAGGTTCCTCTTCATTTTGCACAAAGTCAAACTCTTTGACTGCCTCATCAAAAGGAAAATTCCAACTCCATGAAGACTGCTACAGTCCATTTCATGGAGTCTACATCCACAATTTCTAGGTCATTGGTCGCGGGTCGATCTCTTGTTTACCACCTGGAACCTCATGGAAACCCAGTTCCTCCAAGTGCATAAAACTATACCTTTCAGGTAATTGAGACACCCTACTAGACCTACGAGGTGGTTGTGCTTGTGTTACAGAAGGTTCGGTTCTAATTTCTTGCACAGATGTCTCCTGAGGAGTTTCATTGTATTCTTCCAAAGAAATATTTCTACCAGCTCCGCCTTCCTGAATGAACTCATCTTATAGGAAGTGTGCATGCAAAGCAATAACGATCTTTCGATCTTTGGGCATGTAGAATAGATAACCCATCGTCTCAGATGGGAATCTAATGAAACGTCTCCTCACGGACCTCGCTTCCATTTTGTCCACCTTAGTCTTCTTGACATAGGCGGGACACCCCCAAATCCTAATGTGATTAAGACTTGGTTTCCTGCCCTCCCACATCTCATGTGGAGTTTTAGGAACGAATTTGGATGGACATCTGTTCAAGATATATGCAGCAGTCATGGGTGTATACCCCTACGGGTAAATCGGTAAGTCAGTATAGCCTAGCATGGAACGGGCCATGTCCAACAAGGTCTGGTTCCTTCTTTCTGACACACCATTTAACTGAGGAGTGCCTGGAGGTGTTAGTTGTGATACTATTCCATGTTCCTTCAGGAACTTGTTAAACTCCGTACTCATTTCCTCGCCATCTCGGTCCGATCGAAGTGCTTTGATATGATTTCTAGTTTGTTTCTCGACTAGGGCCTTAAATTCCTAGAATTTCTCAATGGCCTCGGATTTATGTTTCATTAAGTATACATAACCATACCTAGTATGATCATCTGTAAACGTAATGAAATATTGATATCCGTCACGTGCTACTTCCAAAGCACGACATACGTCGGTATGGATTAATCCCAGTTTATCAGCGGCTCTTTCAAAAGTCCATGTGAAGGGGGACTGAGTCATTTTGCCTTCAAGGCAAGATTCACAAGTAGGAAAAGGATCCGATCCCAATGGACCCATCAGTCCATCTTTTCCATCTTGTAAACCTTGGTCTGACCAACATGACCAAGCCTAAGATGCCATTTCAAAACTTGATTGGTTTCATCCCTACCACGTTTTTCAGTCATAGTATTCACAACTACTTTGTTGTTGAGATTTAGATGACACAATCCATTTAACAATGTAGCAGTAGCCACTAGTTTATTTCTGAAATAAATTTTGCAGGAACCATCACCAATGATAAATGAAAAGCCTTTTCGGTCCATGACCGGAATGGATACAATATTTTTATGCCCCTTGGGCAAAACAAGTACATCTTCTAAAGTCAAAACAAAGCAGGATTTTAAACCCAAAAGAAGTGATCCTATGTAGGTTGCCTCGACACTATTCCCGCTTTCGAGTGTGATCATAACTTCTCTAGCTCAATGCTTCCTACTTTGTTCCAGATCTTGATTCATGGTACAAATATGAGAGCTAGAACCAGAATCCAGTATCCAGGAAGTAGAAAATACAGTAGCAGAACAATTTGTTTCCAAAACTAAAAGTTTTGTACCTGAAGCGCCATGAAGAATCGGACAGTCTCTTGCCCAGTGGCCTAGCTCACCGCACTTGAGACAAGCGTCCTTCTTCTTGCTCTCTGGAACCATCGGGGCCTTGCCCTTACCCTTAAGATCCTCGACTTGTGGTCCCGTCCGCTTGTTGGTCTTTTTATTCTTGCTCTCTGGAACCATCGGGGCCTTGCCCTTACCCTTAAGATCCTCGACTTGTGGTCCCGTCCGCTTGTTGGTCTTTTTCTTCTTGTTCTTGGACCTCTGAGATCCAGAAGAAATCATAAGGGCAGACTCCTTCACCCGCGGAGTCTTCATTTGCGACTGAGCGGTCACTAGTTTGTTCATTAGCCCAGCTAAGTTACATGCATTCTCATTGCAATTGAAATTCATAACAAACTGTGAGAAGGAATCAGGGAGAGACTGTAGGACAAGGTCGGTTTGAAGAGAAGTATCCATCTTTAAATCAAGAGCCTCCAATCTCTCGATCATGGATATCATTTTGAGGACGTGGTCCCCAACCTTCTCATCTTCCTTCATCCTTGCACCGAACAGTTGCTTGGATATCTCATATCTAGTAGTTCGACTGTGCTCGCCATAAAGCTCGGTTAAGTGAGATAGAATCTGCCTAGCAGAAGTCATTTTCTCATGAGCTCTCTGAAGCTCATTAGACATGGAATCCATCATATATGCAAGGACTATTTCAATTTTGACTTTATCTCCCGGCACGTCATCCTTAACCCACTTTTCGTGGTTTTCAATCTCTTCCTGATTGGCTCTTGTCCACACTGGAGGCGCCGGAACGTCGGTCTCCAAGACGTATCCCAGTGCCTCTATACTGAGGACTATCATCTGATTGCGGAGCCAATCCACAAAGTTAAGTCCGTTCAAGGTGTTCTTTTCAAGTAAAATTGCGAGTGGATTCATTGTCATATTGAGAGTTATGTCTGCATTAAGTACGACACATTAATAAGTGACTCGTTTAATTATGATATGAGTATAAAATTAAGGTCTTTTCTATTCTTGTTACCCAGCTCCCACTATTTTTATCGGAATAGCACTTGAAATCCGGAAGTATCGTCGCTCTACTTCATAGTGGTGATCGAGTTCTTTATAAATATTAACAGAGGGCAACCGGACAGGTTTCTAGTCTATTAATTTTCATAAAGTGGTGTCCAACATCAACCCATCTAATGGATGATTCGATCTTCTTTTTCCCCGTGTTCACTCCCCTCAACCTATACGATTTCTATGGTTCGTGAACAAGTTAAGTTTATACCATCGACGCAAATCAGTTTCACAATTGGATCTTATCCGGAAACCTATCAGGTTTCTAGGGATAAAATTTGCTCCAACCGAAGGCATCCAATGCGCTCCCAGTAATTTATCCGCCCTCCCCGAACAACTACCCCGATAACTCGGAAGCATAGCACATCCAGTTTGGATTTCAATTTCCCGAAAGCTCGATGGAGGGTAGGAAAACCTTGAAACCTTATAAACTTAATAATTTATTGTGGGAGAAATTTCGCGATTAACGTTACACTTTGCACATTAATCATTTAAGCACGTTTGTGGCATTCATACATTATGAAACAACCATTTACAACCTAGTTGCTACCAACATGTGGTTCATGGACCGTTCCTAGAAAACAAAAACTCTGTAATCTAATTACAAGTCTTCGTCTTGAATCTTCATCTTCTCGAAATAGATCTTTCTCCGGTCTTCGTCATTACATATAAATTATTGCATCCTAGATACAAATATTTCTAGTAAAATAAATACGCTCAAAACGGCCTTTACAACCCAATCGATTAAAACAAACAATTCAAAAACTAAGTCCACGAACCACATCCCCATTCAAAAGTATTCATCCAATAAATACTATATAAATAGAAAGCGTAGAGATACATTGATCTAGTCAACAATACGAACCGATCCAATCTCGGTAATATGAAAACGTTCAAAATAATTCGGTCGATCACAAGAATTCCAATAAATCAATTTTCCCTTATAAAATAAAATACCATAAATCATTTTAATCATATTAAATCTAATTTAAAATGTGAGAAATTATTTTTAGGAATACACGAAGAAAACAAGCCCGAAACGGGTCCGAAAAGGGCTGGACCGCGCCCGAAAACACAACGGGCAGCAAGTAGGGCTGCCCAGCAGCCCTGGGCCGCGGCCCCTACTCCAGTAACCAAATAGGTGGTCTGCAACAGCCCTGGGCCTCGGCCCCCGAGCCCTGGGCCGAGGCCCCCTCCTTCCGGACCACTCCCGGACCGTCCAACGGTAATTCGGGGCTAGTTTTTCGATCGGATATCCAATATCTTTATTTTCCAACATTCATATCTTCAATATAAATCATATTTCCCAGAAATTAAAGATTTATATTTAGACATAAACTTACGAAAAATACAACTAGAACGAACGAAAAACATATACCATGATTATGACTATAAATGATTCCAAATCATTCACCATCTAATCAAGCATTCCAAATGCCAATATCGTATATACGATCGCAAGACCTACGCTCCGATACCACTGTGGGGATTTGGTTCCTAAAACGAAGGCCCAAAGAAAGCGGTAAAATGAAAATTAATTCGATCCGAATCCCTACGAAGATTGATCGAGCTATGTATATACGAATATATATACGAAAACACAAGTGATGTAATAAACTAACCCTTGTAGTCCGTTGATTAAATGGATTCCTTCTATTGAGCTATTCCCCAAGCTTTAGTTGTATATCCCTACGATCCAATGTGCTCCAAGCCCTTGGATGATCCAACGTCGAAAATACAACGCCTCTACTTGCCACGCGCCGGAGAAACAAACAAAACGACGATCACCCGATTAACCTCCAAGGTTACGGCTAGAACCAAGTGATGGAAACTTTCTACTCAAAATTACAACACTCTAAGTGTTTAATCTTTGATTTCTCTCTCTCACTTTAATTTTCTCCAAGAAAAATATATGAAGATGAAGAAGAATGTGATGACTATGGAAAAATGAACTCCAAGTTCTATCTCTATCTCTTTTCTTACGGTTGGTGTGTTCAAAGTCTATATCTTCAAGATATGTCTTCACATTTATTCTTCTTCCTTTTTCCCATAAAATCCCCTTTACCTTATTTTAAGAGATATCAAATCTCTCAAGTCATAAGTCTTTCACCAACCAAATCAAGACGAAGACCAAAGGCAAGGAATCAAGGTGGGGGCGGCATCTAGAAGGAATCGGACGAGTTCGGTTCGTTTCGGACTCCCGTGAGTCTAAACAGATAAAGTCCGATTCCGTTCCGATGTATTTATATCATATAATTAATCCAATTAATTAAACATATCAATTACAAAATAACATAATTAATTTCTCTAAGAAAAAATTATATACATGAATTAAATTAATCACCCAGTGATATATTTAATTCATTAGGCCGTAAATCAATTTATCCAATAAATCGATTTAGACATCCAATTTCCCAATTTAGATATCCAATATCTAATATTAATAATGAGATAATAAGCTCGATTCATTCCATCGTCAATCCTATTGCACGACTCAGTAGGTCCGTCTCAGTCAGCAATGGGAGGAACCAAAGAGTAGTAGCACCACCTAGCCAGTCTGGCGGCCTACACTGTACCCCAACTCAGAACGAATGATGGGATCATTCAAGAACCATTCTGTCATGAATACCAGTATACGTATAAACCCTTCTTTCGAATGTCCCGATCAAGTTATAGGGTCACGGTCAGTCAAACCCTATCTGTACTTGATGCTATGCATGCGTTAATGCAAATCGAGATCATCGAGCTCTCGTGTATCCAATACAACTAGCTCTAATGCTTTGGACAAAGACTTATGATCTCATCTGCCAATAACCGCATAGGACATATAACTCGCTCACTAGCGGGAGAAAGAATTATATCTTGGTATTCAGTAGGACCTGCTACTTGCCCGTCAAGATGCTCGTCGAGGTTGACCCCCACCTTCCGGTTTACAGGGTCGAACTACCCTAATGAAAATATTTACGTCACAAGCACATCCCTACTAAATCCTCAAGTCAAAGGTTCACAAATACCTATCACAACCTTTCGATTCCGTCATTGACTGTCCCGGAGTGAAATCCATGTGACGAATCGAGGGTGAGTCGGTCCGAGTATGCTAATCCAATTAGCATACCTAAAACGTGTTCTCACACTAACCATTAGTGTTCGACAGGCACTCTCCATGTCAAAGAACACGTCATACAAGTCTTCACATAAACTTAACGCCAAGTCAAGTTTCATCGACTTGCGAACGATTAAGTATTTGAGCTATAAACCTTTCCAGTGCCGAACCCCTTATCCAATAAGGAGTGGAATGTTTTGCTCTCAAATACACGGACTAGTTTCTATATGTATATTTATGAGTTAGGAATGCCAGTAACTACCAGTAAATAAAGAAACATCCATTGCCTTATATTAATGATTTACATAATAAAAAGTACAATGACCTCACTCAACATCCTCTGAGTGGCATTCGAGGGCATACTCCTAACAGGTTGGTCCGACGGGATCATCGAGGCATCTATGCTAGCGTGCGCTGGATCATCAGACAGGTTTTTCCACCACGGTAGGTCTGACGGGGTCATCGTGAGATCTAGGCTGTGAACGCTGGATCATCGGATTACATATGTGTTGTTATTGTGCATATGTATATTATGGGTTTGCCATAAGTATACAGTGTTGTTATTGATGTGAGTATATTGACGTTGTCATATGAGTATGCATTTGTATGTCTTGTGTTAGGATCATGTCCGTATGTTGTATTAATCTGATCTTGGATTAAACTGACGAGATTCGTCGTGGCATTGCGTATTCTGAGGTATGTTCCGTATTTCCTTTGGTATTTTTCTTTGATGGACAATCGATTATCGTGTTGAGATGTAATGATGTTACCCTACGGATTGGGTTGGAAAGAGTTAGTAGATTTCGTAGCAGTGAGTTATGATAATGTTTGAGAACCTTCGGTATTGTTGAGAAATAATACAGATATTTCGGTATGAGCTTGTCATGTTGTTGAAAGAATACGAGATGTGAACTTTGGTATTTATTATCACGGGTTGGTAAAGTTATGGCGTTAAGATTACATTGGTAGTATTCTTACTTAGTATTTTCATTGGTATGTAATTATTGACAAGATGTGATGGTTATCATTGTTGGATATTATGGCTGACCCCGTCGTGGGCTTTCTTTTTAGGTTCTTAGATTATCAAGCTTGTAGCAGTTGTGGAGAGATGAGCTTCCCGGAGGATACTGGCTAGGGCATGTATTTGTGTATTGAGTTTCCTGATCAGTTCTTGTATTTCCACTGCTAGAGTATTTTTAATTGTTTGTCTTTTTCCATTGCGTGAGTATTTTAAATGGCCTTTTGGTATCTGGTAACTTAGATTACTTTGGTAATCATTTTATAAACTATTTTGTTGGTACGGGTAAGCGATAGCTTAACATATGTTTTTGAACTGTTGTGCTTTGGCATTGGGGCCTTTTGGTTTCAAATGAGATTTTACGATGGTTTTGATAAACGGATTTTATAAGCCTTCGAGTGTTTTAAATAGATAATACCGTCGTTAGCCTCTTGGGCATTTGTAAATATTTTCGAAAATTTCCTTCAGTCTTGTGGGTTCCTGTCGGGGCCCACGGCGCTGTAATATTCCTGGATGGCTCTGGGGTGTTACAGAATATGGTATCGGAGCTTAGGTTGTGAAAACCTAGGCAGTTGGGTCGAGTTGGGTCATGCTTTTGTCGTGTCATTCGAGTTGTCGGTTGACAAGTGTTAAAAGCTCTGTGTTTTTGTTGTTCACTCGGGCTTGTGCGTTATGTGATTTACCAGTGTGGTACTGGGGTTGTTGTAACTTTTCCAAATGGTATTAACGTGTTTCTTCCAATAGAGCTGTGTTGTGTTATCGAGTTGAACTGAGTTTGCAAAATGTGTGTTTTGAAAATATCTGTGTCCAGTATTTTCTTGAGTCGAGACATGTGCCAGTATCACAGGGAATCGTCGACTTCACGATCTGTAAGTTACTGGATTTTTGAATTGTATGGAGATTTATTGTTGTTCTAAGTTGATATGCTTTGAGATTCAGCAGAATATTATGCGTTACAGTATAAGGTGATAGAGTTGGGACAGGATTGATAATCTCGAGAAGTTATGATTTTGGAAATCAATATGTCGGTTAAATTTTGGAAACGGAGTTGTGCATTTGGGAGGAATGTTGGGAATGGTTGAGAAGAACGTGCAGTCATGTTAATTCATTTTGAGATATGAATTGTTTTTGAGCATTTGAAAGTGATACTTTTCGAAATGAATGTTTTACGTATGTTTTACCGTAAATGATTTTTGGGCCGAGACCCAATCAATTTTGAAATAGTTTTATAACTCAGGACTTGGGGTCCGAAAAAGAGTTTCCTACTTTTTAAACTTCTTGTAATGTGGAACAAGGTACGGGCGAGACCCTTATGTTTCAAAAGGCTTTTCTGATTTCTTAAAACTCCCGAGATTTGTAAAACACTTTATCATTCATTTATCTACTTTATTACTACCTTTCGAGATTTTGATTTATTTGTTCAAATGAAACCTCTCGGGAAGTCTTTCGCTGTGTTGATTTATTTCAATGCTTTGGCATAGCATATTTGAGGTGATCCAGGATGGATTAATGATTGACGTTGCGAGTCATATGTGGAAAAGGAGTTTTTGGTTGGAGTTTATATATTGAGATTTTAGAACTCTATCAGATGGTTTTCCGATGTAATGTCAGTGGAATTGGTGACGAACCGAATTGGTATACAAGAGTATGGATGTAGTCGAGCATTTACATAATTACATTTTGCTAAATCGTGTGGATTTGAAGGAAACTGTTATCGAATACTTGGCATTAACGAGCCAGTTTAACTTTTCAAAAATTGATTTCGTGGTCTTACGAAAATTTATGTTTTGAGTTTTGAAATTTTTGAAAGAACTTTCGAAAATTTGTCTTCTTGACAAGACTATATGATTTCAAACTGGTTTTTAAAATGTAACTAGTATATATATGCATTTAGTGCATAGCGCATATCATGGTGAAGTTATGAGTGTGACTCACAAACTGGATATCATATCGGTGGTACGAGGAAAAGACATTCGAACTTCAGTATGGTAGTTTGGTTATCCAGGGATGATCGATAGATTTATCGGATAAGAGAAATATGCTGCGTGTTGTAGATTCATGCACAGGATGTAATTTTGGAACTTTGGATTTTGTGAAACCGGGACATATGTGCTATGTGATTCCATTGGTATGGTAGTAGCGCGATTTTACCATAATGATTTTTGAATGATTTCTTTGTAATTGTAGATTTGGGGATGGTGACCCCATGCTGGTTGCTTTGGATATTGAGTGGTCATTCCCACTCCACTTATGATTGGATATGTTCGTCGGTTTGTGATTGGTTGTTCGTATGCCGAGGAGTATGTTCACCAGTCGGGTATGTTTATTGAGATCCACTCTATGTGATTGGTGTGTCGTTTTGAGAACTTTATTCGTTCGTATATCAGTTTCTGTGGTTCTGTGTTGATCGTGTTGGAGCTTACCGTGTGAAGGTATTCTCGATTATCGTTGATTGTTCATTGGTAATATTGGAGTTTATCATGTCGATGATATTCTCCACTGCGTTTTGCCTTTTGGATAGGTCGTGTTAGAGTTTACCATGTCGATGATATTCTCGGTTAATTTCTTGGTTAATCATTGCTGGTCATCATCTGAGCATTCAGATTTTGTGTCGATATTTCGGGATTTGTTGCTATTGTGTTGGGCAATTGTTTCACAGATGTATCGTGCATTATTGGTTTTTAGAAGATTGGGACTTGATTGTGTAATCAGGCAGACAGGATTTGAAACGGTTAGATTATTTCATCCGAAGATGATATATTTTGTTGAGACTTATATTGTGATTGCTAGTATCTCAAGAGATCGTCGACTTTGCGCATTTATAATCGTATTGTTTTCATTATTCGGTAATAATGACGATCGATCGTTGTCGTGATGGTTTCGGAATATTTTGGTTGAACGGTTTGTTTATTTTTCTATGGCGGCTTGCAAATTTCGAGGACGAAACTTATTTTAAGTGGTGTAGTATGTAATATCCGAAATTTCTACAACTATTGTTTAATGTTATTTTATCCTGAGTTATGTTGTACAGTGTGGAATATGTACAGTATGGATAAAATAAATGAAGGACTGAGATGTCAGTATAGGTATAATTGTCGTATTTGGTCGACAATTGCTTTTGAGGATATAATGTGTTGAGTATATGTATTCAGTATGCCGTATGTTTGTATTCTGTATATTCAGACGTTAGACAAGAATAGCTGAAATGGATAAGTATAGCCTTATTACCACACGCTAATAGTTAAGCCTAGTGCACGCTATCGTGTAGGGTTAGTGCACGCTAAAGGTAAAAGATAGCGTAGGCTAGTAGAGACCAGATCAGAAGAAATCTATGTATGGACCCGGCCACTTTGGGCGCATGTGCCGACAAGGTCAACGGATGTTTGTTGTGAAGGATTAGCGCACGCTAATGTATATTGATAGCGCACGCTAATCAGATCGGACCAAAGGAATCTTGGCTTTGCCAGGTTACTTTCGGCATGTGGGGACACGGGGGTAGGTGCATACTATAGCAAGTCAACTATGAGTAGCACACGCTACGGTTGAAGGCTTGCGTATGCCAAATAGAGCGATTTACGTACGCTATTGCATGGGCATTGCGTACGTAAATCATTGTATGAAGTAAGGCAGTAGCCTCTGGACTTTGATGGCTCACGCTAACAAAGACAGTTAGCGCACGCTAAGCGTGTAACGTACGTTAAATTAAGATGTTAGCCTACGTTAATAATGTACAGTATATATATAAGTGCAGTTGGCCATTATTCGTCATTTCCATCCATTTCTTCACGTGAACCGATAGAGAGAGCCTTGAGAGGTATTTGAGGTTCCCAAACACTGAGAGATGATGATCTTTAACAATATTAAAGTGAAGAGCATGGATTAAAGCCTTGTTCTTGAAGTTATTCATGATTCTTGGAAAGGAGTTCAATTGTTCTTCTTGGTTCATCTATACAAGGTAATTTCGTATCCCTTTGATAGTGATTCATTTTTGAGGATGATTACTTGTGAGGAAGCGAGTTGGATTATCTTGTGATGATGTTATATGAGATTTAATGGGATTTCATTTTGGGTTGGGATTTCATTTTGGGTTGAATGTTGATGTTCTTGAGTTGATGATTATTACAAAAACAAGTTGACAAGCACAATTATGAGTTTGGTTACCGAGTTATGTTGATGTTATTGTTAATATACGGGTATTGATATGATTCGAATGGTTTCGAATTGTGTTGTTTATCTTCAAAGAGATATGTTGGCCAATGTCTTCCTTCAATTCTGGTCTTTGGTGTTGTTGTTGTTGGTTTCTTCATATGATGGTGATCATGACGATGATTATGAATTCTTAGTATTGATATGTTGGTATTTGAGGAAGAAGATGATATGTGAATATATGAATTGGATTAAGAGTTGGATAATTATCTATATGTTAAAGGATATCGGATTTCGTTGTTTTGATAGCTATGAACATGATTTCGAAACCACTTAGTGTTCTTGATAATCGCTATATGTTGATCGGTATCTGAAAAGCATGCATCTGTACAGCATTAGCGCATGCTAAGCTTACTGTCTAGCACACGCTAACGGGAGCGACTTAGCGCACGCTACTTTAAGTGATTAACTTGCGCTAAGTAGGCAGACAATGCAGTATTTTCGTGTTGTGGTTGCGAATTCGTGCTGGTTTGAGTTGGATTGGTCAGCCTAGTGGTTAATCGAGATATTGTTGAGCCGTTGGGTTTGTGAATTGGTTTTATTGATTGCTGATCGTTATTGAACTTGTTGTTTATCGATTATTGTAATAGGTTGAGATTATTGATTATTGATTAGAACCATGCTTTGCGGTCGTATTCGAGAATGTTCGTGAATTGCATTGATTGGGGCCGAGGAACTTGTAGATGACGGCAATGGAATTGGTAACGGCTTCATCGGTATCGAGGCAAGTTATTACTTGCTCAGTTTATAATATTTAATGAATGGTTTCAGTTTCATTCGTCTATAATTCATATAGCAATGTTTATAATTGTAATCACAGGAGATCTGAGATTATAAGTTGTATTCGAGTTTTGGGAATTAAATCATGATGTATATGATTTACATTTGTTGTTAGTAGACTTGGTATCGAGGATACATTGTGGTATAGATGAATACGTGAATTATCTACCGTCCGTGACATTTTGGATCGTCGAATATTCAGAATAATGGTTCGTGATGGTTTAGACATCGAGATTGCTCTCGAAGGACTCGGGGCAATTACTCTAATCATTTTTGTCATTTGTGTCGATCATGTTATGATACATGCGTGTATCGTTGTGTCATGCATTGTGGATCATTGTTATATGCATTTGTGCATTGTTGTTGTATGTCCACCACGGGTTGGTCCGACGGGATCATCGGGGGATCTATGCTAGCATTGGATCATCAGATAGGTTTTTCCACCACGGTTGGTCTGACGAGGTCATCATGGGATCTAGGCAGTGAATGCTGGATCATCGGATTACATATGTGTTGTTATTGTGCATATGTATATTATGGATTTGCCATAAGTATAGTGCTGTTATTGATGTTAGCATATTGACGTTGTCATATGAGTATGCATTTGTAGGTCTTGTGTTAGGACCATGTCCGTATGTTGTATTGATCTGATCTTAGATTAGACTGACGAGATTCGTCGTGGCATTGCGTATTCTTAGGTATGTTCCATATTTCCTTTGGTATTTGTCTTTGATGGACAATCGATTAACATGTTGAGATGTGATGATGTTACCCGACGGATTAGGTTGGACAGAGTTAGTAGATTTCGTAGCAGTGAGTTATGATAATGTTTGAGAACCTTGGGTATTGTTGAGATACAAAACAGATATTTCGGTATGAGCTTATTGTATTGTTGAAAGAATACGAGATGTGAACTTTGGTATTTATTATCACGAGTTGGTATTACATTGGTAATATTCTTACATAGTATTTTCATTGGTATGTAATTATTGATGAGATGTTATGGTTATCATTGTTGGATATTATGGCTGACCCTGTCGTGGGCTTTCTTTTTAGGTTCTTAAATTATCAAGCTTATAGCGGTCGTGGAGAGATGAGCTTCCCGGAGGATACTGGCTAGGGCATGTATTTGTGTATTGAGTTTCTTGACCAGTCCTTGTATTTCCACTGCAAGAGTATTTTTAATTGTTTGTCTTTTTCCGCTGCGTGAGTATTTTAAATGGCCTTTTGGTATCTGGTAACTTAGGTTACTTTGGCAATCATTTTCTAAACTATTTTGTTGGTAAGTGTAAGCGATAGCTTAACATATGTTTTTGAACTGTTGTGCTGTGGCATTTCGGGCCTTGTGGTTTCAAATGAGATTTTACGACAGTTTTGATAAACGGATTTTATGAGACTTCGAGTATTTTAAATAGATAATACCGTCATTAGCCTCTTGGGAGTTTTTAAATGTTTGCGAAAATTTCGTTCATCCTTGTGGGTTCCATCTCGGGGCCCACACGCTGTAATATTCGTGGATGGCTCTAGGGGTGTTACAATACCAATGGCCCAAAACACCCAAAACACAATAAACACGAACGAAACATCAGACGGAATCTCACAACACGCATAATAACATAAGATGGATCTGCGACAATCCCGAGACGGCAGTTCCAAACAACGATTATGAGAATCGAACGAATAGCGACGGAAAGGCAATAAACACGAAATTGAGTATAATAGGTCCAAAACAAGCTCGGATGGCAAAAAGTCCAGTATTAAATATTCTCGAAATATTAATACAGTTAAAAGCGAGTCGCTAAAAATTAAAAATATACCAAAAATGAAAATATCGGGAAAGAAAAAATGCGGCTATTACACTCATCTTGCGCCATGCACGAAGAGATGATCTATGTCATCCGGGAAGGACCTATCAAGATTATGAAGGTCAACACTGCCCTAAGAATGGAAGGGTAACCTATGCTGAAATGCTCGAGAAGGAGCGCGATCAGTGGACGACTAATGATCGCAAGCGTGCTAACCTGTACAACGTCGCCAAGAATGCGCAATTTGTCACTCTAGACAAAGGCACATTCTCTAAGGTAAAGAACTGTCAGACAGCCAAGCAAATGTGGGAGAAACTCAAGCTTATTTGTGAGGGTACTGATCTCTCAAAAGAAAACAAAATTTCTAAACTTACTCAGCAATTTGAGTCTTTTGAAATGAAACCTACAGAAACACTTGAGGAGCTTAACCTCAGATTTATCAGCATTATCGGTGAACTTGAATCATTGGGTAAACTGTATACCCAAAGGGAGAAAATTTTGAAAATATTTAGATCACTCCCTGCCCGATGGGACATAAAGACCACAACTATGCATGTGTCCTGTAACTTAAACGATATTTATACTTTCGATCTCTTTTCTGACCTAAAGGCATTTGAGTATGACATTGACAGGAGAGAGAAATCTGGAGAGTGACCTGCCAAGACTACAGCACTGGATGCTGTATCTGACAGGAGACATAGTTCTGCACGCAGCACATCCAAGTCGGCACACAAGGCAGCAGACAGCGACGATGACATTCTGTCGCAAGATGAAATGGCCTTGATCATGCACAAGTTCAAGAAGTTCATCAAACAGTCTGGAAAGACTCCATACAGGCTCAAGCCTTTTAACAAGGTTAGCTATGAATCCCCTTCATCTGGTGATTCTAACCTAAGCTATAACTGTAGGAAGCCAGGACATTATGAAAATAAGTGTCCTCATTCCAAAGTGCAATAGTTGCCAGAAGTTGAGCAACGGGAAAAGAATGAGAAAATACGTGCCTGGAGAACAAGCTTAAGGCCCTGATTGGTGAATCAGAAGCCTCTCCCGCATCGAACAAGACCGAGAAGTGCCTATATGAAAATTGACAGTGACTCCTCTGACCATTAAATTGAGGATAAAGCATATATGTGCTTTATCGCTAAAGAATTACAGGATGATGATGATAACGATGATGAAGTAAGTTCAAATTCAACTATTCCCATAAATGCATCCATACTTTTGAAAATATGATGAATGAATTTAAAAACATTCAAAAAGACTATGAGACACTCAAACGAGAAAATATACAGCTCGAAATTTTAAGGCCCTGATTGCGACGATGACATTCTGTCACAAGATGAAATGGCCTTGATCATGCACAAGTTCAAGAAGTTCATCAAACAGTCTGGAAAGACTCCATACAGGCTCAAGCCTTTTAACAAGGTAAGTTATGAATCCCCTTCATCTGGTGATTCTAACCTATGCTATAACTTTAGGAAGCCAGAACATTATGCAAATAAGTATCCTCATCCAAAAGTGCAATAGTTTCCAGAAGCTGAGCAATAGGAAAAGAATGAGAAAATACGTGCCTGGAGAACAAGCTTAAGGCCCTGATTGGTGAATCAGAAGCCTCTCCCGCATCGAACAATACCGAGAAGTGCCTATATGCAAATTAACAGTGACTCCTCCGACCATGAAATTGAGGATAAAGCATATATGTGCTTTATCGCCAAAGAAATATAGGATGATGATGATAGCGATGATGAAGCAAGTTCAAATTCAACTATTCCCATAAATGCATCCATACTTTTGAAAACATGGTGAATGAATTTAAAACATTCAAAAAGACCATGAGACACTCAAACGAGAAAATATACAGCTCAAAATTTTAAACATGGAGCTAAAAGATGAAAATGACTTGCTTAAAAACAAATATGAAAATATGTCTCTTGATTGAGAAAACAGCAAAGTCACCTATGAATAACTCATGGGAAGCAATCATCAACTTGTAAAAGATCTAAATAAGGCAAAGTCTCATAATGAGTGCAACACAAATAATTATGCTTTACTCGAAGCTAAAGTAAAAACTCTCGAGAAACGAGAAGGAGAACTCGAGAGCATCCTGAAATTATTTGAAAAATCTTCTATAAGGATGGAAGAAGTTCTAAGCACTGGCAGCATGCCCATGATAAACGTGGCTTAGGATACAACTTGTTCTCCCATAAGGGAAAATATAGTACGATGTTCGTCACGGGAGTGGAACCCATTCCTGAACCCGAAGAGACCCCAAGTCACGCAAAGGTTACAACTGCCCCTCCTCATACAGCGAAGGCTGCGATTCCACCCCCAAGTTCCTATCATAGACAGCGGAAACGTCAGCCTCCCAAACCTGTGAGACGTGATCAATAGGGTGTTCCCCGAGCATACCAACAGCACCAATGGCCATTCAGAAAGAAGGCTGTATCTAAGTATCAAAGGCACGCACCGCAGTACTACCAACAGTACAGTGCGTCTTGATAATGGATATAGGAGCCCCGTTATCCATCCAGAAAACAGGCTGCCACGCAGTACCACCAACAGCTTTGGGAATCCAACTGGAAACCTGGAAGGCAAGTTGTAAGGCCGAAGAAAATGGTCCCCCATCCAAGACGGCAATCATACTGGAATAAAAAACCTAAAATTTTAATGCATAATAATCAAGATTATAACGACTATGTGCCTCCCCACATAAATATCACAAGACTAGACCAAACGTAACCTACAGCAAACCAATTACTGCCAGGAAAATTTGGGTACCAAAGGGCACTAACATCCATGGACCCAATAATCAAACGGGACCGAAATCTACCTAAATGCTTTGCTTACATAATATCAAGGAAAAGGACATCTGGTACTTTAACAGCGTATGATCTCGACACATGACATGAGATATTAGCAAGCTGTCAGATTATATAGAAGGTCCTGTTCAAAAGGTATGCTTAGGTGACAAATCTAAAGGAAGAACAATGGGAAGGGAACCCTGCTTGTAGGAAAGTTTAAAGTCACTGACGTAGCCTATGTTGAAGGCTTACAGTATAATCTACTTAGTATTAGCCAGTTCTGTGACAAATAGTTCTAGGTCAAATTCTATATATATCACTGTAGGGTGAAGGACATCAAGACTAAGGAAGTCGTCCTCACAGGAAGCCGATCACGTAATATGTACATTGCTGACTGGAAGCCTACGAGCTCCACTATTCCATGTTTTGTTGCCAAAGGCACTGCAGATCAAAGCTGGCTATGGCACAAAAAACATGTCGCACATCAACTTCAATACTATCAACAAAATCGCAAGATAGGGAATGATCAGATTTGCCCGGTGTGTCATTTCATAAAAACAACGTCTGTGGACCCTGTTAGAAAGGCTAACAAGTCAAACCACCATGAAAAGCAAGTCATACATGTCCACTCGCAGGGTACTGGATTTGCTACACATGGACCTCAACGACCCTGTAGACCCTGTAAGTTTAGGAGGTATGAAATACTGTCTTGTTATTGTTGATGATTTTTCTAGGTATGCTTGGACAATCTTTCTGAGTAAGAAGAAAGATACCATCACGAAGTTGCCAGAGCACGTGAAGAAGCTACAGAATGACAAAGGGTTGAGTATCTTGTCCATTCATTCCGATAGAGGTACTGAATTTACAAATTGCTTTATAGAGCAATACTATTCATATAATGGAATACAACACGAATACTCAGCAGCCCGAACTCCTCAACAAAATGGCGTTGCCGAGCGAAAGAATAGGACGCTGAAAGAAGCAACAAGGATCATGTTAGCCACAAGCAAATTGCCGCAGTGGTTCTGGGAAGAAGCAACAAATATAGCGTGCTACATACACACAAAACCGATGTATCATCAACAAGCATCACAACAAAACAACATATGAGGTATGGAATAATAAAACTCCAATTGTTGCATACTTTCACATTTTTTATGCAGGTGTTATATTCTAAATAATGGGAAGGATCAACTCAAGACCCTCGATGAAAGTCGGATGAAGGTATATTCGTACGATACTCCTCTATCAGCAAATCTTTCAGAAAATTTAACAAAAGAAAGCTAACAATAGAGGAATCTGTCCATGTAGTATTCGATGAACCCCATTGTGACCCTACAAGAGTAGAAGGCACAACCCAGAACAAACACTTTCCATTGATGATTCCTAAACTCCAATAGAACCTGTCGTGGACTTAGAAATCAATCACGCTGATTTAAGATCAGAAGCAATCGAATATGATGCTGTACAAGCTGAAGTCGAGACTACTGCACCACAAAATACATCACGGGATGCCGAATTAGAACCTGATAGGAGATGGCTGAGAGATCACCTCCAGGAGTTGATGTGTAACCACCCGTAGAAGAATACAGAGTACACAAGGAACTGTACTCTATGCACAAAAAGAGACAGATCTTGAAAAGTCTCAATTTCTAGTATGCAAATCTCAAGCCAAACTTAGGAGACTAGATATGTGGACTCTAGCTGTATTTTTAGCCCAATCCAAACTTGTTTCGCAAAATAAATCTCTGAATAATTTGCACTGGATCACTTATATGGAACAAGAGCTAAATGGTTTTGAAAGAAGCAATGTATGGTATCTTGTGCCCAGACCAAATCATAAGGCTATAAATGGAACTAAATGGGTATTTAGAAACAAAAAGGATGAAAATGGACTTGTTATAAGAAACAAATCCCGTCTAGTCACTTAAGGCTACATACAGGAAGAAGGCATAGACTCTGATGAAACGTTTGCCCCTGTATCCAGACTAGAAGCCATCAGGATATTCCTAGCATTCGCCGCCCATAAGAACTTTATAGTATATCAAATGGATGTTAAGAGTGCATTCCTGAATGGAGATCTCGCCGAAGAAGTCTATGTTGAAGAACCATGGTTTGTCAACACTGAAGGTGGAGACCTAGTATACATCCTACAGAAAGCTCTGTATGGACTTAAGCAAGCACCTAGAGCCTGGTATGAAACTCGATCCCTATACCTAATCAACAATGGGTACGAGAAAGGCACAGTGGACAAGACCCTCTTTAGGATACAGGAAGGTGACGCTCTTTTAATGGTACAAATATATGTCGATGATATTATATTTGGTTCAACTAACCTCACTCTATGTCAAAGGTTCTCTTATCTCATACAAAGTAAATTTGAAATGAGTTTGATGGAAGAACTTAGCTGTTTTCTAGGATTGTAGGTTAAGCAATTGCCTAGAGGAATATTCATCAACCAAGAAAAGTACAGCAAGGAGATGCTCAACAAATTTGGGATGAACAACTCCAAATCCTCGTCCACCCCTTGAGCACTTCTACGCAAAATAGTGTTGATGAAGCTAGAAAGTCGGTTAATCAATCACTCTAAATGAACCTTATAGGCTAACTCCTGTACCTAACGGCAAGCGGGCTCGATATCCAGTTTGTCGTAGGAGTTTGTACCCAGTATCAGGTAGCACCTAAGGGGTCACACTTCACCACAACCAAACGAATCCTTAAGTACGTGAAAGGAACAATCGATGTAGGATTGTGGTATCCTAAAGAAGGAGGATTCGATTTGGTATGATACAGCGACTCAGATCTTAGAGGATGTAAGTCGGATAGAAAGAATATAATCACTTTCTTAGACCTAGGCTTGTGTCATGGTTCAGTAAGAAGCAATTGTCCAACTCGCTTTCTATAGCTGAGTCGGAATATTATGCCGCTGGAAGTTGCTGTATGTAGATTCTATGGATGCAATAGCAGTTACAAGATTATGGAATCAGCACGCACCAGAGATACTCCAATCATGTGCGATAGCACGAGTGCAATTGCAATCACGCACAACCCTGTATTGCACTCGTGAAGTAAGCATATTGATATGAAGCATCATTTTATCAGGAATCATGTTGAGAATAAAGATGTTCGGATCGAGAAGATTCATACAGGCTTATAGTTAGTCGACATCTTTACAAAACCTCTCAGCACAACCAGATTCTGCATGCTTCGACAGGAATTGGGAATGTTACAGCCTAACTCCATGTAAGTTTTAACATTTTACACATCAATTGAAGGGGAATGTTGTAAGACCCAAGAATACAGTATCCACTTTGATTAATTGTACACTCAGAACAAGCCAGATCTTACTGTAGGGAAAAGAAGACATAAAACCTTCATACAACTGACGTGTGCATTAATTAAGGGGGAATACAGTACAACCCATGAATACAATGTTAATCCAAATATTGCTGTAAGAATTGAATCCTGTATGTATTTTTTGAGGGAGAACGCTGTATTTTCGCATATACATCACATACACTATAGGATATCAATTAATATTATAATAATATCTAATTCGTATACTTTCTCACAGTAAACTGTTTTCAGTCCCCGTGCTTTGTCTGAAATTAAAACGTTTTATCCTTTAATGGTTTTAAAGACACCTGGACTTTATTACCTCAAATACCGTGATTTCAAAATTCAAACCGTCATTTCATGCAATAGTGGAAGACGAACTGTCAGAAGTGGGACCAGTCATCATTTCAAAATCTATGGATTAGACGTACAAGTTACATCTAAATCCATCTTGTACGTATTGGGATTCGGTGATAAAAACGAGTTACGCAGCGGAAAATAAACCGGTCTAACCTGCTAAAAGCAAACCCCAAAACGGATCGTACAAGCATCGTATAAACGAATATGAAAATGACTAAGATATAATTTAGAAGCCATACCCTCGTAGACCTTTAATAATATCTTCTTGAAGAAAAATCCGATCCAAGCTTTTTCGGGTCACCAACACGAACACGAATCCAATTCGTTCTTCCTTCATGAATGATCAGAACACCGAAATTGCCGAGTGTCTCTATGTTATCACGCGACGGATATTGATCAGAAAAATAGTATGTCAATTCATTCTCAAAGAACACGGCTAGGAATCGACACAATATTTTTCTTCTCTTCTCTTCTACGTTTTCTTTCTCTGCAAGCTGAACAAGACTTGAAGAAAAATTCTTCTCCCTCTCACTTTGAAGCTCACAGCCAGCACGTCTTTTAGAGGTGTGTGTGTTTTTTTCAACTCACTCATGCCATGTGAAAGACATATCTTTATATAATACAAAGTGATATTAAAATGATGAGATTCCAAATCTCATGCATTTTGTCCTCAGCCTTGCAAAATATGACTAACACACCCCACACAACACATGGTGAGTTTCCAAGCATGAGATGTAATACCCAGTTGTAATTCAGTAATTATCATTCAGTATTTATCATTCAGTAATTGATACTCAGTAATTTTCACTCATTATTAATCAATTGTCACTCAGATTCAGTCATGGTATTCATCATTCAGAGTAATTGTATCGTATATCAATCTTCATTCATCACTAATCGGATTGGAGTTTCGTGCCGCGTTTATCATCATTGTCATTTCGTTGCGAGCTGTGCGTGAGGAGTAGCGCACGCTACATAATCCTTTTAGCGTACGCTAATTGGGTATAGGTAGCGCACGCTACCACTCAGCTTTAGCGCACGCTAAGGTTGTCCTGGCTGCAGTCCAGAAGGTACTGGACTGCAGGTGAGATTATTTGTAGCGCACGCTACGAGTGGTAAGTAGCGCGCTAACGGTTGTAGTAGCGCACGCTATATGTGTGGAGTAGCGCTAGGGACAGACAGGTTGAGTCCGGTGGCTACCGGATCGCATCGATTATTTCATAGCGCACGCTATGTGTTGTTGTTAGCGTACGCAACCGATATATTAGCGCACGCTAAACAATGGTTGTAGCGCACGCTATCGAGGTCAGATCAGAGGGCAGACAGTTTTCTGGACTCCAGTACTGGGCATCAATATTTCGTTAGCGCACGCTAGTAGTATGGTCGTAGCGCACGCTACAAATAGGTACGTAGCGCGCGCTACCGTGTTCGGACAGTGGGTACTGGACTACCCAAATTACACGTTAGCGCACGCTATGCACAAGGGCTAGCGCACGCTAACCTGGACTGAGTATAAATAGGACAGTTTAGTCAGAGTTCGTCATTTTTCATCTCATTTCATTCCTTCGGTAGTTTTGGGCGATTTCGAGCGATTCGGAGAGGATTCTTCGAGGTGTAATCATCAATCATCATCTTCAAGCTCATCTTTCGGATTGATCATCATTTCATCATCTTCATCACATCGAATCTAAGGTATTAATCTCTTGGATCTAGAATTTCGGATTTTTGGGGTTTTCCTTCCGATTTCTTCGTGTAAGCTTGGATTATCATTGGAATATGTTAGTTATGGATTATCTAACTTGTATAAACATATTCCTACGGGTTTAGTGGTTATTTTCGGAATTATTTCAAGAACCCTTGGAGTTGACTTCGGTTAATTGGGGATTTTCCGATTGATGTTGTTGTAATCATGAGTTATGGATTCCTAATGGATTATTGATATCCTTGAAAGTGTTTTGATGGTTTGAAATACTCATCTTGGAGTTGGTTTCGATTCATTCGAGCTCGGATATCGTTGTGTCGACGTTTGAGTCGATTATGATCGTTTTTTATTTGCGTAATGATCGGATTATTGGTAATTGTGTTATTCAAGGTTGTTCGAGCGACCGATATTTCATTTAGGACGTTGTTCGTGGACGGACATTCATCATCGGTATTGTGTAAGTTAATTCTTACTCGGTTAAAAGGATATTCATACCTTTTGTTGTTGATCATTCATAATCATAACTCATTCATCATTGTATTAATCATATTAAAACTTGTTAATGTCAATTAATCACTTGACCATAAGGAACAGCGGTTCCAATCTTTTCGTTGAGCTATCATTCATTTCATTATTACCCTCATCTCGGTGAGTCATTCTTGACTTTGTCAGATTATTATTTATTCATTGATATTCATTATGGTCATTCTCGTTCATATGACCTTCTGGGTTCATATTGCGTGGCCGGGTGTGGCTGTGTGGAATTTTTAGTCGGGCACGCGATGGTTATTGTATTGGGTTCACGGATACATTAGACCGCACACGGGAAAGCGTTACACCGTGAGACTAATTAGGTACATCGACGGGTGTTGTACACTTACACGTAACATTACGGGCGTACTATGTTACTCCTCTTCGCGTAATTCATAATTAAAATAATTCATAACTTCGCTAATTCATGATTGTGTAATTTCAACTCTTGAGGATTGTTGTTCTCAGAATCGACCATTGGGGATATTGTTTTTCGTGTCATGGCAAGGCTAAAGCACGGGAGAGCACGGTGACGGCGAGGAGTCCCAAAGTGATACTAGTAGGGGGCCCCAAAGATGTTCACCATTTATTCATCATTCATGTTTCCTTTATTTATTCCGCCGCAGACATTCCGTTTGAATGCTCATTTCATTCAGTGTTGTGTATTTTATCTTCATATAAAATACACTAGTATTCATGTTGTCTGGTGTGTTGTAACTAAACTCCTCATCGGAGTAATTATTGTTGTAATGTAGTTCGGTACTACATTTATCTTGTGTAATTCATTCATTTTCATTTGCCTGGTGGGTCCCAGTTGGGGATCTACGGCACTGTAATATCCGCCTAGTTTGGGGTGTTACATAGTTGGTATCGGAGCGTGGTTTTGAATACTACCCTCCAAGTCATGTCTCATTTGAAATCATCGTCATCGGACTAGTATCATTGACTTTCGCCACGTGTGACTGTGCAGATGCCGAGCCAATCAGACCGAAAGAACCGTAAGACTTCTAACGCCATGGTATAATTTCGGCAATAGTCATTCATTCATCATTCATCATTTGACAATCCTCAAATATCATCATTCATTATGATCGCACGATCATATTAACTCATCAATCACTCAATTCATTTCATTACTCGTTAATAATCAGACGATCATGTTAACTCGTTAATTACTCAATTCATTTCATTACTCATTGTCAACTGGATGATCATATTATCAATCTTGTTAAGTTATTCAAGATAATCATTTCAAGAATTTCATCAGATAATCATGTAACTTCAGTAAATCATTCATATAATCACTAAGTTAGAGCATGTATACTCATTTTCATCATCTCATGACATAATCATAACGTGCTAATCATGCGGGAAATATAATCATTATGCGACCTTCCTACTTCAGTATGGAGAGAGCTATCAGGGGATGCACGGGGAGAGGCCGCGGTGCGGACCGAAACCCGAGAAATAATCACTCGCTGCCGGGAAATCGTGCCCAGGACTCGGCTCGACCAGAAGATGTTCGGGTTGATCCACTCACTTTTATGCAGGCCATGATGACCCATGTGCAGTTGCTCAATCATCATTGCGCCACTCTGACCGGATTAATCGAGAGAACTCTCCCGTATGAGATGGCTACTAAGGAAAGTGTTGAACAACAACCTTCATCTTTCAGCAAGAAATCAACGGCGTAATCGGTCCGAAGGCGGTTGGTCAACCTCCAAGAAACCTCGTGCGGGTCCTACCGCTTTCGAAAGGCCCTCCTATGGCACCTAATCTTGCGGGATCTCGGTCCCGAGCGGCTCGCCATCATCTGTTTCAACTGTGGGGCGCCGGGCCATTTCAGTACTAGGTGTACGACGCCGTCTATCACATGTCATAATTGTGGGAATTTTGGGCATAAGGCCCGTTTTTGCCGAAAGAACTCCAAGTCGGCTCCGGTGGCATCTCAAGCCCCGAAGCAACCAGCGTTTCAGAATCAGACTGCTTTGTCAACGTCGTTTAAGACAATGGAAGCAAATAGAGTGGGAGCTCGTATTTATCAGACGGGAGCGTCCGGTTCGGGGGCCGGCAGGTCCCGGATTCATGTGATGAAGAGGATCGACGATCCGGTGGCCCGAACGATCTCAGGTATACTCGTAATTTTATTTCAACCCGTGTGTACCTTTTGATACTGGTGCACCGCATTCATTCATTTTCAAGTCATGATTGAATAAACTTAATTTGGATAGTCCTATTGCTTGTGGACCTCATACCATCGGTGTACCTGACGATAGAAGATTTTCGGAAATCATACCAAGGTAAGCTTAATGACCGCAATTGGTCAGTGGACCTAATCGTGGTGAATTTATCTAAGGACGATGTAATATTGAGTGTTAATTAGATGGATTGTCATGATGCCGTTCTCAATGTTCGTAAGCGCATGGTCACTATCATTTTCGTCGTTGGTCGCCGAATGTGTACTTCAGGAGGTAATCCCCGTTGTCCCGTAAGATTACTATTATGATGGAAGCAGAGAAATTCCGCAAGCAAGTTGTTCAGTCATTCATTGTATCATTTTCATCGATTGGCCTTTCTAAGGCAATCGAGTTATTCAGTCATTCATTGTATCATTTTCATCGATTGACCTTTCTAAGGCAATCGAGCTATTTAATCATTCATTGTATCATTTTCATCGATTGGCCTTTCTAAGGCAATCGAGCTATTTCATCATTCATTGTATCGTTTTCATCGATTGACCTTTCTAAGGCAATCGAGCTATTCAATCATTCATTGTATCACTTTTTATCGATTGACCATTCTCGCAATCGAAATGTTCAATCATTCGTGGTATCATTGTCATCGTTTGACGATGTATTCCGCATTTAGTTATCTGGTTGCTTTCTCATAGAGTAGTGGAATTCAGGAGTGAGTTGAAGCCGGTACGTCCCCATTATCGAAGACACCGTATCGGATGGCCCCGACCAAATGCAGGAGTTGAAGATTCAACTTGAGGATTAGTTCGAGAAAGGTTATCTCCGACCGAGTGTGTTCCCGTGGGGAGCACCAGTGTTATCTATCAAGGAGAGGTATGGTTCGTTCGTGTGTGTATTATTATCAGGAGTTGAACAGGGTGAGGATCAAGATTAGTATCCTCTATCCCGTATCGACGATCTTTTGGATCAACTTTAGGGAGCTTCACTATTTTCCAAGATCGACTTAAGATCTGGATATCATCAGTTGCGGATTCGAGAGTCGGATATCACGAGGACGGCTTTTCGAACACGCTATGGTCGCTATGAGTTTGCGGTTATGCCGGTTGGGTTGATTATTGCACCTGCGGTATTCATGGAGTTAATGAATCAGGTTTTCATCGACTTTTGGATCAGTTTTGTTGTTGTCTTCATCGATGACATTTTGATTATTCTCGTGACCGGGAGGAACACGAGGTTCATTTTCATCAGGTTTCCGACGTGTTAAGACGAGAGCAACTTTATGGGAAGTTTTCCAAAGGTGAGTCCGGATGTCCAAGTGACTTTTCTCGGACTGTAATTTCACCGATGGAGTGCGTGTTGATCCTCGAATACGAAGGCTATCCAAGATTGGTCACCTCCGAAGAATGTTAAGCAAATCCAAGCTTTCGGATTAGCCGCTATTATCGGCGGTTTGTGGAAGGATTTTCTAAAAATTGTTCATCAATTCATTCATCACTCACTCAATCTCATTGTTCACCAATTCATTCATCACTCGCTTAATCTCATTGTTCAATTAATTCATTCATCACTCACCAATCTCATTGTTCACCAATTCATTCATCACTCACCAATCTCATTGTTCACCAATTCATTCATCACTCACCAATCTCATTGTTCACCAATTCATTCATCACTCACCAATCTCATTGTTCACCAATTCATTCATCACTCACCAATCTCATTGTTCACCAATTCATTCATCACTCGCTTAATCTTATTGTTCAATTAATTCATTCATCACGAGTCAATCTCATTGTTCGATTAATTTATTAACCATCCATCCATCTCACGGTTCGCTTGTTGATCTTGTGAATCAAATTTTTCAATCTTGTGAACTTGTTCAAGGTAATCATTTCAGAATTTCATCGATAGGCTTGTCACCTCACTTGACTTTTCAGCGATCTTCTCATATTACGGCGTCATGTCGACGATCGTTTTATTGCATTATTAATGCATCCATTTTGTTAGAGCATGTATGCTCATTGTTATCATTTCATCTCGTAATCATAGTGCAATCTTCATACGAGATCCGTAATTATCACGTGACTTTCTGCCTAGGTATGGAACCAGTTCCGAGTGACATAGGACTCCGACGTACAAGAGATCGTTTCTAGTCGTATTCATGCCGGGAGAGCATCTTCATCTCGCATAACGAGTTCGACCGTTGTTTGCTTAAACAGTGATACATCGGGACATTCATCACCGGTGTTGAGCAAGTTAATTCTTGCTCGATAATAGGATAATCATTCAATTCATCTTCGATCAATTGTTCGCATAGGTCATTCATCATATATCAATCACGTTAAGACTTATATTTATCAACCAATCATTCACCTCACGGGGAACAATGGTTCCAATAATTTCATTTGAGTTATCACTCATTTCGTTATTAGTTCACCTCGGCGAGTTATTCTTGATCCTTGTCGGATATCTAATCATTTATCATTCATCTTAGTCACTCTCGTTTTGGTAACCTTTCGGGGTCATATTAAGCGGTGAATTCAGGTTTGGGTCTTCGTCGAATCGTTGGGATCGAGGAGATCGATGGTATGGAGGATATCGATGTTGGGTACATTTGATATATAGCCTTGTCTTTCAGATGACTATATAACTCAATCCGTATTAATGTGTCATGGTTGTGGATCATTTATTGTTGATCTATCTTATAATGATCGTATTTGAGAATCTTGAGATTTTGAGATCGTTTGATGCATTCCTTTTGGTGTCATACCGAGACTTCGTGATATTTTTTGGAAATCGTTCATTGTGATCCGAGACGTCAAGACTTGGGGTCTTGGGCGTGCGATTGATTTGGTCCCGAGAACTATTTGGACATTATTGTTTGCAGATCGTGATGGATAGTTCATGTCCCGAGTTGTTTACCCTTAGTTTCGAGGACGAAACTCTTTTAAGGGGGGGTGTATGTAATACCCGGTTGTAATTCAGTAATTATCATTCAGTATTTATCATTCAGTAATTGATACTCAGTAATTTTCACTCATTATTAATCAATTGTCACTCAGATTCAGTCATGGTATTCATCATTCAGAGTAATTGTATCGTATATCAATCGTCATTCATCACTAATCGGATTGGAGTTTCATGCCGCGTTTATCATCATTGTCATTTCGTTGCGAGCTGTGCGTGAGGAGTAGCGCACGCTACATAATCCTTTTAGTGTACGCTAATTGGGTATAGGTAGCGCACGCTACCACTCAGCTTTAGCGCACGCTAAGGTTGTCCTGGCTGCAGTCCAGAAGGTACTGGACTGCAGGTGAGATTATTTGTAGCGCACGCTACGAGTGGTAAGTAGCGCGCGCTAACGGGTTGTAGTAGCGCACGCTATATGTGTGGAGTAGCGCGCGCTAGGGACAGATCAGGTTGAGTCCAGTGGCTACTGGACTGCACTGGATTATTTCATAGCGCATGCTATGTGTTGTTGTTAGCGTACGCAACCGATATATTAGCGCATGCTAAACTATGGTTGTAGCGCACGCTATCGAGGTCAGATCAGAGGGCAGACAGTTTTCTGGACTCCAGTACTGGGCATCAATATTTCGTTAGCGCACGCTAATAATGGATCTTAGCGCACGCTAGTAGTATGGTCGTAGCGCACGCTACAAATAGGTACGTAGCGCGCGCTACCGTGTTCGGACAGTGGGTACTGGACTACCCAAATTACACGTTAGCGCACGCTATGCACAAGGGCTAGCGCACGCTAACCTGGACTGAGTATAAATAGGACAGTTTAGTTAGAGTTCGTCATTTTTCATCTCATTTCATTCCTTCGGTAGTTTTGGGCGATTTCGAGCGATTCGGAGAGGATTCTTCGAGGTGTAATCATCAATCATCATCTTCAAGCTCATCTTTCGGATTGATCATCATTTCATCATCTTCATCACATCGAATCTAAGGTATTAATCTCTTGGATCTAGAATTTCGGATTTTTGGGGTTTTCCTTCCGATTTCTTCGTGTAGGCTTGGATTATCATTGGAATATGTTAGTTATGGATTATCTAACTTGTATAAACATATTCCTACGGGTTTAGTGGTTATTTTCGGAATTATTTCAAGAACCCTTGGAGTTGACTTCGGTTAATTGGGGATTTTCCGATTGATGTTGTAATCATGAGTTATGGATTCCTAATGGATTATTGATATCCTTGAAAGTGTTTTGATGGTTTGAAATACTCATCTTGGAGTTGGTTTCGATTCATTCGAGCTCGGATATCGTTGTGTCGACGTTTGAGTCGATTATGATCGTTTTTGATTTGCGTAATGATCGGATTATTGGTAATTGTGTTATTCAAGGTTGTTCGAGCGACCGATATTTCATTTAGGACGTTGTTCGTGGACGGACATTCATCATCGGTATTGTGTAAGTTAATTCTTACTCGGTTAAAAGGATATTCATACCTTTTGTTGTTGATCATTCATAATCATAACTCATTCATCATTGTATTAATCATATTAAAACTTGTTAATGTCAATTAATCACTTCACCATAAGGAACGACGGTTCCAATCTTTTCGTTGAGCTATCATTCATTTCATTATTACCCTCATCTCGGTGAGTCATTCTTGACTTTGTCGATTATTATTTATTCATTGATATTCATTGTGGTCATTCTCGCTCATATGACCTTCCGGTTCATATTGCGTGGCCGGGTGTGGTCCGTGTGGAATTTTTAGTCGGGCACGCGATGGTTATTGTATTGGGTTCACCGATACATTAGACCGCACACGGGAAAGCGTTACACCGTGAGACTAATTAGGTACACGGACGGGTGTTGTACACTTACACGTAACATTACGGGCGTACTATGTTACTCCTCTTGGCCGTAATTCATAATTAAAATAATTCATAACTTCGCTTAATTCATGATTGTGTAATTTCAACTCTTGAGGATTGTTGTTCTGTAATCGACTTCGCTGGGGATATTGTTTTTCGTGTCATGGCAAGGCTAAAGCACAGGGAGAGCACGGTGACGGCGAGGAGTCCTGGATACTAGTAGGGGCCCCACTGCTCATTCTCATTTATTCACCATTCATGTTTCCTTTATTTATTCCGCTGCAGACATTCCGTTTGAATGCTCATTTCATTCAGTGTTGTGTATTTTATCTTCATATAAAATACACTAGTATTCAGTGTTGTCCTGGTGTGTTGTAACTAAACTCCTCATCGGAGTAATTATTGTTGTAATCTAGTTCGGTACTACATTTATCTTGTGTAATTCATTCATTTTCATTTTCCTGGTGGGTCCCAGTTGGGGATCTACGGCACTGTAATATCCGCCTAGTTTGGGGTGTTAGATGAGAGGGGTGGACCACTTGAGTTTAGGTGAGAAAACGAGCCGGGCCACTCGGTTCGTGTACTGGACGTTCGCGTGTCTTGTCCATTGAGTACACTTCATTTTATCTCAAATGTATTTATACTTAATTAATTAATCCAATTAATTAATTTTATCAAATACAAAATTATAACAATATATTTGCAAGAAATAATTATTTATGAATTAAATTAATCACCCTGTAATTAATTTCAATTCACAAGACCGCAGATTTATCAAATAAATCAAATTAGATATCCAATATCTAATATTAATGAAGAGATAATAAATACATATTTTATCCATCACATATCCTTGTGAGCGACTCCATAGGTCCGTCTTAGTCGGCAATGGGAGGAACCAAGGAGTACGGGTAACACTTAGCCAGTGTGCTCCATACCGTAGCCCAACTAAGAACGAATGATCGGACCATTCAAAAACATTATGTCGTGAATACCGTATTCGTATAAACCCTTCAATCATATGTCTCGGTCAAGTATTAGGGTCACGTTAAAGTCAAAACCTACTGTAACTTGACGCTATGTATTCTGTTAATGCAAACCGAGATCATCGAGCTCTCGTGTATCAAATACAACTAGCTCTAAATGCTTTGGCCAAAGACTTATGATCTCATTTGCTATTAACTGCATAAGACATTTACCTGCTCACTTATAGGAGAAAGAATTCTATATTGTATTCAGTAGAGACTCCTACTTGCACACTAAGTTGCATTTCGAGGTTGACCCCACCTACCGGCGATTGGATCGAGCTATTCTAATGACTAACTTAATGTCTTAAGCATCCTATTGAAACCTCAAGTCAAAGGTCCACGTATACCTATCACAACCTTTCGATTCAGTCATTGACAAACCCTGAGTGATATCCATGTGACCGAATCGAGATGAGTCGTGTTCAAGTATACTAATCTCATTAGCATACCTATAACATGTGCTCCCACTAACTGTTAGTGAAGACAGACATTTACATGTCAAAGTACACGTTATACAAATCTTGGCTGAACTTAATGCTCAATTAAGTTTTATCGACTTGCGAACTAGTTAAGCATTCGAACTCTAAACACTTCTAGTGTCTGTCTCCTTATCTCCATAAGGAGTAGAATGTTTGCTGTCAAATGCAAGGACTATTATTCTATATACCAAATCACAATGCCAGTGATATACAATAGTATAGAAATAATAATTGCCTTATTAAATATAAATTCTTAATTACAATACAAATGGTCTCACTCTCTCATCCTCTGAGTGGCATTCGAGGGCATATTCCTAACAATCTCCCACTTGCACTTAATGCCACAAACTATGGCATCTAATACCCATATTCTCCATATGTCTCTCTAAGACCTTCTGAGATAGTGGCTTGGTAAGCGGATCGGCAACATTATTTGCTGTGTCTACTCTCTGTAGTATAACATTCGCTTCCTGAACAATTTCTCTAACAAAATGATATTTTATCGCAATATGTTTGGTGTTGTGGTGAGCCTTAGGCTCGTTAGCCTATGCAACAGCTCCGTCGTTGTCACAAAACAGCATCACAGGCTTCTCTGCATTAGGAACCACTTGAAGTTCCTCAGTGAACTTCTTAATCCAAAAAGCTTCTTTAGCAGCCTCCGTGGCTGCCTGATATTCGGATTGACATGTAGAGATAACAGTCGAACTGTAACGCCCCAAAAAGCATCCGAGAAATTACAGTGTCGTGGGCCCCGCGCCGGAACCCACCAGGCTAAAACTCATTTCTGCAAACATTTCGAATACGCCAACAGGCGAAGGACAGTAATGTATTTTAAATAATTTTCAAAAATCCATTTTCCAAATACCATCACAAAATAAAATCATTTAAAAGTTCAAGGCCAAAAATTCCAAAATTTAACAGTTTCAAAATGTACGCTAAGCCACCACTTATACGTACCGATAAAATAGTTTATGGAAAAAGGTTTAACGAAATGAACCCAAGATTTCGAATACCCAAAAGGCCATTTTGAAATACACACGCAGCGGATAAAAACACAGTTCAAAATATACATTGGCAGCGGAGTAAAACAACCAGTCAAATACTCGGTTCCCCCCAAAATAATGCCATAGCCAGTATCACCCAGTAAGCTCATCTCTTCACGACCGCTACTAGCTTGATCTCCGAGTACCTAAAAATAAAGCCCACGACGGGTTCAGCCACAATACTCAACAATGATAACGATCACATCATCATAAACAGTTACATACCGATGTAATAACATAGTAAGAATGCTACCAACGTAATCTTACCATCATAGCCTTACCGTCTCGTGATAATCCATATCAACCCAATATTTACCATAACCCACATTTCGCATTCTAGAATGATGAAATAAACTCAACTACAACCATGTGTACTGTATTCAAACAATACCGAAAATCCTCAAAATATCATCATAATTCATAAGTGTAGGATGAACCAGCTTTGCCAAATTCTGTCCGTCGGATTACACCGTCAAATCTCAATCTGGATAAAAACCAATAACACACAAAACAATGACAACAAGTCCCAAAACATCGACGTACAGTCCGAACACTCATACGATCAATAACAATGATCAACCAATAAATCAACCAAGAATATCATCGACATGATAAACTCCAATGCTACCAACGAAAGAGCCACAATAATCGAGAATACCATAAACATGATAAACTCCAACACGATCAACAAAGGATCAACAACGACCGAGAATACCATCAACAAGGTAAACTCCAAACACGATCAATAAAAGATCAACAACGACTGATAATACCATCAATAAGGTAAACTCCAAACGATCAACAATAATTGATCTGAAAGAAATAACCCCGACTGTCGAACATACCTCTCGGGCGTATGAACAACCAGTCGCAAACCGTCGAACATACCCAACCATAGATGGAGGTTGAACGACCAATCCATATGGCTCAAAGATGGACGTCATAGTACGCCCGATCCGTGAATGTGTCCATGCACATGTCCTGTAACACCCCCAAAGCCAATCGGGAATATTAAAGCGTCGTGGGCCCCATATTAGAACCCACAAGGCTAAAATCATTTTCGCAAATGTTTCAAACACGCCAACGAGGCAAAGACGGTAATGTTTTAAATACCCAAATATTTTACAAAACATAGTTACCAAATACCGCCATCAAATACCATTTGAAAGCACACGGCGAAGACGCCAAAAAGGACATTTAGAAAGTAAACACGAGCTGGTAAAATACCGAAAGCCATTTAAAGATACACACGCATATGCAACAATGCAACATGATAATTATCATAATTTAACAATACTATATTACCACAAAGCCGGAGACGCTAAGCCTTCCTCGACCAACGTCCCTGAACGAATACACGGTTATTCGGATAGACCAAAATGAAGTACAGTCCATTACTAATACAAAACCACCATCTCGAGTTCAATGTCGGCACAATAACTATCCTTGATATCCACCATTTCATACAATAGACCAAATATAATTCACGTCTCCGTTTCCACTAGACATCTTTAAAATCATATACATTATGATTTATCTTAGTCCAAGCATAATATACATACCATCACCCCGATAATTCATATTCCATAATACCATTGCTATATGAATCATAAATTAAATGAAATCGCAACCATTTATTAAACATTATGAACTGAGCAAGCATAACTTGCCTTGATACCGGTACGACGAAGCCATTACCAATCCCATCGTCTTCATCTACAAGCTCCGTAGCCCCGACCAAGGCGATCCATGTACTCTCCAATCTCTCTCGCAGCACATCAACGATCACTTAACGCAACCTAATACAATAATCAATTAACAATACGCTTGATGACAATCAACAACCGATATAACTGACCAATCACACTCAACGGTTCAACGATATCTCGATCATATACGGAACCAAACCATTACAATTCAAACAATACGAATACAAGCCGCAATTCGATAATAAATAAATTCTAACAAATATCTCAACATTCTTGATTCCAACTTCTATCTTAATTTCGGATTAACACGGCTCATCACTGTAAATTCATTGGAATAAAATTACTGGTTATCATCACGAATAATTATATGCCAAAATTAACCGTAATCCTTCCAAATTCCGTAAAATCACGACATATATAACTCAAGAATTCTTCAAGGACATCAATTATTCCATAATCATGTTTGTATCCAACAAAACGACATAATCCGATGGGTTCTATCATCTAAACCATCATCTAATTCATAATCCAAGGCATACATCATTTTGTTCCTCAATATAAAATTCATACAATCTCAAGATTCACAACAACATCGTAACCATCATTATACAAAGAAGAACGTCAACAACAATATCAAAATCCGAATCAAAGAGAGGAATTATCTAACATACCTCTTCAAGAAGAACCACCATGATCAAGCACTTCCAAAACATCAAGAAATCCAAGCTTCAAGCTTCATATCAACTCATCAAGATCTTAACCAAGGTATAAGGGTCGGAATTAGGATCAGGAGTGGAGGGGAATGAAGTTTGGGAGAGAAAGATGTGTTTCCTCTCGTGAGGAAATGAAAGACCGACCTTAGTTATATAATCCGTCCAGCACTTTACGTACGTTAATGCCTATTATTAACGTACGTAATCCCTCCTAACGTACGCTGCATGTCCTATATAGCGTACGTTATCGCTATCCAGAGCTCACTGTCTTATTTTGCACCTTGTGTTACGTACGTAATACCCATGATGTAGCGTATGTAATATAGTCGTTGACTTGCTAAAGTAACATACGCATTTAACGTACGTAATGATCTACCCTTAGCATACGTAAGGCTTGGGGTTGACTCGGCTATCCACATCTACGCCGAGAGCTGTCGACATCGGGCCCACCTGCCGACCACAGCTCGATCCTGTCTGATTCCCTTCTTAACGTACGTTATGTACCCAACCTAACGTACTCTAAACTCCCTCCGTTACATACGTAAAACACTCTTCTTAGCATATGCTACGCTCGCACCATTACGTACGTAAGCTCTTATGCTTAACGTACGTAGTGGCTTTCATACTTAACCATTTCTGCCCCTTTAGCTGTCTTCAATATACCGAACACGTACACGCGACATACTGAATACATATACTCGTTCCGATAACATTCTTATCTGACACACGATATCCTCAATTGCGATTGTCGACCAAGTACGACAATTACACAAATACGCATACAGTATATCCGACACCGAAAAATATATCAAGCATGTAGTATCCTAGAATTAAATATAACCTCGATAGATATACTGGCACGACTGGCATAGTTCCCAAGATTACTCATCCATGCTGTATCGGCCCACTCTGTACAGTACAACTCAGATAAAATAATTCAAAAAATCATAGCGAAATTCTAGGATATTACATATCTTCCCACTTAAATAAGTTTCGTCCTCGAAACTTGAAATCCTGACATAATCAATATCTCAATCCCGAAATATCTTAAAATCATGTCACCATGCTCAAATAATCATCATCAAAACTGAATAACTGAAAGAACATACTTCCAGGTCCGTGAAGTCGATGATCTCCCGTGATACTAGCATACGACTCCCATACAAAGTCTCAGCATAATGCCAACACACACCAATATAACAAATAGAAATTGGAAAATATCTCAAAAATTTTGGAACCTCCAAAAATAGGTTTGACTCGAAAGTCAAAAAAAATTATTTTCAAAAGTCACGCTACCACCGCACCGGTAGAGCCACATAACACACATGCCCGGGTTTTACAAAACCCAAGCTCCGATACCATCTTTTGTAACACCCCTAAAGCCAACCGGGAATATTACAGCACTGTGGGCCCCACATTGGAACCCACAAGGCTAAAATCATTTTCGCAAATGTTTCAAACACGCCAACGAGGCAAAGACGGTAATGTTTTAAATACCCAAATATTTTACAAAACATAGTTACCAAATACCGCCTTCAAATACCATTTGAAACCACAAGGCGAAGACGCCAAAAAGGATATTTAGAAAGTACACACGAGCTGGTAAAATACCGAAAGCCATTTAAATATACACACGCATATGCAACAATGCAACATGATAATTATCATAATTCAGCAATACTAAATTACCTCAAAGCCGGAGATGCTAACCCTTCCTCGACCAACGTCCATGAACGAATACACGGTTATTCGGATAGTCCAAAATGAAGTACAATCCATTACTAATACCAAATCACCATCTCGAGTTCAATGTCGGCACGATAACTATCCTTGATATCCACCATTTCATACAATAGACCAAATATAATTCACGTCTCCGTTTCCACTAGACATCTTTTAAATCATATACATTATGATTTATCTCAGTCCAAGCATAATATATATAACAGAACCCCGAAAATTCATATTGCATAATACCATTACTATATGAAACATAAATGAAATGAAATCGAAACCATTTATTAAATGTTATGAATTGAGCAAGCATAAATTGCCTTGACACCGGTACGACGAAGCCATTGCCAATCCCATCTTCTTCATCTACAAGCTCCGCAGCCCCAACCAAGGCGATCCATCTACTCTCCAATCTCTCTCGCAGCACATCAACGATCACTTAACCCAACCTAATACAATAATCAATTAACAATACGCTCGATGACAATCAACAACCGATATAACCGACCAATCAAACTCAACGGTTCAACGATTTCTCGATCATATACGGAACCAAACCATTACAATTCAAACAATACGAATACAAGCCGCAATTCGATAATAAATACATTCTAACAAATATCTCAACATTCTTGATTCCAACTTCTATCTTAATTTCGGATTAACACGGCTCATCTCTGTAAATTCATTGGAATAAAATTACCGGTTATTTTCACGAATAATTATATGCCAAAATTAACCGTAATCCTTCCAAATTCCGTAAAATCACAACATATATAACTCAAGAATTCTTCAACGACGTGAATTATTCCATAATCATGCTTGTATCCAACAAAACGACATAATCCGATGGGTTCTATCATCTAAACCATCATCTAATTCATAATCCAAGGCATACATCATTTTGTTCCTCAATATAAAATTGATACAACCTCAAGATTCACAACAACAACACCGTAACCATCATTATACGAAGAAGAACGTCAACAGCAATATCAAAATCCGAATCAAAAAGAGGAATTATCCAACATACCTCTTCAAGAAGAACCACCATGATCAATCACTTCCAAAACATCAAGAAATCCAAGCTTCAAGCTTCAAATCAACTCATCAAGATCTTAACCAAGGTATAAGGGTCGAAATTAGGATCAGGAGTGGAGGGGAATGAAGTTTGGGAGAGAAACATGTGTTTCCTCTCGTGAAGAAATGAAAGACCGACCTTAGTTATATAATCCGTCCAGCACTTTACGTACGTTAATGCCTATTATTAACGTACGTAATCCCTCCTAACATACGCTGCATGTCCTATATAGTGTACGTTATCGCTATCCAGAGCTCACTGTCTTATTTTTCACCTTGTGTTACGTACGTAATACCCATGATGTAGCGTACGTAATATAGTCTTTGACTTGCTAAAGTAACATACGCATTTAACGTACGTAATGATCTACCCTTAGCATACGTAAGGCTCGGGGTTGACTCGGCTATCCACATCTACGCCGAGAGCTGCCGACACCGGGCCCACCTGCCGACCACAGCTCGATCCTGTCTGATTCCCTTCTTAACGTACGTTATGTACCCAACCTAACGTACTCTAAACTCCCTCCGTTACATACGTAAAACACTCTTCTTAGCGTATGCTACGCTCGCACCATTACGTACGTAAGCTCTTATGCTTAACGTACCTAGTGGCTTTCATACTTAACCATTTCTGCCCCTGTCTACTGTCTTCAATATACCGAACACGTACACGCGACATACTTAATACATATACTCGTTCCGATAACATTCTTATATAACACACGATATCCTCAATTGCGATTGTCGACCAAGTACGACAATTACACAAATACGCATACAGTATATCCGACACCGAAAAACATATCAAGCATGTAGTATCCTAGAATTAAATATAACCTCGATAGATATACTGGCACGACTGGCAGAGTTCCCAAGATTACTCATCCATGCTGTATCGGTCCCACTCTGTATAGTACAACTCAGATAAAATAATTCAAAAAACCGTAGCGAAATTCTAGAATATTACATATCTTCCCACTTAAATAAGTTTCGTCCTCGAAACTTGAAATCCTGACATAATCAATATCTCAATCTTGAAATATATTAAAATCATGTCACCATGCTCAAATAATCATCATCAAAACTGAATAACTGAAAGAACATACTTCCAGGTCCGTGAAGTCGATGATCTCCCGTGATACTAGCATACGACTCCCATACAAAGTCTCAGCACAATGCCAACACACACCAATATAACAAATAGCAATTGGAAAATATCTCAAAAATTTTGGAACCTCCAAAAATAGGTTTGACTCGAAAGTCAAAAAAACTTATTTTCAAAAGACACGCTACCACCGCACCGGTAGAGCCACATAACACACATGCCCGGGTTTTACGAAACCCAACTTCTGTAACACCCCTAAAGCCAACCGGGAATATTACAGTGCTGTGGGCCCCACATTGGAACCCACAAGGCTAAAATCATTTTCGCAAATGTTTCAAACACGCCAACGAGGCAAAGACGGTAATGTTTTAAATACCCAAATATTTTACAAAACATAGTTACCAAATACCGCCTTCAAATACCATTTGAAAGCACAAGGCGAAGACGCCAAAAAGGAAATTTAGAAAGTACACACGAGCTGGTAAAATACTGAAAGCCATTTAAATATACACACGCATATGCAACAATGCAACATGATAATTATCATAATTCAGCAATACTAAATTACCTCAAAGCCGGAGATGCTAACCCTTCCTCGACCAACGTCTCTGAACGAATACACGGTTATTCGGATAGTCCAAAATGAAGTATAATCCATTACTAATACCAAATCACCATCTCGAGTTCAATGTCGGCACGATAACTATCCTTGATATCCACCATTTCATACAATAGACCAAATATAATTCACGTCTCCGTTTCCACTAGACATCTTTAAAATCATATACATTATGATTTATCTCAGTCCAAGCATAATATACATAACAGAACCCCGAAAATTCATATTGCATAAAACCATTACTGTATGAAACATAAATGAAATGAAATCGAAACCATTTATTAAATGTTATGAATTGAGCAAGCATAAATTGCCTTGACACCGGTACGACGAAGACATTGCCAATCCCATCGTCTTCATTTACAAGCTCCGCAGCCCCAACAAAGGCGATCCATGTACTCTCCAATCTCTCTCGCAGCATATCAACGATCACTTAACGCAACCTAATACAATAATCAATTAACAATACGCTCGATGACAATCAACAACCGATATAACCGACCAATCAAACTCAACGGTTCAATGATATCTCGATCATATACGGAACCAAACCATTACAATTCAAACATTACAAATACAAGCCGCAATTCGATAATAAATAAATTTTAACAAATATCTCAACATTCTTGATTCCAACTTCTATCTTAATTTCAAATTAACACGGCTCATCTCTGTAAATTCATTGGAATAAAATTATCGGTTATCATCACGAATAATTATATGCCAAAATTAACCGTAATCCTTCCAAATTCCGTAAAATCACGACATATATAACTCAAGAATTCTTCAACGACGTGAATTATTCCATAATCATGTTTGTATCCAACAAAACGACATAATCCGATGGGTTCTATCATCTAACCCATCATCTAATTCATAATCCAAGGCATACATCATTTTGTTCCTCAATATAAAATTGATACAACCTCAAGATTCACAACAACAACACCGTAACCATCATTATACGAAGAAGAACGTCAACAACAATATCAAAATCTGAATCAAAGAGAGGAATTATCCAACATACCTCTTGAAGAAGAACCACCATGATCAAGCACTTCCAAAACATCAAGAAATCCAAGCTTCAAGCTTCAAATCAACTCATCAAGATCTTAACCAAGGTATAAGGGTCGGAATTAGGATCAGGAGTGGAGGGGAATGAAGTTTGGGAGAGAAAGATGTGTTTCCTCTCGTGAGGAAATGAAAGACCGACCTTAGTTATATAATCCGTCCAGCACTTTACGTACGTTAATGCCTATTATTAACGTACGTAACCCCTCCTAACGTACGCTGCATGTCTTATATAGCGTACGTTATTGCTATCCAGAGCTCACTGTCTTATTTTGCACCTTGTGTTACGTACGTAATACCCATGATGTAGCGTACGTAATATAGTTGCTGACTTGCTATAGTAACATACGCATTTAACGTACGTAATGATCTATCCTTAGCATACGTAAGGCTCGGGATTGACTCGACTATCCACATCTACGCCGAAAGCTGCCGACACCGGGCCCACCTGCCGACCACAGCTCAATCCTGTCTGATTCCCTTCTTAACGTACGTTACGTACCCAACCTAACGTACTGTAAACTCCCTCCGTTACATACGTAAAACACTCTTCTTCCGCATGCTAGGCTCGCACCATTACGTACGTAAGCTCTTATGCTTAACGCATATAGTGGCTTTCATACTTAACCTTTTCGCACCTGTCTGCTCTCTTCAATATACCGAACACGTACACGCGACATACGAATACATATACTCATTCCGATAACATTCTTATCTGACACACGATATCCTCAATTGCGATTGTCGACCAAGTACGACAATTACACATATACGCATACAGTATATCCGACACCGAAAAACATATCAGACATGTAGTATCCTATAATTAAATATAACCTCGGTAGATATACTGGCACGACTGGCACAGTTCCCAAAATTACTCATCCATGCTGTATCGGTCCCACTCTGTACAGTACAACTCAGATAAAATATTTCAAAAAATCGTAGCAAAATTCTAGGATATTACATATCTTCCCAATTAAATAAGTTTCGTCCTCGAAACTTGAAATCCTGACATAATCAATATCTCAATCCCGAAATATCTTAAAATCATGTCACCATGCTCAAATAATCATCATCAAAACTGAATAACTGAAAGAACATACTTCCAGGTTCGTGAAGTCGATGATCTCACGTGATACTAGCATACGACTCCCATACAAAGTCTCAGCACAATGCCAACACACACCAATATAACAAATAACAATTGTAAAATATCTCAAAAATTTTGGAACCTCCAAAAATAGGTTTGACTTGAAAGTCAAAAAAAATTATTTTCAAAAGTCACGCTACCACCGCACCGGTAGAGCCACATAACACACATGCCCGGGTTTTACGAAACCCAAGCTCCGACACCATCTTCTGTAACACCCCCAAAGCCAACCGGGAATATTACAGCGTTGTGGGCCCCACATTGGAACCCACAAGGCTAAAATCATTTTCGCAAATGTTTCAAACACGCCAACGAGGCAAAGACGGTAATGTTTTAAATACCCAAATATTTTACAAAACATAGTTACCAAATACCGCCTTCAAATACCATTTGAAACCACAAGGCGAAGACGCCAAAAAGGGCATTTAGAAAGTACACACGAGCTGGTAAAATACCGAAAGCCATTTAAATATACACACGCATATGCAACAATGCAACATGATAATTATCATAATTCAGTAATACTAAATTACCTCAAATCCGGAGATGCTAACCCTTCCTCGACCAACGTCCCTGAACGAATACACGGTTATTCGGATAGTCCAAAATGAAGTACAGTCCATTACTAATACCAAATCACCATCTCGAGTTCAATGTCGGCACGATAACTATCCTTGATATCCACCATTTCATACAATAGACCAAATATAATTCACGTCTCCGTTTCCACTAGACATCTTTAAAAACATATACATTATGATTTATCTCATTCCAAGCATAATATACATGACAGAACCCCGAAAATTCATATTCCATAATACCATTACTATATGAAACATAAATGAAATTAAATCGAAACCATTTATTAAATGTTATGAATTGAGCAAGCATAACTTGCCTTGACACCGGTACGACGAAGCGATTGCCAATCCCATCGTCTTCATCTACAAGCTCCGCAGCCCCAACCAAGGCGATCTATGTACTCTCCAATCTCTCTCGCAGCACATCAACGATCACTTAACGCAACCTAATACAATAATCAATTAACAATACGCTCGATGACAATCAACAACCAATATAACCGACCAATCAAACTCAACGGTTCAACGATATCTCGATCATATACGGAACCAAACCATTACAATTCAAACATTACGAATACAAGCCACAATTCGATAATAAATAAATTCTAACAAATATCTCAACATTCTTGATTCCAACTTCTATCTTAATTTCGGATTAACACGGCTCATCTCTGTAAATTTATTGGAATAAAATTACTGGTTATCATCACGAATAATTATATGCCAAAATTAACCGTAATCCTTCCAAATTCCATAAAATCACGACATATATAACTCAAGAATTCTTCAAGGACGTAAATTATTCAATAATCATGTTTGTATCCAACAAAACGACATAATCCGATGGGTTCTATTATCTAAACCATCATCTAATTCATAATCCAAGGCATACATCATTTTGTTCCTCAATATAAAATTGACACAACCTCAAGATTCACAACAACAACACCGTAACCATCATTATACGAAGAAGAACGTCAACAACAATATCAAAATCTGAATCAAAGAGAGGAATTATCCAACATACTTCTTGAAGAAGAACCACCATGATCAAGCACTTCCAAAAACATCAATAAATCCAAGCTTCAAGCTTCAAATCAACTCATCAAGATCTTAACCAAGGTATAAGGGTCAGAATTAGGATCAGGAGTGGAGGGGAATGAAGTTTGGGAGAGAAAGATGTGTTTCCTCTCGTGAGGAAATGAAAGACCGACCTTAGTTATATAATCCGTCCAGCACTTTACGTACGTTAATGCCTATTATTATCGTACGTAACCCCTCCTAACGTACGCTGCATGTCCTATATAGCGTACGTTATTGCTATCCAGAGCTCACTGTCTTATTTTGCACCTTGTGTTACGTACGTAATACCCATGATGTAGCGTACGTAATATAGTTGTTGACTTGCTATAGTAACATACGCATTTAACGTACGTAATGATCTATCCTTAGCATACGTAAGGCTCGGGATTGACTCGACTATCCACATCTACGCCGAAAGCTGCCGACACCGGGCCCACCTGCCGACCACAGCTCAATCCTGTCTGATTCCCTTCTTAACGTACGTTATGTACCCAACCTAACGTACTGTAAACTCCCTCCGTTACATACGTAAAACACTCTTCTTACTGCATGCTAGGCTCGCACCATTACGTACGTAAGCTCTTATGCTTAACGTACATAGTGGCTTTCATACTTAACCTTTTCTGCCCCTGTCTGCTCTCTTCAATATACCGAACACGTACACGCGACATACTGAATACATATACTCATTCCGATAACATTCTTATCTGACACACGATATCCTCAATTGCGATTGTCGACCAAGTACGACAATTACACATATACGCATACAGTATATCCGACACCGAAAAACATATCAGACATGTAGTATCCTATAATTAAATATAACCTCGGTAGATATACTGGCACGACTGGCACAGTTCCCAAAATTACTCATCCATGCTGTATCGGTCCCACTCTGTACAGTACAACTCAGATAAAATATTTCAAAAAATCGTAGCAAAATTCTAGGATATTACATATCTTCCTAATTAAATAAGTTTCGTCCTCGAAACTTGAAATCCTGACATAATCAATATCTCAATCCCGAAATATCTTAAAATCATGTCACCATGCTCAAATAATCATCATCAAAACTGAATAACTGAAAGAACATACTTCCAGGTTCGTGAAGTCGATGATCTCACGTGATACTAGCATACGACTCCCATACAAAGTCTCAGCACAATGCCAACACACACCAATATAACAAATAACAATTGTAAAATATCTCAAAAATTTTGGAACCTCCAAAAATAGGTTTGACTTGAAAGTCAAAAAAAATTATTTTCAAAAGTCACGCTACCACCGCACCGGTAGAGCCACATAACACACATGCCCGGGTTTTACGAAACTCAAGCTCCGACACCATCTTCTGTAACACCCCCAAAGCCAATCGGGAATATTACAGCGTTGTGGGCCCCACATTGGAACCCACAAGGCTAAAATCATTTTCGCAAATGTTTCAAACACGCCAACGAGGCAAAGACGGTAATGTTTTAAATACCCAAATATTTTACAAAACATAGTTACCAAATACCGCCTTCAAATACCATTTGAAACCACAAGGCGAAGACGCCAAAAAGGGCATTTAGAAAGTACACACGAGCTGGTAAAATACCGAAAGCCATTTAAATATACACACGCATATGCAACAATGCAATATGATAATTATCATAATTCAGTAATACTAAATTACCTCAAATCCGGAGATGCTAACCCTTCCTCGACCAACGTCCCTGAACGAATACACGGTTATTCGGATAGTCCAAAATGAAGTACAGTCCATTACTAATACCAAATCACCATCTCGAGTTCAATGTCGGCACGATAACTATCCTTGATATCCACCATTTCATACAATAGACCAAATATAATTCACGTCTCCGTTTCCACTAGACATCTTTAAAAACATATACATTATGATTTATCTCAGTCCAAGCATAATATACATGACAGAACCCCGAAAATTCATATTCCATAATACCATTACTATATGAAACATAAATGAAATTAAATCGAAACCATTTATTAAATGTTATGAATTGAGCAAGCATAACTTGCCTTGACACCGGTACGACGAAGCGATTGCCAATCCCATCGTCTTCATCTACAAGCTCCGCAGCCCCAACCAAGGCGATCTATGTACTCTCCAATCTCTCTCGCAGCACATCAACGATCACTTAACGCAACCTAATACAATAATCAATTAACAATACGCTCGATGACAATCAACAACCGATATAACCGACCAATCAAACTCAACGGTTCAACGATATCTCGATCATATACGGAACCAAACCATTACAATTCAAACATTACGAATACAAGCCACAATTCGATAATAAATAAATTCTAACAAATATCTCAACATTCTTGATTCCAACTTCTATCTTAATTTCGGATTAACACGGCTCATCTCTGTAAATTTATTGGAATAAAATTACTGGTTATCATCACGAATAATTATATGCCAAAATTAACCGTAATCCTTCCAAATTCCATAAAATCACGACATATATAACTCAAGAATTCTTCAAGGACGTAAATTATTCAATAATCATGTTTGTATCCAACAAAACGACATAATCCGATGGGTTCTATTATCTAAACCATCATCTAATTCATAATCCAAGGCATACATCATTTTGTTCCTCAATATAAAATTGACACAACCTCAAGATTCACAACAACAACACCGTAACCATCATTATACGAAGAAGAACGTCAACAACAATATCAAAATCTGAATCAAAGAGAGGAATTATCCAACATACTTCTTGAAGAAGAACCACCATGATCAAGCACTTCCAAAAACATCAAGAAATCCAAGCTTCAAGCTTCAAATCAACTCATCAAGATCTTAACCAAGGTATAAGGGTCAGAATTAGGATCAGGAGTGGAGGGGAATGAAGTTTGGGAGAGAAAGATGTGTTTCCTCTCGTGAGGAAATGAAAGACCGACCTTAGTTATATAATCCGTCCAGCACTTTACGTACGTTAATGCCTATTATTATCGTACGTAACCCCTCCTAACGTACGCTGCATGTCCTATATAGCGTACGTTATTGCTATCCAGAGCTCACTGTCTTATTTTGCACCTTGTGTTACGTACGTAATACCCATGATGTAGCGTACGTAATATAGTTGCTGACTTGCTATAGTAACATACGCATTTAACGTACGTAATGATCTATCCTTAGCATACGTAAGGCTCGGGATTGACTCGACTATCCACATCTACGCCGAAAGCTGCCGACACCGGGCCCACCTGCCGACCACAGCTCAATCCTGTCTGATTCCCTTCTTAACGTACGTTATGTACCCAACCTAACGTACTGTAAACTCCCTCCGTTACATACGTAAAACACTCTTCTTACTGCATGCTAGGCTCGCACCATTACGTACGTAAGCTCTTATGCTTAACGTACATAGTGGCTTTCATACTTAACCTTTTCTGCCCCTGTCTGCTCTCTTCAATATACCGAACACGTACACGCGACATACTGAATACATATACTCATTCCGATAACATTCTTATCTGACACACGATATCCTCAATTGCGATTGTCGACCAAGTACGACAATTACACATATACGCATACAGTATATCCGACACCGAAAAACATATCAGACATGTAGTATCCTATAATTAAATATAACCTCGGTAGATATACTGGCACGACTGGCACAGTTCCCAAAATTACTCATCCATGCTGTATCGGTCCCACTCTGTACAGTACAACTCAGATAAAATATTTCAAAAAATCGTAGCAAAATTCTAGGATATTACATATCTTCCCAATTAAATAAGTTTCGTCCTCGAAACTTGAAATCCTGACATAATCAATATCTCAATCCCGAAATATCTTAAAATCATGTCACCATGCTCAAATAATCATCATCAAAACTGAATAACTGAAAGAACATACTTCCAGGTCCGTGAAGTCGATGATCTCACGTGATACTAGCATACGACTCCCATACAAAGTCTCAGCACAATGCCAACACACACCAATATAACAAATAACAATTGTAAAATATCTCAAAAAATTTGGAACCTCCAAAAATAGGTTTGACTTGAAAGTCAAAAAAAATTATTTTCAAAAGTCACGCTACCACCGCACCGGTAGAGCCACATAACACACATGCCCGGGTTTTACGAAACCCAAGCTCCGACACCATCTTCTGTAACACCCCCAAAGCCAACCGGGAATATTACAGCGTTGTGGGCCCCACATTGGAACCCACAAGGCTAAAATCATTTTCGCAAATGTTTCAAACACGCCAACGAGGCAAAGACGGTAATGTTTTAAATACCCAAATATTTTACAAAACATAGTTACCAAATACCGCCTTCAAATACCATTTGAAACCACAAGGCGAAGACGCCAAAAAGGACATTTAGAAAGTACACACGAGCTGGTAAAATACCGAAAGCCATTTAAATATACACACGCATATGCAACAATGCAACATGATAATTATCATAATTCAGTAATACTAAATTACCTCAAATCCGGAGATGATAACCCTTCCTCGACCAACGTCCCTGAACGAATACACGGTTATTCGGATAGTCCAAAATGAAGTACAGTCCATTACTAATACCAAATCACCATCTCGAGTTCAATGTCGGCACGATAACTATCCTTGATATCCACCATTTCATACAATAGACCAAATATAATTCACGTCTCCGTTTCCACTAGACATCTTTAAAAACATATACATTATGATTTATCTCAGTCCAAGCATAATATACATGACAGAACCCCGAAAATTCATATTCCATAATACCATTACTATATGAAACATAAATGAAATGAAATCGAAACCATTTATTAAATGTTATGAATTGAGCAAGCATAACTTGCCTTGACACCGGTACGACGAAGCCATTGCCAATCCCATCGTCTTCATCTACAAGCTCCGCAGCCCCAACCAAGGCGATCTATGTACTCTCCAATCTCTCTCGCAGCACATCAACGATCACTTAACGCAACCTAATACAATAATCAATTAACAATACGCTCGATGACAATCAACAACCGATATAACCGACCAATCAAACTCAACGGTTCAACGATATCTCGATCATATACGGAACCAAACCATTACAATTCAAACATTACGAATACAAGCCACAATTCGATAATAAATAAATTCTAACAAATATCTCAACATTCTTGATTCCAACTTCTATCTTAATTTCGGATTAACACGGCTCATCTCTGTAAATTTATTGGAATAAAATTACCGGTTATCATCACGAATAATTCTATGCCAAAATTAACCGTAATCCTTCCAAATTCCATAAAATCACGACATATATAACTCAAGAATTCTTCAAGGACGTAAATTATTCAATAATCATGTTTGTATCCAACAAAACGACATAATCCGATGGGTTCTATTATCTAAACCATCATCTAATTCATAATCCAAGGCATACATCATTTTGTTCCTCAATATAAAATTGACACAACCTCAAGATTCACAACAACAACACCGTAACCATCATTATACGAAGAAGAACGTCAACAACAATATCAAAATCTGAATCAAAGAGAGGAATTATCCAACATACTTCTTGAAGAAGAACCACCATGATCAAGCACTTCCAAAAACATCAAGAAATCCAAGCTTCAAGCTTCAAATCAACTCATCAAGATCTTAACCAAGGTATAAGGGTCGGAATTAGGATCAGGAGTGGAGGGGAATGAAGTTTGGGAGAGAAAGATGTGTTTCCTCTCGTGAGGATATGAAAGACTGACCTTAGTTATATAATCCGTCCAGCACTTTACGTACGTTAATGCCTATTATTAACGTACGTAATCCCTCCTAACGTATGCTGCATGTCCTATATAGCGTACGTTATCGCTATCCAGAGCTCACTGTCATATTTTGCACCTTGTGTTACGTACGTAATACCCATGATGTAGCGTACGTAATATAGTCGTTGACTTGCTACAGTAACATACGCATTTAACGTACGTAATTATCTACCCTTAGCATACGTAAGGCACGGGGTTGACTCGGCTATCCACATCTACGCCGAAAGCTGCCGACATCGGGCCCACCTGCTGACCACAGCTCGATCCTGTCTGATTCCCTTCTTAACGTACGTTATGTACCCAACCTAACGTACTCTAAACTCCCTCCGTTACATACGTAAAACACTCTTCTTAGCGTATGCTACGCTCGCACCATTACGTACGTAAGCTCTTATGCTTAACGTACGTAGTGGCTTTCATACTTAACCATTTCTGCCCCTGTCTGCTGTCTTCAATATACCGAACATGTACACGCGACATACTGAATACATATACTCGTTCCGATAACATTCTTATCTGATACATGATATCCTCAATTGCGATTGTCGACCAAGTACGACAATTACACAAATACGCATACAGTATATCCGACACCGAAAAACATATCAAGCATGTAGTATCCTATAATTAAATATAACCTCGATAGATGTACTGGCACGACTGGCACAGTTCCCAAAATTACTCATCTATGCTGTATCGGTCCCACTCTGTACAGTACAACTCAGATAAAATAATTTAAAAAATCGTAGGGAAATTCTAGGATATTACATATCTTCCCACTTAAATAAGTTTCGTCCTCGAAACTTGAAATCCTGACATAATCAATATCTCAATCCCGAAATATCTTAAAATCATGTCACCATGCTCAAATAATCATCATCAAAACTGAATAACTGAAAGAACATACTTCCAGGTCCGTGAAGTCGATGATCTCCCGTGATACTAGCATACGACTCCCATACAAACTCTCAGCACAATGCCAACACACACCAATATAACAAATAGCAATTGGAAAATATCTCAAAAATTTTGGAACCTCCAAAAATAGGTTTGACTCGAAAGTCAAAAAAAATTATTTTTAAAAGTCACGTTACTACCGCACCGGTAGAGCCACATAACACACATGCCCGGGTTTTACGAAACTCAAGCTCCGATACCATCTTCTGTAACTCCCCCAAAGCCAACCGGGAATATTACAGCGCTGTGGGCTCCACATTGGAACCCACAAGGCTAAAATCATTTTCGCAAATGTTTCAAACACGCCAACGAGGCAAAGACGGTAATGTTTTAAATAGCCAAATATTTTACAAAACATAGTTACCAAATACCGCCTTCAAATACCATTGGAAAGCACAAGGCGAAGATGCCAAAAAGGACATTTAGAAAGTACACACAAGCTGGTAAAATACCGAAAGCAATTTAAATATACACACGCATATGCAACAATGCAACATGATAATTATCATAATTCAGCAGTACAAAATTACCTCAAAGCCGTAGATGCTAACCCTTCCTCGACCAACGTCCCTGAACGAATACACGGTTATTCGGATAGTCCAAAATGAAGTACAGTCCATTACTAATACCAAATAACCATCTCGAGTTCAATGTCGGCACGATAACTATCCTTGATATCCACCATTTCATACAATAGACCAAATATAATTCACGTCTCCGTTTCCACTAGACATCTTTAAAAACATATACATTATGATTTATCTCAGTCCAAGCATAATATACATGACAACCCTAAAATTCATATTCCATAATACCATTACTATATGAAACATAAATGAAATGAAATCGAAACCATTTATTAAATGTTATGAATTGAGCAAGCATAACTTGCCTTGACACTGGTACGACGAAGCCATTGCCAATCCCATCGTCTTCATCTACAAGCTCCGCATCCCCAACCAAGGCGATCTATGTACTCTCCAATCTCTCTCGCAGCACATCAACGATCACTTAACGCAACCTAATACAATAATCAATTAACAATACGCTCGATGACAATCAACAACCGATATAACCGACCAATCAAACTCAACGGTTCAACGATATCTCGATCATATACGGAACCAAACCATTACAATTCAAACATTACGAATACAAGCCACAATTCGATAATAAATAAATTCTAACAAAAATCTTAACATTCTTGATTCCAACTTCTATCTTAATTTCGGATTAACACGGCTCATCTCTGTAAATTTATTGGAATAAAATTACCGGTTATCATCACGAATAATTATATGCCAAAATTAACCGTAATCCTTCCAAATTCCATAAAATCACGACATATATAACTCAAGAATTCTTCAAGGACGTAAATTATTCAATAATCATGTTTGTATCCAACAAAACGACATAATCCGATGGGTTCTATTATCTAAACCATCATCTAATTCATAATCCAAGGCATACATCATTTTGTTCCTCAATATAAAATTGAGACAACCTCAAGATTCAGAACAACAACACCGTAACCATCATTATACGAAGAAGAACGTCAACAACAATATCAAAATCTGAATCAAAGAGAGGAATTATCCAACATACTTCTTGAAGAAGAACCACCATGATCAAGCACTTCCAAAAACATCAAGAAATCCAAGCTTCAAGCTTCAAATCAACTCATCAAGATCTTAACCAAGGTATAAGGGTTGGAATTAGGATCACGAGTGGAGGGGAATGAAGTTTGGGAGAGAAAGATGTGTTTCCTCTCGTGAGGAAATGAAAGACCGACTTTAGTTATATAATACGTCCAGCACTTTACGTACGTTAATGCCTATTATTAACGTACGTAATCCCTCCTAACGTACGTTGCATGTCCTATATAGCGTACGTTATCGGTATCCAGAGCTCACTGTCTTATTTTGCACCTTGTGTTACGTACGTAATACCCCTGATGTAGCGTACGTAATATAGTCGTTGATTTGCTACAGTAACATACTCATTTAACGTACGTAATGATCTACCCTTAGCATATGTAAGGCTCGGGGTTGACTCGGCTATCCACATCTACGCCCAAATCTGCCGACACCGGGCCCATCTGCCGACCACAGCTCGATCCTGTCTGATTCCCTTCTTAACGTATGTTATGTACCCAACCTAACGTACTCTAAACTCCCTCCATTACATACGTAAAACAGTCTTCTTAGCGTATGCTACGCTCACACCATTACGTACGTAAGCTCCTATGCTTAACGTACGTAGTGGCTTTCATACTTAACCATTTCTGCCCCTGTCTGCTGTCTTCAATATACCGAACACGTACACGTGACATACTGAATACATATACTCGTTCCGATAACATTCTTATCTGACACACGATATCCTCAATTGCGATTCTCGACCAAGTATGACAATTACACAAATACGCATACAGTATATCCGACATCAAAAAACATATCAAGCATGTAGTATCCTAGAATTAAATATAACCTCGATAGATATACTGGCACGACTATCACAGTTCCGAAAATTACTCATCCATGCTGTATCGGTCCCACTCTGTACAGTACAACTCAGATAAAATAATGCAAAAAATCATAGCGAAATTCTAGGATATTACATATCTTCCCACTTAAATAAGTTTCGTCCTAGAAACTTGAAATCCTGACATAATCAATATCTCAATCCCAAATATCTTAAAATCATGTCACCATGCTCAAATAATCTTCATCAAAACTGAATAACTGAAAGAACATACTTCCAGGTCCGTGAAGTCGATGATCTCCCGTGATACTAGCATACGACTCCCATACAAAGTCTCAGCATAATGCCAACACACACCAATATAACAAATAGCAATTGGAAAATATCTCAAAAATTTTGGAACCTCCAAAAATAGGTTTGACTCGAAAGTCAAAAAAAAATATTTTCAAAAGTCACGCTACCACCGCACTGGTAGAGCCACATAACACACATGCCCGGGTTTTACGAAACCCAAGCTCCGATACCATCTTCTGTAACACCCCCAAAGCCAATCGGGAATATTACAGCGCTGTGGGCCCCACATTTGAACCCACAAGACTAAAATCATTTTCGCAAATGTTTCAAACACGCCAAAGAGGCAAAGACGGTAATGTTTTTAAATACCCAAATATTTTACGAAACATAGTTACCAAATACCGCCTCCAAATACCATTTGAAAGCACAAGGCGAAGACGCCAAAAAGGACATTTAGAAAGTACACACGAGCTGGTAAAATACCGAAAGCCATTTAAATATACACACGCATATGCAACAATGCAACATGATAATTATCATAATTCAGCAGTACTAAATTACCTCAAAGCCGGAGATGCTAACCCTTCCTCGACCAACGTCCCTGAACGAATACACGGTTATTCGGATAGTCCAAAATGAAGTACAGTCCATTACTAATACCAAATCACCATCTTGAATTCAATGTCAGCACGATAACTATCCTTGATATCCACCATTTCATACAATAGACCAAATATAATTCACGTTTCCGTTTCCACTAGACATCTTTAAAATCATATACATTATGATTTATCTCAGTCCAAGCATAATATACATAACAGAACCCCGACAATTCATATTCCATAATACCATTACTATATGAAACATAATTGAAATGAAATCAAAACCATTTATTAAATGTTATGAATTGAGCAAGAATAACTTGCCTTGACACCGGTACGACGAAGCCATTGCCAATCCCATCGTCTTCATCTACAAGCTCCGCAGCCCCGACCAAGGCGATCCATGTACTCTCCAATCTCTCTCGCAGCACATCAATTATCACTTAACGCAACCTAATACAATAATCAATTAACAATACGCTCGATGACAATCAACAACCGATATAACCGACCAATCAAACTCAACGGTTCAACGATATCTCGATCATATACGGAACCAAACCATTACAATTCAAACAATACGAATACAAGCCGCAATTCGATAATAAATAAATTCTAACAAATATCTCAACATTCTTGATTCCAACTTCTATCTTAATTTCGGATTAACACGGCTCATCTCTGTAAATTCATTGGAATAAAATTACCGGTTATCATCACGAATAATTATATGCCAAAATTAACCGTAATCCTTCCAAATTTCGTAAAATCATGACATATATAACTCAAGAATTCTTCAAGGACGTGAATTATTCCATAATCATATTTGTATCCAACAAAACGACATAATCTGATGGGTTCTATCATCTAAACCATCATCTAATTCATAATCCAAGGCATACATCATTTTGTTCCTCAATATAAAATTCATACAACCTCAAGATTCACAACAACAACATCGTAACCATCATTATACGAAGAAGAACATCAACAACAATATCAAAATCCGAATCAAAGAGAGGAATTATCCAACATACCTCTTGAAGAAGAACCACCATGATCAAGCACTTCCAAAAACATCAAGAAATCCAAGCTTCAAGCTTCAAATCAACTCATCAAGATCTTAACCAAGGTATAAGGGTCGGAATTAGGATCAGGAGTGGAGGGGAATGAAGTTTGGGAGAGAAAGATGTGTTTCCTCTCGTGAGGAAATGAAAGACCGACCTTAGTTATATAATTCATCAAGCACTTTACGTACGTTAATGCCTATTATTAACGTACGTAATCCCTTTTAACGTACGCTGCATGTCCTGTATAACGTATGTTATCGGTATCCAGAGCTCACTGTCTTATTTTGCACCTTCTGTTACATACGTAATACCCATGATGTAGCGTACGTAATATAGTCATTGACTTGCTACAGTAACATTTTTAATGTATGTAATGATCTACCCTTAGCATACGTAAGGCTCGGGGTTGACTCGGCTATCCACATCTACGCCGAAAGCTGCCGACACCGGGCCCACCTGCCGACCACAGCTCGATCCTATCTGATTCCCTTCTTAACATACGTTATGTACCCAACCTAACGTACTCTAAACTCCCTCCGTTACATATGTAAAACACTCTTCTTAGCGTATGCTACACTCGCACCATTACGTACGTAAGCTCCTATGCTTAACGTACGTAGTGGCTTTCATACTTAACCATTTTTGCTCCTGTCTGCTGTCTTCAATATACCGAACACGTACATGCGACATACTGAATACATATACTCGTTCCGATAACATTCTTATCTGACACCCAATATCCTCAATTGCGATTGTCGACCAAGTACGACAATTACACAAATACGCATACAGTATATCCGATACTGAAAAACATATCAGGCATGTAATATCCTAGAATTAAATATAACCTCGATGGATATACTGGCACGACTGTCACAGTTCCCAAAATTGCTCATCCATGTTGTATCGGTCTCACTCTGTACAGTACAACTCAAATAAAATAATGCAAAAAAATCGTAGCGAAATTCTAGGATATTACATATCTTTCCACTTAAATAAGTTTCGTCCTCGAACTTGAAATTCTGACATAATCAATATCTCTATCCCAAAATATCTTAAAATCATGTCACCATGCTCAAATAATCATCATCAAAACCGAATAACTGAAAGAACATACTTATAGGTCCGTGAAGTCGATGATCTCCCGTGATACTAGCATACGACTCCCATACAAAGTCTCACCACAATGCCAACACACACCAATATAACAAATAGCAATTGGAAAATATCTCAAAAATTTTGAAACCTCCAAAAATCAGTTTGACTCGAAAGTCAGAAAAATTATTTTCAAAAGTCCCGCTACCACCGCACCGGTAGAGCCACATAACACACATGTCTGGATTTTACAAAACCCAAGCTCCGATACCATCTTCTGTAACACCCCCAAAGCCAACCGGGAATATTACAGCGCCGTGAGCCACATATTGGAACCCACAAGGCTAAAATCATTTTCGCAAACATTTCAAACACGCCAACGAGGCAAAGATGGTAATGTTTTAAATACCCAAATATTTTACAAAACATACTTACCAAATACCGTCATCAAATACCATTTGAAAACACAAGTCGAAGACGCCAAAAAGGACATTTAGAAAGTACACACGAGCTGGTAAAATACCGAAAGCCATTTAAAGATACACACGCATATGCAACAATGCAACATGATAAATTATCATAATTTAGCAATACTAAATTACCTCAAAGCCGGAGACGCTAACCCTTCCTCGACCAACGTCCCTGAATGAATACACGGTTATTCAGATAGTCCAAAATGAAGTACAGTCCATTACTAATACCAAATCACCATCTCGAGTTCAATGTCGGCACGATAACTATCCTTGATACCCACCATTTCATACAATAGGCCAAATATAATTCACGTCTCCGTTTCCACTAGACATCTTTAAAATCATATATATACATTATGATTTATCTCAGTCCAAGCATTATATACATAACAGAACCCCGGCAATTCATATTCCATATTTCCATTACTATATGAAACATAATTGAAATGAAATCGAAACCATTTATTAAATGTTATGAATTGAGCAAGCATAACTTGCCTTGACACCGGTACGACGAAGCCATTGCCAATCCCATCGTCTTCATCTACAAGCTCCGCAGCCCCGACCAAGGTGATCCATGTACTCTCCAATCTCTCTCGCAGCACATCAATGATCACTTAACGCACCCTAATACAATAATCAATTAACAATATGCTCGATGACAATCAACAACCGATATAACCGACCAATCAAACTCAACGGTTCAACGATATCTCGATCATATACGGAACCAAACCATTACAATTCAAACAATACGAATACAAGCCGCAATTCAATAATAAATAAATTCTAACAAATATCTCAACATTCTTGATTCCAACTTCTATCTTAATTTCGGATTAACACGGCCCATCTCTGTAAATTCATTGGAATAAAATTACCGGTTATCATCACGAATAATTATATGCCAAAATTAACCGTAATCCTTCCAAATTCCGTAAAATCACGACATATATAACTCAAGAATTCTTCAAGGACGTGAATTATTCCATAATCATGTTTGTATCCAACAAAACGACATAATCTGATGGGTTCTATCATCTAAACCATCATCTAATTCATAATCCAATGAATACATCATTTTGTTCCTCAATATAAAATTCATACAACCTCAAGATTCACAACAACAACACCGTAACCATCATTATACGAAGAAGAACGTCAACAACAACATAAAAATCCGAATCAAAGAGAGGAATTATCCAACATACCTCTTGAAGAAGAACCACCATGATCAAGCACTTCCAAAAACATCAAGAAATCCAAGCTTCAAGCTTCAAATCAACTCATCAAGATCTTAACCAAGGTATAAGGGTCGGAATTAGGATCAGGAGTGGAGGGGAATGAAGTTTTGGACAGAAAGATGTGTTTCCTCTCGTGAGGAAATGAAAGACCGACCTTAGTTATATAATCCTTCTAGCACTTTACGTACGTTAATGCCTATTATTAACGTACGTAATCCCTCCTAACGTACGCTGCATGTCCTATATAGCGTACGTTATCGGTATCCAGAGCTCACTGTCTTATTTTGCACCTTGTGTTACATACGTAATACCCATGATGTAGCGTACGTAATATAGTCGTTGACTTGCTACAGTAACATACTCATTTAACGTATGTAATGATCTACCCTTAACATACATAAGGCTCGGGGTTGACTCGGCTATCCACATCTACGCCGAAAGCTGCCGACACCGGGCCCACCTGCCGACCACAACTCGATCCTGTCTGATTCCCTGTTTAACGTACGTAGTGGCTTTCATACTTAACCATTTTTGCCCCTGTCTGCTGTCTTCAATATAACGAACACGTACACGCGACATACTGAATACATATACTCGTTCCGATAACATTCTTATCTGACACCCAATATCCTCAATTGCGATTGTCGACCAAGTACGACAATTACACAAATACGCATACAGTATATCTGACACTGAAAAACATATCAGGCATGTAATATCCTAGAATTAAATATAACCTCGATAGATATACTGGCACGACTGTCACAGTTCCCAAAATTACTCATCCATGTTGTATCGGTCTCACTCTGTACAGTACAACTCAGATAAAATAATGCAAAAAAATTGTAGCGAAATTCTAGGATATTACATATCTTCCCACTTAAATAAGTTTCGTCCTCGAACTTGAAATCCTGACATAATCAATATCTCAATCCCGAAATATAGTAAAATCATGTCACCATGCTCAAATAATCATCATCAAAACCGAATAACTGAAAGAACATACTTACAGATCCGTGAAGTCGATGATCTCCCGTGATACTAGCATACGACTCCCATACAAAGTCTCAGCACAATGCCAACACACACCAATATAACAAATAGCAATTGGAAAATATCTCAAAAATTTTGAAACCTCCAAAAATCGGTTTGACTCGAAAGTCAGAAAAATTATTTTCAAAAGTCCCGCTACCACCGCACCGGTAGAGCCACATAACACACATGCCTGGATTTTACGAAACCCAAGCTCCGACACCATCTTCTGTAACACCCCCAAAGCCAATCGGGAATATTACAGCGCCGTGGGGCACATATTGGAACCCACAAGGCTCAAATCATTTTCGCAAACATTTTAAACACGCCAACGATGCAAAGATGGTAATGTTTTAAATACCCAAATATTTTACAAAACATAGTTACCAAATACCGTCATCAAATACCATTTGAAAACACAAGTCGAAGACGCCAAAAAGGACATTTAGAAAGTACACACGAGCTGGTAAAATACCGAAAGCCATTTAAAGATACACACGCATATGCAACAATGCAACATGATAAATTATCATAATTTAGCAATACTAAATTACCTCAAAGCCGGAGACGCTAACCCTTCCTCGACCAACGTCCCTGAACGAATACACGGTTATTCGGATAGTCCAAAATAAAGTACAGTCCATTACTAATACCAAACCACCATCTCGAGTTCAATGCCGGCATGATAACTATCCTTGATATCCACCATTTCATACAATAGACCAAATATAATCCACGTCTCCGTTTCTACTAGACATCTTTAAAATCATATACATTATGATTTATCTCAGTCCAAGCATAATATACATAGCATCATCCCAAAAATTCATATTCCATAATACCATTACTATATGAATCATAAATGAAATGAAATCGAAACCATTTATTAAATGTTATGAATTGAGCAAGCATAACTTGCCTTGATAATGGTACGGCGAAGCCATTACCAATCCCATCGTCTTCATCTACAAGCTCCGCATCCCTGACCAAGGCGATCCATGTACTCTCTAATCTCTCTCGCAGCACATCAACGATCACTTAACGCAATATAATACAATAATCAATTAACAATACGCTCGATGACAATCAACAACCGATATAACCGACCAATCAAACTCAACGGTTCAATGATATCTCGATCATATACGGAACCAAACCATTACAATTCAAACAATAAGAATACAAGCCGCAATTCGATTATAAATAAATTCTAACAAGTGTCTCAACATTCTTGATTCCGACTTCAATCATAATTTCGGATTAACACGGATCATCTTTGCAAATTCATTGGAATAAAATTACCGATTATCATCACGAATAATCATATTTCAAAATTAACCGTAATCCTTCTAAATTCCTTAAAATCACGACATATATAACTCAAGAATTCTTCAAGAACATGAATTAATCCATAATCATGTTTGTATCTAACAAAACGACATAATCCGATGGGTTCTATCATCTAAACCATCATCTAATTTATAATCCAAGGCATACATCATTTTGTTCCTCAATATACAATTCATACAACCTCAAGAATCACAACAATAACAATGTAACCATCATTATACGAAGAAGAACGTCAACAACAATATCAAAATCCGAATGAAAAAGAGGAATTATCCAACATACCTCTTGAGGAAGAACCACCATGATCAAGCACTTCCAAAAACATCAAGAACTCTAAGCTTCAAGCTTCAAATCAACTCATCAAGGTCTTAACCAAGGTATAAGGGTTGGAATTAGGATCAGGAGTGGAGGGGAATGAAGTTTGGGAGAGAAAGATGTGTTTCCTCTCGTGAGGAAATGAAAGACCGACCTTAGTTATATAATCCGTCCAGCACTTTACGTACGTTAATGCCCATTATTAACGTACGTAAGCACTCCTAACGTACGCTACATGTCCTATATAGCGTACGTTATCAGCATCCAGAGCTCACTGTCTTATTTTTCACCTTGTGTTACGTACGTATACCCATGATGTAGCGTACGTAATATAGTCGTTGACTTGCTACAGTAACATGCTCTTTTAACGTACGTAATGATCTGCCCTTAGCGTACGTAAGGCTCGGGGTTGACTCGGCTATCCACATCCGCACCGAAAGCTGCCGAAACCATTTATTAAATGTTATAAACTGAACAAGTATAACTTGCCTCGATACCGATACAACAAAGCCGTTACCAATTCCATTGCCTTCGTCTACGAGCTCCTCAGCCCCGACTAAAAGCAATCTACGAACTCTTCAACCTCAACCGCAACACAACGGTCATAATCCACGATCAAACATCACAACCTATTGCAATAATCGATTAACACACATTCGATAATAATCAACAACCGATATAACCAACTAATCAAACTCAACGGCTCAACAATACCTCGATCATATACAAAACCAAATAATCCAACTCAACAAATACGAACTCATATCCACAATACAAACTGCAACTCGATGATTGACAATCAATATAACAAATCAACAAACCCAACGGTTCCACAATATCCCGATTAAACACAAATCCGATAATCATATCAATAATCAATTCAAACCAATAACAAGGGTCTAAATATTATCGATTCCAAATTCTATCTTAAAACGAGGTTCCTCTTTGTAAATTCATAGTTAAAATTTACCGATGATCATCATCAATTCGAACCATCCAATTAGTTCAACATTATAGATAATCATATTCCAAGGCTGTCTAATAATTCAATCATTCGAATTGAACACTTGTCCAGTATGTATGAACTTTCAAACTCAAAGATGAATAATAATCTCATCAAACTCGTAATCATATTCGTATTCCTATACGAATATTATATCGAAACACATAACTTAGTTCTAGATATGAATATTCCATATTCATATCCAAAACACCAACACTTCTTATAAATGTTCATCATATCATATAATTCAAGATTTCTTCAAGAATACGAATTATCCGAAATCACGTTCACACTCAACAAAACGGCATAATCTGATGTCTTCTAACATCTAAATAATCACCTAATTCATAATCCAAGGCATATATCATCATAACACCTCCATAAACTATCATCATACGAACTAATCATCAACAACAATATCAAAATTTGAAATGAAGGGAGATATTAACCAACATATCTCTTGAAGATAAACAACACCATTCAAAACCACACGAATCATATCAATATCCGCATATCCACAATAATATCAACATAACTCGGTAATCCATCTCATAATCATACTTATCAACTCATATACATGACGATTATCAACTCAAGAACAGCAATATTCAATCCAAAATGAAATCCAAAGTGAATATTAATTACCTCTTCGAAGAAATGGATTGAATCCCAAGGTTGAATCCGTTCTCAATCACTTCCAAGCTCCAATGTTGTTAAGGACGATCAACTCCACAATACTCAAGCGTATGGAACCTCAAAACCTCTTCTAAGAACACGCTCTATCGGATGAAAGGAAGAGATGGACGAAATGAAAAATAATCCCCAACTGCCCATATATATACTGCACATTACTAGCATGCACTAACATCTTTATTTAGCATACATTACATGTTTTAGCGTGCGCTATCGAGGACCAGAGGCTACTGCCTTGCTTCGCACAATGGTTACGTACGCTAAACACATACCGTAGCATATGTAATATCGACGTTGACTTGCTACAGTAAAAGACTCATTAGCATACACTATTCTCCACACGTAGCGTGCGCTACTCATAGTTGACTCGACAATCTGCACCTACCCCGAGGATGCCTGGGTCCTACATGCCGAAAGTAACCAATAAAGCCAAGATTCCCTTTTGACCGATCTATGATTAGCGTGCGTTAAGCCCTATGATTAGGGTGCGCTAATCCTCCATAGAAAAACATTAGTTTACCTTATCAGAACATGCACCGAAAGTGGTCGGGTCCACACATAGATTCCCTCCGGCCAGTTCTGCACTAGCGTGTGCTAACCTTAGGCTTTAGCGTGCGCTAATATTCACCTTTGGTGTGCGCTAAGCCTGCACATTAGCGTGTGCTAATTCCTCATGCCGGCATACGTTAATCAGGCTATAATTAGCCAATAACAACTGTTCCTGTCTATCGTCTCGATATACCAGATACATATACACGACATACTAAATACACCGCCGTATGTAAGAACCAAGTCTTTAGTCCTCCTTAGGTACTTAAGAATGTTCTTTCCAGCAGTCCAATGTTCCTGCCCTGTATTTGACTAAAACCGACTTACTATGCTCACATCATAGGCCATGTACGGTCTAGTGTAAATCATAGCGTACATGAGGCTACCTACTACCGAAGCACAGGGCACCTTACTCATTTCCTTTCTGTCTTCCTCACTTTGAAGACACATCTCTAAGAAAAGTTTTTCACCATGTTGCATAGAAAGGAACCCTCTTTTAGAATCTTCCATCCTAAATCGCTTCAGGATCTTCTCTATATATAGAGGGATTGGGAAAGACCTAACATTCTTTTCGCTCTATCCCGGTAGAGGTGAATACCCAGAATATAGGTAGCTTCTCCCAAGTCTTTCATTGAGACACTATAAGAATAAACGTCAAAGACTTCGGATAATATCCGAAGTAAAAATGTTATAATTACCGAAGTCTATGTTCGTGTAGTTAAAGGTATACTTTAGACTTCGCTGATTATGCGAAGTCTAATATCGTAATAACCGAAGTCTATATCGGTTTTTAGAACCCGAATATGGGGGTTTGCGAAGTAAAAAATGTCCTTCCACTTCACTTATTTTATAATTGCTGAAGTGTATATTTTCTATTCACTTCGGCAAAATATATACAGATGAAGTAAAAAATGTCCTTCCACTTCACTTATTTTATAATCGCTGAAGTGTATATTTCCTATTTTATGTTATCGACTTCGCTTATTTATAGATAACGAAGTTAAAGATACCACATTGACTTCACTTTTATTTATTTAGCCGAAGCATTACACTCCTTTTTACTTCGCTTATTCTATTTTGTGTTGCTAATTATATATCTCTGACTTCGTTTTTTATCCGAAGTAAATAACCACATTGCATATTTCTTTTCAATTTGTAAATATAGAATCCCTGTTGTACAAAAAAATGATCCATCCAATAAAAAACCTCAATTCACAAGATCTCAACAACACAACCTCAAATACATCAATCAACCTCATTAAAAATCCAACAAACTCAAATCACAAGATCCCAATTCAATAACACAAGATTATAAGCATTGATAATAGTAATAAACCACACTTTCATCTATAAACGGCGGATTGTCATACAAAAATGCCAAATATTCAGATTCGCGTGATTCACAAGTTTGCATTGGGCATAACTATAATATGCCAACATCAAATAAACTTCCATAATGTCTACGAGACACATGCATAGGTCTATATAATAGATTGCATACATCAACCAAACATTCACCATATTTACCCGATGAAACGAAATGTTCTGATCTAACTATACCAACAGACATTCACCATCATCACCTGAGTACTGCACCATACATATATAAGATCGAATCAAACTAGACGTAACTTCCCGACAATGAAGCCACTAAGCACCATCAACAAACGTAGACAAACCCGCTCCACTCGCTCCTAACTTCATCATACCGTCCCGAGTGTAGTATTGGTCTTTGATCGAACCAGATACCGATCAAATCACATTGAAACAAAAAAATAGATAAAGTACATTCATAAAAGATGCATCAACATCAAAAATTTCAAGACCAAAACAGACTAGATGTGGAAATTACCATCTTCTCGAAATCATATAATAGAAAAGGATGACAATGAAAATTACCATCTTCTCAAGTGGATCTTCGCTTTCAACGATCTCTTTGATGTAGCGGAGGACACAAAATCCGCATGAAGGGAGGATAGTTCTTGTTTCGATTGCCCTATAAAATTTAAAAGCCATGAATCGATGTCAAATTTATATATACAATGTATAACGGGGTTCCTTATAAAATTTAAAAGCCATGAATCGATGCCAAATTTATATATACAATGTATAATGGGGTTCCTTATAAAATTTAAAAGCCATGAATCGATGCCAAATTTATATATACAATGTAAGCATAGGGGTTCCTTATAAAATTTAAAAGCCATGAATCGATGCCAAATTTAAAATTTCCATTGACGGAATAAGGTCGAAGTAGGGTTTCCTTATATGGCCGCTTTAAAAGATTAAAAATAATAAAAAGTACCCCCGAGGTTTAGGTAATTACAAAGAAATATCCAGAAATATTACAATTAGACCCTTAGGTTTTGTATGAATATATATATATATAGTTCGCAAAATGATATCTCCATACACTTACAGTGATTTGCTTATAACCCGGAGCCTTATTATATCCTCTGGATGCATTGATGGTTTTCACAGCGCTACATTTAAAAATAGAAGAATTATACCTTTGGAACATTAATGAATCTTCAAGAAAAGAATCAGCATATATATATATATATATGTATATACCTGATCACAGTATTCTTCCAACCATCTAATCGAGTTCTATTGCCAAGGGGATCAATCAGGTAGACCATGTTCTTGTCATCATTGACCACAGTCAGGATCCAATGGTTACTGCGTAATTGGTAAAGAAGCATTAATAATGTCACATGATAATATGATATGCATTATCATAATAGAAATAGTATTATTTACCCATTGTTATATGGGATAAGGCAAATGCAGTCCCTCGCTGATGCCATCAAGCGAGCAATGATGTGTTTTTCCTGCACACTCTTCTCTAAAGCATGATCCACGCACCTGGGATCCACGAAGCAAAAAGAATACGGATGATTTTTCGCATTCAAGTTATTGAAGAGCTTCTTGCATTAGGCCATACGATTACAATTGTATCAAGGCCATAGGTCTACCAGAGATACATAACAAGAGAGGAAAAACATAAGATGCAATTGTATTATGTTATACGGATCTTACCCCATATAAGCCAATATATGCATACCACCAATTGCTTTCATTTCCATGAAGTCAAAGATTTGATTTCTCGTGACCGGACTATTTTTTTCCCTCCAAACATTGCCTCATCAAGTACAACGCGCAAGGAAGTATCATTGGTCATGAATCTATCAGTGAGAATATACAAACTTGCAAGCCATGGGTAATGATCTCTCTATTTCCTTCAACTTCGATCGAACAACATCATCATCCTTCTTTCCCGACTTGATTTTCTTCCCAACCCGATTCAACTCAAGTGGATCTTCATGAGCATTAGTTAGATCGATGAGTGCATGAGCGCCTTCTTCTTTCGGGAGAATCAACCTTCTCCCCGCACAATATTTAATTAATGTAAGCCATAATGTTCTAACTATCTATTCTTAATATACAAAACATCTATATACCCATTATATGAGAGAATTACCTCGGCTAGAATTACCATGTCTTTTGGCCAAGCAACGATAGCGCCAAGGGCATCCGCAATAGTTAGTGGACCATTTTTAATGGGAACAGGAGATCCTCATCATACCCATCCTCGACGACACCGTCAATAGACACTTTCCGCTTGTCTTTGCCAATTGGTACGGTATGGATCAACACATGCGGCCCTCCAACCGACACTCATCCCATATGCAATAATATGGTCAACTTGTCCTTTGGCAGTGCAAGATCTCCCTAAACAAGATCATACGATGAGAATTAAACATAGGATCATATAATAAAAATGGCATGGATAATGAAAACTCTAGAGTTGAAAACCTCTATTTCACGTGGATCGACCTCATCTAATTTGCTAATAGGTTGTCTTACTTTCACTTGTTCTTTTTCCCCTTGAAAGAACAATAAGGTAAGAATTAGCTTTGATGTACATATGAGGAAATAATATATCGACTTAATATTTATAAGAAAGTCAAATGACCTTAGGATCTGAGTCGCTTCTTCAACATCTTTTTGTCTTTGGAGGACCTTGGACTTCCTACCCTTCTATTGACAAAAATATGTTGATTAAAATCAGTAGATGCTATAAAGTGAATGAAATATTGAAAGTCTTTAAGTAATTAAAATTATAAGTAACCTTCGCCTTTGGACCGCCAACCACTCCATCTTTCCCCACGTATATCTCAAAGCCTTCAATGATTTGTTTCCTCTGTCAAGAATGTATGCAATTAAAACAAGAAGAGGAAGAAAGAATGTATACAAGTGCCTACATACATACAGGAATGCGGTGGTGTAATATTTTAAATAAATAACCTTCACAATCCGTAAACTCCTTCACGGAGAAACTCTTCCATCAAGTTGCTTTTTCCCTTCTTAAAATTCTCGTTTAAGATCAATTTTTAGGCCATTTTACCAAATTAACAAAATATATCGTCATCCTAAAGGGTATAACGGTGAATTACCATTGGCTTTGGAGCATCACGGTCATCCGGTCCCACTTGGTTTGTGTCCAAGATCGGATTGGCCATGTTTGACGATCTCTTTGATGAAGTAGTCGGGCTTTTGCTTCCTTTTCGCAGCAAGTTCACTTTCAATCTGTCCACTTCAGCCCTCAAACTAGACACTTCTTCGCCTTTTCTTTTAGGTTCTCAACCAAGGCCTTTGAAATTGGTTCTCTCGTCTTTCGTGCAGTTCCGAAATAAACTTGTGGTTTGACGAACCCTCCTACGCCTCTTACTCTTCCATATTTCTCGTTTGTTCCCAACGCTTCAGTTAAAGCATCATGAGATCCTTGTGGAATAAAATCTCCCTTAGCTTGTTTCTTCAAGACTTCCTCCTAGAACAATCCACACGCCATACATGTAAAAGAAAGTGTTTAGATAATAAGATAAGACAAATAGAGCAAAAGTATTTGAATTTAAATTAAAGAGCCTAATTAGTTAAAAATACTCACAATGTCTGCTACCATCGCCGCTGTCTCCTCATCTGCTATATGACCTTTGTCATTTTGGCGGGCTAAGATCCAAAGCAGCGATCTATCGATTTCGTCATCCTCACCAAGTAATCCCTTCTTTCTCTGTTTTTCAACGATAAAAAACTATTACGTCACCCAAAGGTTTATAAATATCTGAATAGAAAAAGGGCAAGTCCGGGGAAGGGTCACACGACAACAACTTTATAAAAATCTAAATACGGTGATTAAATAATTTTCTTACTAGCTCAGCTTCCAGACCGCAATAACCCTTTCGAGATGCCTTGTGACGATATTTGATCTGTTTAGTCCGATCCTTCTGCTCCTTGTGTGTAATCTGGATGATTCCCAAATAAGTACATATTTGAGAGATTTAAATGGAAAAATGTCAACTTTTAATACCTTCCACGAAGGGTCCATTCTCTTATCCACAAACTCTTTCCAAACTTCCGCTGAGCTGTGATATTCAGTGGGTGGAGAAGATCGCACTGCAGCAGGATTTTTGCGAAATGGCCACACAAACTTCTTAGTCATTTTAGTCTTCCATCACGCCATTTACGGTTCGCAGAAGCCAACACCGTCTTCTTAGTTTGTGGCGCTAATTCAAATACATTCTGCCAATTATCAAAAAAATTGTTAATATTAGAACAAACCATCAACAAATATCTGATATCATATAAAACACATATATAACATTGCAACATTTAGTCTTACCAAGATCTCTTCCCGCATCTTATCTTTGATATCCTTTGGAACGAACCTCCATTGTCTATGTTGCATGGAACCATGGATCTTGCAACATGTCCAATGTATGACTGCAAGGCCTTATTATCCTCATACAAAGCCCGCCCAAGGCTATCGTAACGGACCTTAACCTTATTCCCTCTTGCCCTCAGCTTAACCAACTTCCACATAGATGATGGACCCCGTTTGGTTCTTTTTTGCTCGTGAACAGGTACTTCTTCATCTGTAGCTACAGGATGTTTAGCCTCCTCATGTTCAGGTGCCCGCTTCTCAGAAGCATTAACCATCTTCTTCCTTTGCTGAACACTCCTTTTCTTCGTTTTCTTAGGAGACATCTGCTTTTTCCCGCAATAACCCATAAAATACATCATATAAGTTTTTCATAATTCAGATAAAAATAAATAATAAAGCTGAAAAAGCACATAAAACATTATAACGTAACAGGAACACATAACAATCATAATATGTACAAGAAAAAGACAATAACATAAATTGATGTTCATCATTTTAAGCAATACATAACAAACTGTTACATCATTTTTTCTTTTTCACCACCCAAACACCCTCACCCTTACTACCATCCTTACTACCCGGCCTAACATATCGTTGATGAGTAGGAATACAATGAGTTGCCAAGTCATCTAAAGGACGAGAAAGTGGAATGGTAGTCACTTCCTCATTCTCCCCTCACTATTATTCTTATGAATTGGTAGAACCACCGACCATCCTTTTCTTAACGGGTCATCAACGTAAAAAACCCGACTAACTTGACTTGCTAGCACAAACTCTTCTTTTCTATGACCCCGTTTGTTCAAATTGACTAAGGTGAATCCACATTCGCTGCTCGTGATTATTCCCTTATCATTTGGAACCCATGCGCACTTGAAAACAGGAACTTGAAACCGATGATAGTTTAACTCCCATATCTCCTCGATTACTCCATAGTAGCAGACATCCGCAAACAAGGGGTTCTTATCTTTGCACCGCTAACAAGCATTGTGTTCGCCACTTGAGACACCCCACTGTTTTGACAAACTCTTTCATCATCTCGGGCCTTTGTTTGGTACAAACTACCGTTTATGACATAGCTACTGTACTTAATGACTCGCGCACGTGGCCCATGTGCCAACCATGTTAATGTTGACGTCGTCCTCCATTGCAACTATTTATTTCCTCACCACCTTCCTTTTGAACCACCCAGTGAATCGCTTGTTGTGAATATCTTGTATCCACTTGTCATCTTTCGCTTTCTTTGGATTCAGCACTTTCAAATGGGCCTTATGCTCACTGTAGAAGTGTATATACATCACATTATTAGTTCAAAGCAACACCATATATAGTATGTATAGAAAATTATAAACAATGAATGTGTAATTTTTGAAAATTGAATTAGGCTTACATGATGAAGGGAGACACTTCTTCACAGTTTTCTAACACAATTTTGTGTGCCCTATGCAAGTCAACTTCTTCCACCAGTTTAGCGGCCGTCCGTCTAGGAAACCGGAGTTGTGGTATTGAGGTCTCTAATCGAAATAGGTATCCCAACAGATCGAGATCTTTCATGTATTCCGAACAAAACTCGATGACCTCTTCGCGGCATATCGTTGAACAATGCGGCCTTCGGGGTGTTTTCGACTTGCCACATATCCTTTATACACCTTCATGCACCTTTCAAATGGATACATCCACCTAAAGTGAATGGTCCACATAACCGGACTTCTCGAACAAGGTGGACCGTAAGGTGAACCATGATATCGAAGAAAGAGAGTGGAAAGTATTGCTCCAACAGCAAAGGGTCTCAATCAAGTCGATTGCAGCTTATCTAGCATGAGTACGTCGACGACTTTCGAACAAAGATCTTTGAAGAAGAAGCAAAATCTCATAACAAAGATATCTCACATGCTTTGGCAGAGCATCACGTATAAGTATCGACAGGAAATGTTGCATTACCAAATGACAATCATGTGATTTTAGGCCCGACACCTTCAACTCATCGAGGCAAACAATACTTTTCATGTTTGAAGAGAAGCCCTCCGGCACTTTTATATCCATCAATGATGTGCACTGCAGCTTTTCTTTTTCGTGAACGAGCATGCGCTAAGAGGAAGAAATGTTCTCTTCTCCCCAACTTCGGGTGCTAGTTCGGCCCGATCCCCATCTCCACAAAGTCTAGCCTTGCCTCTACATTATCTTTAGTCTTGCCTTTGATATTCATCGAGTATTCATCAAGGACTCCAAGACGTTCTTCTCAATATGCATAACATCCAAACATTGCCTCACGTGCAAGTGCTTCCAATAAGGAAGATCGAAAAAGATAGACTTCTTCTTCCAAAGATTTTTGAACTTAGCATCTTCTACACCGCTCGTCGCCTTCCTCTATCTGCTCACTTCTTTTTTTCTTTCTTTTAGCTCCCACATTGACCTTCTTACCAAACCGAAACTTGATGTGCGACGTTTCTCGAACAATTTTATTCCGTATAATGGTTTGGGTGCTTCTCCAAGTTCTTCCATGCCATTAAACTCCTTCGTTAGTCTTCGATATGGATGAGACTCTTTAAGAAACTGTCTATGGCCAGCAAACGACATTTTCTTCCCCTTGGTCAAGTGCTTTGCATGTGTATTTACTCCACATATTGGACACGCGAAGTATCCATGTGTAGCACATCCACTAAGATTTCCGTATGCAGGGAAGTCGTTAATTGTCCATAGTAGAACTGCTCTCAATGTGAAAAGTTGGTCTCTATATGCATCATACACACCATCAACTCCCTCCCACAACAACTGCAAGTCCTCAACTAACAACTCAAGGTAGACATCTATATCATTTCCCGGCTGCTTTGGACCAGATATAAGCATTGTTAACATGATGAATTTCCTCTTCATGCACATCTCTGGAGGCAAGTTATACGTGACTAACATTACAGGCCAACAACTGTGTCTACTGCTCATAGTACTATGAGGATTAATTCCATCAGTAGCGAGCGCCAGACGAAGATTTCTTGACTCTTCCTCAAAATCCTTCCACTTATGGTCAATCAACTTCCATGCGGGAGAATCGCATGGATGTCGTAATTGACCAGCAACTTTTGGAGTATCAGCATGCCAGGTTAGGTTCTTTGAAGTCTCCAAAGATTTGAACATTCTTTTGAATCTTGGAATGGGAGGAAAATACCAAACAACCTTGGCCGGACGCCAATCTTCTCCTTCTTGTTCTTAGTTAGTTTCCACTGGACACATCACATTTTGGGCAATGGGTATGATCTCGCATATTGTTTCCTATATAGGATACAATCGTTGGAGCACGCGTGTATTTTCTCGTGCTTCAACCCCAAACAACTCAAAGTCTTCTTAGCTTCGTACATTGAGGATTGTAGGTTGTGGTTCTCTGGTAACATATCCCGAAATCGGCTAGTAGATCTGAAAAAAGTGCATCTGTCATCCCATGTCTTGCTTTTGTATTGTAGAGTTTTACAAGCGCACTCAACTTTGTATCTTGTCGTGACCTTTATACAAGGGTTTTTCGCTTCCTCGACAAATTTGACAAACTCTTCAGATCTTCTCGAGAACTTCTCAAAGACTGCCTCACACATATCACCCAGTTCTTCATTCATGTCACCATGTTCAGGTGGATCTTGGTTGACACTCTCACGATCATTCGTGCTCGATCCCCATGCCAAATCCAATTGGTGTAAATTGGACTAAAACCGTTGAAATAAAGATGCTCTCGCAACATCTTCACCGACCCTTTTTTCATATTGTTGCACTTGCAACACGGACAAGGAATGAAGTTCTGATCAATTTCTGAATTCTCTAAACATTCTCTAATGAACTTTTCGACACCTTCCCCATATCCGCACTCCTCCTATCCGATTTAATCCAAGATCTATCCATTACTAACTACCGAATTCTAACAAAGCTCGGCAAATTATGTGCTCTTACCACTGATCTTGTCTTCTGCAAAGTAGTCAGCGATCTTTCTTTCAGCAAGGAAGAAAATCTACATAAATAAATTTTGAAACCAGTTAGATCGAACCAAAATTAATATGAGTAAATAATCCACTTAGCTCCAAGGGACACATTTATGATAATCAATGATACATTCTCTTCAATCTGATCAGGCAATACTCTTCGGCTCATGCATTGACAACCAAATATAAAATTTTATCACATCAATCAAGCACTCTACAACTCATGCATCAAATCTCGCCAACAATCTTGCTAATTAACAAACACACTAAAACTTGCATCAAATCTTGCACAATACTCACTTACATACACACTAAACAAACTCAAACAGAATCACCACCAACACTATCAACAAAGACAATATACAGAAACATGATCACAAATTAACATCACTCACGCAGACCCCGATTAAGACTAACATCACTCAAACACACTATACAAAAACACAATTAACATAACCCAAACATGGCCCCTAATTAACATATATGCGGAAACAACATATACCTTGAACCCACAACGAAAACATTTCAAACAATACACTCAAACAATACACATATATTCCACAAAACCCAAAATCAATCCATAGAAAAACTTTTTCAGAATCGCAAAGAAAACGCCAAAGAAAGACCCGAGAAACTCGGAAACACAATATTCACATACATACAAAGAACAAACACATACAGAAACCCCACCACACATATCTGCGAAGAATAAAAACCCAAAGAAAGACCTTACCTAAGCCAATTCGTACAATGTCACCACCAATCGTCCGATTATGAGCAATTTCGCCACAGACATTCGATTATGAGAAGAACAAAAGAAAATGTGTGAGTAAAAACTATAATAAAAGATAGATTGAAAATATCCCCAAAAATTCAATGAAATCGAAAAACCTTGAAGGGCCGATGAAAGAACCCTAATAATCGGTCTCCACAAGAAGCTTAATCGCGGGCGGGTTTTTTACTTGGAGCGGGAAAATTTTTTTGGAGGAAATATTGGAGGAAAATGAGCGGGCGAAGGAGGAGGGTTTTTTGGACGGTGAAAAATTTTGGGAGTCTGAATAGTTGCGAGTCTTGCGACTGTTGTAAAAATTTTGTGTTAATAATATACTTCACTGTTGTAAAAATATTGCATCAAAAAAAAAATTCACACTTTTTACTTCAGTAATTATACAATTAGCGAAGTCTTTGGAACTTAAAATTTCTAACTATCTCATGCCTTTCTATTTGATACCATTTACTGAAGTCTATGTGTGTAGTTTACTTCCCTAAATTGAAAAGCGAAGTTGTTGTTTGTTTTTACTTCACTAATATACATTACCGAAGTGAGACGTACCGAAGTCTTTGATGTTTTTTCTACTAGTGAGAATTCTTTAGAAAGCCAAGCTTTCACAGAACTGAGCATTCCTACGTCGTTTCCTATAAGTAGAATTTCATCTACATATAGTATTAAGAACACAATTTGCTCCCCTAACCTTCTTGTAAATACAGAGCTCCTCTTCGTTTTGGACAAAATCAAACTCTTTGAATGTCTCGTTAAAATGAAGATTCCAACTTTGCGAAGCTTGCTTCAGTCCATAATGGCACGCTAAAGTTTGCATACTTTATGAATATTGGTTTGAGATATGAATCCCTTAGGCTGTTCCATGTAAATCTCCTCCTCGAGGAATCCATTTAGGAATTCCATTTTCACATCCATTTGCCATATTTCATAATCTAAGTGGGCTGCTATGGCAAGCATCATGCGAATAGACTTAATCATAGCTACATGCGAAAAGGTCTCGAAGTAATCGATTCCTTCTCTTTGGGAATAACCCTTTGCCACAAGCCTGGCCTTATAGGTTTCAACCATACCATCTCCATCAGTCTTTCTTTTATAGATCCATTTGTTTCCAATAGGCACTATGCCTTTAGGACGATCTGCTAAAGTCCAGACCTGATTAGCATGCATTGAGCATCTCAGCTTCCATAGCTTCCTGCCACTTGGCGGAGTCAACAGCTAACATCGCTTGATCGTATGTAGAAGGATCATTCTCTTGACTACTCTATGTCATCTCATGGACATCCAGTTTCTCTTGATGCAGATAGCCATACCTCTCAGGTAATTGAGAAATTCTACTAGACTTGCGAGGTTGTGTTTGTATTTCAGAAGGTTCGGTTCTAATATTTTGCACAAGTGTCTCATTTGGTGTTTCTTTTATTTCTTCCAAAGAAATATTTCTACCTGCGGCTTCTCCCTGAATAAACTGATCTTCCAATAAGTGTGCTTGTATAGCAATGATAATCCTATGATCTTCGTGCATGTAGAATAGATATCCCATGGAATCCCCTGGATATCCTATAAAATGACCTCTCACAGACCTAGCTTCTAATTTCTCTAGTTTAGTCTTCTTGACATAAGCAGGGCATCCCCAAATCCTAATGGGATTAATACTTGGTTTCCTACCTCTCCACATCCCATGTGGAGTTTTAGGAATAGATTTGGAAAGACATCTGTTCAAGATATGCGTAACAGTAAGGAGCGCGTCCCTACAGATAAATCGGTAGATCAGTATAGTTAAGCATGGAACGAACCATGTCCAACAAGGTTCGGTTCCTTCTTTCTTATACACCATTAAATAGTGGAGTAGATGGAGGAGTGAATTGTGACACTATTCCTAGTTCTTTTAAGAACTCATCAAACTCGTTACTCCTGTACTCACCACCTCGGTCTGACCAAAGAGTCTTAACACGGTTACCTGTTTGATTTTCAACTAGGGCTTTAAATTCCTTGAATTTATCAAAAGCTTCAGACTTATGTTTCATTAAGTACAAGAACCCACACCTAGTATGGTCATCAGTAAATGTAATGAAATACTGAAAGCCATCTCGTGCCACTTCAAAAGGGCCGCAGAAGTCGTTATGGATCAATCCATGTTTTTCAGCAGCTCTTTCAAAAGTCCCTGCAAAGGGTAACTTAGTCATTTTGCCTTGAAGGCAAGATTCACAAGTCGGATAGGGATCTGATCCCAATGGACCCATAAGCCCATCTTTCTCCATTTTATGAACCTTGGTCTGACTAATATAAACAAGTCTAAGATGCCTCTTAGTGCTTGGTTTGTTTCATCCCTACCACGCTTCTTAGTTATAGTGTTCACGGTTGTTTTATTCTTTAGATTCAAATGGTATAAACCATTTAACAATATAGCAGTACCAACCAATTTATTTCTAAAATAAATACGACAGGACCCAACTCCAATAAAGAAGTGAAATCCCTTTCGGTCCATGATTGGAATTGATACAATATTCTTATGCCCCTTGGGCAAAACAAGTACATCATCTAACGTAAGAATAAAAGCAGATTCTAAATCCAACATAAGGGATCCAATATCAGAAGCCTCGACACTATGTCCACTTCCATCGGTAACCATCACCTCCCCTGAATCCAGCTTCCTACATCGTTCCAGATCCTGATTCATTGTAGAAATTTGACAACCCGCACCGGAATCAAGTATCCAAGAAGTAGATATACAGTTACAGAACAACTTTTTTCTAAAACCAGTAGTTCCGTACGTGAAGGCGCAATATTACGGTCAAGCTTTGGACAGTACCTCTTCCAGTGGCCTAGCTCACCATAGTTAAGACACACATCCATTTTCTTGGCCCCTTTGCTCTTTTGAACCATTTGGGCTTTGCCATTTCCTTTATCGATCTTGGCTACTGGACCTAACTGCTTTTTGTTCTTTTTCTTCTTATTCTTGGACTTCCAAGTCCCAGAAGAAATCACAAGTACAGCTTCCTTTCCATTTGTCTTCATCTGAGACTGGGCAGTCGTCAGTTTGTTCATTAGCCCAACTAAGTTACATGCAATCTGTAACACCCCAACCCGACAAGGGTAGAAGTATCACATTATGGTGCCAAATCAGAACATACAACGCAAGCGGAAGACTTATAAACATAATAATTACAAAGGTATTCTAAGGAAACAAATGAAATGCTAACTTTATACAATATGTAATACAATCCAACTAATTCCAATCCAAGTCTAATCAAGATGCAAATGGGCTTTTAATCGTTAGGGTAGTCCACTAAGCTCCTATGCACTCTGCACTCAAACCCAACTTCCAACCTAAAACCTACCGCAGGAAAAGAAATGCGGCTGAGCTTAAAAGCTCAGTGAACAGATATATGAAAACGAAACAAAAGATAAGGAACAAGGAATAATATGGTGCATTGGGCAAAGCATAAGGTATAAACAAAAAGATATCAAAAATAAGGAGAGGTCAGTAATCTACCACGAGCCCGAACATAAGTCAAATCAAATATCATAGTAACCATAGAGTAGCTAACTCCCGAACATGTGAAAGACATGGATCGCACCCATGCATCAGTCACCGAACATATCATATCATATCCATCAAATACAAATGGAACCTAGGATGCCTCCATACGCCCCCGAACAAATCATATTGGCCATAACAAATATAATGTGCACATATCATATCAAAATGGGACGGTGTGGAACATCACTCAACCACACTAGAGTCATGCCATAGGTGCATCAATGACACGGCCATGTTACCTTCATGGCTAGGAAACGAACTTGGCTCGGGTATCAAACTGAAGGGTTCAAATGTTATATCATATCAAAGTCAAAGTCCAAGTCATCAAGGAGTCATAATCAAAGTCCAAATGTCAAAGGTTCATATCGAAGGTTCAAACCAAAGGTTCATATCAAAGTTCAAATGCCAAAGGTTCAAAAATCTAAGGGTCCATAGCAAAGGTTCAACATGTATAACGTTTCCGGATTTTTAAAGTATAATTTTGCACCTCCTAGAGCCTTAGCAAAATTACCTCATGTAGGTACATATGTTTTCTACTTTGTATAATTTTTGTAGAATCTCCAGGTAGTATAACTATAGAAAAAAAATTCTTATCAAAACTAGTCCAAATTCGGTGACAGACACTACACCAGAATCACGATTTTATGACTGTAAAAAACTGTCACAAATGGCAAAAACAGTCACAAAGGACTGTCATAAAATCACCAGTCACAAGTTTTTTTGTGACTGTCAAAAACAGTCACAAAACAGTGACAAAACCTCATTTATATGACTTTACAATACCACTTTCCATGACAGTCACAAATATCATTTATGACTGTCATTAGCAGTCACGAATTTCCACTTTTGTGACAGTCATTAGCAGTCACGAATTTCAACTTTCGTGACTTCCATGGACAGTCACAATTATCATTTTTCTTGACTATCTTGTGACTGTTTTTAAAAGTCACAAATGTGGAAAAAAAATACAAAAAATAAAAAATAAAACCCCATTTTTCTCTGAATGCAATCTAATCATTTTTCACAATGAATTCATAATACAATCCAAACATATTTCTCAAAGTATTCACACAACACTCCAATTAATTTTTACAAGACATAAAAATCACAATGTAATGCTAAAAATTAACACATGTAAAGAAAACTACGAACCAACGCATTGAAAATAAAATAAGTATGGAGTATTAGTTATATATTGAAAAATATCAACAACTGACAAGTTAAACTAATAGAATCATAAGCTTCATCCATGGAACAAACAGGTGGAGCAACGCCTCCTAAGACAATGGTTTCAGGAGCACCTTTTGTCTGAACAACAAAATAAAATATATAAATCAGTCATTAACCAAAATAAATAAAGATAAATGGACATGAACATAAAGAACGATGGGGGGCTGGAAGTTCCCTTACATGTTGGAAATTTCTCATTCGTCCAAGGTCATAACACCATTTCGGAGTGGTCTTCTTCTCATAAGCCTACATACAAAGACAATAAAAACATCAACTAAACATCTTCGAATAATCTGCAATTAAAATATGTATTAAGGAAAATAATAAAAATCTCTTTGTATATACAAGTTCAGCAAAGGCATTTCGACTTCCATTATCTCCATTCCAGCATAACATTACCAATTAACAAGAACTAAAAGCATGCTATTGTGGGAGAAAATCAAGGGAAATCAAAAGTAGTACTATCAAGTAACTAACATGCATCTGAGAAAGTTGGACTACAACCGAGGCATCAAACACAACTTTAAACTTACACAGAAAGTTGGACTACAAGGACTATCCTTCACGATATTAAGTCCCTAATTATAAAATACCGATTCAACACTTTTACCAGGAAACAATGGCTTCCCTGACAAGACTTCCGCAAATATGCATCCTACGCTCCAAATATCAATAGAATGGGTATACTACAGAAATACACAACATACATGAGACAGATTTAAAAGAATAAAATAATAGAACCCTCCAGGAGATGATACAAACTGACACAAATTACAGGGCAAAGAATGTACCGTCCAAAATATTGTTGTAGGGGTGTCACTGAATGCCACTCTTGCTAGTCCAAAATCACATATTTTAAGTTTGTGATTGGCATTTGCCAATATATTCTTTGGCTTAAGATCCCTATGGTAGACATTAGCTAAAAGCAACCAACAACAAATAAAACAAAGGACTAGGTTAAGGATCACATTCAAACATAAAATTTACAAGATCAATATAAATCCATTAATTCATTTTAAAGCTAATGATACTATCATCCATCCTAGTTACTTGTATGAATATATTTCAGTGCCCGTAGCATTTGATACAGAAAGAACCGGTGATGCTCATGTGTCAAATTGTCATTAGCTTTTATGACTTGATGGAGGTCAGACTCCATAAGCTCGAAAACAACATAAATGTCTCTGTAGTCACGCCTAGAGGGTGGCATCATGATCCGCTTAATTTCAACAATATCAGGATGCCGCAAAAGGAGAAGCAATTTAATCTCACGCAAAATTCGAATAGCGTCAGAGATATGCTCAAAGATATCTGTTATTTTCTTTATTGCTACTCTTTTCCCAGTGTGTGTGTGTCAATAGCAGCACAAACAACTCCATAGCTACCCTTACCGACAATTTCCAAAATTTTGTATCTATTAGCCTCTCCATACTCGATGAAAAAATCTACCTCTTTTGGGACCTGCAATATTTATTATATCATTGTCTAATCATGGAGGAAGATGAGAGTACATGAACGAATGAAAGGATAGTTTACACAAATGTTTGAGAATTTCAAGATACTAGAATCCATTGGACCTCATCTTTTAATCTCAAAACCATTCATATAAAGAAAAATTAAGATCTTATATATAAAGCACCCCATAACACCGGATTTAGTCATAAAACTGAAAAAAAAATTGAGGAAAATAAGCCAGGAAATTCAAATTAAATCCTGTAAACCATGAGTACCACCAAGAAAAAGAATATAAAACTAGTAGGAAAGTTCCTATTTTCCAAGAAACAATCCAAAAGAAAAACAATACAACTTCACAAATCTCTTGTTCTTGGAGAGGATACAAAAACAGAGTTTGAAAGGATAATAAACCAAACCAACTCAGACTGGTAAATCCTTGAGTTCACTGGTCTCAGTTCTACGACTCATGCGAAGTCAAAATTAATAACACTTAGTATATCGTCAGTCCAAATAATTACAAACATACAGAAAAGAAGATAAAAAGATTAGGCGAACAGACTTAACCACAAATAAACTCTCTCTTTTAGGGTTCTGCAAGAAGATAAAAAGATTAGACGAACAGACTTAACCACAGAAAGATTACAGTTTAACAACGACAGAGGGGCAGACAAAAAACAAATCAACCTTCTTTCCCTTATGAATATTACTACTAATAAAGTGGCAACCAACAATGGCTATAAATCACGTTAGTAATACAAAACGCAAACAATCATTCTTACATTTGCTCATCTGGACGACAGCCGTTGATACAGATCATGTGCTAAAGCCGTTCATACAGATCATCTGGACGACAGCCGTCCCATTATAACTAAACGGCGTGAGCAGAAAGGAAAGCACTGGAAAACACCAGTCCCCGACTATGTAAGCTCGCACGGCCTGCCCCCTAACATTAACCGCCTTATCCCAAATGATATCACCTGAAATTAACCTGTTGTACAACAAACTATCACAGAAATGAGACACGTATGTCATATCCTCCAGGGGCTTTAACACAGACATCCCAGAATATCTTCCTGTGATCTGCAACAACCTGCAGCAAAACTGATGGAAACCCATATTTACAACAATACATTGAACCGTTGATCACATCGGGACTGATCTTGTGAAGTTTGATTGGTGTAGTATCAATGGCGCCACACATGTTGGGAAGAGAAGTGAGTTCCTGAAACCCTTAGGTGGTTTCCACCAGTCGGCGACGGGAATCTGGGATTTTGATGAACTCTGGGTAGAGTTTGGTGGCTAAAAGGCGGGTGACCATGTTGGTTATCTTGGAAATCAAGTAGGGTTCGAGTCTGTAGCGTGAAGCTAGGGTTTTCAGGGATAGGCCGTGCGAGAGGCGTGAGAGGACCATGGTTACGGCGTAATCCGACGGTAGTGAGAGCTGGGACTCGGTTATGTAGGGTTTGAGTTTTTCGACGACGGTGGTGAAAACGGGATAGAATAAGTCGTAGAGGGATCTCCACTGGGCGTCGCGGAGGGGAGCCTCCATGGCCCAGATGTGTTCGGTGGAGAGCACGCGGAAGGCGGCAATGCAGAATTCGGCAAGGGGTTTTGCGGCGGCGGCGTAGGAGGGGGATGAGGATTTTAGGGGTTTTTTGGTCGGGGGGTTGGAGGCAAGGCATGAGAGGACGGAGGCGAGGGTGAAGAAGAGGAGTGGGGCGGCGGAGCGGCGGCCGAGGAGGAGAGGGCGGTGGAGGAGAGGAGGGGGAGGTGGTGGGGTCGAGGTAGTTGTGGAGGTGGAGAAGGTTTGAGAGTATTAGGAGGAAGGCTTGGTCCATCTCAGAAGAATTCGACGATGTAGAAAGAGGAAGCTTTTTCCCTAATGGAGAAAGAGAAACCTGGAAAATCATATTAGTTTGATTGCGATAAAAAGAAAAAAAGAAAAAAAGGTTTATGACTGTTTAAGACAGTCAGAACATTTGTGACAGTCATTAACAGTCATAAATATTTGAATTTATCACTATTTGGTCTTTATGACTCTTATTGGCAGTCATAAAGTTGTGACTGTCATTGACAGTCACAAATCCAGCGAGTTTCATTGTCATAAAATCCTGTTTTTGGTGTAGTGAGATCTGAGACTCAAAAAGTAAGCAATTAAGAGACCATGTTGTGCTACTCTAAAAATTCCACCAAAAATCACAGAGGCCAACCACATCTTATATTTAAAACATGTGCAATTTGAGTTAATGATTCCTTACTTATTTTAAAACAAAAATCATAAATTGAAATTCGGATTACTAATTGACAGATTTGACACTTGAAATTTTAAAATCAGAAATGACATTCTCCTGACCTTTAAAAATTACAAGGCTTACATATTCAGAAAGTACTTTTCCATGACTTGATTTTAGATTCAAGAATCACCCAAAAACACATTGGTATCATTAAAATGGACCCCTTTCAAAACGACCCATATTCTGGACAGCAAACAGTGAGACAGAAACAACACAATTCACCAATTAAAACCCTAAACGTCCCTCATTAATTACTTAGGGTTTTATATTCTGATTCAGTAAGCATACCAAAGAATCTCCTAACTGGCCCCAACTTTGTTAACTGGTTGCGGGATCTGAGGATTTTACTCAGCATAGAGTCTTTGGGATACATCTTGGAGGTGGACATTCCACCGACTCCAATCCGGACTAGGGGTAATCAGGAAGAGATTGACGTCCATGAAAAATGGGTCAAGAATGACGTGCTGGTACGTGGCTTTATGATGGGCTCAATGACTAATCAGCTACAGAGAGCGCACGAGAAAATGACTTCTGCTAGGCAGATTCTCGCACACTTGACCGAGCTTTATGGAGAGCACACTAGAACTGCTAGATATGAGATATCGAAGTAGTTATTCAGTGCCCGGATGAAAGAAGGGGAGAAAGTTGGAGACCACATCCTCAAGATGATCTCTATGATTGAGACGCTCGAGGTGCTCAACTTTCATATGGATTTATCCTTTCAGATTGATCTCATCCTTCAATCCCTGCGTGACTCAGTCATGCAGTTTGTAATGAATTTCAATTGTAATGAGATTTCATGCACATTAGCCGGGCTAATGAATAAACTGGTGACGGCATAGTCTAACATGAAGACTAAACCGAGGGAGGCTGCTCTTGTGATTTCTTATGGGCCTCAAAGGTCTAAGAACAAGAAGAAAAAGACCTACGAGCAATATAAACCCAAGAAAGGGATGCAGAAAGGAAAGGGCAAGGCCCTAAAGGTTCATAAGGTAGGCGGTTCAAAACCTACGGACAAATGTATTGAATGCGGTGAGCTTGGCCACTGGCATAGGACTTGTCTCAAGATCAATGGCGCATCAGGTATGGAACTTTTTGTTTTTGAAACCAATTGTTCTGCTACTGTATATTCTGCTTCATGGATTCTGGATTCAGGTGCTACTTCTCATATTTGTACTATAAATCAGGATCTGGAACGAAGTAGGCAGTTTGAAGCTGGGGAAGTGATGATCACTGTCGGAAGCGGACAAAGTGTCGAGGCAAGCAATATTGGATCACTCCTACTGGGTTTATAATCCAGTTTTATTTTGAAGTTAGACGAAGTACTGGTTTTGCCCAAGGGGCATAAAAACATTGTTTCCATTCTGGACTTGGACCGGAAAGGATTTTCTTTCTTCATTGGCAATGGCAGTTATAATATTTATTTTCGAAATAAATTGGTTGGCACAGCTACATTGTTGAATGGTTTATATCATCTGAACTTACAAAATAAATCAGCTGTGAACACTATAAGTGGCAGGCAAGATACTAATCAAGCTTTTAAGTGGCACCTTAGACTTGGTCACGTTGGTCAGACTAAGGTTCATAAAATGGAGAAAGATGGACTTTTAAGTCCATTGGGTGTAGAACCCTTTCCAACTTGTGAATCCTGCCATAGAGGCAAGATGACTAAGTCCCCATTCACAGGGACATTTGAAAGGACTGCTGAAAAACTTAGGTTGGTACATACCGACGTTTGTGGTGCTTGAGACATAGCCCTTGATGGATATCAATATTTCATAATGTTCACAGATGATCATACTAGGTATGGTATTGTGTACTTAATGAAACAGAAATCCGAAGCCTTTACTAAATTCAAGGAATTTAAGGCCCTAGTTGAAAAATAGACTGGATGTCATATCAAGTCACTCCAGTCAGACCGAGGTGGCGAGGATATGAGCACCGAGTTTGATGAGTTCCTTAAGGAACATGGAATAGTTTCACAATTCACGCCGCTAGGAACCCCACAGTTAAACAGTGTTTCAGAGAGGAGAAATCGGACTTTATTGGACATGGTCCTCTCCATGTTGAATTACACTTATTTACCAATTTACCTGTGGGGTACGCCTTACTTACCGCTGCCTATATCCTAAATAGATGTCCTTCCAAATCCATTCATATCACTCCGCATGTGATGTGGACGAGAAAGAAACCAAGTCTTAATCACATAAGGATTTGGGGATGTCCAACCTATGTCAAGAAGGCTAAGGTGGACAAACTGGAAGCAAGGTCCGTCAAGGGATGTTTCATTGGATACCCAGAGGACTCGATGGGTTATCTATTCTACATGCCAAAAGACCATAGGCTCGTCGTGGCTTTACAAGCGCACATCCTTGAGGATGAGTTAATTCAGGAAGGTGGCTCAGGTAGAAATATCTCTTTGGAATAGCATAATGAAAGTCCTGAGGAGACATCTGATCAGGGATCACGAACCGAACCCACTGTAACACAACCTCCAATTCGAAGGTCTGATAGGTTGTCTCACTTACCTGAGAGTATGGCTATACACATGTCGAGGAACTGGGTCTCCACGACGCACCTGATTGCCGTGAGAATGAGCCTGTCACCTATGACCAAGTGATAGTGGATGTGGACTCCGATAAATGGCAAGAAGCAATGGAAGCTGAGATAGACTCGATGCATGCCAATCAGGTCTGGACTCTAGTAGATCTACCAACTGGCATGAAGCCTATTGGAAGTAAATGGATCTATAAGAGGAAGACTGATGGGGATGGCAAGGTTGACGCCTATAAGGCCAGGCTTGTGGCAAAGGGTTATACCCAAAGGGAAGGGATCGATTATCATGATACCTTTTCGCCCGTAGCTATGATCAAGTCGATTTGCATGATGCTTTCCATTTCTGCCCGTTACGATTATGAAATATGGCAAATGGACGTCAAAATGGCTTTTCTAAATGGATACCTCGAGGAGGAAATCTACATGTAACAGCCTAAGGGTTTTGTGTCCAAAGCTAATATTCACAAGGTGTGTAAGCTGCAACGAGCCATTTATGGGCTGAAGCAAGCTTCTCGGAGTTGGAACCTTCGATTTGACGAAGCAGTCAAGGAATTTGACTTCGTGCGAAACGAGGAGGATCCATGTGTTAACAAAAAGGTCAGCGGGAGCAACATTGCGTTCTTAGTACTATATGTAGATGATATTCTACTTATAGGAAATAACGTACCAATGCTCAGTACTATGAAAGCTTGGCTTTCTAAAACATTCTCCATGAAAGACTTAGGAGAAGCTTCCTATATTCTAGGGATCCGTCTTTACATAGATAGACCGCGAAGAATGATTGGACTTTCCCAAGCCCTCTATATAGATAATATCCTGAGAAGATTCAAGATGTATGAATCTAAAAGAGGGTTCCTTCCCATGTGACATGGAATTCATCACCACGAAAATGTGTCCTCAAAGTGAGGAATACAAAAGAGAGATGAGTTAGGTGCCCTATGCCTCGGCAGTGGGTAGCCTCATGTACGCTATGTTGTGCACGAGACCGGACTTAGCCTATGCTGTTAGTATGGTAAGTCATTTTCAAGCAAACTCGGGAAAGGAACACCGGATTGCCGTCAAGAACATTCTTAAGTACCTGAGAAGAACTAGAGATTTGGTTCTTACTTACGGTGGTGGAGAACTGAAGGTGGTTGGTTTCACCGATTCTGATTTTCAATGAGATAAGGATGACTCTAAGTCGACATCTGGGTATTTTTTTACTCTCAATGGAGCAGCAGTATCTTGGAGAAGCTCCAAGCAAAGCGCTACTGCAGATTCCACCTGCCAAGCAGAGTACCAAGATGCCTCAGAGGCTAGCAAAGAAACATTTTGGATGCAAACTTTTGTGCAAGAACTTCAAGTGGTGCCTAATGCAGAGCTGCCTATATCACTATTCTATGATAATGATGGAGCTGTCGCCCAAGCCAAGAAGCCAATGGTTGAAAAGGATATGTTTTGTTGCAAATAGTAGACTCATAAGACATTGTCTCTGACCCGCTGACTAAGCCATTATCTCAGGCTGTCTTGGAAAGATATCTGAAGTACATGGGTATTGGATACCATGTTGTATGGAATTGAGTACAAGTGGGAGATTGTTAGGAATACGCCCTCCAATGCCACTCAGGGGATGAGAGAGAATGGGCATTTTACTTGTAATTATGCAATTATCAATAAAAGGCAATATGATTCATTCACTGTTTATTGTATTTCAAATTCATTCTTGATTTGTAAAGATTGAAGTGAAGTCCATGTAAGTAAGAGTGAACATTCCATTCTCGTTATTGGATAAGAGAAAATACACTGGTGTGTAAGTCGATAAACTTAATTGGGCATTAAGTTTTGAGTAAGACTTGTATAACTGATGCTAGGACGTGTGCATGTCTTGATAGCATAGTTATAAGTATATTGGTGGGACCAGTATACTCGAACACGACTCATACTTGATTCAGTCACACGGTATTCACTCTTGGAAAGTCGATGACGAATCGAAAGGTTGTGATAGTATACGTGGATCTTTGACTTGAGGGTTCAGTAGGAGATGTGCCTGTGACGTTTAGTTTATCATTAGAGTAGTTAGACTCATTTGCTTAATTGCTGAGTCAATCTCGAAGTGCGGACTATACGGGCAGGTAGCAGTCTTTAGTGTACGTCAAGAAAGGATTCTATCTCCTGTTAGTGAGCAGGCGAATGTCCTATACAGTTAATGGCAAATAAGATCATAAGTCTTTGGCCAAAGCATTCTGATATAGTCGTATTAGATACACTATTAACCAGTCGATCTTGATTTGCATTAACACGTGTATATAGTCTAGTCAACAGTAGTGTTTGACTTTACCGTGACCCGAAGACTTGACCAGGACATCTGATGAAGGGTCTATACGTATATGGTATTCACGACATAATGGTTCTGGAATGATCCCTTCATTTGTCCTTAGTCGGGGTTTACAGTGCGGCCCGCTAGGCTGGCTAAGTGCTGCTCGCACTCATTGGTTCATCCCAATGCCGGTTGGGACGGACCAATAGAGTCGCACATTAAGAGTGTTGACTGATAAATGTGAATTTATTATCTCTGTATTGATATTAGATATTGGATATCTAAATTATGATTTATTGGATAAAATAGTGGTCTTATGAATTGAAATTAAGTTATTGGGTAATTAATTTAATTCATAAATTATATTTTTAGAGAAATATATTTGTATTTGATATAATTAATTGGATTAATTAATTAGTATAAATACATTGGTGATAAACGGAGTGTATTTAGCGAAGTCGTTTGACGGACGTCCAGTACACGAGCTGAGTGATTCGGCCCATTTCCACCAACCTTCCTATAGCGCCCCCCTCACATGGTCTTGGTGTTTTTTTTTATAACACCATGCATGTTGTCTTTCAAATGTTTTTAAAAGGTCATGATTAGATGATATGTTTTAATATCTCATTTTTCTTCACCTTGAGATATATAATTGAAAACAAGACAACTCCTACCACTGTAATATCCGCATTTTTTCTTTTCCCGGTATTTTCATTTTTGGTGTATTTTTCATTTTTCGCGACTCGCTTGTAACCGTATTGATATTTCGAGAATATTTAATATTAGACTTTTTGTCATCCGATCTTGTTTCGGACTTGTTTTACTCAATTCCGTGTTTAATGTCATTTCAGTCGCTATTTCGTTCGATTCTCGCAATCGTTGTTCGGAACCGCCGTTTCGAGATTGTCGCAGGTCTGTCTCATGTTGTTATGCATGTTGTGAGCTTTCGTTTGTTGTTTCGATCATGTATCATGTGTTTCGGATATTTGGGGCGTTTTGTAATTTCCCAAAGTTTTGAGGTGATTACTAACGTTGTAGTTTTTCGCACCCTCGGGTATTCGAAATCGTGTTTTCTTTTAGCGATTTGGTTCCAATTCAATCTTGTTGTTCGTGTGTCACCTTTGGTTCGTTGTTTGGTGTCGGATGCGCGTTGTTTTCATCCGATATGGAATTCGCTATTTTCCATCCCTGAGTGCTGTTTGTGCTACTGTCTGCACTCGATAGCGCACGCTGCTGTTGTTGTGTATCGCATGCTATCGTTGTTTTGTAGAACACGATACGACCATTTAGTAGCGCGCGGTAACGGCTCGAACACAACAGTGACAGTGGGTTGTTTCTGCTCTCTGCTCTCTATACGAACAGCTTAGCGCACGCTACATTTGTATATTGGCGCATGCTAAGGCTTCGACTTAGCGCACGCCGGGTGACCGGTAGCGCGCGCTAATCCGGCAGTCCAGTACTGGGTAGATTGTTTCTGGACTCGGCCTGGTGCCCAGTAGCGCAAGCTATGGCCCGATAGCGCGCTCTATCGAGGGGCTGTTAGCGCACGCAATCCTCTGTAGCGCACACTAACGGGCCAGAACCATAGGTTCTGGATTGATTTTAGCCGGGAAGCGCACACTAACTCTAATCGTTAGCGCACGCTAAAACTCTCTGGCTATATAAACCAGAGAGTTGACCCAGATTTGACACTTTTTCATTTCTTTCTCTCTCTCCGGTTCTTGGGCGATTCTTGGGCGATTTTTGGGCGATCTCCAGCGATTTGAAGTTTTGCAACTCCTAGCTATCATTTTTCTTGAGTTTTTGGTGTAGATTAACAACACCAACACTTGTTCTTCATCTTTAATCCAAGGTATTCTCCTAGAACCCTATTTTTGGGAAATTTGGGGGTTTTTGAGTTTTCGTCCGACTCGTTCCGTATTGTTGATTAATCAATGATGTATATGATTAATATTAGTCATGTTCATGTTTTCCCTACGATTTCATGGTAAGTTTCGTGGTATTTGTGAAATCGAGAGGGTTAGGTTGCGATCCGTCCTCGTCGTTGTTTTGTACGAATTTACATGAATCGTAGATGAGGTGTTGGGTGTCTTCCGTTATTGTTACTCTTGTCGAATTGGTTGTGATGGTGTTTGACCAATTCTCTAGGTTCGGTGTGTCCAATTTCTCGCAACCGCGATTGTTCCATTGCGTCCTTTCGCCTTGATAATCGAGGCAAGTACTCTTATGAACGTACACTCTTAACATGGTAGTATTGCATGAGTAACATGTGTGCATATGCTCACTACGGGTTAGATCCTACGGGGTCTCGGTAGGGGTCCACAGAGGCTTGGATCGACGAGCTTTGCTTTTAACCACTACGGGTTAGATCCGACGGGGTATCGGTAGGGGCCCACAGAGACGTGGATCGATGGTTAATTGTGGTGCATTTTATAAATGTGTTTTGGGGTATGGCGTTTCCGGAAATTTGTGTTTCAAATTAATTTTTCTCATTTGCATGCTCTGACTATATGTGTAAGGTGTAAGTTGTTCATTTGGTTACTTGTACTAGCGAAATTGCTAACCCCTTTGGGGACCCGTTTTGGGGAAATTCTTGTTATGAATTTCAGGTTATGTTTAGCCGGACGAGCAGGTGCTGGGACAGTACGAGGATGCTGGCTAGGGTTGTTGACGTGTGCTTTTATATTTCCTTGTTTCCGTTGTCCATTTCAATGTGGTTGTTTTCTAAATTGCAAACTCATAGATAGTACTCGCGAGCACTTGGGCATTTTACTCGGATTGTGATTTACACCAGTAATTGTTATTTATGATTGTCGGTGATGATTGTTCCACCGGTCATACTGGGCGTTCTATTCTATTTTCATCTTAGTGATGTCTGTTTCCTCGCTAACCGAGATGGTTAGGCGAGTGGTATTTTTGTGTTTAGCCTGGTGGGTCCCATGTCGGGGTCCACGACGTTGTAATATACCCTGAATATCTTGCGGGTGTTACAGAAAATGGTATTAGATCTCTAGGTTTATGGATACCTAAGCTTGTCGGTTAATTGGGTCTAGTTGTGTTTTGTTTTGCACATTGTCACCCCACTGCCATCATCTCGGTACTTCCAGTGCTTGTAAGTTTTCCTTACTCGATTCCTTGTTTCCTTGTATCGTACTTCCGATTCTTGAATTGTGATTGTTTTTCCTCTTGTACTTACCATCGTATTGCAATTGCTACCTCTTTTCTTCAGTATGGATGCTAGGAGAGCCCGAGGTAGGGGTCGAGGCCGTGGTCGTGGACGTGGTCGGGGACATGGGGCAGCCAGTGAGGCGGCCTCGTCGCACAATTGTGTGGCTGGTAGTACTGATGGTCATCAAAGCCATAGCGCTACTCAGGAGGGTGCAGCCGGTGATGGCGCCGATCTTAGTGTTGCAGCTGTGATGCAACAAATGGTGAACCAAATGGCTGCAATAGCTCAGGCGGTTCAGAACCCGAATCCGGCCCATGCTACTCGGGGCAGTGCAGATCGTTGGCTTCAGGATGTCATCAAGATGCATACTCCTCAGTTTTCGGGGGCTTCAGACCCGATTGGCTGGGAAGGGTGGATCAAGGAGATATCCATGGTCTTTGTTGCCACCAACTGTCCCGAGGATCGCAAGGTTCCTATTGCCCAATACTTTCTCACTGGGGACGCTACTGACTGGTGGGAGGATGTTGAGCCTAAGGACCATGTTGCTTCATGGGTGGAGTTCAAGGACCTGATGGAGACCGAATATTACCCGTGGCCAGTTAAGAAGGCTCGAGTCCATACTTTTTATGATGCCTGGCCTCGGGATATTCCTGTTTCTCAGGCTATTGCTGATTACAACAGGGAGTTGGGCTTCGTGAAGACCCAAGTTAGAGAGGAGAGCGACAAGATTTTTCACTTTTACAGACAAATGAAACTGAAGATTCGTGACCACATGTCTGGGCTCGCCTGTACCACGTTGAAAGATTATTAGAGTAGAACTCTTGCATACAATATGTCTTTGACGGCCAGTGAGGCGGCTCGTGAGAGCATATAGAAGTCCGTCGGAAATTTTTCGGGCCACAAAGATGGAGGTCAACAAAAATCTCAGTTTGCTAACTTTCCCACTGGTGGTGGTCCAGCTCGTTCTACTGGGGGTTTCTGCAGGGCTGCCAGTACTCCTTCCCGTGATGTGAAGTGTTTTAACTGTGGCCGACCAGGCCACATCAGTTGTACTTGTTTGAGTCCTTTGCTGACATGTAATCGGTGTGGCCAACCGGGCCACAAGGCTGCTTTCTGTGCTGACAGGGAGAGAACTCTTGGTGCCCAGGCTTCATTCCCAGCGCCTAGGCGATGAGACTCATGCAGAAGGGGTGTACTGGTTACTGGTGCTACGCCTTGAAGGCGTAGGATGGTGTGGTCGAGTTCTCATCGATCCCAATCGTCAGTGAGTTCCCTGATGTATTTCCTGATAAGTTACTGGGATTACCACCAGACCATGAGGTTGATCGCTATTGAGTTAGAGCCGGGTGCAGCTCCAATTTCAAAGGCTCCGTATCACATGGCACCTTCAGAGATGGGTGAGTTGAAGAAGCAGTTGAGTGATCTTCTTGAGTCAGGGTATATTCGACCGAGCGCTTCACCTTGGGGTGCACCGGTTCTGTTTGTGCGGAAGAAGGATGGTTCACTGCGTTTATGTATCGAATACCGCGAGCGAAACAAGGTGACCATCAAGAACAAGTATCCCTTGCCGAGGATTGATGACTTGTTTGATCATTTGCAGGGAGCTGCGGTATTCTCGAAGATCGACTTGAGATCGGGGTACTATCAACTTCAGGTGAAGGAGTCTGATGTTTCGAAAACAACTTTTCGGACGAGATATGGACATTATGAGTTTGTGGTTATGCCCTTTGGGCTAACCAAAGCGCCGGCAGTGTTCATGCAGTTGATGAACAAAGTTTTCATAGAGTATTTGGATAAGTGTGTCTTCGTCTTCATTGACGATATCCTTATCTATTCGAGGAATGAGGAGGAGCATGCGCATCATCTGCGTGTGGTGTTAGACATTTTGAGGACCGAGCGATTCTATGCGAAGTTCTCAAAATGTGAGTTCTGGCTGAAGGAGGTGATGTTTCTGGGTCACGTGATTTCTGCCGAGGAGGTCTGTGAGGATCTACAGAAGATTGAGGCAGTGTTGGATTGGGCGCCGCCTAAGAATGTGAAAGAGGTTCGTAGTTTCTTGAGTTTAGCTAGCTACTATCATAGGATCATTGAGGGGTTTTCGAAACTGGCTCGGCCACTTACACAGTTGCTTCAAAAATCTGAGAAGTTCGTTTAGAACGACGAGAGATAGTCGAATTTTGAGGAGTTGAAGAGGCGTTTGACTTCAACCCCGATTTTAGCATTTCCGTGTGGCAACGAGGGTTTTGCTATTTATAGTGATGCTTCGGGTCAGGGTCTTGGGTGCATATTGATGCAGCACCGCAAGACTATTGCGTATGCGTCGAGGCAGTAGAGGCCGTATGAGCTCAACTACCTTACTCACGATTTGGAGTTAGCGGAAGTTGTTTTTGCGCTCAAGATATGGCGTCACTATCTTCTTGGCTCTGCATGACAGATTTTTACCGATCATAAAAGTCTAAAGTACATATTCACTCAGCGGGAGTTGAATATGAGGCAGAGGAGGTGGTTGGAGTTGATTAAGGATTATGACCTCGAGATCCTTTATCATCCGGGCAAGGCGAACGTCGTGGCGGACACCTTGAGTCGGAAATTGGTTGCGTTGCGGACGCTTGAGATCCTTACATCTCGATTTGAGCTTCAGCAGGATTTGATTGAATTGAGTGTTGAGATTTTGTGGACAGGAGCTTTCGTGCAACTTTGCACTTTAGAGATTTCGTCGTCGTTGGCCGATGAAAATAAACTGAAGCAGTTAGAGGATCCGATGATTACTCAAATCCGAGAGAATGTCCTTAAGGGAAAGTCTCTTGGGTTTTCGATCCAAGAGGGTGGTGTGTTGACATTCCAGAGTCGGCTTTATGTACCGAACAACTTGGAATTGAGGCAGAGTATTTTGCGAGAGGCCCATGCTACGCCTTACGGTTTGTAGCGAGATGTTTGACTTGTCAGCAGGTCAAAATCGAGCATCAGCGACCAGCCGGGTTATTACAGCCGCTTCCCATTCCAGAATGGAAACGGGAAGAAATTTCGATGGACTTCGTCACGAACTTGCCGAGATCGAAGCCTGGTATGAATATGGTTTGGGTGATTATGGATCATCTGACCAAGTCGGCACATTTTCTGGGAATCAAGGATACTTGGGCCCCAGAGAGGTTGGCTCGTGTGTTTATTGCGCAGATTGTGAGGCTTCACGGTACTCCGAAGTCTATTGTTTCGGATCGTGATGGCCGTTTTGTATCACACTTTTGGCAGACGGTACATAAGGCGTTGGGCACTCGTTTGCGTCTAAGTACTTCTTTTCATCCTCAGTCAGATGGGCTGTTGGAATGCACTATCCATACATTTGAGGATATGTTGCGTGTTTGTGCTCTCGATTGGAGAAGTGGTTGGGAGGAGCATTTGTCGTTGATCGAATTCACGTACAACAATAGTTGGCACGCGTCGATTCGGATGACACCGTATGAGGCGCTTTATGGGCGGCGATATCGATCGCCGATTTGCTGGAACGAGTTGTCCGATTTGGTTGGCACCGAACCGGATATCGCTATGGAGACGAGGCGGAAGATGGAATTGATTCGGGAGAGGATGTTGACTGCTCGGAGTCGACAGAAGTCACATGCCGAAGTTCATCGTCGACCTTTGGAGTTCGAGGTGGGAGACCACGTTTTGCTAAAGGTGTCGCCGATGAGTGGAGTTTTCCGCTTTGGGAAGAACGGAAAGTTGAGTCCGAGATTTATTGGGCCCTTTGAGATTCTCAAGAGAGTTGGTGAGTTGGCATACCTTTTGGCGTTGCCTCCGGCCTTAAGTCACGTTCATAGCGTTTTCCATGTTTCCCAGCTGAGGAAATATGTTGCGAATCCTAGTCACGTCATCGACTATGGTGAGATTGATGTCACCGAGGATATTACCTTCGAGGAGCACCCCTTGAAGAATTTGGAGCACCGTGAAAAGCGACTGAGGTATAAGACCATCCCTTTGGTCAAGGTGCAGTGGTCGAGGCATGGTGTCGAGGAGGCAACTTGGGAAACTGAGGGTAGCATGCGTGCTAGGTACCCCGAGTTGTTTGTTTCTTAAGTTTAGGGACGAAACTTATTTTTAGAGGGGTAGAATATAATATCCGCATTTTTTCTTTTCCCGGTATTTTCATTTTTGGTGTAATTTTCATTTTTCGCGACTCGCTTGTAACCATATTGATATTTCGAGAATATTTAATATTGGACTTTTTGTCATCCAAGCTTGTTTCGGACTTGTTTTACTCAATTCCGTGTTTAATGTCATTTCCGTCACTATTTCGTTCGATTCTTGTAACCGTTGTTCGGAACCACCATTTCGGGGTTGCCGCAGGTCCGTCTCATGTTGTTATGCATGTTGTGAGCTTTTTTTCGTTGTTTCGATCATGTATCGTGTGTTTCGGATGTTTTGGGTCGTTTTGTAATTTGCCAAAGTTTTGGGGTGATTACTAACGTTGTAGTTTTCCGTAGCCTCAGCTAGTCGGAATCGTGTTTTCTTTAAGCGCTTTGGTTTTGACTCTATCTTGCTGTTCGTGTGTCTCCTTCGGTTCGGTGTTTGGTATCGGATGCGCGTTGTTTTCATCCGAGATGGAATTCGCTGTTTTCCATCCCTGAGTGTTGTCTGTGCTACTGTCTGCACTCGATAGCGCACGCTACTGTTGTTGTGTAGCGCACGCTATCGTTGTTTTCTAGCGCACACTACGACCATTTAGTAGCACGCGCTAACGGCTCGAACACAGTAGTGACAGTGGGTTGTTTCTGCTCTCTGCTCTCTGGACGAACAGCTTAGCGCACGCTACATTTGTAGATTAACAACACCAACACCAACACTTGTTCTTCATCTTTAATCCAAGGTATTCTCCTAGAACCCTATTTTTGGGAAATTTAGGTTGAGTTTTCATCCGATTGTTCCGTATTGTTGATTAATCCATGATGTATATGATTAATCTTAGTGGTGTTCTTGTTTTCCCTACGATTTCATGGTAAGTTTCGTGGTATTTGTGAAATCGAGAGGGTTTGGTTGCGATCCGTCATTGTCGTTGTTTTGTACGAACTTACATGAATCGTAGATTGGTTTTAGGGTGTCTTCCATTATTGTTATTCTTGTCGAATTGGTTGTGATGGTGTTTGACGAATCGTCTAGGTTCGGTGTGTCCAATTTGTCGCAACCGCAATTGTTTCATTCCGTCCTTTCGTCGTGATAATCGAGGCAAGTACTCTTCTGAACTTACACTCTTAACATGGTAGTATTGCATGAGTAATGTGTGTATGTGTGTATGCTCACTACGGGTTAGATCTGACGGGGTCTCGGTAAGGGTCCACAGAGGCGTGGATCGATGAGCTTTGCTTTTAACCACTACGGGTTAGATCCGACGGGGTCTGGTAGGGGTCCACACAGACGTAGATCGACGGTTAATTATGGTGCATTTTATAAATGTGTTTTGGGTTATGGCGTTTCAGGAAATGTGTGTTTCAAATGATGTTTTATTATTTGCATGCTCTGACTATATGTGTAAGCTGTAAGTGGTTCATTTGGTTACTTGTACTCGCGTAATTGCTAACCCCTTTGGGGACCCATTTTGGGGAAATTCTTTTTATGAATTTCAGGTTATGTTCAAATGACGAGCAGCTACTGGGACAAGACGAGGATGTCGCTGTGGTTGTTGACGTGTGCTTTTGTATTTCCTTGTTTCCGTTGTCCATTTCGATGTGGTTGTTTTCTAAATTGCAAACTCATAGATAGTACTCGTGAGTACTTAGGCATTTTACTCGGATTGTGATTTACACCAGTAATCGTTATTTATGATTGTCGGTGATGATTGTTCCGCCGGTCATACCGAGCGTTCTATTCTATTTTCATCTTAGTGATGTGTGTTTCCTCGCTAACCGAGATGGTTAGACGACTATTTTCGTGTTTAGCCTGGTCGGTCCCACGTAGTGGTCCACGGCGCTGTAATATACCCTGAATATCTTGGGGGTGTTACAACCACAACCAATGTTGTGAGACATCATTCGGCCGTGACAAAAGGAGAGAGGGAGAGAATAAATTTTTTTCATCTTTGTTCTTCATCTTAGAGGTGAAAGAAAATAAAGAAAAATAAGAGAGAAAAATTCACATAATAATTCCTAGCCGTTTTCTACCAAGAACTGATTGCTATATATTTTCCCGATCAAGTCCCGATGCGTAGTGACGTAGAGGCATCGTATTTTCGGTGTTTGGGACGAAGGGGTTTGGTGCTCATGCTCGGGTTCGTGAACAACATCAATTTACAAAGATATTATCAAAGGCTTCTAGGGTATGGGACTTTGATCATTTGTCTTCGTCTTTTATTTTTCGTATATACGTACTTGATCGATCCTTTATGGGATTCTTTATTATTATTCCGCTGCGTATTCGTTATTGTTTCCAGAATCCCAATAATTACTACCGTTGTCGTCTTCCGAACCTTTGGGTAGTCAGAACTGTGTTTTCTTTTAGTGCTTTAGTTTCTGACTCGAACTCGTCGTGCATGTGTCTTTTACAGTCTGTTGTTTAGTGTCGAGTGCGCGTTGTTTTCATCCGGGGAAGAATTCGCCGTTTTCCAACTTCGAGTGCTGTCTGTACTACTATCTGCACTCGTTAATGAACGCTAAAGATGCGATTAGTGCACGCTAATTCCGTTGAGTAGCGCATGCTAACTTTGACAGTAGCGTGCGCTAATGATTCGAGTACAGCAGTGGCAGTAGGTTCAAAATTTCGGCATGGTACCAGGTAACGCATGATGATACTATTTTTAGCGCATGCTAATGCTAGTTGTAGCGCGCGCTAATTCTCTAGTAACACACGCTAGCGACTTAGGTAAGAATCTACTGGACTACTGGGTGATCTCGTTAGCCCACGCTAATCTTGAAATTAGCATACGCTAATTAGATCTAGTATATAAGGATCTTCAGCCGTGTCCTTCGTTATTCTTCTTCTCATTTCTTACTCTTTCGATGAGGGCACGCGGGAGAGAGGTTTTTGAGGCGATTTCTTTTTCCAATCATCTCAACTATCATATTCCTTGAATTCTTGGTGTAGATTAACAACATCTACTTGTGTTCCTCGTCTTCGATCCATGGTAATCTCTTAGAACCCTATTTTTGGGGAAATTTGGGGGTTTGCAATTTAATGTCCGATTTGTTCCGTGTTGTTGATTAATCATGATGTATGTGATTACTCTTAGTGGTATTCATGTTTTACCTACGAGTTCATGGTAAATGTCATGGTATTTGTGAAATCGAGAGGGTTCGGTTGCGACCCATCCTCGTTGTTTGTTTTGTACGAATTTACATGAATCGTAGGTGGGTTTCGGTTGTATTCCGTTTTCGTACTCGTGTAGAATTAGTTGTGATTGTATTCTTGAAATCGTTAGGTTCGTGGTTGTCGATTCCTAGAGAGCATGGTTGATATTTCCGTTAATTTCGTCATCAATTTCTCAATGCAAGTATTCTTGTGAAACTCATATGCTTAAAATAGAATGGTAATGTATATGTATGTGATTAGCTCACTCCGAAGGGTCCGACGGGGACTCAGAGGAATTTGTGATTTCGCTCCTGATTCGCGAGCTTGTTTGGATAGAGGCCTCAGATGGGACCAGTGGTTTAGCCCCGGTCCTAGGCGAGTCATGTGCGTGATTTTTAACTATGGCTAGTCCGGGAGGGTCCATAGAGGCCTCGGATGGGACCAGTGGTTTTGATACCAACTGATACCCAACAGTGATACCCATATAGGGACTGTTGTGAATCGTGGTTGTACGAAGCGGAAGTAGGTTTCCTTGAGTATAAGAAACGAACAACAGACAGCAAATAGCAATAACGGAGAGCACTTCGATAGGCTAACAGTAATTAATCGGACAGCGCTTTGATACAGCAATAAGCGGACAGCACTTCGATACAGCGATAATCGGACGGCACTTCGATACAGTAATATTCGGATAGCACTTCGACACAGCAATGTGTGGACAGCACTTCGATACATCGATAATCGGACAGCACTTTGATACAGGAATATTCGGACAGCACTTCATTACAGCGAATATTGGACAACACTTTTGATACCGCGATAATCGGACAAAGACGATACAAAGAATATTCGACAAAGACTGCTACAACGAATATTGGACAACACTTTTGAAGGATCAGGATACGGAAATGACAAGGGCACTTCAAACCCTTAGAATTAATCACTATAATTCCTTTAGAATCCTGTTCTAATGAAACGTTCAGAATTATTCTAAGAACTCAAGTTTTTGTGACTAAGACTTAACAATTTTATGAACTAAAATTGTAAGAATGTAGAAGTGAGAATTATAAGAATAATACTCAATAAAAATTCAAGCAACAGCTCTTGACTCAAGCACAAGGCCTAAATATCTTTTTGATTTCCAAGGTGATCTTCTATTCTTATTACCAAAAGGTATCCTTTTATAGGAGTGCACAGAGCAAACTATATTATCCCTTACATATTAAACTAAGGAAATAAAATCAAGAGTATCCCTATTTCTAAGACAATGAAAGACGGTCACACATGTGACAAGATTTAAAAGGAAATAAAATAACATCAACTATCCTAGAAAGTAAATAAAGAAGTCTTGAAATGATCTTGGTCTGCACAACATCACGTTCATTTTGAAGCTACCACATGCCTAAGTTCCTTTTCCCAAATTAGGGTGGGCTTTCTCAACCATCACGTGTAATAAAGATAAGTCTTTGATTTCCAAGACAAAAACATCACACCTTCCTTGAAAGCTTCCTCACGCCTAAGTCTAATTTCCAAGCTAGGATGGATTTTCCTTAATCATCAAGTCGACCTCCGGTTGTTCATCCTTTTTATAGAGTATTTTCCTTTTTAAGTTTTTTTATGATTTAACTCTCATTTTCAGGAAACACGACAAAGATGCCCTCATGCCATTATTTAGGCAATATCTGGGGTCCGACCTCAAGCTTTCTGTGTTTAGCTATATCTGGGCTTAGGATTTGAACAACTGTTGGGCCTTCTTGAATCTCAAGTAGATCCACTGTCGCACAGTCACTAAACTTAGACATGATTTCCACTTCCAATTCGGGTAGCTTAAGGATGAGCTTGACTTCTTCTTTTCTTTGGATGTGAATTCTTCTAGGGTCGAGCTGAGGCTCGGGGTCTTTATTCAGTGAACTCCAAGCAGCCTCAGTGTGAGGGTCTTCAATAGAGAATTTGATCGAGGCCATACAGTAAACCTCTTGAGTAGGAACCGAGTTGTCTTCATAAGAGTTAGTAACAAATAATAAGGTAACAGGTGTAGAATGTGCATTATGTTTATTTCGGGAGGTGGTGCTAGTGTCACTCGTTCTCAATATTTCACTCGTTTGTTCTCTCAACTTCCTAGCATGTGTACGTGTGATATGACCAGTGGGGTCCATGATGGCACCAACCGTTCCTAACCCTCTTGGTTGCACAACCGTGGTTGTATCATCCCCTCCCTGTTGAGGAGGATCTTTCCTCAGATCCGCGAGATCACCTGCTTCAAACAAAGACAAGTCAGAAACATTAAAAGTAGCAGATATATTGTATTCTCCTGGTAAGTCTAGTTTGTAAGCATTATTATTTATTCTCGCCAATATCATGAAAGGACCATCTCCTGTTCGTAGCAATTTCGACCTCCTTTATACAGGAAACCTTTCCTTCCTCTTATGTAACCAAACCCAATCTCCAGGTTCGAAGATCACTTCCTTTCTCCTTTGGTTGGCGCGCTCAACATACTGTTTAGTACGCCTTTCAATGTTAGCTCTTACTTTCTCATGGAGTTGCTTAACTAGGTCGGATTTCTTCTTCCCATCTGTACTAATCCTTTCAGTCACAGGCAAAGGCACAAGATCAAGTGTGGTCAAAGGATTAAATCCATAAACAATCTCAAAAGGAGAAAACTGAGAAGCAGAATGCACTGTTTTATTATAAGCAAACTCAACATGTGGCTAACATTCTTCCCAAGTTTTAATGTTTGTTTTAATTATAACCCTTAACAATGTAGAAATAGTTCTATTTACTACTTCGGTTTGCCCATCGGTTTGTGGGTGACAAGTGGTAGAAAATAGAAGTTTTGTGCCTAATTTAGCCCATAAGGTCTTCCAAAAATAACTTAGGAACTTAGCATCACGATCAGTCCTAGGCATTCCATGTAAACGAACGATCTCTCTAAAGAAAAGATTAGCCACGTGAGATGCATCATCAGTTTTGTGACAAGCTAGGAAATGTGACGTTTTTTGAAAATCTATCAACCACAACAAATATAGAATCCCTCCCATACTAGTTTCTAGGCAATCCCATCACGAAATCGATATATCAGTCCAAGGAGTATTAGGAATGGGGAGTGGGGTATAATAATCGTGGGGCTGAACTTGACTTTTAGCCATTTTACAAGTGATACAGCGACCACAAATACGAATGACATCTCGTTTGATACCCGTCCAGTAGAAATGTTCTTGCAAAACAGACAAGGTTTTATCAATGCCAAAATGACCCATCAACCCTCCCCCATGCGATTCGAGAAACAACAGTTCACGTATAGAGCTAGCGGGTATGCATAATTTATTTTCCCTAAACAGAAAACAATCGCTCTTATAGAACTTATCTACCCCAGACTTTTCACAAGTAATGAAAATCTCGCCAAAATCAATGTCTTTCTCGTACAGATTTTTAATCAATTCAAAACTAAGTATTTTCTAATCTAAAGCAGTCTGGAAGGTATACCTGCGAGATAGAGCATCAACAACGATGTTTTATATTCCCTGTTTGTACGTGATCACGTACAGGAACGTCTCTATGAATTCCATCCATCGAGCATGCCTCCTATTCAACTTTTGTTGCCCCTTCAGATGTTTCAATGACTCGTGATCAGTGTGTATCACGAACTCTTTGGGCCATAAGTAATGTTGCCAAGTCTCGAGTGCTCGAACCAAGGCATACAGTTCCTTATCTTAAGTTGGATAGTTCAGCGAAGGTCCTCCCAACTTCTCACTAAAGTAGGCAATCGGCCTACCCTCTTGCATCAAAACAGCTCCTATCCCTGTGCCGGATGCATCACATTCGATCTCAAAAGACTTAGCAAAATTTGGTAGGGCTAGCAGGGGAGCATTCGTCAGTTTTTATTTTAAGGCCTTGAAGGCCGTCTCTTGTTCCTGTTCCCACTTGAATTCAACATTCTTCTTGATTACCTCGGTTAAAGGGGCAGCTATAGTACTAAAGTTGGGTACAAACCGGCGATAGAAGCTTGCCAAGCCATGGAAGCTTCGGACTTCGCTCACATTTTTGGGGCTGTCCCATTCTTTAATTGCTCTCACCTTTTCTTCTTTGACCTGTATTCCCTGAGAACTAAAAACAAAACCAAGGAAAACCAATCTCTCGGTGCTAAAGTTGCACTTTTGAATGTTAGAAACAATCGCTCCTTTCTAAGCAAAAGCAACACATCTTTCAAATGCTTTACATGTTCATTCAAACTTTTGCTATATATTAGGATATCATCAAAGTACACAACAACAAATTTTCCAATAAAAGCATGTAGAACATGATTTATCACCCTCATAAATGTGCTTGGTGCATTAGTGAGCCCAAATGGCATAACTAACCACTCATACAAAACGTGTTTAGTTTTAAATGTCATTTTCCACTCGTCTCCCTCTTTCATTCGAATCTGATGGTACCCACTTTTTAAATCAATTTTTGAAAATATTGTGGAACCATATAATTCATCTAAAATGTCATCAAGTCTAGGGATGGGATGTCGATATTTTACTGTAATGTTGTTTATTGCACGACAGTCTACGCATATCCTCAATGAGCCTTGTTTCTTTGGTACTAGCAACATCGGAACTGCACAAGGACTCATACTTTCTCTCACATGTCCCTTTGCTAGTAGCTCATCCACTTGCCTATGCATTTCTTTAGTCTCTTCGGGGTTACTTTGTTATGCAGGACAGTTTGGTATTGAGGATCCTGGAACAAAGTCGATCTGGTGTTCTATGCCTCGAACGGGCGGTGATGTTTCTGGGAAGGTATTGAGGATCCACTCGAAATGTGAGTTCTGGCTGAAGGAGGTGATGTTTCTGGGTCACGTGATTTCTGCCGAGGAGGTCCGTGAGGATCCACAGAAGATTGAGGCAATGTTGGATTGGGCGCCGCCTAAGAATGTGAAAGAGGTTCGTAGTTTCTTGGGTTTAGCTGGCTACTATCGTAGGTTCATTAAGAGGTTTTCGAAACTGGCTCGGCCACTTACACAGTTGCTTCAGAAATCCGAGAAGTTCGTCTGGAACGACGAGAGACAATCGAGTTTTGAGGAGCTGAAGAGGCGTTTGACTTCAACCCCGATTTTAGCATTGCCGTGTGGCAACGAAGGTTTTTTTATTTATAGTGATGCTTCGGGTCAGGGTCTTGGGTGCATATTGATGCAGAACCGCAAGACTATTGCGTATGCGTCGAGGCAGTTGAGGCCGTATGAGCTCAACTACCTTACTCACGATTTGGAGTTAGCGGAAGTTGTTTTTGCGCTCAAGATCTGGCGTCACTATCTTCTTGGATCTGCATGTCAGATTTTTACCGATCATAAAAGTCTAAAGTACATATTCCCTCAACGGGAGATGAATATGAGGCAGAGGAGGTGGTTGGAGTTGATTAAGGAGTATGACCTCGAGATCCTTTATCATCCGGGCAAGGCGAACGTCGTGGCGGACACCTTAAGTCGGAAATTGGTTGCGTTGCGGACACTTGAGATCCTTACATCTCGATTTGAGCTTTAGCGGGATTTTATTGAGTTGAGTGTTGATATTTTGTGGCCAGGAGCTTTCGTGCAACTTTGCGCTTTAGAGATTTCGTCGTCGTTGGTCGATGAAATTAAACTGAAGCAGTTAGAGGATCCCATGATTACTCGAATCCGAGAGAATGTCCTTAAGGGAAAGTCCCTTGGGTTTGCGATCCACGAGGGTGGTGTGTTGACATTCTAGAGTCCGCTTTATGTACCGAACGACTTGGAATTGAGGCAGACTATTTTGCGAGAGGCCCCTGCTACGCCTTACTCAGTTCATCCTGGTTCGAGTAAGATGTACAAGGACCTGAGGAGGAACTTTTGGTGGAATGACATGATGGAGGAGGTCGCACGGTTTGTAGCGAGATGTTTGACTTGTCAGTAGGTCAAAATTGGGCATCAGCGACCAGCCATGTTATTGCAGCCGCTTCCCGTTCCAGAATGAAAACGAGAAGATATTTCGATGGACTTCATCACGAACTTGCCGAGATCGAAGTCTGGTATGAATATGGTTTGAGAATCAAGGATACTTGGGGCCTAGAGAGGTTGGCTCATGTGTTTATTGCGCAGATTGTGAGGCTTCACGGTATTCCGAAGTCTATTGTTTCGGATCGTGATGGCCGTTTTGTATCGCACTTTTGGCAGGCGGTACATAAGGCGTTGGGCACTCGTTTGCGTCTGAGTACTTCTTTTCATCCTCAGTCAGATGGGTAGTCGGAATGCACTATCCATACATTTGAGGATATGTTGCGTGTTTGTCCTCTCGATTGAAGAAGTGGTTGGGAGGAGCCTTTGTCATTGATCGAATTCACGTACAACAATAGTTGGCACGCGTCGATTCGGATGACACCGTATGAGTTGCTTTATGGGTGGTGATGTCGATCGCCGATTTGTTGGAACGAGGTGTCCGATTTGGTTGGGACCGAACCGGATATTGCTATGGAGACGAGGCGGAAGGTGGAAGTGATTCGGGAGAGGATGTTGACTGCTCGGAGTCGACAAAAGTCACATGCCGACGTTCATCGTCGACCTTTGGAGTTCGAGGTGGGAGACCACGTTTTGCTAAAGGTGTCGCCGATGAGTGGAGTTTTCCGCTTCGGGAAGAAGGAAAAGTTGAGTCCGAGATTTATTGGGCCTTTTGAGATTCTCAAGAGAGTTGGTGAGTTGGCATACCGTTTGGCATTGCCTCCGGCCTTAAGTCACGTTCATAGCGTTTTCCATGTTTCCCAGCTGAGGAAATATGTTCCGAATCCTAGTCACGTCATCGACTATGGTGAGATTGATGTCGCCGAGGATATTACCTTCGAGGAGCACCCCTTGAAGATTTTGGAGCACCGTGAGAAGCGACTGAGGTATAAGACCATCCCTTTGTCAAGGTGCAGTGGTCGAGGCATGGTGTCGAGGAGGTAACTTGGGAAACCGAGGATAGCATGCGTGCTAGGTACCCCGAGTTGTTTGTTTTTTAGGTTTCGGGACGAAACTTATCTTTAGAGGGGTAGAATATAATATCCGCATTTTTTGTTTTCCCGGTATTTTCATTTTTGGTGTATTTTTCGTTTTTCGCGACTCGCTTGTAACCATATTGATATTTCGAGAATATTTAATATTGGACTTTTTGTCATCCAAGCTTGTTTCGGACTTGTTTTACTCAATTCCGTGTTTAATGTTATTTCCATCGCTATTTCGTTCGATTATCATAACCGTTGTTCGTAACCGCCGTTTTGGGGTTGCCGCAGGTCCGTCTCATGTTTTTATGCATGTTGTGAGCTTTTGTTTGTTGTTTCGATCATGTATCATGTGTTTCAGATGTTTTGGGCCGTTTTGTAATTTCCCAAAGTTTTGGGGTGATTACTAATGTTGTAGTTTTCCATACCCTCAGCTAGTCGGAATCGTGTTTTCTTTAAGCGCTTTGGTTTTGACTCAATCTTGCTGTTCGTGTGTCTCCTTCGGTTCGGTGTTTGGTGTCGGATGCGCGTTGTTTTCATCCGAGATGGAATTCGCTGTTTTCCATCCCTGAGTGCTGTCTGTGCTACTGTCTGCACTCGATAGCGCACGCTACTGTTGTTGTGTAGCGCACGCTATCGTTGTTTTGTAGCGCACGCTACGACCGTTTAGTAGCGCGCACTAACGGCTCGAACATAGCAGTGACAGTGGGTTGTTTTTGCTTTCTGCTCTCTTGACGAACAGCTTAGCGCACGCTACATTTGTAGATTAACAACACCAACACCAACACTTGTTCTTCATCTTTAATCTAAGGCATTCTTCTAGAACCCTATTTTTGGAAAATTTAGGCGTTTTTGAGTTTTCGTCCGATTGTTCCGTATTTTTTATTAATCCATGATGTATATGATTAATCTTAGTGGTGTTCTTGTTTTCCCTACGATTTCATGGTAAGTTTCGTGGTATTTGTGAAATCGAGAGGGTTCGGTTGCGATCCGTCCTCTTCGTTGTTTTGTACGAACTTACATGAATCGTAGATGGGGTTTCATGTGTCTTCCGTTATTGTTATTCTTGTCGAATTGGTTGTGATGATGTTTGACGAATCGTCTAGGTTCGGTGTGTCCAATTTGTCGCAACCACGATTGTTTCATTCCGTCCTTTCATCGTGATAATCGAGGCAAGTACTCTTCTGAACTTACACTCTTAACATGGTAGTATTGCATGAGTAACGTGTCTGTGTGTGTATGCTCACTACGGGTTAGATCCGACGGGGTGTCGGTAAGGGTCCACAGAGGCGTGGATCGATGAGCTTTGCTTTTAACCACTACGGGTTAGATCCGACGGGGTCTCGGTAGGGGTCCACAGAGACGTGGATCGACGGTTAATTATGGTGCATTTTATAAATGTGTTTTGGGTTATGGCGTTTCCGGAAATGTGTGTTACAAACGGTTTTTAATTATTTGCATGCTCTGACTATATCTGTAAGGAGGTGTAAGTGGTTCATTTGGTTACTTGTACTAGCGTAATTGCTAACCCCTTTGGGGACCCAATTTGGGGAAATTCTTGTTATGAATTTCAGGTTATGTTCAGCCGGACGAGCGGGCACTGGGACAGTACGAGGATGCTGGCCAGGGTTGTTGACGTGTCTTTTTGCATTTCCTTGTTTCCGTTGTCCATTTCGATGTGGTTATTTTCCAAATTGCAAACTCATAGATAGTACTTGTGAGTACTTAGGCATTTTACTCGGATTGTGATTTACACCTATAATTGTTATTTATGATTGTCGGTGATGATTGTTCCGCCGGTCATACCGAGCGTTCTATTCTATTTTCATCTTAGTGATGTGTGTTTCCTCGCTAACTGAGATGGTTAGACGAGTATTTTTGTGTTTAGCCTGGTCAGTCCCACGTAGGGGTCGACGGCGCTGTAATATACCCTGAATATCTTGGGGGTGATTGTAATACCCGGTTGTAATTCAGTCATTTTATTCAGTAATTATCAATCTGTAATTGTCACTCAGTAATTCTCATTCATTATTAGTCACTCATCATTCATACTCACCGTTCGGCGTAATATTTGTCATACTCGTACTTTTGTCCCCATACTTCTCGAATTCTGTGATTTTTGTACTCGGTGCATCGTTTTGGGCAGAACTGCTTGTCGAGCAGGGCCGCACGAGCTGGCCGCACGAGCTGGCCGCACGAGCATCGGGTCGTGCGCGGCGCTCGTGCATTGCGGCTGGAGTGGGCAGGAGGCCCAACGGCCGAGTCAGGGCCGCACGAGCATTGGGTCGTGCGCGGCGCTCGTGCATTGTGGCTGTACTGGGTAGGAGGCCCAGTGGTCAAGTCATTGCCGCACGAGCAGGCCGCACAAGCATCTGGTCATGCGCGGCGTTCGTGTGCGGCCGATCGGGCAGAGGCCCATCGCTCGAGCCGCCGCACGAGCCGCCGCTGCGCGCGCGGCGCCAGGCGCTATGAACAATGCCGGCGTGACTCATGCACGAACGGACGCACGGACACTTGGTCGTGCGGATTGGTCGTGCGTCCTTGAGACCTATATAAGGTGGACCGACGGGATTTTCCTCATTTTCACCTTTTCTTCATCCAACTTCCTAGAGTGGGGGTTTGTGAGAGAGATTTTCATCATCAATCACTTCAATACTCGATTTTTCATCATCTTCATTCGGTTGGGAAGCTTGGATCGTCGATCTAGCGCGATTTCATCGGATCAAAGTACTTGGATCTTCAAAGGTAATATTCATCAAACCTCTTCGTTTTCAATTTGGTGTTGAGATATGATGTTTTGGACGTTATAATCGTGTTGTATGAAGTGATATACTTGTGATTATGAATTGTTAAGGATATTCATTGGATTATTGAAGGATTATTCAAGAACACTTTGAATATTGAGTTAGATTTGGGGGTTTTCGATTAATTGTTGTTGAAATCACGAATTTGGACATTCATATTGGATTATTGATCGTATTGAATATGTTTTGTTGGATTTGGTATTGGTATTTTTGAGGTTCGGTTGTAAACAATCGAAGATTGGCCACAACGTGTTCGATATAACGCCCCAATGAACTTGGATTAGTCGTGTCGACGTTTTGAGTTAGCTATACTCGTGTTTGATTCATGTGTTGAACCGAATTGTTGGTAATTGTGTTATTCAAGGTTGTTCGAGCGACCGACATATCATTTAGGACGTTGTTCGTGGACGTACATTCTTCATCGGTATTAAGTAAGTTAATTCTTACTCGGTTAAAAGGACATTCATTCCTTTCGTTGTTGTTCATTCATAATTATAGTTCGTTCATGATGTATTAACCGTATTGAGACTTGTAATTGTCAATTAATCACTTCAGTCACGAGGAACAACGGTTCCAATCATTTCATTGAGCTATCATTCATTTCACTATCATTTCATCTCGGTGAGTCATTATTGATTTCGATGTCACTTTTGTTATCTCGTGACATTCCGGGTCATACTGGCGTGCCGGTTGGTATGTGTAGGATTTTCATGTCGGGCACACATTAAGTCGTGTGTTGGTTGTTGGCCTCACATTGGACTGTGCACACGAGAAGATCACTTTGTGAGACTGATTAGGTACAAGACCACACGTGTATTCGATCGATACTCGATGGTGGCTTGTGCACGGACACATTTCCATCCCGGGCGTAGTGTGGCGCCACCCTTTGATCCGTAACGTTAGTTGATTCATACAGCATGTTTGATTGCGTATGTTTTCAACAAGATTGGGTTATAATCTAACCGATTCATTTTTTATCAAACTTGTGGTTTATACAGCATATATATGATTGTGTTTATTCAACTCTTGAAAATTGTTGTTCTGTGTAACTGACCCCGTTGGGGGATTTTGTTTTTCATGTCGTGGCAAGGCTAAGGCACGGGAAGAGAACGTTGACGGCGAGGAGTCCCAATGATAGTAGTAGGGGTCCCCAGTCCTTTCATTCACCGTGTTTCCTTATTTTATTTCCGCTGCAGATTTCCGTTTGGATTTTGAGTTCATTCGGTGTTGTATATTTTATCTCCATATAAAATATACTTGTATTTGGTCATTTCCTTGGGTGTGTTGTAATAAAACTCCTCATCGGAGTAATTAATGATGTAATGTGGTTCGGTACTACATTTACCCTGTGTATTTCATTCATTTTCACTCGCCTGGTGGGTCCCAGTCGGGGGTCCACGGCACTGTAATATCCGCCTAGTTTGGGGTGTTACAGAGTTGGTATCGGAGCATGGTTTTGAATACTACCTTCTGAGTCATGTTTCATTTGAAATCATCATTCATCAGACTAGTATCATTGGACTTTCGCGTCACGTGTGACCCGTGCAAGAGCCGAGCCCTTCAGACCAAAGAACAGTAAGATTTCCTCATTTATCATTTTCATTTGTGATCAAGTCGATCATGTTAATTCATTAATCACTCATTTCATTTCATTGTTTAGTTGTTGATCTTGAGGATCATATCATTAATCTTGTTAACTTGTTCAAATTAATCATTTCAAGAATTTCATCGGATAATCACATCACTTCAGTTGATCATTCATGTAATCATTGTGTTTGAGCGTGTATGCTCAGTTTCATCATTTCATAACGTAATCATAATGTGATATTCCTGCGAGATATATAATCATTTCGTGACTTTCCCACTTCAATATGGAAAGAGCTGGCAGAGGACGTGGGGGAAGAGGCCGCGGTGCGGGCCGAAACCCGAGAGCTCGTGTGAATACACGTGCGAATGCTAGGAATAATGCTAATTCATCGAGCACTGACGCTGCTACTCATTCACCTGGACGTAATCATTCACTATCAGGGAATCGTACCCGGGACACAGCTCAGTCAGAAGGTGTTCGGGTTGATCCACTCGCTTTTATGCAGGGCATGATGGCCCAAATGACGCAGATGACACAACTAATGGAAACGATGCATAACTCAGCTACTCAGAATCAACAGGCTCCTCCGCCGCCACCTCAGAGGCAAGAAAGGGGTGTGAGCAGTATCATTGGCAACATCTCTTGCCAAAGACCACCTACTTTTGAGGGTTCATCTGAACCGGCAGATATCATTCACTGGCTCGAACATTTCGAGAAACTGTTTGCTATGGTGGACTGTCCTGAGGGACACAAAGTTTCAGTCGCGGCTTACTATCTGGGTAAGAGCGCTCATTCATGGTGGTTATCGTTGAAGCCCACCGACGGATTTTGTACTTGGGAACAATTTAAGACTCTCATGATGGAGAGATATTATCCGGCCCCACTCAGGGAGGCTAAGTTATCGGAATTACTCACTCCCGACTCATCAGCGGATGACGATGTTCTCACCATCGCCGAGAAATTTCAGGAACTCCTTCCTTTCACCTCCTCTATCATTCATTCAGAGGCGGACGAAATCAAGTATTTCAGCAAGAGGTTGAAACCTCGTATGCGACTACAGTTGCTTAATCATCATTGCACCACTCTGGCCGAATTCATCGAGAAAGCTCTTACGTATGAGCTTATCGCTAAGGAAATTGCTAAGAATCAAACTTCATCTACTGGCAAGAAGTCTAAAAATCGTAATAAGTCTGACGGCAGCCAGGCCACTTTCAAGAAACCACGTGTGGGCTCTACTTTTTCCGAGCGAACTCCTATGATGCCGAAACCCGCGGAATCTCAGTCCCGAGCGGCCAGTTCGGCCATCACCTGTTTCAACTGTGAAGAACAGGGTCATTTCAGTACTAAGTGTCCGAGGCAGACTGTCACATGCCATAACTGTGGAATTGCGGGGCATAGGGCCCATTTTTGCCGAAGGGACTCCAAACCCACACCGGTGACATCACAGACCCCAAAACAGTCAGCGGTTCCGAATCAGGCCACTGAGTCCGCGTCATTTAAAACAACAGGAGCTAACAAAGGCGGAGCTAAGAGCTATCAGACGGGAGCGTCTGGTTTGGGGGCCGGCAAGCCCCGAATTTATGAGATGAATAAGACCGACGATCCTGAGGCCCGGATGATCTCAGGTACACTCGATATTCTATCTCAACCTGTGTGTACCCTTTTTGATACTGGTGCATCGCAGTCTTTCATTTCCAAATCATGTTTGAGTAGACTATGTCTGGGTAGTGCTACTAGTTGTGAACCTTATGTCATCGGTCTACCTGATGGTAGAAGAATTATCGGGAATCGTGAGATTAAGAATTGTCCGATTCAACTTCATGGCCGTGATTGGTTAGCAGACCTAATCGTGGTAGATTTACCGAGAGACGACATCATTCTGGGTATTGATTGGATGGATCGTCACGATGCCATCATTAGTGTCCGTAAGCGTATGGTCACTATCATTTTAGACGATGGGGTCGAATGTGTGTTTCAGGAAGGTAATCCCAGCTGTTCTGGAAGAGTCATTAATTTGATGAAAGCAGTGAGATTACTCAATCAGGGGTGTGTCGGTTATTGGTGCTATATGACCAAGACCGAGAAACCATCAGTAATGTTGGAGGATATTCTGGTAGTGAGAGACTATGCCGATGTCTTTCCAGCTGAGTTACCTGGTTTGCCTCCACAGAGAGATGTGGAATTCACGATTGAATTGGAGCCTGGTACGTCCCCAATATCGAAGGCACCGTACCGGATGGCCCCGACCGAAATGCAGGAGTTGAAGAATCAACTTGAGGAATTGTTCGAGAAAGGTTATATCCGACCGAGTGCATCCCCGTGGGGAACACCAGTTCTGTTTGTCAAGAAGAAAGATGGTTCGCTCCGCTTGTGTATTGATTACCGGGAATTGAACCGGGTAACGATTAAGAATAAATATCCCCTACCCCGTATTTATGATCTTTTGGATCAACCTCAGGGAGCTTCAGTATTTTACAAGATTGATTTAAGATCTAGGTATCATCAGTTGCGAATCCGAGAGTCGGATATTGCTAGGACGGCGTTCCGAACACGCTATGGTCGTTATGAGTTTGTGGTAATGCTGTTTGGGTTAACTAATGCACCTGCGGTATTCATGGAGTTAACGAATCGGGTTTTCATCGACTATTTAGATAGATTCGTGGTTGTCTTCATTGATGACATTTTAATTTATTCTCGTGACCGAGAGGAGCATGAGTTTCACCTTTATCAGGTGCTCGACGTGTTGAGACGAGAGCAACTTTATGGGAAGTTTTCCAAATGTGAGTTCTGAATGTCCGAAGTGACTTTTCTTGGGCATGTAATTTCATCAGATGGAGTGCGTGTTGATCCTCAGAAGACGGAGGCCATCCAAGATTGGTTACCTCCGAAGAATGTTAAGGAAATCCGAAGCTTTCTCGGATTAGCCGGTTATTATCGGCGGTTTGTGGAAGGATTTTCTAAAATTGCTCAACCTTTGACGAACCTTTTGCGAAAGGATAAGAAATACACGTGGTCCGACGCATGTCAACGGAGTTTTGAGGAACTCAAGAGTCGGTTAATTTCAGCACCTGCACTTTCCTTGCTGCAAGGGACGGAAGGATTTGTGGTTTATAGTGATGCGTCCGGACAGGGTCTCGGATGTGTACTCATGCAGAACGGGAAAGTTATTACTTATGCTTCACGGCAATTGAGACCTTACGAGGTAAATTATCCGACCCAAGACCTGGAGCTAGCAGCCGTGGTATTCGCATTGAAGATTTGGCGTCATTATCTTTATGGCGTTACCTGTCAGATATTCACCGATCATAAGAGTTTAAAATATATATTTACTCAGAAGGAGTTATATATGCGACAGAGACGGTGGTTGGAACTAATCAAAGATTATGATATTGAGATACTTTACCACCCGGGCAAGGCGAACGTTGTCGCCGACGTCTTGAGTCGTAAGTCCGTTTAGGAGCAGATGCTTGCTCGATTAACAATTCAGAAGGAACTTCAACAGGAATTTCTGAGACCCGAGATCGAGGTCTGGTTACAGCTAGTACAAGGGCAACTTTGTACGTTGGAGATTTAATCGCCACTTGAGGAGGCGATCAGGGAGAATCAGGGTTCAGACCCATTTTTGTTATGCATTCGAGAGGATGTGACTCAGGGGAAAGCCCCCGGGTTTGTGGTCCACGAGGATGGACTTTTACGTTTTAAGAATCGGTTTTTAGAGAAGCTCATGCTACCCCTTATTCCGTTCATCCGGGGTCTAGCAAGATATATAAAGACATGAAACAAAATTACTGGTGGAGTAATATGAAGCGAGAAGTCGCGGAATTTGTTTCGAGATGCTTAACCTGTCAGCAAGTCAAGATTGAACATCAGCGACCGGCGGGTATGCTGAAACCGCTCCCTATTCCAGAGTGGGAGTGGGAAGATATTTCTATGGATTTCATCACGAGTTTGCCGACGAGTCGTCGTGGCATGAATACAATCTGGGTGATTGTGGACCGCTTAACTAAATCAGCTTATTTCCTTGAGATTAAGGATACGTGCGGTCCCGAGAGACTTGCCCAGTTGTTTATCAAAGAGATAGTGAGCTTGCACGGTACTCCTAAAAGTATCGTTTATGATCATGACGGACGATTCGTGTCTCGTTTTTGGAAATCAGTTCATCGTGCTATGGGAACTCAGCTAAATCTCAGTACAGCTTTTGATCCTCAGTCCGACGGAGAATCAGAGAGGACTATTCAGACTTTGGAAGACATGTTGAGGGAGTGTGTTCTCGATTGGAAAGATGATTGGGAAGCCCAACTACCGTTGATCGAGTTCATGTATAATAATAGTTGGCATGCTTCGATCAAGATGGCACCTTACGAGGTCTTGTACGGTCGTCGTTGCCGATCTCCTTTGTGTTGGGATGAATTATCATAATCAATCGGCACCGAGCCCAATATGCTTATAGCCACTCGTGAGAAGGTAGCTTTGATCAGGAGTCGTTTGTTGACCGCTCAGAGTCGACAGAAATCTTATGCAGATAATTGTCGTCGACCATTAGAGTTCGAGACAGGTGATCATGTTTTGGTCAAAGTATCCTCGAGTCGTGGTATCTTCCATTTTGGGAAGAGGGGAAAGTTAAGTCCGAGATTCATTGGACCGTTTGAGATTTTGGATCGAGTAGGCGAGTTAGCTTATCGATTGGCCCTACCTCCGGCGTTGAGCCGAATTCATAGTGTGTTTCACGTATCTCAGTTACGGAAGTATGTTGCCGACCTGAGCCACATACTTCAGTTTGACGAAATCGAGATCGCCGATGATCATTCATATGAGGAGCGTCCTATATGAGTATTATAGCGGCGAATCAAACAGTTGAGGAACAAGACAATTCCTTTGGTAAAAATCCAGTGGTCTAGACACGGAGTCGAAAAGGCTACTTGGGAAACCGAAGATAGTATGCGGGAGAGTTATCCCGAGTTGTTTGACCCTTAGTTTCGGGGATGAAACTCTTTTTAAGGGGGGGAGTATGTAATACCCGATTGTAATTCAGTCATTTTATTCAGTAATTATCAATCAGTAATTGTCACTCAGTAATTCTCATTCATTATTAATCACTCATCATTCATACTCACTGTTCGGCGAAATATTTGTCATACTCGTACTTTTGTCCCCGTACTTCTCAAATTCTGTGATTTTTGTACCCGGTGCATCGTTTTGGGCAGAACTGCTTGTCGAGCAGGGCCGCACGAGCTGGCCGCACGAGCAACGGGTCGTGCGCGGCGCCAGGTTTTGCGGCCGGATCGGGCAGAGGCCCCGGCCGAAGCCGTGGCAAAGACGGCGTGCCGCACGAGCATCGGGTCGCGGCGCGCGCCGTGCGTTGCGGCCGCATCGGGCAGAGGCCAGTGGTCGAGTCATTGCCGCACGAGCAGGCCGCAGGAGCATCTGGTCGTGTGCAGCGCTCGTGTGTGCAGCTGGACTGGGCAGGAGGCCCAACGTTCGAGTCAGGGCCGCACGAGCAGGCCGCACGAGCTGCTGCTCGTGCGCTATGAACAACAGCCGGCAGTGGACTCACGCACGACCGGACGCACGGACACTTGGTCGTGCGGATTGGTCGTGCGTCCTTGAGACCTATATAAGGTGGACCGACGGGATTTTCCTCATTTTCACCTTTTCTTCATCCAACTTCCGAGAGTGAGGGTTTGTGAGAGAAATTTTCATCATCAATCACTTCAATACTCGATTTTTCATCATCTTCATTCGGTTGGGAAGCTTGGATCGTCGATCTAGCGCGATTTCATCGGATCAAAGTACTTAGATCTTCAAAGGAAATATTCATCAAACCTCTTGGTTTTCGATTTGGTGTTGAGATATGATGTTTTAGACATTATATTCATGTTGTATGAAGTGATATACTTGTGATTATGAATTGTTAAGGATATTCATTGGATTATTGAAGGATTATGCAAGAACACTTTGAATATTGAGTTAGATTTGGGGGTTTTCGATTAATTGTTGTTGAAATCACGAATTTGGACATTCATATTGGATTATTGATCGTATTGAATATGTTTTGTTGGTTTGAAACACTTCTTGGGGATTTGATATTGGTATTTTTGAGGTTCGGTTGTAAACAATCGATGATTGGCCACAACATGTTCGATATAATGCCCCAATGAACTTGGATTAGTCGTATCGACGTTTTGTGTTAGTTATACTCGTGTTTGATTCATGTGTTGAACCGAATTGTTGGTAATTGTGTTATTCAAGGTTGTTCGAGCGACCGACATCTCATTTAGGACGTTTTTCGTGGAAGGACATTCTTCATCGGTATTGAGTAAGTTAATTCTTACTCGGTTAAAAGGACATTCATTCCTTTCGTTGTAGTTCATTCATAATTATAGTTCATTCATGATGTATTAACCGTATTGAGACTTGTAACTGTCAATTAATCACTTCAGTCACGAGGAACGACGGTTCCAATCATTTCATTGAGCTATCATTCATTTCACTATCATTTCATCTCGGTGAGTCATTATTGATTTCGATGTCACTTTTGTTATCTCGTAACATTCCGGGTCATACTGGCGTGCCGGTTGGTATGTGTAGGATTTTCATGTCGGGCACACATTAAGTCGTGTGTTGGTTGTTGGCCTCACATTGGACTGTGCACACGAGAAGATCACTTCGTAAGACTGATTAGGTACAAGACCACACGTATATTCGATCGATACTCGATGGTGGCTTGTGCATGGACACATTTCCATCCCGGGCGTAGTGCGGCGCCACCCTTTGAGCCGTAACGTTAGTTGATTCATAGAGCATGTTTGATTGCGTATGTTTTCAACAAGATTGGGTTATAATCTAACCGATTCATTTTTTATCAAACTTGTGGTTTATACAGCATATATATGATTGTGTTTGTTCAACTCTTGAGGATTGTTGTTCTGTGTAACTGACCCCGTTGGGGGATTTTGTTTTTCAGATCATGGCAAGGCTAAGGCATGGGAAGAGAACGTTGACGGCGAGGAGTCCCATTGATACTATTAGGGGGCCCCACTCCTTTCATTCACCGTGTTTCCTTATTTTATTTCCACTGCAGATTTCCATTTGGATTTTGAGTTCATTCGATGTTGTATATTTTATCTCCATATAAAATATACTTGTATTCGGTCATTTTCTTGGGTGTGTTGTAATAAAACTCCTCATCGGAGTAATTAATGATGTAATGTGGTTCGGTACTACATTTACCCTGTGTATTTCATTCATTTTCACTCGCCTGGTGGGTCCCAGTCGGGGGTCCACGGCACTGTAATATCCGCCTAGTTTGGGGTGTTACAGTGTTACAGCCACAACCAATGTTGTGAGACATCATTCGGCCGTGACAAAAGGAGAGAGGGAGAGAATAAATTTTTTCATCTTTGTTCTTCATCTTAGAGGTGAAAGAAAATAAAGAAAAATAAGAGAGAAAAATTCACATAATAATTCCTAGCCATTTTCTACCAAGAACTGATTGCTATATATTTTCCCGGTCAAGTCCCGATGCGTGGGGACGTAGAGGCATCGTATTTTCGGTGTTTGGGACGAAGGGGTTTGGTGCTCGTGCTCGGGTTCGTGAACAACATCAATTTACAAAGATATTATCAAAGGCTTGAAGGGTATGGGACTTTGATCATTTAACTTCGTCTTTTATTTTTCGTATATACGTACTTGATCGATCCTGTTTGGGATTCTTTATTATTATTCCACTGCGTATTCGTTATTGTTTCTAGAATCCCAATAATTACTACCGTTGTCGTCTTCCGAACCTTTGGGTAGTCGGAACTGTGTTTTCTTTTAGTGCTTTAGTTTCTGACTCGAACTCGTCGTGCATGTGTCTTTTACAGTCTATTGTATAGTGTCGGGTGCGCGTTGTTTTCATCCGGGGAAGAATTCGTCATTTTCCAACTTCGAGTGCTGTCTGTACTACTATCTGCACTCGTTAATGAACGCTAAGGATGCGGTTAGTGCACGCTAATTCCATGGAGTAGCGCACGCTAACTTTGACAGTAGCGCGCGCTAATGATTCGTGTACAGCAGTGGCAGTAAGTTCAAAATTTCGGCATGGTACCAGGTAACGCATGATGATACTATTTTTAGCGCATGCTAATGCTGGTTGTAGCGCGTGCTAATTCCCTAGTAACACACGCTAGCGACATAGGTAAGAAGCTACTGGACTACTGGGTGATCATGTTAGCCCGCGCTAATCTTGAAATTAGCGTACGCTAATTAGATCTAGTATATAAGGATCGTCATCCGTGTCCTTCGTTATTCTTCTTCTCATTTCTTACTCTTCCGATGAGGGCACGCGAGAGAGAGGTTTTTGAGGCGATTTCTTTTTCCGATCATCTCAACTATCATCTTCCTTGAATTCTTGGTGTATATTAACAACATCTACTTGTGTTCCTCATCTTCGATCCAAGGTAATCTCTTAGAACCCTATTATTGGGGAAACTTGGGGGTTTGCGATTTACTGTCCGATTTGTTCTGTGTTGTTGATTAATCCATGATGAATGTGATTACTCTTAGTGGTATTCATGTTTTACCTACGAGTTCATGGTAAATGTCGCGGTATTTGTGAAATCAAGCGGGTTCGGTTGCAACCCATCCTCGTTGTTTTTGTACGAATTTACATGAATCGTAGGTGGGTTTCGATTGTATTCCGTTTTTGTACTCGTGTAGAATTCGTTGTGATAGTATTCTTGAAATCGTTAGGTTCGTGGTTGTCGATTCTAGAGAGCGTGGTTGATATTTCCGTTCATTTCGTCGTCAATTTCTTAAGGCAAGTATTCTTGTGAAACTCATATGCTTAACATAGAATGGTAATGTATATGTATGTGATTAGCTCACTTCGAAGGGTCCGACGGGGACTCGGAGGAATCTGTGATTTCGTTCCTGATTCACGAGCTTGTTTGGATAGCAGTCTGGGAGGGTCCGTAGAGGCCTCGGATGGGACCAGTGGTTTAGCCCCGGTCCTAGGCGAGTCATGTGCGTGATTTTTAACTATGGCTAGTCTGGGAGGGTCCATAGAGGCCTCGGATGGGACCCATGGTTTTGATACCAACTGATACCCAACAGTGATACCAATATAGGGACTGTTGTGAATCGTGGTTGTACAAAGCTGAAGTAGGTTTCCTTTTTTTGACTCATCAAGGTCAATATTATTAAAAAAAAACGAGAACAGAAAAGAGTTACAAAGAGAGGGCCATCCTAGACAACAAAATAAAATCTCAAGCTAATCCCACAGGCGGGTAGTCAAGAGAAATAGAGAGAAAAACACAAATGCAAAAGCAATCTATGAAAATAGAATAAAAGGACCTAAACCCCCATACCAGATGTATGGGGTTGCAACCGCAGGCCTCGTTAAAACCCTATCGTAGAAAAACCCAATGGGAAAAACCTACGATAGGGAAAAAGAGTACCCGAGCGTTATCTCATGAGAAAACTAATGTCGGCTAAAATACATAGGAGACATATCCCTCAACAAGATCTCGAGAGGCTCCGGGTGCTTCGCTAGACCACTCGTAAGAAACCAATCTTTTAGAAAGCCGACCGCCACCGCATTCCCTTCTCTATAGATATGAGAGACTCAAGTGCATGCCAATAATACGCCAAATCCGCCTCAAATGACTGCGGTAGATCCAGAACAGTAGAACTACGATCCGAAAGAATGCTCACAACATAAGTAGAGTCGACTCACCACAAATAATCCCAACCATGATAAAAAGCAATCTCAATAGCATGAATAGCCGCGACCAACTCGGCTTGGAAGGCAAAACGGCAACCAATTTGCAGAGAGAGTGCCAAAAACCCGGCCCAGACGATTCCGATAAACAAGGCCAATAGCACCCAAGCACGGGCGGCCTTTATCCATCCCATCAGTGTTAACTTTCATCCACCAATTGGGGGATACCATTTCACATAAATAGGGTAAAGCGGAGGTCTCGCGTGGCCACCACACCGAGAGCCCGAAGACGAACCAGATCGAAATAGAGTTATCCATGGTGCCCATGTCATAGTTATTACATTCTACGAGAAGAGACCAAACTATAGAACGAAGAGACATGATAGAAAATTTAGCAACATTATATAAAACCTCACAAATAATATGCCGATAGCCCAGACGGCACTAATAATAGTGAATCTCCAGAGAGTAGAGATCTGTGACTAAATCGATATCCATAGCTCGAATGATGAAGTGCCCGAACCCGATTCAATTCTAAAGAGTTTAAGAAGCCCCGCTCAATATAGTCCTTAATCGCCGGATAACAACACACTCGGTGAAAATATGGTCAATCGATTCACGGGCAGAGAGAGAAAAGGCAAACCGAAGGACCAATGAAACCCTTAAACGAAGAAGATCAAAAGCAGCACTGTTGTGAATAGCCTTCCAGATCAGTGAGAGAACGCATTTAACGGGATTAATCTGTGCCAAATCCATTTCCCTCAGCTTACCTTAGGAAAGTTGTGGCGAAGGTGCCAATAAGCGATTTGAGAGGTAACATTGCCATGCACCGATTTAGCCCAAACCCGCTCGTCTTTTCCTTCAAAGTCAGAGGGGGCATAGACGACATCTAAAGCAACATCACGACACCTTTCCATGAAATTGAGGGTAAGATGCCAGGTCCCGTCGTAGTAAAAATCGCTGATGGTGTCGGAGAAGGTACTTCTGAGATGCTGAGGAATACCCAACCGATCACCAATGATATAACCTAGCCAGTTGTCCCACCAAAAATTAATATTCTGACCATTACCAATAACCCAACTGGAAGTGTTAATAAGACGGGGAATATGATTACGAACCCCCCTGAATATAGAGGAAGAAACAATCTTGCGAGTATCCAAATTACTTCTGAGAAACCTCGGCGAAGGAATTTTCCACAAAAGGAATCCTCTGCAGAATAACCTGTGCCAAACGGAACAAAAAGGATTCATTCATCGTACGAAGATGCCTCACCCCAAGCCCTCCCTCCTCTAAAGGGGAACAAACTCTACTCCTGTGCCACAAGACATGCGTTCTTGTGACTAATGTCCCCGACCAAATAAAATTTCTAGCCGCCGAATCTAATTTGTTTATCAATTTGATCGGCCAACTATATATCATCATAGAGTGAATGGAGGAGCTCATGATAACAGAGTTAACTAAGCAAATACGACCGACCATCGAGAGAGAGGATCCTTTCCAAGCGTAAAATTTACTAATAATTTTGTCAACGACCGGGCAATATGGATGAGACGGGGTATGCCGCATAACGGAACCCCGAGGTAATTGAAAGGGAGTGATCCTCGCGCATGCCAAGGGTGCAGAATGACCCGTTTGGTGTGGATAGGAACATGAGAACCGAAATAAACCTTAGATTTATTAAGGTTCATAGCCTGGCCCGATATGGCTGAGTAATCATCAAGAATCTTCGATATGGCATTGGCATTATCCGTAGAGGCACGACCAAACACGATAGCATCATCCGCATAAAAAAGGTGAGAAGGATAGACAAATCTTACGGCCCGCAAAAATAGGCTTGAAGAGAGTAGTCTGAACCGCATTGGAGAGCATGAGACCGAGCATCTCCTCAGCAATACAAAATAAAAGAGGGGACATGGGATCACCTTGCCGAACCCCTTGACTGCATGCAAAGTAACCCGTAGGAGCACCATTTATAAGAATAGAAAGCTTCGCTGAGTGAAGAATGGTGGAAACCCAAGCAACAAACTGGTCGTGAAAACCAAAACTGTGAAGAACATCCAATAAGAACTCCCAGGAAAGAGTGTCAAAAGCTTTACGAATGTCAATTTTAATAGCCATGTTACCGCCGAACGCGCGGCGATTCAAACAATTAACGCATTCCGAAGCAATAGATTTACAATCGTGGATACGCCGACCTAATAAAGCCAAACCGATGGGTGATGATCTCATGTATAAATCTAGAAAGTCTGTCCGTGAGTATTTTATTAATAATATTGAAGATAAAGTTACTTAAGACATTAGGACGGAATTTCTCAATTGAGATGGCCCCTTTGACTTTAGGAATGAGAGCAACTAAGCTAGAGTTAAGACCCGTCAAGATCACCCTCAATGAAAAATTGCCGAATAGCCGCCACAATATCGGTACCAATGACCTCCCAAGAGAACTCGATAAAATAATCCAAGAAAGCCGTCGAGCCTGTGGGCACTGTGGGGCTCCATATCGAAAATCAGTAGAACGAATTTCCTCGGAATGGGGAATAGCAAGAAGGATGGAGTTATGCTGATGAGAAACCTTAGGAAGAGAGAAACCAGTGGGCCAATTAGTAGCAATCGGGTGGCCTTCGAAAAGGTGCTGATAAAAATTCACAATGTGGTTCGAGATGGTAGACGGATCACGACAAAGATCACCGTCAATAAGGAGAGAGGAGAGTCAAGACGATTATTCCTCATCTTAACTCGGCCCTATGGAAAAGGCAAGATTCCGATCACCATCCTTAAGCCAATTAGTCCTACTCCTTTGTTGGAAGAAAAGACTCTCTTTATTAAGGATGTCATTCAAGGCCGCATTGTTTCGACCTCTGACAGAAGAGCTCGTCGGTATACCCATCCGCATCAATGAGAGACTGAATGTCACCAAGTTGATCCAAAAGCTGACTTTTTTTAGTGAAAATATCACCAAAAGACGAAAAATTCCAATGCTTGAGGGTACGACGCAGTCTTTTAAGCTTGTACAAAACCAAGTCCCAAGGAGACCGGTTCCCACAATTAAGATTCCAAGAGTTGCGAATAACATCAATAAATGAATTATCAGTAGTCCACATACGTTGAAAACGGAAAGGTCTGGGAAAAGAAGTATTACCCAAAGTGGAGGTGAGCCAGATCGGGTGGTGATCAGAGCAGGTCCTAGGGAAAACATGATATTTTGTGGAAACCCAGTGATCGATAAAATCGGGGGTGGCCAAAAATCGATCAATGCGGGTCTCAACATGATAATCATCATGAACCCTGCCTCTCCAGTTAAACCGATGACCAGTAAAAGGGATGCCGACAAGCAAGGCCTCATCAATAAATTGACTGAACTCCCGACAAGAAGTAGCATTGGGAACATGAAGACTGCGACGCTCATGTGCCCCAATGACGGCATTAAAATCTCCGAAGACTAAAAGGTTAGGGTGAAGGAAGCTCAGGATATCCTCCCAAAGATTCCTGCGACCAATATAGTTACGAGCACCATGAACAACAGACGCCCGAAAGTCCCATCCATTAAAAGAGATGTCCATGATGATAACCTGATCAGAGACATGGATGACTTGGCAATTAGATATGTTGAGGGAGCCGAGCACCCAAATGTCAGGGTCTCGGTTCCCTCGCTGATTCTCGGCAAGAAGAGAAAGACCACCCGAACGCCAGAGAGAAAGATCGGAACGAGCAAAAGAAGTGAAGGGTTCGATGATACAAAGAATATCCGGCTTACAAACCGTGATATAGTGACGAAGCTGGTCCCTAGCAACCCGCTTCCTTATCCCCCTGATATTCCAGGAAAGGATATTCATTTAGAAACGGCATTTATCCGTGCTTCAGGCGGATTATTTTGCTGATCCTCTTCCCCAGAAGAATTTCGCCAAGGTTTAGAAGCGGCCAAATTAAGATTTTTATTGCCGTGGAGTTGGCAGGGAGTAATTGCACAGTCTTTGGGAATTTAACATCCCTTTTAGCTTGTTTTAGCGGAGCTTGTGGTTTTTCTGAGGGAATGATAGGAGAAATAACAATAGATTTTCCTGCCTTAACAGCAATGGTATGGCTCTGATCTTTGTCATGGTCAGCAGACACAATAGGGGGCCCAACCGTGTCAGTCGATTGCTCATGACGAGAGGATGAAGAAGGGTTATGCAAGATCGTGCCCTTGGAAGACACTGACGTGTTTTTATTATCAGGCTGGAAGACGTTAGTGGTAAGGGATAACATGTTATTGTTGGCATGTTCAGCGGAGAACTCAGAAGTGGGGACAATGGTATCATTTTGCTCTATTGAAGGCTGGAAAACCGTTAAGGCGAGCTGATGGTGATCATTATTGGAATCACCTTCTATTGGTTCAACATCAAGCACATTGAAGCGATTATTGTTGTTTGAATTATTGACCCTAACAGTAGGGGTAGGGGATGGTTTCCGAACATATTTAGATTGACGATTCTGGCGGTCGCTAGGAACCGTAGAGTTGGAGTTCGGAGCCAATTTTTGGCTTCTACAGGAATTGTTGGAGTGACCAACGATTGAGCAATGAGTGCAAAACTCTGGAAACTTTTCGTAGCCAATAGAAGGGAAAACACAATGACCCGAACATTCAACCATGACATTGTTGTGAACATGGTCTTTCAAGTCAATTTCAATTAGGACCCGAACAAAATGACCCACTTCCCCATTCAGAGAACGTTCATCAATTTTCAGAGGGTTGCCAAGAGTCTTAGCAATTGTAAAAATAAGTTGAGGGTGCCAGTATTCAATCGGCAACTCATAAATTCGGATCCAAACTTGTGCTTTAGAAGTTGCAATTTTATAAGGGTTGAAAGGAACCCAAGTGGATAAACGAAAATATCCAGAGACCAAGTTCCATGAAGTTTTGCTAAAAACACGATTTTTATCTTCCGAATTATTAAATTGAGCGTTAAAGTATCCTTTTCCCAAAGGTATTAATTTCGGACGTGGAGATAGACCAAGCATTTTGCAATTCAGCCTTGATTGATCAAGAGAGTAAGGCTTAGAGTTTTCGGTTGCAACAACCGCCATTTAAGGAATTTTGAAGGTATTTAACCCTTTCGAGTAAATTTTTTCATCTAAGGAAATAGATATGAAATCCCCTTTGCGCAGGATCACAGAGTTACGATAAATATCATCTCGAGAAATGAATATCTTTCCTCGAGTTAGAAAGATTACTGTCGAGCTTCCTTGAAAGATGAAGGAGAGGGACCCGTAGTTTTTCCCAAACTTGGGTCATCTTGTTTGAGGGAACCGAGTGGGGGCCGAATTATGGAGCGGCGCCAAGACGGAATGATGGAGAGACCGAAGGCGTCTTGAATAGGAAATGTTGGAAAGAGATGACATCATATGTTGGAAGCATGACATGAGGACTTCCGTAGAAATCATTGTCGGAATCGACGATGGATGAACAAAGTCCTGGTCGCCCATTCGCCGGGCGATCGGGCCGTCATCGGCCATGACCCGGAACCCAATCAGCTGGAGAGCGGCTCCCAAGAACCCTAAGGAAGACCTCGTCGGAAAATCTCGCGGAATGCGAGGTCGCGGAAAACTCGCGGAATCCGAGGTGGCGGAAGTCGGTCGAAATTGTAAGCAACTAAGCGGCTCGACAAGAGGAATCCAATGAAAGTGGTCCGCTACCGAGAGGAGGCCGAGCACGAAAAAGAGAAAAAGCGGCGCGGTCAACGGTTGACCAAGAAACTTCGCCGGCCGGAGACCGCGATTCAGCCGACGAGACCAGAGGGTAAATGACCGGAATTACAACAGGAGTCTATTCCGGTTGGTGCCCAAGAGATTGCGCCACGGACGTGGCCGGAAAATGCAACCGAAGTTCAGCGAAATTGTAGTTTTCAGCCGGAATTTGCAACCTAGATTTGCACAGGTAAACGTTGTCGGAATTGAGTGAAATTTGGAGGGGACGTTCGTCTTGGAGAGACGAACAATCGGCCGTCGGCCGATGATGGAGGGGCTTTCTCACGAGCCCACACGCGCCGCCGGGCCGGGAGTTGTTTTGTGTGTGAAAATCGCCCCTAGAGTGTGTGTGAAGTGCTGTCAAAGCAAACAACAAACGACAAATATTCGGAGAAATGAACAGCAAACAACAAATAGCAATAACGGAGAGCACTTCGATAGGCTAACAGTAATTAATCGGACAGCGCTTCGATACAAAGAATAAGCTGACAAAGACTTCAAACAAATAAAATCGGACAAAGACTTCGATACAAAGAATATTGGACAAAGACTTCGATACATCGATAATCGTACAACACTTCGATACAGCAATATTCGGACATCACTTCATTACAGCGAATATTGGACAGCACTTTTGATACAGCGATAATCGGACAGCACTTCGATACAGCAATATTCGGACAACACTTTGTTACAACGAATATTGGACAACACTTTTGAAGGATCAGGATACGGAAATGACAAGGGCACTTCAAACCCTTAGAATTAATCACTATAATCCCTTTAGAATCCTGTTCTAATGAAACGTTCGGAATTATTCTAAGAACTCAAGTTTCTGTGACTAAGACTTAACAATTTTATGAACTAAAATTGTAAGAATGTTGAAGTGAAAATTATAAGAATAATACTCAATAAAAATTCAAGCAACAGCTCTTGACTCAAGCACAAGGCCGAAATATCTTTTTGATTTCCAAGGTGATCTTCTATTCTTATTACCAAAAGGTCTCCTTTTATAGGAGTGTACAGAGGAAACTATATAACTAAGGAAATAAAATCAAGAGTGTCCTTATTTCTAAGACAATGAAGGACGGTCACACATGTGACAAGATTTAAAAGGAAATAAAATAACATCAACTATCCTAGAAAGTAAATAAAGAAATCTTGAAATGATCTTGGTCTTCACTGTTAGGAGTATGCCCTCGAATGCCACTCAGAGAATGATGAGTGAGGGCATTGTACTTGTAATTATGTAAATCATTACTATAAGGCAATGGATGTTTCTTTATTTACTGGTAGTTACTGGCATTCCTAACTCGTAAATATACGTATAGAAACTAGTCCATGTATTTGAGAGCAAAAGCATTCCACTCTTTATTGGATAAGGGGGTCGGCACTGGAAAGGTTTATAGCTCAAATACTTAATCGTTCGCAAGTCGATGAAACTTGACTGGACGTTAAGTTTATGTGAAGACTTGTATGACGTGTTCTTTGACATGGAGAGTGCCTGTCGAACACTAATGGTTAGTGGGAGCACACGTTATAGGTATGCTAATTGGATTAGTATACTCGAACCGACTCACCGTCGATTCGTCACACGGATTTCACTTCGGGACAGTCAATGACAGAATCGAAAGGTTGTGATAGGTATTCGTGAACCTTCGACTTGAGGATTTAGTAGGGATGTGCTTGTGATGTCAAGATTTTCATTAGAGTAGTTCGACCCTATAAACCGGGAGGCGAGGGTCAACCTTGACGTGCATCTTGACGAGCAAGTAGCAAGTCCTGCTGAATACCAAGATAGAATTCTTTCTCCCGTTAGTGAGCGGGTTAAATGTCCTATGCGGTTATTGGCAAATGAGATCATAAGTCTTTGGCCAAAGCATTGGAGCTAGTTGTATTTGATACACGAGAGCTCGATGATCTCGATTTGCATTAACACATGCATAGCGTCAAGTAACAGATAGGGTTTGACTGACCGTGACCCTATAACTTGATTGGGACATTTGAAAGAAGGGTTTATACGAATACTGGTATTCACGACAGAATGGTTCTTGAATGATCCCAATCATTCGTTCTCAGTTGGGGTACAATGTAGGCCGCCAGGCTGGCTAGGTGGTGCTACTACTCTTTGGTTCCTCCCATTGCTGATTGAGACGAACCTACCGAGTCGCGCAATAGGATTGACGACGGAATGAATCAAGCTAATTCTCTCATAATGAATATTAGGATATTGGATATCTAATTTGGGATATTGGATGTCTAAATTAATTTACTGGATAAATTAATTTACGGCCTAATGAATTAAATAAATTACCGGATGATTAATTTAATTTATGAATATAATTATTTCTTGGATAAATTAATTATGTCATTATATATTTGATATGATTAATTAATTGGATTAATTAATCGATATAAATACATCGGAACGGAATCGGAATTTATCTGTTTGGACTCACGGGAGTCCGAAACGGACCGAACTCGTCTGATTCATCCACATGGCCGCCCCCTCTTTTTCCACCCACCTTCATTTTGTCTTTATTTCATTCTTTATTGAGTGATAAAGACATTGGGGTCATGGTATCTTTTGATGGTGGGGTTGATCACTTATATGATGAGTTGTATCATGTGAAAAAGGAATAGAATAAAAGAGGAAGACTTCTCTTTTCAACAAATAATTATTCCATACTTGAACACAGCAGTGAGGAAAGAAAAGAGAGAGAGAATATTATTCTTCTCAAGTCTTCATCATCTTATTCATTTTTATTCTTGAGTTCTCTTGGAGAAAATTCAAGATATATTGAGAGATGTAAATTAAAACACTTAGAGTGTTATAATCAAAGCTTCACCACTTGATTCTAGCCGTAACCTTAGAGGTTAATCGAGTGTTGTCATTCCGTTCGTTTCTCCGACGCGTGACAAGTAGAGACGCGGTTTTTTCGGCGTTGGATCATCCAAGGGCTTGGAGCATTTTGGATCGTTTGGGAAATAGCTCAAGAGAAGGAAATCCATATAATCAACGGACGACAAGGGTATGATTTCGAATCTTCCTTTGCTTATTTTATATTCGTATATGCGTAGCTCGATCGATCCTCGTAGGGATTCAGATCGAATTAATTTTCATTTACCGCTTCCGCTGGGCCTTCGTTTTAGGCACCGAATCACAACAGTGGTATCGGAGCGAGGTCTTGCGATCGTATATACGATATTTAGCATTTGGAATGCTTATTTTGTGATTTAGAATCATTTTGATAATCGTAGATATTTTATTGTTCGTCGTAGTGTCGTTTTTCCGTGATTTTATGTTATGGTATAAATCAGGTTTTTCTTGGAAATATGATTTATATTAATAATATTCAGATCAGGAATAACAAGATTTTAGAAATCTGCCCGAAAACGAGCTGTATCGAATCGTTGGACGATTTTCCATACAGCTGCCGAGTATGGCCGAGCACGTCCGGCCCGTGGCCGGACGCTTGCTGTATTCTGCCGAGTCCGGCCGAGCGCGTTGCTGTATCGAGCCGAGTGCTCGCTGGATCCGGCCGGACGCTTGCTGTATTCTGCCGAGTCCTGCCGGGCGTGTTGCTGTATCGAGCCGAGTGCTCGCTGGATCCGGCCGGACACTTGCTGTATCGAGCCGAGTCCTGCCGGGCGTGGTGCTGTATCGAGCCGAGTGCTCTGTGTATCCGGCCGGGTAGTGCTGTATCCTGCCGGTCGTGTCCGGGCATGGCCGGGGCCCCCTTTCCTGTCTGGAGCCGGGCGTGGCCTGTAGGCTGCCGGTCGAGTGCACAGTCTTCTTGGGCGATTTCGAAATTTCGGGCAGGTCGGGTCTGCTCAAGGTATATTTTCGATTATTGAATTTTCTTGTACTAAAATCATTAATTTAGAATTTTTGATGAAGGAAAATTCAAAGAAAATATTTTAAGGGTACACTATGGACGAAAATTAAATTTTCGATTATTGTTGAATTGATTGGATCAATTCTATTTATTGTTGATTATTGATTGGATCATATGTAATCTTCTCGCTATCCACTTATTGAGTATTTAGTGGATGAATGCTTTTGAATGGGGATGTGGTTCATGGACTTAGTTTGAATCGTTCGTTTTATTCGATTGGGTTGTAAAGGCCGTTTTGAGCCTATTTGTTTTACTAGAAATATTTGTATCTAGGATGCAATTTTTCAATGTAAAATTCATATGTAATGACAAAGACCGGAGGAAGATCCGTTTCGAGAAGACGAAGATTCAAGACGAAGACTTGTAATTAGATTACGGAGTTTTTGTTTTCTAGGAACGGTCCATGAACCACATGTTGGTAGCAACTAGGTTGTGAATGGTTGTTACATATTGTATGAATGCAACAAACGCGCTAAAATGATTAATGTGCAAAGTGTAACGTTAATCGCGAAAATTCTCCCACAACAAATTATTAAGTTTATAAGGTTTCAAAGTTTTTCCTTCCCTCCATCGAGCTTTCGGGAAATTGAAATCCAAACCGGATGTGCTATGCTTCCGAGTTATCGGGGTAGTCGTTCGGGGAAGACGGATAAATTACCGGGAGCGCATTGGATGCCTTCGGTTGGAGCAAATTTTATCCCTAGAAACCTGATAGGTTGCCGGATAAGATTCAATTGTGAAACTGATTTGCGTCGATGGTATAAACTTAACTTGTTCACGAACTATAGAAACCGTATAGGTTGAGGGGAGTGAACAAGGGGAAAAATAAGATCGAATCATTCATTAGATGGGTTGGTGTTGGACACCACTTTATGAAAATTAATAGACTAGAAACCTGTTCGGTTGCCCTCTATTAAGATTTATAAAGAACTCGATCACCACTATGATGTAGAGCGACGATACTTCCGGATTTCACATGGGAGTGTGTTGTTCCGATAAAATAGTGGGAGCTGGGTAACAAGAATATAAAAGACCTTAATTCTATACTCAGATCATAATATAACAAGTCACTAATTAATCTGTTATACTTAATGCAGACATAACTCTCAATATGACAATGAATCTACTCGCAATTCTACTCGAAAATAACACCTTAATGGGACCTAACTTTGTGGATTGGCTCCGCAATCTGATGATTGTCCTCAGTATAGAGGCACTGGGATACGTCTTGGAGACGGACATTCCCGCGCCTCCTGTGCGGACCCGAGCCAATCAGGAAGAGATTGAAAACCACGAAAAGTGGGTTAAGGATGACGTGAAAGTCCGTGCTTACATGATGGCTTCCATGTCTAATGAGCTTCAGAGAGCTCATGAGAAAATGACTTCTGCTAGGCAGATTCTATCTCACTTAACCGAACTTTATGGTGAGCACAGCAGAACTGCTAGATATGAGATATCCAAGCAACTGTTCGGTGCAAGGATGAAGGAAGGTGAGAAGGTTGGGGAACACGTCCTCAAAATGATATCCATGATCGAGAGATTGGAGGCTCTTGATTTTAAAATGGATACTTCTCTCCAAACCGACCTTATCCTACAGTCTCTCCCTGATTCCTTCACACAGTTTGTTATGAACTTCAACTGCAATGAGATTGCATGTAATTTAGCTGGGCTAATGAACAAACTTGTGACCACTCAGTCTCAGATGAAGACTCCGAGGATGAAGGAGTCTTCCCTTGTGATTTCTTCTGGACTTCGGAAGTCTAAGAATAAGAAGAAAAAGACAAAGAAGCGGACTGGACCACAAGCAAAGGACCTTAAGGGTAAGGGCAAGGCCCCGATGGTTCCGAAGAACAAGAAGAAGAAGGATGCTTGTCTCAAGTGCGGTGAGCTGGGACACTGGGCTAGAGACTGTCCGATTCTTCATTGCACTTAGTCTGAGAACTTTTAGTTTTGGAAACAAATTGTTCTCTTGTATTTTCTACTTCTGATATCTTGGATTCTGGTGCTAGTTCTCATATTTGTACCGTGAATCAGTATCTCGAACAAAGTAGGAAGCTTGGAGCTGGAGAAATTATGATCACAGTCGGAAGCGGGCTTAGTGTCGAGGCGACCGACATAGGATCACTTCTTTTGGGTTTAGAATCCGGCTTTGTTTTGACTTTAGAAGATGTACTTGTTTTGCCCAAGGGACACAAAAACATTGTATCCATTCCGGTCATGGACCGAAAAGGTTTTTCATTTTTCATTGGTGATGGTTCCTGCAAAATTTATTTCAGAATTAAACTAGTAGGTACTGCTACATTGTTAAATGGATTGTATCATCTAAATCTCAGCAACAAAGTAGTTGTGAATACTATGACTAGAAAACGTGGTAGGGATGAAACCAATCAAGTTTTGAAATGGCATCTTAGACTTGGTCATGTTGGTCAGACCAAGGTTTACAAGATGGAAAAGGATGGACTTATGGGTTCATTGGGATCGGATCCCTTTCCTACTTGTGAATCTTGCCTTAAAGGTAAAATGACTAAGTCCCCCTTCACAGGGACTTTTGAAAGAGCCGCTGATAAACTGGGATTAATCCATACTGACGTTTGTGGTGCTTTGGAAGCAGCACGTGACGGATATCAATATTTCATTACGTTTACAGATGATCATACTAGGTATGGTTATGTATACTTAATGAAACATAAATCCGAGGCTTTTGAGAAATTCCAAGAATTCAAGGCCCTATTCGAGAAACAAACTGGTAATCATATCAAAGCACTTCGGTCGGACCGAGGTGGCGAGTATATGAGTACAGAGTTTGACGAGTTCCTTAAGGAACATGGAATAGTTTCACAACTAACACCTCCAGGTACTCCTCAGTTAAATGGTGTATCAGAAACAAGGAACCGGACCTTGTTAAACATGGTCCGTTCCATGCTGGGCTACACTGACTTACCAATTTACCTGTGGGGGTATGCACTCCCGACTGCCACGTATATCTTGAACAGATGTCCTTCCAAATCCATTCCTAAAACTCCACATGAGATGTGGGAGGGCAGGAAACCAAGTCTTAATCATATTAGGATTTGGGGATGTCCCGCTTATGTCAAGAAGACTAAGGTGGAGAATTTGGAAGCTAGGTCCGCAAAGGGACGTTTCATTGGATTCCCATCTGGGGCGATGGGATATCTATTCTACATGCCCGAAGGTCGAAAGATCATTGTTGCTTTACAAGCACACTTCCTGGAAGATGAGTTCATTCAGGAAGGCGGAGCAGGTAGAAGTATTTCTTTAGAAGAATACAATGAAACTCCTCGGGAGACACCTGTGCAAGAAACTGGAACCGAACCTTCTATAAACACAAATACAACCACCTTGTAGATCTAGTAGGGTATCTCAATTACCTGAGAGGTATAGTTTTATGCACTTGGAGGAACTGGGTTTCTACGAGGTTCCAGGTGATAAACAAGAGACCGACCCGCGAGCAAATGACCTAGCAATGGTGGATGTAGACTCCATGAAATAGACTGTAGCAGTCTTCATGTAGTTGGGACCTTCGTTTTGACGAGGCAGTCAAAGAGTTTGACTTCATGCAAAACGAAGAGGAACCTTGTGTATACAAGAGGGTTAGTGGGAGCTAGATCGCATTCTTAGTACTGTGTGTAGATGACATTCTACTAATAGGAAATGATGTGGGAATGCTTAGTTCTGTGAAAGCTTGGCTTTCGAGTAATTTCTCCATAAAAGACTTGGAAGAAGCTACCTATATTCTTGGTATTCCACTCTACCGGGATAGAGCGAAGAGAACAATAGGTCTTTCCCAAGCCCTCTATATAGATAAATCTTAAAGCGATTTAAGATGGATGATTCTAAAAGAGGGTTCCTACCGATGCGACATGGAATAAAACTCTCCTTGAAGATGTGTCCTCAAAGTAAGGAACAACGGAAGGAAATGAGTAATATACCATATGCTACGGCTGTGGGTAGCCTTATGTATGCTATATTGTGTACGAGACCTGACATTGCGCATGCTGTAAGCGTGGTGAGTAGGTTTCAGGCAAACCCAGGTAGGGAACATTGGATTACCGTAAAGAACGTTCTCAAGTACTTTAGAAGGACTAGAGATCTGGTTCTTATATATGGCGGTGGAGAACTGAATGTAATGGGATTCACTGTATTGAACTTCCAAGGACAGAAAGACGATTCTATGTCTACTTCTGGCTACATTTACTCTTAATGGAGGAGCAGTATCTTGGCATAGTGCCAAGTATAGCGATCGCTTATTCCACTGTTAGCCGAGTATAAAGCGGCCTCGGGGGCCTCAAAGGACGGACTTAGAAGTTCTTGGGTAAACTTCACATGACACCTTGTCTTCTTGTTGCCCAGTGGTAGTACAGGCCTAGGAGCCGAGGTTTCATAACAGTACCAAACATATTGAGAGAGAGTATCATCTCGTGAGAGAATTTTTTCGCAAAGAGATACATTGTGCTGCATAGAGTAGAGTCAGCCGACTATGTTGCTGATCCACTGACCAAGACACTTTCTCAGATTAGCTTAGAGCGTCATCTGGAGAACATGGGTATTAGATACCATAGTGTGTGGCATTGAGTGCAAGTGGGAGATTGTTAGGAGTATGCCCTCGAATGCCACTCGGAGGATGATGAGTGAGGGCATTGTACTTGTAATTATGTAAATCATTACTATAAGGCAATGGATGTTTCTTTATTTACTGGTAGTTACTGGCATTCCTAACTCGTAAATATACGTATAGAAACTAGTCCATGTATTTGAGAGCAAAAGCATTCCACTCTTTATTGGATAAGGGGGTCGGCACTGGAAAGGTTTATAGCTCAAATACTTAATCGTTCGCAAGTCGATGAAACTTGACTGGACGTTAAGTTTATGTGAAGACTTGTATGACGTGTTCTTTGACATGGAGAGTGCCTGTCGAACACTAATGGTTAGTGGGAGCACACGTTATAGGTATGCTAATTGGATTAGTATACTCGAACCGACTCACCGTCGATTCGTCACACGGATTTCACTTCGGGACAGTCAATGACAGAATCGAAAGGTTGTGATAGGTATTCGTGAACCTTCGACTTGAGGATTTAGTAGGGATGTGCTTGTGATGTCAAGATTTTCATTAGAGTAGTTCGACCCTATAAACCGGGAGGCGAGGGTCAACCTCGACGTGCATCTTGACGGGCAAGTAGCAGGTCCTACTGAATACCAAGATAGAATTCTTTCTCCCGTTAGTGAGCGGGTTGAATGTCCTATGCGGTTATTGGCAAATGAGATCATAAGTCTTTGGCCAAAGCATTGGAGCTAGTTGTATTTGATACACGAGAGCTCGATGATCTCGATTTGCATTAACACATGCATAGCGTCAAGTAACAGATAGGGTTTGACTGACCGTGACCCTATAACTTGATTGGGACATTTGAAAGAAGGGTTTATACGTATACTGGTATTCACGACAGAATGGTTCTTGAATGATCCCAATCATTCGTTCTCAGTTGGGGTACAGTGTAGGCCGCCAGGCTGGCTAGGTGGTGCTACTACTCATTGGTTCCTCCCATTGCTGACTGAGACGAACCTACCGAGTCGCGCAATAGGATTGACGACGGAATGAATCAAGCTAATTCTCTCATAATGAATATTAGGATATTGGATATCTAATTTGGGACATTGGATGTCTAAATTAATTTATTGGATAAATTAATTTACGGCCTAATGAATTAAATAAATTACCAGGTGATTAATTTAATTTATGAATATAATTATTTCTTGGAGAAATTAATTATGTAATTATATATTTGATATGATTAATTAATTGGATTAATTAATCGATATAAATACATCGGAACGGAATCGGATTTTATCTGTTTGGACTCACGGGAGTCCGAAACGGACCGAACTCGTCCGATTCATCCACATGGCCGCCCCCTCTTTTTCCACCCACCTTCATTTTGTCTTTATTTCATTCTTTATTGAGTGATAAAGACATTGGGGTCATGGTATCTTTTGATGGTGGGTTTGATCACTTATATGATGAGTTGTATCATGTGAAAAAGGAATAGAATAAAAGAGGAAGACTTCTCTTTTCAACAAATAATTATTCCATACGTGAACACAGCAGTGAGGAAAGAAAAGAGAGAGAGAATATTATTCTTCTCAAGTCTTCATCATCTTATTCATTTTTATTCTTGAGTTCTCTTGGAGAAAATTCAAGATATATTGAGAGATGTAAATTAAAACACTTAGAGTGTTATAATCAAAGCTTCATCACTTGATTCTAGCCGTAACCTTAGAGGTTAATCGAATGTTGTCATTCCGTTCGTTTCTCCGACGCATGACAAGTAGAGACGCGGTTTTTTCGGCATTGGATCATCCAAGGGCTTGGAGCATTTTGGATCGTTTGGGGAATAGCTCAAGATAAGGAAATCCATATAATCAACGGACGACAAGGGTATGATTTCGAATCTTCCTTTGCTTATTTTATATTCGTATATGCGTAGCTCGATCGATCCTCGTAGGGATTCGGATCGAATTAATTTTCATTTTACTGCTTCCGCTGGGCCTTCGTTTTAGGCACCGAATCCCAACATTCGCAACATCACGTTCATTTTGAAGGTCCCACATGCCTTAGTTCCTTTTCCCAAATTAGGGTGGGCTTTCTCAACCATCACATGTAATAAAGATAAGTCTTTGATTTCCAAGACAAAAACATCACACCTTCCTTGAAAGCTTCCTCACGCCTAAGTCTAATTTCCAAGCTAGGTTGGATTTTCCTTAATCATCAAGTCGACCTCCGGTTGTTCATCCTTTTTATAGAGTATTTTCCTTTTCGAGTTTTTTTATGATTTAACTCTCATTTTCAGGAAACACGACAAAGATGCCCTCATGCATTATTTAGGCAATATCTGGGGTCCGCCCTTAAGCTTTCTATGTTTAGCTATATCTGGGCTGCCCTCAAGCAAAGCTATATCTGGGCTTAGGATTTGAACAACTGTTGGGCCTTCTTGAATCTCAAGTAGATCCACTGTCGCACAGTCACTAAACTTAGACATGATTTCCACTTCCAATTCGGGTAGCTTAAGGACGAGCTTGACTTCTTCTTTTCTTTGGATGTGAATTCTTCTAGGGTTGAGCTGAGGCTCGGGGTCTTTATTCAGTGAACTCCAAGCAGCCTCAGTGTGAGGGTCTTCAATATAGGATTTGATCGAGGCCATACAGTAAACCTCTTGAGTAGGAACCGAGTTGTCTTCATAAGAGTTAGTAACGGATAATAAGGTAACAGGTGTAGAATGTGCATTAAGTTTATTTCGTGAGGTGGTGCTAGTGTCACTCGTTCTCAATATTTCACTCGTTTGTTCTCTCAACTTCCTAGCACGTGTACGTATGATAGGACCAGTGGGGTCCATGACGGCACCAACCGTTCCTAACTCTCTTGGTAGCACAACCGTGGTTGTATCATCCCCTCCCTCTTGAGAAGGATCTGTCCTCAGATTCGCGAGATCACCTGCTTCAAACAAAGACAAGTCAGAAACATTAAAAGTAGCAGATACATTGTATTCTCCTGGTAAGTCTAGTTTGTAAGCATTATTATTTATTTTCGCCAATATCATGAAAGGACCATCTCCTCTTGGTAGCAATTTCGACCTCCTTTGTACAGGAAACCTTTCCTTCCTCATATGTAACCAAACCCAATCTCCAGGTTCGAAGACCACTTCCTTTCTCCCTTGGTTGGCGCGCTCAACATACTGCTTAGTACGCCTTTCAATGTTAGCTCTTGCTTTCTCACGGAGTTGCTTAACTTGCTCGGCTTTCTTCTTCCCATCTGTACTAATCCTTTCAGTCACAGCAAAGGCACAAGATCAAGTGGGGTTAAAGGATTAAATCCATAAACAATCTCAAAAGAAGAAAACTGAGAAGCAGAATGCACTATTCGATTATAAGCAAACTCAACATGTGGCTAACATTCTTCCCAAGTTTTAATGTTTGTTTTAATTATAACCCTTAACAATGTAGAAAGAGTTCTATTTACTACTTCGGTTTGCCCATCGGTTTGTGGGTGACATGTGGTATAAAATAGAAGTTTTATGCCTAATTTAGCCCATAAGGTCTTCCAAAAATAACTTAGGAACTTAGCATCATGATCAGAAACTATAGTCCTAGGCATTCCATGTAAACGAACGATCTCTCTGAAGAAAAGATTAGCCATGTGAGATGCATCATCAGTTTTGTGACAAGCTAGGAAATGTGACGTTTTTTGAAAATCTATCAACCACAGCAAATATAGAATCCCTCCTATACTGGTTTCTAGGCAATCCCATCACGAAATCGATATATCAGCCCAAGGAGTATTAGGAATGGGGAGTGGGGTATACAAACCGTGGGGCTGACCTCGACTTTTAGCCATTTTACAAGTGATACAGCGACCACAAATACGAATGACATCTCGTTTCATACCCGGCCAGTAGAAATGTTCTTGCAAAACAGACAAGGTTTTATCAATGCCAAAATGACCCATCAACCCTCCCCCATGCGATTCGAGCAACAACAGTTCACGTATAGAGCTAGCGGGTATGCATACTTTATTTTCCCTAAACAGAAAACCATCGCTCTTATAGAACTTATCTACCCCAGACTTTTCACAAGTAATGAAAATCTCGCCAAAATCAATGTCTTTCTCGTACAGATTTTTAATCAATTCAAAACCAAGTATTTTCGAATCTAAAGCAGTCAGGAAGGTATACCTGCGAGATAGAGCATCAACAACGATGTTTTCTTTTCCCTGTTTGTACTTGATCACGTAAGGGAACGTCTCTATGAATTCCATCCATCGATCATGCCTCCTATTCAACCTTTGTTGCCCCTTCAGATATTTCAATGACTCGTGATCAGTGTGTATCACGAACTCTTTGGGCCATAAGTAATGTTGCCAAGTCTCGAGTGCTCGAACCAAGGCATACAGTTCCTTATCGTAAGTGGGATAGTTCAACAAAGCTCCTCCTAACTTCTCACTGAAGTAGGCTATCGGCCTACCCTCTTGCATCAAAATAGTTCCTATCCCTATGCCGGATGCATCACACTCGATCTCAAAAGACTAGCAAAATTGGGTAGGGCTAGCAGGGAAGCGTTCGTCAGTTTTTCTTTTAAGGCCTCGAAGGCCGTCTCTTGTTCCTGTTCCTACTTGAATCCAACATTCTTCTTGATTACCTCGGTCAAAGGGGCGGCTATAGTACTAAATTTGGGTACAAACCGGCGATAGAAGCTTGCCAAGCCGTGGAAGCTTCGGACTTGGCTCACATTTTTGGGGCTGTCCCATTTTTAAATTGCTCTCACCTTTTCTTCTTTGACCTGTATTCCCTGAGAACTAACAACAAAACCAAGGAAAACCAATCTCTCGGTGCCAAAGTTTCACTTTTGAATGTTAGAAACAATCGCTCCTTTCTAAGCAAAAGCAACACATCTTTCAAATGCTTTATATGTTCATTCAAACTTTTGCTATATATTAGGATATCATCAAAGTACACAACAACAAATTTTCCAATAAAAGCATATAGAACATGATTCATCACCCTCATAAATGTGCTTGGTGCATTAGTGCGCCCCAATGTCATAACTAACCACTCATACAAGCCGTGTTTAGTTTTAAATGTCGTTTTCCACTCGTCTCCCTCTTTCATTCGAATCTGATGGTACCCACTTTTTAAATCAATTTTTGAAAATATTGTGGAACCATATAATTCATCTAACATGTCATCAAGTCTAGGGATGGGATGTTGATATTTTACTGTAATGTTGTTTATTGCACGACAGTCTATGCACATCCTCCACAAGCCTTCTTTCTTTGGTACTAGCAACACCGGAACTGCACAAGGACTCATACTTTCTCTCACATGTCCCTTTGCTAGTAGCTCATCCACTTGCCTTTGCATTTCTTTAGTCTCTTCGGGGTTACTTCGGTATGCAGGACAGTTTGGTATTGAGGATCCTGGAACAAAGTCAATCTGGTGTTCTATGCCTCGAACGGGCGGTGATGTTTTTGGGAAGGTATTGAGGATCCACTCGAAATGTGAGTTTTGGCTTAAGGAGGTGATGTTTCTGGGTCACGTGATTTCTGCCGAGGAGGTCCGTGAGGATCCACAGACGATTGAGGCAGTGTTGGATTGGGCGCCGCCTAAGAATGTGAAAAAGGTTCGTAGTTTCTTGGGTTTAGCTGGCTACTATCGTAGGTTCATCGAGGAGTTTTCGAAACTGGCTCGGCCACTTACATAGTTGCTTCAGAAATCTGAGAAGTTTGTCTGGAACGAATAGAGACAGTCGAGTTTTGAGGAGCTGAAGAGGCGTTTGACTTCAACCCCGATTTTAGCATTGTCGTGTGGCAACGAGGGTTTTGCTATTTATAGTGATGCTTCGGGTCAGGGTCTTGGGTGCGTATTGATGCAGCACCGCAAGACTATTGCGTATGCATCGAGGCAGTTGAGGCCGTATGAGCTCAACTACCTTACTCACGATTTGGAGTTAGCGGAAGTTGTTTTTGCGCTCAAGATTTAGCGTCACTATCTTCTTGGCTCTGCATGTCAGATTTTTACCGATCATAAAAGTCTAAAGTACATATACACTCAGCGGGAGTTGAATATGAGGCAGAGGAGGTGGTTGGAGTTGATTAAGGACTATGACCTCGAGATCCTTTATCATCCGGGCAAGGCGAACGTCGTGGCGGACACCTTGAGTCGGAAATTGGTTGCGTTGCGGACGCTTGAGATCCTTACGTCTCGATTTGAGCTTCAGCGTGATTTGATTGAGTTGAGTGTTGAGATTTTGTGGCCAGGAGCTTTCGTGCAACTTTGCGCTTTAGAGATTTCGTCGTCGATGGTCGATGAAATTAAACTGAAGCAGTTAGAGGATCCGATGATTACTCAAATCCGAGAGAATGTCATTAAAGGAAAGTCTCTTAGGTTTGCGATCCACGAGGGTGGTGTGTTGACATTCCAGAGTCGGTTTTATGTACCGAACGACTTGGAATTGAGGCAGAGTATTTTGCGAGAGGCCCCTGCTACGCCTTACTCAGTTCATCCTGGTTCGAGTAAGATGTTCAAGGACCTGAGGAGGAACTTTTGGTGGAATGACATGATGGAGGAGGTCGCACGGTTTGTAGCGAGATGTTTGACTTGTCAGCAGGTCAAAATCGAGCATCAGCGACGAGCCGGGTTATTGCAGCCGCTTCCCATTCCAGAATGGAAACGAGAAGATATTTCGATGGACTTCGTCACGAATTTGCCGAGATCGAAGTCTGGTATGAATATGGTTTGGGTGATTGTGGATCATCTGACCAAGTTTGCACATTTTCTAGGAATCAAGGATACTTGGGGCCCAGAGAGGTTGGCTCGTGTGTTTATTGCGCAGATTTTGAGGCTTTACGGTACTCGGAAGTCTATTGTTTCGGATCGTGATGGCCGTTTTGTATCGCACTTTTGGCAGGCGGTACATAAGGCGTTGGGCACTCGTTTGCGTCTGAGTACTTCATTTCATCCTCAGTCAGATGGGCAGTCGGAACGCACTATCCAGACATTTGAGGATATGTTGCGTGTTTGTGCTCTCGATTGGAGAAGTGGTTGTGAGGAGCATTTGTCATTGATCGAATTCACGTACAACAATAGTTGGCACGCGTCGATTCGGATGACACCGCATGAGGCCCTTTATGGGCGGCGATGTCGATCACCGATTTGCTGGAATGAGGTGTCCGATTTGGTTGGGACCGAACTGGATATCGCTATGGAGACGAGGCGAAAGGTGGAATTGATTCGGGAGAGGATGTTGACTGCTCGGAGTCGACAGAAGTCACATGCCGATGTTCATCGTCGACCTTTGAAGTTCGAGGTGGGAGACCACGTTTTGCTAAAGATGTCACCGATGAGTGGAGTTTTCCGCTTCGGGAAGAAGGGAAAGTTGAGTCCGAGATTTATTGGGCCCTTTGAGATTCTCAAGAGAGTTGGTGAGTTGGCATACCATTTGGCATTGCCTCCGGCCTTAAGTCACGTTCATAGTGTTTTCCATGTTTCCTAGCTGAGGAAATATATTCCGAATCCTAGTCACATCATCGACTATGGTGAGATTGATGTCGTCGAGGATTACCTTCGACGAGCACCCCTTGAAGATTTTGGAGCACCGTGAGAAGCGACTGAGGTATAAGACCATCCCTTTGGTCAAGGTGCAGTGGTCGAGGCATGGTGTCGAGTAGGCAACTTGGGAAACCGAGAATAGCATGCGTGCTAGGTACCCCGAGTTGTTTGTTTCTTAAGTTTCAGGATGAAACTTATTTTTAGATGGGTAGAATATAATATCCGCATTTTTTCTTTTCCCGGTATTTTCATTTTTGGTGTATTTTTCATTTTTCGCGACTCGCTTGTAACCATAATGATATTTCGAGAATATTTAATATTAGCCTTTTTGTCATCCAAGCTTATTTCGGACTTGTTTTACTCAATTCCGCGTTTAATGTCATTTCCGTCGCTATTTCGTTCGATTCTCGTAACCGTTGTTCGGAACCTCCATTTCGGGGTTGCCGCAGGTCCGTCTCATGTTGTTGTGCATGCTGTGAGCTTTCGTTTGTTGTTTCGATCATGTATCGTGTGTTTCGAATGTTTTGGGCCGTTTTGTAATTTCTCAAAGTTTTGGGGTGATTACTAACGTTGTAGTTTTCCGTACCCTCAGCTAGTCGGAATCGTGTTTTCTTTAAGCGCTTTGGTTTTGACTCAATCTTGCTATTCGAGTGTCTCCTTCGGTTCGGTGTTTGGTGTCGGATGCGCGTTGTTTTCATCCGAGATGGAATTCGCTGTTTTCCATCCTTGTGTACTGTCTGTGCTACTGTCTGCACTCGATAGCGCCTGCTACTGTTGTTGTGTAGCGGACGCTATCGTTGTTTTGTAGCGCACGCTACGACCGTTTAGTAGCGCGCGCTAACGGCTCGAACACAGCAGTGACATTGGGTTGTTTCTGCTCTCTGCTCTCTGGACGAACAGCTTAGCGCACGCTACATTTGTAGATTAACAACACCAACACCAACACTTGTTCTTCATCTTTAATCCAAGGTATTCTCCTAGAACCCTATTTTTGGGAAATTTAGGCGTTTTTGAGTTTTCGTCCCCATTGTTCCGTATTGTTGATTAATCCATGATGTATATGATTAATCTTAGTGGTGTTCTTGTTTTCCCTACGATTTCATGGTAAGTTTCGTGGTATTTGTGAAATCGAGAGGGTTCGGTTGCGATCCGTCCTCGTCGTTGTTTTGTACGAACTTACATGAATCGTAGATGGGGTTTCGGGTGTCTTCCGTTATTGTTATTCTTGTCGAATTGGTTGTGATGGTGTTTGACCAATCGTCTAGGTTCGGTGTGTCCAATTTGTCACAACCGCGATTGTTTCATTCCGTCCTTTCGTCGTGATAATCGAGGCAAGTACTCTTCTGAACTCCCACTCTTAACATGGTAGTATTGCATGAGTAACGTGTGTCTGTGTCTATGCTCACTATGGGTTAGATCCGACGGGATCTCGGTAAGGGTCCACAGAGGCGTGGATCGATGAGCTTTGCTTTTAACCACTACGGGTTAGATCCTATGAGGTCTCGGTAGGGGTCCACAGAGACGTGGATCGACGGTTAATTATGGTGCATTTTATAAATGTGTTTTGGGTTATGGCGTTTTCGGAAATGTGTGTTTCAAACGATGTTTTATTATTTGCATGCTCTGACTATATGTGTAAGGTGTAAGTGGTTCATTTGGTTACTTGTACTAGCGTAATTGCTAACCCCTTTGGGGACCCATTTTGGGGAAATTCTTGTTATGAATTTCAGGTTATGTTCAGCCAGACAAGCGGGCGCTGGGACAGTACGAGGATGCTGGCCAGGGTTGTTGACGTGTGCTTTTGTATTTCCTTGTTTCCGTTGTCCATTTCGATGTGGTTGTTTTCTAAATTGCAAACTCATAGATAGTACTCGTGAGTACTTGGGAATTTTACTCGGATTGTGATTTACACCAGTAATTGTTATTTATGATTGTCGGTGATGATTGTTCCGCCGGTCATACCGAGCGTTCTATTCTATTTTCATCTTAGTGATGTGTGTTTCCTCGCTAACCGAGATGGTTAGACGAGTATTTTCGTGTTTAGCCTGGTCGGTCCCACGTAGGGGTCCACGGCGCTGTAATATACCCTGAATATCTTAGGGGTGTTACAACCACAACCAATGTTGTTTGACATCATTCGGCCGTGACAAAAGGAGAGAGGGAGAGAATAAATTTTTTCATCTTTGTTCTTCATCTTAGAGGTGAAAGAAAATAATGAAAAATAAGAGAGAAAAATTCACATAATAATTCCTAGCCGTTTTCTACCAAGAACTGATTGCTATATATTTTCCCGGTCAAGTACCGATGCGTGGTGACGTAGAGGCATCGTATTATTGGTGTTTGGGACGAAGGGGTTTGGTGCTCGTGCTCGGGTTCGTGAACAACATCAATTTACAAAGATATTATCAAAGGCTTCAAGGGTATGGGGCTTTGATCATTTGTCTTCGTCTTTTATTTTTCGTATATACTTACTTGATCGATCCTGTTTTGGATTCTTTATTATTATTCCGCTGCGTATTTGTTATTGTTTCCAAAATCCCAATAATTACTATCGTTGTCGTCTTCCGAACCTTTGGGTAGTCGGAACTGTGTTTTCTTTTAGTGATTTAGTTTCTGATTCGAACTCATCGTGCATGTGTCTTTTACAGTCTTTTGTTTAGTGTCGGGTGCGGGTTGTTTTCATCCAGGGAAGAATTCGTCGTTTTCCAACTTCGAGTTCTGTCTGTACTACTATCTGCACTCGTTAATGAACGCTAAGGATGCGGTTAGTGCACGCTAATTCCGTTGAGTAGCGCACGCTAACTTTAACAGTAGCGCGCGCTAATGATTCGAGTACAGCAGTGGCAGTAAGTTCAAAATTTCGGCATGGTACCAGGTAACGCATGATGATACTATTTTTAGCGCATTTAAATGCTGGTTGTAGAGCGCGCTAATTATCTAGTAACACACGCTAGCGACATAGGTAAGAAGCTACTGGACTACTGGGTGATCCCGTTAGCCCGCACTAATCTTGAAATTAGCGTACGCTAATTAGATCTAGTATATAAGGATCGTCAGTCGTGTCCTTCGTTATTCTTCTTCTCATTTCTTACTCTTCCGATGAGGGCACGCGAGAGAGGTTTTTGAGGCGATTTCTTTTTCCAATCATCTCAACTATCATATTTCTTGAATTCTTGGTGTAGATTAACAACATCTACTTCTGTTCCTCGTCTTCGATCTAAGGTAATCTCTTAGAACCCTATTTTTGGGGAAATTTGGGGGTTTACGATTTAAAGTCCGATTTGTTCCGTGTTGTTCATTAATCCATGATGTATGTGATTACTCTTAATGGTATTCATGTTTTACCTACGAGTTCATGGTAAATGTCGTGGTATTTGTGAAATCGAGAGGGTTCGGTTGCGACCCATCCTCGTTGTTGTTTTTGTACGAATTTACATGAATCGTAGGTGGGTTTCGGTTGTATTCGTTTTCGTACTCGTGTAGAATTGGTTGTGATTGTATTCTTGAAATCGTTAGGTTCGTGGTTGTCGATTCCTAGAGAGCGTGGTTGCTATTTCCGTTCATTTCGTCGTCAATTTCTCAAGGCAAGTATTCTTGTGAAACTCATATGCTTAACATAGAATGGTAATGTATATGTATGTGATTAGCTCACTCCGAAGGGTCCGACGGGGACTCGGAGGAATCTGTGATTTCGCTCCTGATTCACGAGCTTGTTTGGATAGCAGTCTGGGAGGGTCCGTAGAGGCCTCGGATGGGACAAGTGGTTTAGCCCCGGTCCTAGGCGAGTCATGTGCGTGATTTTTAACTATGGCTAGTCCGGGAGGGTCCATAGAGGCCTCGGATGGGACCAGTGGTTTTGATACCAACTGATACCCAATATTGATACCAATAGAGGGACTGTTGTGAATCGTCGTTGTACGAAGCAGAAGTAGGTTTCTTGAGTATAAGAAACGAACAGCAAACAACAAATAGCAATAACGGAGAGCACTTCGATAGGCTAACAGTAATTAATCGGACAGCGCTTCGATACAGCAATAAGCGGACAGCACTTCGATACAGCGATAATCGAACAGCACTTCGATACAACAATATTCGGACAGCACTTCGACACAGCGATGTTCGGACAACACTTCGATACATCGATAATCGGACAGCACTTCGATACAGCAATATTCGGACAGCACTTCATTACATCGAATATTGGACAGCACATTTGATACAGCGATAATGGGACAGCACTTCGATACAGCAATATTCGGACAACACTTCGTTACAGCGAATATTAGATAGCACTTTTGAAGGATCAGGATACGGAAATGACAAGGGCACTTCAAACCCTTAAATTAATCACTATAATCCCTTTAGAATCCTGTTCTAATGAAACGTTCGGAATTATTCTAAGAACTCAAGTTTTTGTGACTAAGACTTAACAATTTTATGAACTAAAATTGTAAGAATGTAGAAGTGAGAATTATAAGAATAATACTCAATAAAAATTCAAGCAACAGCTCTTGACTCAAGCACAAGGCCGAAATATCTTTATGATTTCCAAGGTGATCTTCTATTCTTATTACCAAAAGGTCTCCTTTTATAGGAGTGTACAGAGCAAACTATATAACTAAGGAAATAAAATCAAGAGTGTCCCTATTTCTAAGACAATGAAGGACGGTCACACATGTGACAAGATTTAAAAGGAAATAAAATAACATCAACTATCCTAGAAAGTAAATAAAGAAGTCTTGAAATGATCTTGGTCTTCACAACGTCACATTCATTTTGAAGGTCCCACATGCCTAAGTTCCTTTTCCCAAATTAGGGTGGGCTTTCTCAACCATCACGTGTAATAAAGATAAGTCTTTGATTTCCAAGACAAAAACATCACACCTTCCTTGAAAGCTTCCTCACGCCTAAGTCTAATTTCCAAGCTAGGATGGATTTTCCTTAATCATCAAGTCGACCTCCGGTTGTTCATCCTTTTTATAGAGTATTTTCCTTTTCGAGTTTTTTTATGATTTAACTCTCATTTTCAGGAAACACGACAAAGATGCCCTCATGCCATTATTTAGGCAATATCTGGGGTCCGCCCTCAAGCTTTCTGTGTTTAGCTATATCTGGGCTACCCTCAAGCAAAGCTATATCTGGGCTTAGGATTTGAACAACTGTTGGGCCTTCTTGAATCTCAAGTAGATCCACTGTCGCACAGTCACTAAACTTATACATGATTTCCACTTCCAATTCGGGTAGGTTAAGGACGAGCTTGACTTCATCTTTTCTTTGGACGTGAATTCTTCTAGGGTCGAGCTGAGGCTCGGGGTCTTTATTCAGTGAACTCCAAGTAGCCTCAGTGTGAGGGTCTTCAATATAGGATTTGATCGAGGCCATACAGTAAACCTCTTGAGTAGCAACCGAGTTGTCTTCATAAGAGTTAGTAACGGATAATAAGGTAACAGGTGTAGAATGTGCATTAAGTTTATTTCGTGAGGTGGTGCTAGTGTCACTCGTTCTCAATATTTCACTCGTTTGTTCTCTCAACTTCCTACCACGTGTACGTTTGATAGGACCAGTGGGGTCCATGACGGCACCAACCGTTCCTAACTCTCTTGGTAGCACAACCGTGGTTGTATCATCCCCTCCCTCTTGAGAAGGATCTGTCCTCAGATTCGCGAGATCACCTGCTTCAAACAAAGACAAGTCAGAAACATTAAAAGTAGCAGATACATTGTATTCTCCTGGTAAGTCTAGTTTGTAAGCATTATTATTTATTTTCGCCAATATCATGAAAGGACCATCTCCTCTTGGTAGAAATTTCGACCTCCTTTGTACAGGAAACCTTTCCTTCCTCATATGTAACCAAACCCAATCTCCAGGTTCGAAGACCACTTCCTTTCTCCCTTGGTTGGCGCGCTCAACATACTGCTTAGTACGCCTTTCAATGTTAGCTCTTGCTTTCTCATGGAGTTGCTTAACTAGCTCGGCTTTCTTCTTCCCATCTGTACTAATCCTTTCAGCCACAGGCAAAGGCACAAGATCAAGTGGGGTTAAATGATTAAATCCATAAACAATCTCAAAAGGAGAAAACTGAGAAGCAGAATGCACTATTCGATTATAAGCAAACTCAACATGTTGCTAACATTCTTCCCAAGTTTTAATGTTTGTTTTAATTATAACCCTTAACAATGTAGAAAGAGTTCTATTTACTACTTCGGTTTGCCCATCAGTTTGTGGGTGACAAGTGGTAGAAAATAGAAGTTTTGTGCTTAATTTAGCCCATAAGGTCTTCCAAAAATAACTTAGGAACTTAGCATCACGATCAGAAACTATAGTCCTAGGCATTCCATATAAACGAACGATCTCTCTAAAGAAAAGATTAGCCACGTGAGATGCATCATCAGTTTTGTGACAAGCTAGGAAATGTGACGTTTTTTGAAAATCTATCAACCACAACAAATATAGAATCCCTCCTATACTGGTTTCTAGGCAATCCCATCACGAAATCGATATATCAGCCCAAGGAGTATTAGGAATGGGGAGTGGGGTATACAAACCGTGGGGCTGAACTCGACTTTTAGCCATTTTACAAGTGATACAGCGACCAAAAATACGAATGACATCTCGTTTCATACCCGGCTAGTAGAAATTTGCTTGCAAAATAGACAAGGTTTTATCAATGCCAAAATGACCCATCAACCCTCCCCCATGCGATTCGAGCAACAACAGTTCACGTATAGAGCTAGCGGGTATGCATAATTTATTTTCCCTAAACAGAAAACCATCGCTCTTATAGAACTTATCTACCCCAGACTTTTCACAAGTAATGAAAATCTCGCCAAAATCAATGTCTTTCTCGTACAGATTTTTAATCAATTCAAAACCAAGTATTTTCGAATCTAAAGCAGTCAGGAAGGTATACCTGCGAGATAGAGCATCACCAACGATGTTTTCTTTTCCCTGTTTGTACTTGATCACGTACGGGAACGTCTCTATGAATTCCATCCATCGAGCATGCCTCCTATTCAACTTTTGTTGCCCCTTCATATGTTTCAATGACTCGTGATCAGTGTATATCACGAACTCTTTGGGCCATAAGTAATGTTGCCAAGTCTCGAGTGCTCGAACCAAGGCATACAGTTCCTTATCGTAAGTTGGATAGTTCAGCGAAGCTCCTCCTAACTTCTCACTGAAGTAGGCAATCAGCCTACCCTCTTGCATCAAAACAGTTCCTATCCCTGTGCCGGATGCATCACACTCGATCTCAAAAGACATAGCAAAATTTGGTAGGGCTAGCAGGGAAGCGTTCGTCAGTTTTTCTTTTAAGGCCTTGAAGGCCGTCTCTTGTTCCTGTTCCCACTTGAATCCAACATTCTTCTTGATTACCTCGGTCAAAGGGGCGGCTATAGTACTAAATTTGGGTACAAACCGGCGATAGAAGCTTGCCAAGCCGTGGAAGCTTCGGACTTCGCTCACATTTTTGGGGCTGTCCCATTCTTTAATTGCTCTCACCTTTTCTTCTTTGACCTGTATTCCCTGAGAACTAACAACAAAAACAAGGAAAACCAATCTCTCGGTACCAAAGTTGCACTTTTGAATGTTAGAAACAATCGCTCCTTTCTAAGCAAAAGCAACACATCTTTCAAATGCTTTATATGTTCATTCAAACTTTTGCTATATATTAGGATATCATCAAAGTACACAACAACAAATTTTCCAATAAAAGCATGTAGAACATGATTCATCACCCTCATAAATGTGCTTGGTGCATTAGTGCGCCCAAATACTAACCACTCATACAAACCGTGTTTAGTTTTAAATGCCGTTTTCCACTCGTCTCCCTCTTTCATTCGAATCTGATGGTACCCACTTTTTAAATCAGTTTTTGAAAATATCGTGGAACCATATAATTCATCTAACATGTCATCAAGTCTAGAGATGGGATGTTGATATTTTACTGTAATGTTGTTTATTGCACGACAGTCTATGCACATCCTTCACGAGCCTTCTTTCTTTGGTACTAGCAACACCGGAACTGCACAAGGACTCATACTTTCTCTCACATGTCCCTTTGCTAGTAGCTCATCCACTTGCCTTTGCATTTCTTTAGTCTCTTCGGGGTTACTTCGGTATGCAGGACAGTTTGGTATTGAGGATCCTGGAATAAAGTCGATCTGGTGTTCTATGCCTTGAACGGGTGGTGATGTTTCTGGGAAGGTATTGAGGATCCACTCGAAATGTGAGTTCTGGATGAAGGAGGTGATGTTTCTGGGTCACGTGATTTCTGCCGAGGAGGTCCGTGAGGATCCACAGAAGATTGAGGCAGTGTTGGATTGGGCGCTGCCTAAGAATGTGAAAGAGGTTCGTAGTTTCTTGGGTTTAGCTGGCTACTATCGTAGGTTCATCGAGGGGTTTTCGAAACTGGCTCGGCCACTTACACAGCTGCTTCAGAAATCTGAGAAGTTTGTATGGGACGAAGAGAGACAGTCGAGTTTTGAGGAGCTGAAGAGGCGTTTGACTTCAACCCCGATTTTAGCATTGTCATGTGGCAACGAGGGTTTTGCTATTTATAGTGATGCTTCGGGTCAGGGTCTTGGGAGCTTATTGATGCAGCACCGCAAGACTATTGCGTATGCATCGAGGCAGTTGAGGCCGTATGAGCTCAACTACCTTACTCATGATTTGGAGTTAGCGGAAGTTGTTTTTGCGCTCAAGATTTAGCATCACTATCTTCTTGGCTCTGCATGTCAGATTTTTACCGATCATAAAAGTCTAAAGTACATATTCACTCAGCGGGAGTTGAATATGACGCAGAAGAGGTGGTTGGAGTTGATTAAGGATTATGACCTCGAGATCCTTTATCATCCGGGCAAGGCGAACGTTGTGGCGGACACCTTGAGTCGGAAATTAGTTGCGTTGCGGATGCTTGAGATTCTTACGTCTCGATTTGAGCTTCAGCGGGATTTGATTGAGTTGAGTGTTGAGATTTTGTGGCTAGGAGCTTTCGTGCAACTTTGCGCTTTAGAGATTTCGTCGTCGTTGGTCGATGAAATTAAACTGAAGCAGTTAGAGGATCCGATGATTACTCAAATCCGAGAGAATGTCCTTAAGGGAAAGTCTCTTGGGTTTGCGATCCACGAGGGCGGTGTGTTGACATTCCAGAGTCGGCTTTATGTACCGAACGACTTGGAATTGAGGCAGAGTATTTTGCGATAGGCCCCTGCTACACCTTACTCAGTTCATCTTGGTTCGAGTAAGATGTTCAAGGACCTGAGGAGGAACTTTTGGTGGAATGACATGATGGAGGAGGTCGCACGGTTTGTAGCGAGATGTTTGACTTGTCAGCAGGTCAAAATCGAGCATCAGTGATGAGACGGGTTATTGCAGCCGCTTCCCATTCCAGAATGGAAACGGGAAGATATTTCGATGGACTTCATCATGAATTTGCCGAGATCGAAGTCTGGTATGAATATGTTTTGGGTGATTGTGGATCATCTGACCAAGTTGGCACATTTTCTGGGAATCAAGGATACTTGGGGCCCAGAGAGGTTGGCTCGTGTGTTTATTGCGCAGATTGTGAGGCTTCACGGTACTCCGAAGTCTATTATTTCGGATCGTGATGGCCGTTTTGTATCGCACTTTTGGCAGGCGGTACATAAGGCGTTGGCACTCGTTTGCGTCTGAGTACTTAATTTCATCCTCAGTCAGATGGGCAGTCGGAACGCACTATCCAGACATTTGAGGATATGTTGCGTGTTTGTGCTCTCGATTGGAGAAGTGGTTGGGAGGTGCATTTGTCATTGATCGAATTCACGTACAATAATAGTTGGCACGCGTCGATTCGGATGACACCGCATGAGGCCCTTTATGGGACGAGGTGTCCGATTTGGTTGGGACCGAACCGGATATCGCTATGGAGACGAGGCGGAAGGTGGAATTGATTCAGGAGAGGATGTTGACTGCTCGGAGTCGACAGAAGTCACATGTCGACGTTCGTCGTCGACCTTGGAAGTTCGAGGTGGGAGACCAGGTTTTGCTAAAGATGTCGCCGATGAGTGGAGTTTTCCGCTTCGGGAAGAAGGAAAAGTTGAGTCCGAGATTTATTGGGCCCTTTGAGATTCTCAAGAGAGTTGGTGAGTTGGCATACCATTTGGCGTTGCCTCCGGCCTTAAGTCACGTTCATAGCATTTTCCATGTTTCCTAGATGAGGAAATATATTCCGAATCCTAGTCACATCAGCGACTATGGTGAGATTTATGTCGCTGAGGATATTACCTTCGAGGAGCACCCCTTGAAGATTTTGGAGCACCGTGAGAAGCGACTGAGGTATAAGACCATCCCTTTGGTCAAGGTGCAGTGGTCGAGGCATGGTGTCGAGGAGGCAACTTGGGAAACCGAGGATAGCATGCGTGCTAGGTATCCCGAGTTGTTTGTTTCTTAAGTTTCGGGACGAAACTTATTTTTAGAGGGGTAGAATATAATATCCGCATTTTTTGTTTTCCCGGTATTTTCATTTTTGGTGTATTTTTCATTTTTCGCGACTCGCTTGTAACCATAATGATATTTCGAGAATATTTAATATTGGACTTTTTGTCATCCAAGCTTGTTTCGGACTTGTTTTACTCAATTCCGTGTTTAATGTCATTTCCCTCGGTATTTCGTTCGATTCTCGTAACCGTTGTTCGGAACCGCCATTTCGGGGTTGCCGCAGGTCCGTCTCATGTTGTTATGCATGTTGTGAGCTTTCGTTTGTTGTTTCGATCATGTATCGTGTGTTTCGGATGTTTTGGGCCGTTCTGTAATTTCCCAAAGTTTTGGGGTGATTACTAACGTTGTAGTTTTCCGTACCCTCAGCTAGTCGGAATCGTGTTTTCTTTAAGCGCTTTGGTTTTGACTCAATCTTGCTGTTCGTGTGTCTCCTTCGGTTCGGTGTTTGGTGTCGGATGCGCGTTGTTTTCATCCGAGATGGAATTCGCTGTTTTCCATCCCGAGTCTTTGCGTGCAGCTATGCACTTTCGATAGCGCTGCCTTCTTTGTTGTTGTGTAGCGGACGCTATCGTTGTTTTGTAGCGCACGCTACGACCGTTTAGTAGCGCGCGCAAACGGCTCGAACATAGTAGTGATAGTGGGTTGTTTCTGCTTTCTGCTCTCTAGACGAACAGCTTAGCGCACGCTCCATTTGTAGATTAACAACACCAACACCAACACTTGTTCTTCATCTTTAATCTAAGGCATTCTCCTAGAACCCTATTTTTGGGAAATTTAGGCGTTTTTGAGTTTTCGTCCGATTGTTCCGTATTGTTGATTAATCCATGATGTATATGATTAATCTTAGTGGTGTTCTTGTTTTCCCTACGATTTCATGGTAAGTTTCGTTGTATTTGTGATATCGAGAGGGTTCGGTTGCGATCCGTCCTCTTCGTTGTTTTGTACGAACTTACATGAATCCTAGATGGGGTTTCAGGTGTCTTCCGTTATTGTTATTCTTGTCGAATTGGTTGTGATGGTGTTTGACGAATCGTCTAGGTTCGGTGTGTCCAATTTGTCACAACCGCAATTGTTTCATTCCGTCCTTTCGTCGTGATAATCGAGGCAAGTACTCTTCCGAACTTACACTCTTAACATGGTAGTATTGCATGAGTAACGTGTGTCTGTGTGTATGCTCACTACGGGTTAGATCCGTCGGGGTCTCGGTAAGGGTCCACAGAGTGTGGATCGATGAGCTTTGCTTTTAACCACTACTGGTTAGATCCGACGAGGTCTCGGTAGGGGTCCACAGAGACATGGATCAACGGTTAATTATGGTGCATTTTATAAATGTGTTTTGGGTTATGGCATTTTCGGAAATGTGTGTTTCAAACGATGTTTTATTATTTGCATGCTCTGACTATATGTGTAAGGTGTAAGTGGTTCATTTGGTTACTTGTACTAGCGTAATTGCTAACCCATTTGGGGACCCATTTTGGGGAAATTCTTGTTATGAATTTTAGGTTATGTTCAGCCGAACGAGCGGGCGCTGGGACAGTACGAGGATGCTGGCCAGGGTTGTTGACGTGTGCCTTTGTATTTCCTTGTTTCCATTGTCCATTTCGATGTGGTTGTTTTCTAAATTGCAAACTCATAGATAGTACTCGTGAGTACTTGGGAATTTTACTCGGATTGTGATTTACACCAGTAATTGTTATTTATGATTGTCGGTGATGATTGTTCCGCCGGTCATACCGAGCGTTCTATTCTATTTTCATCTTAGTGATGTGTGTTTCCTCGCTAACCAAGATGGTTAGACGAGTATTTTTGTGTTTAGCCTGGTCGGTCCCACGTAGGAGTCCACGGCGCTGTAATATACCCTGAATATCTTGGGGGTGTTACAACCACAACCAATGTTGTGAGACATCATTCGGCCGTGGCAAAAGGAGAGAGGGAGAGAATAAATTTTTTCATCTTTGTTCTTCATCTTAGAGGTGAAAGAAAATAAAGAAAAATAAGAGAGAAAAATTCACATAATAATTCCTAGCCGTTTTCTACCAAGAACTGATTGCTATATATTTTCCCGGTCAAGTCCCGATGCATGGTGACGTAGAGGCATCGTATTTTCGGTGTTTGGGACGAAGGGGTTTGGTGCTCGTGCTCGGGTTCGTGAACAACATCAATTTACAAAGATATTATCAAAGGCTTCAAGGGTATGGGACTTTGATCATTTGTCTTCGTCTTTTATTTTTCGTATATACTTGCTTGATCGATCCTGTTTTAGATTATTTATTATTATTCCACTGCGTATTCGTTATTGTTTCCAAAATCCCAATAATTACTATCGTTGTCGTCTTCCGAACCTTTGGGTAGTTGGAACTGTGTTTTCTTTTAGAGCTTTAGTTTCTGACTCGAACTCGTCGTGCATGTGTCTTTTACAGTCTGTTGTTTAGTGTCGGGTGCGTGTTGTTTTCATCCGGGGAAGAATTTGTCGTTTTCCAACTTCGAGTTCTGTTTGTACTACTATCTGCACTCGTTAATGAACGCTAAGGATGCGGTTAGTGCACGCTAATTCCGTTGAGTAGCGCACGCTAACTTTGACAGTAGCGCGCGCTAATGATTTGAGTATAGCAGTGGCACTAAGTTCAAAATTTCGGCATGGTACCAGGTAACGCATGATGATACTATTTTTAGCGCATTTAAATGTTTGTCGTAGCGCGCACTAATTCTCTAGTAACACACGCTAACGACATAGGTAAGAAGCTACTGGACTACTGGGTGATCCCGTTAGCCCGCGCTAATCTTGAAATTAGCGTACGCTAATTAGATCTAGTATATAAGGATCGTCAGCCGTGTCCTTCGTTATTCTTCTTCTCATTTCTTACTCTTCCGATGAGGGCACGCGAGAGAGAGGTTTTTGAGGCGATTTCTTTTTCCAATCATCTCAACTATCATCTTTCTTGAATTCTTGGTGTAGATTAGCAACATCTACTTGTGTTCCTCGTCTTCGATCCAAGGTAATCTCTTAGAACCCTATTTTTGGGGAAATTTGGGGGTTTGCGATTTAAAGTCCGATTTGTTTCGTGTTGTTGATTAATCCATGATGTATGTGATTACTCTTAGTGGTATTCATGTTTTACCTACGAGTTCATGGTAAATGTCGTGGTATTTGTGAAATCGAGAGGGTTCAGTTGAGACCCATGCTCGTTGTTGTTTTTGTACGAATTTACATGAATCGTAGGTGGGTTTCGGTTGTATTCCGTTTTCGTACTCATGTAGAATTGGTTGTGATTGTATTCTTGAAATTGTTAGGTTCATGGTTGTCGATTCCTAGAGAGCGTGGTTGCTATTTCCGTTCATTTCGTCGTCAATTTCTCAAGGCAAGTATTCTTGTGAAACTCATATGCTTAACAGAGAATGGTAATGTATATGTATGTGATTAGCTCACTCCGAAGGGTCCGATGGGGACTCGGAGGAATCTGTGATTTCGCTCCTGATTCACGAGCTTGTTTGGATAGCAGTCTGGGAGGGTCCGTAGAGGCCTCAGATGGGACCAATGGTTTAGCCCCGGTCCTAGGCGAGTCATGTGCATGATTTTTAACTATGGATTCCCGGGAGGGTCCATAGAGGCCTCGGATGGGACCAGTGGTTTTGATACCAACTGATACCCAACAGTGATACCAATAAAGGGACTGTTGTGAATCGTGGTTGTACGAAGCGGAAGTAGGTTTCCTTGAGTATAAGAAACGAACAGCAAACAGAAAATAGCAATAACGGAGAGCACTTCGATAGGCTAACAGTAATTAATCGGGCAGCGCTTCGATACAGCAATAAGCGGACAGCACTTCGATACAGCAATAATCGGACAGAACTTCGATACAACAATATTCGGACAGCACTTCGACACAGCAATGTTCGGACAACACTTCGATACATCGATAATCGGACAGCACTTCGATATAGCAATATTCGGACAGCACTTCATTACAGCGAATATTGGACAGCACTTTTGATACAGCGGTAATCGGACAGCACTTTGATACAGCAATATTCGGACAGCACTTCGTTACAGCGAATATTGGACAGCACTTTTGAAGGATCAGGATACGGAAATGACAAGGGCACTTCAAACCCTTAGAATTAATCACTATAATCCCTTTAGAATCCTGTTCTAATGAAACGTTCGGAATTATTCTAAGAACTCAGGTTTCTGTGACTAAGACTTAACAATTTTATGAACTAAAATTGTAAGAATGTAGAAGTGAGAATTATAAGAATAATACTCAATAAAAATTCAAGCAACAGCTCTTGACTCAAGCACAAGGCCGAAATATCTTTTTGATTTCCAAGGTGATCTTCTATTCTTATTACCAAAAGGTCTCCTTTTATAGGTGTGTACAGAGCAAACTATATAACTAATGAAATAAAATCAAGAGTGTCCCTATTTCTAAGACAATGAAGGACGGTCACACATGTGACAAGATTTAAAAGGAAATAAAATAATATCAACTATCCTAGAAAGTAAATAAAGAAGTCTTGAAATGATCTTGGTCTTCACAACATCACGTTCATTTTGAAGGTCCCACATGCCTAAGTTCCTTTTCCCAAATTAGGGTGGGCTTTCTCAACCATCACGTGTAATAAAGATAAGTCTTGATTTCCAAGACAAAAACATCACACCTTCCTTGAAAGCTTCCTCACGCCTAAGCCTAATTTCCAAGCTAGGATGGATTTTCCTTAATCATCAAGTCAACCTCCGGTTGTTCATCCTTTCTATAGAGTATATTCCTTTTCGAGTTTTTTATGATTTAACTCTCATTTTCAGGAAACACGACAAAGATGCCCTCATGCCATTATTTAGGCAATATCTGGGGTCCGCCCTAAGTCTAAAATGTGACGTTTTTTGAAAATCTATCAACCACAACAAATATAGAATCCCTCCCATACTGGTTTCTAGGCAATTCCATCACGAAATCGATATATCAGTCCAAGGAGTATTAGGAATGGGGAGTGGGGTATACAAACCGTGGGGCTGAACTCGACTTTTAGCCATTTTACAAGTGATACAGCGACCACAAATACGAATGTCATCTCGTTTCATACCCAGCCAGTAGAAATGTTCTTGCAAAACAGACAAGGTTTTATCAATGCCAAGATGACCCATCAACCCTCCCCCATGCGATTCGAGCAACAACAGTTCACGTATAGAGCTAGCGGGTATGCATAATTTATTTTCCCTAAACATAAAACCATCGCTCTTATAGAACTTATCTACCCCAGACTTTTCACAAGTAATGAAAATCTTGCCAAAATCAATGTCTTTCTCGTACAGATTTTTAATCAATTCAAAACCAAGTATTTTCGAACCTAAAGTAGTCAGGAAGGTATACCTGTGAGATAGAGCATCAGCAACGACGTTTTCTTTTCCCTGTTTGTACTTGATCACGTACAGGAATGTCTCTATGGATTCCATCCATCGAGCATGCCTCCTATTCAACTTTTTTTGCCCCTTCAGATGTTTCAATGACTCGTGATCAGTGTGTATCACGAACTCTTTGGGCCATAAGTAATGTTGCCAAGTCTCGAGTGCTCGAACCAAGGCATACAGTTCCTTATCATAAGTTGGATAGTTCAGCGAAGCTCCTCCTAACTTCTCACTGAAGTAGGTAATTGGCCTACCCTCTTGCATCAAAACAGCTCCTATCCCTGTGCCGGATGCATCACACTCGATCTCAAAAGACTTAGCAAAATTTGGTAGGGCTAGCTGGGGAGCAATCGTCGGTTTTTCTTTTAAGGCCTTGAAGGCCGTCTCTTGTTCCTATTCCCACTTGAATCCAACATTCTTCTTGATTACCTCGGTCAAAGGGGCGGCTATAGTACTAAAGTTGGGTACAAACCGGCGATAGAAGCTTGCCAAGCCGTGGAAGCTTCGGACTTCGCTCACGTTTTTGGGGCTGTCCCATTCTTTAATTGCTCTCACCTTTTCTTCTTTGACCTGTATTCCCTGAGAACTAAAAATAAAACCAAGGAAAACCAATCTCTCGGTGCTAAAGTTGCACATTTGAATGTTAGAAACAATCACTCCTTTCTAAGCAAAAGCAACACATCTTTCAAATGCTTTACATGTTCATTCAAACTTTTGCTATATATTAGGATATCATCAAAGTACACAACAACAAATTTTCCAATAAAAGCATGTAGAACATGATTCATCACCCTCATAAATGTGCTTGGTGCATTAGTGAGCCCAATTGGCATAACTAACCACTCATACAAACCGTGTTTAGTTTTAAATGTCGTTTTCCACTCATCTCCCTCTTTCATTCGAATCTGATGGTACCCACTTTTTAAATCAATTTTTGAAAATATTGTGTAACCATATAATTCATCTAACATGTCTTCAAGTCTAGGGATGGGATGTCGATATTTTACTGTAATGTTGTTTATTGCACGAATGTCTATGCACATCCTCCACGAGCCTTCTTTCTTTGGTACTAGCAACACCGGAACTGCACAAGGACTCATACTTTCTCTCACATGTTCCTTTGCTAGTAGCTCATCCACTTGCCTTTGCATTTCTTTAGTCTCTTCGGGGTTATTTCGGTATGCAGGACAGTTTGGTATTGAGGATCCTGGAACAAAGTCGATCTGGTGTTCTATGCCTCGAACGGGTGGCAATCCGGGTGGTGTCTCCTCGGGGAACACATCTTCAAACTCCTGCAACAAAGAGATAATCAATGGATCAGTAGTACCAGGAATAGATAGAATATTAAGCAATACATCACGAAATAATAATAGAACCACACGCCGTCTTGCGAGCAAGGCCCGTTTAACCTCACTAGCCCTACAAAGGGCGATGATTTTTATCCCTTTAGGGACTGCCGTGACTGTTTTCTTTTCCTTCTCTTTTTTTTGTTTTCTCTCAGTGCTTTCTCTAATATCCTCTGATCCTCAAGGATTTGCTTACGAGCTATAGGCGATACGTTGAATTTCTTCTTCCCAAAGATGAAGGAATACTTGTTCGAAAACCCATCATGAGTAACTTTGCAGTCGTACTGCCATGGTCTTCCTAAAAGGATTTGGGTGGCATGCATAGGGGCGACATCGCAAACTACTTAATCCTCATATCTACCTATCTTAAAGGTCAAGGTGCATCTACTCACTACTTTCAATTCTCCAGCATTATTCATCCACATCAACTTATATAGTTTAGGGTGTCTTTCGGTTTTAGGTTCTAGTTTCTGCACCAAGGTTGTGCTAACGACATTGACACAACTACCCCCATCTATGATCATACTACATAGGTTATCTTTAATGTAGCACCTACACTAAAACAAGTTCTCCCTCTGGCTATCCTCATCTTCCACTCTCTTAGCTGAAAAGGACATTCTAAGCACTATATTAATCTTCCCTTCTAAGATCTCTTCGTTACATTCGTCTATCTCTTCTCCACTATCCTCATTCTCAATCTCTTCTTCACCCTCACTTTCAGTCGCTATTTCCCCTGACTTAATGACTACGGCTCGCTTATTTGGATAGTTCGGTGTTATGTGACCTATACCTTGACACCTATAGCATTAGGTCTCATGTGTCCGAGGTTGAGGTTTGGAATTTGGTGAAGGTTGGGACAAAGTTGGCAGATTAGGGGCTTACTGGGCCCTATTGACTGATGGTTTAGGATCTTCCTTATGATTAGTGGGCTGTCTCGGTTTCCATGGGATACTAGGAGTGGTTTTCTTCCTAGTTTGACGCCTTCGAACTTGGGTTTCTATTTTCCTATCCGTCTGCACCATCTCTACTAAGTCATGCATAGTCATGAGCGCTAATTGGTCTCTAATCTCAACATTAAGTCCGGATAAGAACCTAGTCATGGTGCTATCGTGGTCCTCCTCTATACGACACCTAATTAGTCCAGTTTCCATCTCCTTATAGTAATTGTCTACCGACTTGGTCCCTTGTCTTAAAGTTAGAAGACTATACGTAAGGTCCCTCATGTAATAGCTAGGAACAAACCTTTCCTTCATCACTCCCTTAAGCTCTTCCCATGTATCTATAGGTCTTTCCCCATGTCGATGCTTAAGTTGAACTACATGATCCCACCATACAAGAGCATACCGAGTGAACTCTATAGTAGCTATCTTGACCTTCTTAAGATCAGAAAAGTTTCGACACTCAAATTGTCCCTCGACCTTCCTAACCCAATCAAAGTAAGTTTCGGGATCAGTTTTACCTTCAAAAGGTGGTATGGAAAACTTAACACTACTTAAGTTATCGTCTACCCATCCTTCTAGTTCCCTAGGCTCTCGGTCGATCCTACACTATCTATCAACCTCAAAGTACTCATCATATTCATCTTCCGAATAGTATTCGGGTGGAGGGCTGCCCTAACTCTACCCCTTCCTCTACCTCTATACCGTGAATCCCTTCCTCCCATTGTGGGTTCTTTCTCTCGATCTTCCCTATTCCTAATAGTAGGTTCGGGAGTTTGTGAAGTTCTATGGGATTTCAACTCTTCTCTCATCTCCAACATCATGTTTTCCATTCTTCGTATGTAGGATGTCAGGCCATCGAGTTGGAATTGCACATCAAGGAAGTTTTGGATTTTATTAGTAACTGGGTCGTCGCTTAGGACCTCTTCCTCATCTACGGGATCCTTCCTAACTCGTCTAGGGGCTGGAGTTTCTCCATCCTTCGAGTTTCTTGATCTTTCCATCATGGTACCAAGTGATTCGAAACAGGAAACCAGTATCAAATATCTTACCTAAAACACAACAACTTAACTCCAATGCGAACTACAAAATTATATATATATATATATATGAGAATAAAAGATAAGAGAGGAACGACTAAACCGTTCTCTGATGCCAAATGATACCAATTGATACCCAACAGTGATACCAATACAGGGACTGTTGTGAATCGTGGTTGTACGAAGTGGAAGTAGGTTTCCGTGAGTAAAATAAACGAACAGCAAACAGCAAATAGCAACAATGGACAACACATTGATAGGCTAACAGTAATTAACCGGACAACACTTCAATACAGCAATAAGCGGACAACACTTCAATATAGCGATAATCGGACAGCATTTCGATACAGCAATATTCGGACAGCACTTCGACACATCGATGTTCGGACAGCACTTCGATACAACGATAATCGGACAGCACTTCGATACATCAATATTCGGACATCACTTTGTTACATCGAATATTGGACAACACTTTTGATACAACGATAATCAGACAGCACTTCAATACAGCAATATTCGGACATCACTTCGTTACAGTGAATATTGGACGACACTTTTGAAGGATCTGGATACGAAAATGACAAGGGCAATTCAAACCCTTAGAATTAATCACTATAATCCCCTTAGAATCCTGTTCTAAAGAAACATTCGGAATTATTCTAAGAACTCAAGTTTCTGTGACTAAGACTTAACAATTTTATGAACTAAAATTGTAAGAATGTAGAAGTGAGAATTATAAGAATAATACTCAAGAAAATTTCGAGCAACAGCTCTTGACTCAAGCACAAGGCTGAAATATCTTTTTGATTTCCAAGGTGATATTCTTTTCGTATTACCAAAAGGTCTCCTTTTATAGGAGTGTACAGAGCAAACTATATTATCCCTTACATATTAAACTAAGAAAATAAAATCAATAGTGTCCCTATTTCTAAGACAATGAAGGATGGTCAGATATGTGACAAGATTTAAAAGGAAATAAAATAACATCAACTATCCTAGAAAGTAAATAAAGAAGTCTTGAAATGATCTTGGTCTTCACAACATCATATTCATTTTGAAGCTCCCACATGCCTAAGTTCCTTTTCCCAAATTAGGGTGGGCTTTCTCAACCATCACGTGTAATAAAGATAAGTCTTTGATTTCCAAGACAAAAACATCACACCTTCCTTGAAAGCTTCCTCACGCCTAAGTCTAATTTCCAAGCTAGGATGGATTTTCCTTAATCATCAAGTCGACCTCCGGTTATTCATTCTTTTTATAGAGTATTTTTCTTTTCGAGTTTTTTTATGATTTAACTCTCATTTTCAGGAAACACGACAAAGATGCCCTCATGCCATTATTTAGGCATTATCTGGGGTCCGCCCTCAAGCTTTCTTTTTTAGCTATATCTGGGCTGCCCTCAAGCAAAGCTATATCTGGGCTTAGGATTTGAACAACTGTTGGGCCTTCCTGAATATCAAGTAGATCCACCATCGCACAGTCTCTAAACTTAGACAAGATTTCCACTTCCAATTTGGGTAGCTTAAGGACGAGATTGACTTCTTCTTTTCTTTGGACGTGAATTTTTCTAGGGTCGAGCTGAGGCTCGGGGTCTTTATTCAGTGAACTCCAAGCAGCCTCAGTGTGAGGGTCTTTAATAGAGGATTTTATCGATGCCATACAGTAAACCTCTTGAGTAGGAACCGAACCGACTTGTCTTCATAAGAGTTAGTAACAGATAATAAGGTAACAGGTGTGGAACGTGCATTAAGTTTATTTCGTGAGGTGGTGCTAGTGTCACTCGTTCTCAATATTTCACTCATTTGTTCTCTCAACTTCCTAGCACGTGTACGTGTGATAGGACCAGTGGGATCCATGATGGCTCCAACCATTCCTAACTCTCTTGGTAGCACAACCGTGGTTGTATCAGGTTTAGCCCCGGTCCTAGGCAATTTTCAACTGTGATTATTGACTGTTTGTTTTCTAGAAAAGACATGTCTTGATTTTATTTTGAAACAATTTGATGCATGTACTATGAGATGTGTAAGAGAATGGTTTGCCTTGATTACTTGTACTAGCATAATTGCTAACCCCTTTGGGGACCCGTTTTTGGGGAAATTCGTGTTGTGAATTTCAAGTTGCGTTCAGCCAGTCGAGCGGGCACTAGAGTAGTACGAGGATGCTGGACAGGGTAGTTGACGTGTGCAAATCAGTCCCTTTATTTCAGTTGTCTATTTTAACACTTTGTTTTCAAACTTATAAACTGATAGATACTACCGTGAGTACTTAGGCGTTTTAAATTTGGAATATGGATTGTATACTAAATTTATATGTGATTTTTCGATGATGTCTGGTTTACCGGTTGTACCGGACATTTTATTTAATTTGCATCTTGGTGATGTGTGTTTTCTCGCTAATCGAGACGGTTATACGAATGGTATAAACTAGTTAGCCTGGTGGGTCCCATGTAGGGGTCTACGTTGCTATAATATACCATGAATATCTTCGGGGTGTTGCAGAAAATGGTATCAGAGCCTAGGTTTATGGATACCTAGACTTGTTGGTTAATTGGGTCTAGTTGTGTTTTATTTTGCACATCGTCTTCACGCTTCCATCGTCCCGGTACATCCAGTGTTCGTAAGTTTTCCTTACTCGATTCTTTTGTTTTCTCGTATCGTACTTCCGTCTCTTGAACTGTGATTGTTTTTCTCTCATACTTATCATCGAGATGCTTTCGCTACCTCTTATCTTCAGTATAGATGCTGGGAGAGGTCGATGTAGAGGTCGTGGTCATAGATGTGGCCAGGGATGTAGGGCAGCCAGTGGGGTGACCACGTCACACTCTTCTGGAGCCGGCATTACTGATGGTCGTCAGGGCCATACTGCTACTCAATATGGCGTAACTGGTAATGGCGCCGACATTGGTGTTGCAGCTGTGATGCAAAAAATGGTGAACTAAATGGCTGCGATAGCCCAAGCGGTTCAAAACCCAACTCCGACTCATGCTGCTCAGGCCGGAGCGGATTGTTGGCTCCATGATGTCACCAAGATGCATCCTTCTCAGTTTTCTAGAGCTTCAGACCCTATTGGTTGGGAGAGGTGGATCAAAGAGATGCCCAAGATCTTTGTTGCCACTAACTGTCCTGAGGATCGCAAGGTCCCAATCGCCCAGTATTTTCTCACTGGGGACGGTGCTGATTGGTGGGAGGCTGTTGATCTTCAGTATCATGATGCTTCGTGGGCCGAGTTTAGAGACCTTATGGAAGCTGAATAATGTCCGTGCCCAGTTCAACAAGCATGGGTCCATGCTTTTTATGATGCTCAGCCTCAAGATATTCCAGTTTCTCAGGCCATTGCGGATTTCAATCGGGAATTGGGCTTCATGAAGGCCCAGGTTAAGGAGGAGAGCGACAAGATTTGCCAGTTTTCTAGGTGGATGAAACTGAGGATCCGTGATTACATGTCTGGACTCGCCTGCACCACCCTAATGGACTATCAGAGTAGAGCTCTTGCCTATGATATAACCTTGACAGCCAGTGAGGCGGCTCGAGAAAGTAAGAAACAGAATTCCGTCGGTAACTTTTTAGTTCATAAGAACGGAGTCCAGCAGAGGTCTAAGTCTGGTAACTTTTCCGCGGGTAGTTCGGATCGTTTTTATGGGGGCTTCTGAGGTATTGCCAGTGCCTCCACTCACAGGGTCAGATGTTTTAACTGTGGCCAACCGAGCCATAGGAACCGGGAATGTACCCGTCCGCCATTGACTTGTCATACTTGTGGCCAGGTGGGCCACAAGGCTTCCTTCTGTGATCGTTTAGAGCAGACTCTTCGTACCCAGGCTTCTTTCCCAGCCCCTAAGGAGCCGAGTGTGAACCAAGGGTCGTTTGCTCCGCAGTCTCCACAGAGTGTCGGCCGAGGGAAAGGTTGGGTCCAGGCCGCTAGAGGGGAGCTTCCAGTGTCGGCTCCGCTCATCTGCGTGTATATGAGACGAGGAGGGACGATGATCCAGCAGCTACCGTGGCTACAGGTACCGTTCATATTCATTCTCATCCTGTCAGTGTGCTTTTCGATTCTGGTGTTACGCATTCGTTCATCTCTCTGGAGTGTGTGTGCCGTTTGAGTCTTGACTGTTTGTCGTCTTGTGAGCCTTCATCGTTAAACTTCTTAGCAGTGATAGGATCGTTGGTGATCGGGAGATTCGAGACTGTTCTGTGGTTATTTGTGAGAGAGCTTGGCTCTCTAATCTTATTGTTGTGGGTATTGAGGGTGAGGATTTGATTCTCGGGGATAACTGGTTCGAGCGGCATGGTGCGATCATGAACTACCGCACGAGGATCATCACCATGTTCGCCGAGGATGGCACCAAGCACTCTTTCGCGGGGCGAAAGAGGGGAAACCAGAAGTTCATAATTAACGCCTTGAAGGCGATGAGACTCCTGCGGAAGGGGTGTACTGGTTATTGGTGTTATGCCTTGAAAGCGGAGGATGGTGGGGTCGAGTTTTCATCGATCCCAGTCATTAGTGAGTTCCCAGATATCTTTCCTGATGAGCTGCCGGGGTTACCACCGGACCATGAGGTTGAGTTTGATATCGAGTTAGAGCCGGGTGCGGCTCCGATTTCGAAGGCGCCATATCACATGGAACCTTCAGAGATGGCTAAGTTGAAGAAGCAGTTGAGTGAGATTCTTGAGTCTGGGTATATTCGACCGAGCGCTTCGTCTTGGGGTGCACCAGTCTTGTTTGTGCGGAAGAAGGATGGTTCACTGTGTTTATGTATCGACTATCGCGAGATAAACAAAGTGACCATCAAGAACAAGTATCCCTTGCCAAGGATTGATGACTTGTTTGATCAGTTGCAGGGAGCTTCGGTATTCTCGAAGATCGACTTGAGATCGGGGTACTATCAGCTTCGGGTGAAGGAGTCTGATGTCCTGAAAACAGCTTTCCGGATGAGATACGGACATTATGAGTGTGTGGTATGCCCTTCGGGCTAACCAACGCGCTGGCAGTGTTCATGAAGTTGATGAACATGGTTTTCATCGAGTATTTGGATAAGTGTGTCTTTGTCTTCATTGATGACATCATTATCTACTCGAACAATAAGGAGGAACACGCGCATCATCTACGTGTGGTGCTGAACGTTTTGAGGACTGAGCGACTCTATGCGAAGTTCTCAAAATGTGAGTTCTGGCTGAAGGAAGTGATGTTTCTGGGTCACGTGATTTCAGCCGAGGGGGTCTGTGTGTATCCACAGAAGATTGAGGCAGTGCTGGATTGGACACCACCTAAGAATGTGAAGGAGGTCCGTAGTTTCTTGGGTTTGGATGGCTACTATCGTAGGATCGTCGAGAGTTTCTCGAAACTGGCTCGGCCACGTACACAGTTGCTTCAGAAATCTGAGAAGTTCGTCTGAAATGATGAAAAATAGTCGAGTTTTGAGGAGCTGGAGAGGCGTTTGACTTCAGTCCCGATTCTGGCGTTGTCGTGTGGTAACGAGGGTTTTGTTGTTTATAGCAATGCTTCGGATCAGGGTGTTGGGTGCGTATTGATGCAGCATGACAAGACAATTGCGTATGCGTCGAGGCAGTTGAAGCCGTATGAGCTCAATTACCCTAGTCATGACTTGGAATTAGCGGCAGTTGTTTTTGCGCTCAAGATTTGGTGTCATTATCTATTTGGCTCTGCATGTCAGATTTTTACTGATCATAAAAGTCTGAAGTACATATTCACTCGGCGGGAGTTGAATACAAGGCAGAGAAGGTAGTTGGAATTAATTAAGGATTATGACCTCAAAATCCTTTATCATCCGGGTAAGGCAAACATCATGGCAGACACCTTGAGTCGGGAACCGGTTACGTTAGAGATACTTGAGATACTTACGTCTCAATCTGAGCTTCAGCATGATTTGATCGAGTTCGGTGTTGAGATTTTGTTGCCAGGAATTTTCGGGCAACTTTGTGCTTTGGAAATTTCATCGTTGCTGATCGATGAAATTAAATTGAAGCAGTTGGAGGATCCAATGATTTCTCAAATCCGAGAGAATGTTCTTAAAGGGAAGTCCCCAAGATTTGTGATTCACGAGGATGGTGTGTTGAGATTCCAGAGTCGGTCTTGTGTACCGAACAACTTGGACTTGTGGCAGAGTATTTTTGCGTGAGGCCCATGCTACGCCATCCTGGGTCAATTAAGATGTACAAGGACCTAAGGAGGAACTTTTGGTGGAACGATATGAAGGAGGAGGTCGCATAATTTGTAGTGAGGTGTTTGACTTGTCAGCAGGACAAAATCAAGCATCAACGACCAGCCGGTTTGTTGCAGTTACTTCCCATTCTGGAATGGAAATGGGAAGATATTTTGATGGACTTTGTCACGAGCTTGCCGAGGTCGAAGTCTGGTATGAATATAGTTTGGGTGATTGTGGATCGTCTGACCAAGTCGGCACACTTTCTGGGCATCAAGGATACTTGGGGTCCGGAAAGGTTGGCTCGTGTATCTATTGCACAGGTTGTGAGGCTTCACGGTATTCCGAAGTCTATTGTTTTGGATCATGATGGCCGTTTTGTATCGCATTATTGGCAGGCAGTACATAAGGCGTTGGGTACTCGTTTGCGTCTGAGTACTTCTTTTCATCCTCAGACAGATGGGTAGTCGGAGCACACTATCTAGGCATTTGAGGATATGTTGCGTGCTTGTGCTCTCGATTGGACAAGTGATTGGGAGGAACATTTGCCGCTGATCGAGTTCACATACAACAATAGTTGGCACGCATCGATCAAGATAGCACCGTATGGGGCGCTCTATGGGCGGCGATGTCGATATTCGATTTATTGGAACGAGGCGTCTGATTTGTAACCGAATATCGCTTTGTAAACAAGGAGGAAGGTGGAATTGATTTGGGAGAGGATGTTGACTGCTCATAGTCGACAGAAATCCTATGCTGATGTTCGTCGTCGACCTTTGGAATTCGAGGTAGGAGACCATGTTTTGCTAAAGCTGTCACCGACGAGGGGAGTTTTACGCATCGGGAAGAAGGGAAAGTTGAATTCGAGATTTATTGGGCCCTTTGAGATTCTAGAGAGGGTCAGCAAGTTGGCGTACCGTTTGGCGTTGCCTCCGACTTTGAGTCATGTCCATAGCATTTTTCATGTTACCCAGCTAAGGAAATATGTTCCGGATCCTAGTCATATCATCGACTATGGTGAGATCGATATCGCTGAGGATATTATCTTCGAGGATCGTCCCTTGAAGATCTTGGAGCACCGTGAGAAGCAACTGAGGCATAAGACAATTCCATTGGTCAAGGTGCAGTGGTCGAGACATTGTATCGAGGAGGCAACTTAGGAAACCGAGGATAGCATGCGTGCTAGGTACCTCGGGTTGTTTGTTTCTTAAGTTCCGGGACGAAACTTGTTTTTAGATGGGGAGAATATAATATCCGCATTTTTCCTTTTTTCTGGTATTTTTCATTTTGGTGTATTTTTCGTTTCTAGTGACGCGCTTGTAACCGTATTGATATTTCTAGAATATTTAATACTGGACTTTTTGTCATCCGAGCTTGTTTAGGATTTATTTAACTCAATTTTGTGTTTAATGTCATTTTCGTTGCTATTTGGTTCGATTCTCGTAATCGTTGTTCGGAACTGCCATTTCGGGGTTGCCGTAAATCCATCTTATGTTATTATGCATGTTGTGAGCTTTTGTTTGGTATTTCGATCGTCTATCGTGTATTTCGGACGTATTGGGGCTATTTTGTAATTTCCCAATGTTATGGGGTAATTACTACCGTTGTCGTCTTCCGAACTTTTGGGTAGTTGGAACTGTGTTTTCTTTTATTGCTTTAGTTTCTGACTCGAACTCGTCGTACGTGTGTCTTTTACAGTTTGTTGTTTAGTGTCGGGTGCGCGTTGTTTTCATCCGGAGAAGAATTCGTCGTTTTCCAACTTCGAGTGTTGTTTGTACTACTGTCTGCACTCGTTAACGTACGCTAAGGATGTGGTTAGCAGACGCTAATTTCGTTGAGTAGTGCACGCTAACTTCGACAGTAGCGCGCGCTAATGATTCGAGTACAGCAGTGGCAGTAAGTTCGGAATTTCTGCATGGTACCAGGTAACGCACGATGATACTGTTTTTAGCGCATGCTAATGCAGGTTGTAGCGCGCGCTAATTGTCTAGTAACGCACGCTAGCGACATAGGTTAGAAGCTACTGGACTACTAGGTGATCCCGTTAGCGCGTGCTAAACTTGAAATTAGCGTACGCTAATTAGATCTAGTATATAAGGATCGTCAGTCATGTCCTTCGTCACTCTTCTTATCATTTCTTACTCTTCCGACGAGGGCACGCGAGAGAGAGGTTTTTGAGGTGATTTCTTCTTCCAATCATCTCAACTATTATCTTCCTTGAATTCTTGGTGTAGATTAATAACATCTACTTGTGTTCTTCGTCTTCGATTCAAGGTAATCTCTTAGAACCCTATTTTTGGGGAAATTTGGGGTGTTTCGATTTAATGTCCAATTTGTTCCGTGTTGTTGATTAATCCATGATGTATGTGATTAATCTTAGTGGTATTCATGTTTTACCTACGAGTTCATGGTAAATTTTGTGGTATTTCGAGAGGGTTTGGTTGCGACCCGTCCTTGTTGTTGTTTTTGTATGAATTTACATGAATCGTAGGTGGGTTTCGGGTGTATTCCGCTTTTGTACTCGTGTAGAATTGGTTGTGATTGTATTCTTCAAATCATTAGGTCTGTGGTTGTCGGTTCCTAGTGAGCGTGTTTGATTTTTCCGTTCATTTCGTCGTCAATTTCTCAAGGAAAGTATTCTTGTGAAACCCTTATGCTTAACATGGAATGGTAATGTATATATGTGTGATTTGCTCACTCCGGGAGGGTCCGATGGGGCCTCGGAGGAATCTGTGATTTCACTCCTGATTCACGAGCTTGTTTGGATAGCCAGTCCGGGAGGGTCCGTAGAGGCCTCGGATGGGCCCAGTGGTTTATCCCTGGTCCTAGGCGAGTCATGTGCGTGATTTTTAACTATGGCCAATCCGGGAGGGTCTATATAGGCCTCGGATGGGAACAGTGGTTTAGCCCCAGTCCTACGCGATTTCAACTGTTATTATTGACTGTTTGTTTTCCGGAAAATACATGTCTTGATTTTATTTTGAAACAATTTGATGCATGTACTATGAGATGTGTAAGTGAATGGTTTGCCTTGATTACTTGTACTAGCATAATTGCTAACCCCTTTGGGGACCTATTTTTGGGAAAATTCGTGTTATGAATTTCAGGTTGCATTTAGTCGGTCGATCGGGCACTGGAGTAGTACGAGGATGCTGTCCAGGATAGTTGACGTGTGCAAATCAGTCCCTTTGTTTCAGTTGTCCATTTTAAAATGTTTGTTTTCAAACTTGTAAACTGATAGATAGTACTAGCGAGTACTTAAGCGTTTTAAATTTGGAAGATGGATTTTATACTAAATTTTATGTGTAATTTTTTGATGATGTCTGGTTTACTGGTTGTACCGGGCGTTTTATTTATTTTGCGTCTTGGTGATGTCTGATGTGTGTTTTCTCACGAACCGAGATGGTTAGACAAGCGGTATAAACTAGTTATCCTAGTGGGTCCCACGTTGGGGTCCACGGCACTGTAATATACCCTGAATATCTTGGGGGTGTTACACTAGGATAGCCACGAGAATTGATATCGATTAACTATTTAGAGTACTCGAGAGTTTAAGTTGAATGCATGGTATTATATAAGTAAGATAAGTGGTAGTTGCCTACCTTCTTGGAGATTGTGAGTAATGGTACTTCGGTGTTGTTGGCGAAGGCGATAATTATAAGATAATTCACCTTGATTGAGTCAAAGGAAGGTTAAATACTACTATCTAGTGTATTTGATTTGATATGAGTGTGATTCGATTTTTGTTCTAGCGGTCGCGGTGTAAGTATAGACATGGAGATGGACGATGGCATGCGATAGTCAGGTGAGAGTGTGACGTTTTAATGTATATGATTGGTTGGTTTAATACCAGTAAAATTTCAAAGGCGTGAGGAGTTGTTTTATAAAATATGTGAGTTGTATTTTGAAGTGATATATATATATATATGTGTGTGTGTGTTGTTTTAAAATTTTCGAGAAATAATTTTTTTTATTTGTTTACAAAGGGCGAAGGTCCTAGAATTTTTATCAACTGAGTTGAATGTTAAGATTTTGAAATATAAGACGGGCATCTTGATAAATCTTTTCTATCAATTTTGGGTATACTAGAAACTCATTTTGACTTTTCATTTGTCTTGTACGAACATTTTAAATGGGATAGGTACCCCAAGTGAAGATAGTGATGAGAATAGTATTGTACAAAAAGGGCAATTATTTTTGATGGTATGATGAATGGCAAGGAGGCCCGATGGCTTCTATGGACGCAAGGATTCATCCTAGTTCTACCCATTGCGAGAATTCATCGGTCACTACGAAGGTATCATCGAATATACTTGATAAATAATGGAAATATTGGTGTTTATTCCACAAAACCTCATGGAAAACAAAGGCTTACACGTATACAACTTAAATCAAGCAAAAATTTATGATGAATCGGATTAAAAGGGTCAAATTACAAGAAATCCCCAAAATTTCCCAAAAATCTCAAAACAAGGGTTCTAGGAATCCTTACCTTGATTCAGGTGGTGGAAAACGTTAAGAAGTTGATAAATTCGCACAAGGAACGCAAGGATGTTAGTGGATGATAATATTTGGCCAAAATTGACTCCAGCCCTCGTCTAATATCGCCCAAAGGCGGAGGGAGGAAATAAGGATGAAAAATGACGAAGTTAAACTGCTGTTGTCCTATATATATTAGACAGACTTAGCGCGCGCTACACACAAAGTTTAGCGTGTGCTAACGGGGTGTAGAATGCAGTCAGAAACTTTTGTCCTTCCGTTGGCGTACGCAGAAACAAGTTTAGCGTGTGCTAAGGTTAGCAATTAGTGTACGTTAACAGCTAATTAGCGTACGCTACCTGGTTCAGTTCAGAACTACTGAACCTTCTGTCGAGTTCCAGAGTACTCTGCCCAGATGCATTAGCGCACGCAATTAAATAAGTATAGCGTGCACAAGATATACCCTCATAGCGCGCGCTACGGATAAAATGTTAGCGTGCGCTAACTGTTCCTGTACAGAGTACAGTTAGGAAACTCGGCCAGACTGTACCCGACTTGGAAGGCATGAAGCTTGACAGATACCAGCGAATAACGAGATATGACAAGAAAACAACAACATGCAAGCGCAATCTTCCAATCCGAATGTACGATTCCAACCAAACAACGGAACGGACAACAATTCTTAAAGGTGATACCCAAAACTATAGTATACTACAGAACAGCCCAAACTCTCGAGAATCACAACTCGAGGCCAACTAACAATCTCCGAAAATTGTAACGAATCCAGAAATATTAAAAGAACTTACCGACGAAATGAAATGTCGGTTTAGGACGAGATTTACGAAAATCGAGTCTAAACGTACAAAAGTTACATAATAATCAAAATTTCGTAAAAACAACTCCGAAACTCATCCGGGTGGTCATGTATACATAACAAAATAGTTTCAGAATTCCAAAACAATAACAAGCGAGTCGTCCGAAATAAAAATACACTAAAAATAAAAATTACTAAAAATAGAAAGTGCAGATATTACACATGTTACTCGTCATGATCATGATGAAGGCATATGGGAGAACGTTCTTATATAAACTAGGATTTTACTTTTGGATTTCTATTTTGTACTTCTCTAATATTTAATATGTGTAATGTTAAACGTGATTTTAGTTTACAATCTTGGACAATTTATTTATTTATTTAAATAAGTTATGCGTGGTATATATATATATATATATATATATATATATATATATATATATATATATATATGTGTGTGTGTGTGTGTGTGTAATATGGATTATATAACCAGTGAATAAAACTTAGAAAAAAAGAATATAAACAATATCAGAAATAATAAAAAACTATAAAAATCTAGAATAGTTTCAAGGAGTAAAATTTTTAGTGACGGACGTATGTAAATGTAGGCTAGGCGCACGCTGAATTGGTGCATCGCACGTGTGGGCTCTTGTATGTTTAAAAGTGGAATTTGAAAGTGAGATGATTTCAGTTTTAATGGACGATGGGAGATTTTTCCTCTTAATTTGAGAGTGCTGTAAAACAGGAGCGTATGTTGTAATTAGGCTAAACCTCAAGGTAGTTCATGCAACAATCCCTTAAACTGAAGTGGCATGACTTAGCACCTCAACCTAGACAATGCATTTGGTACCAATTTTATGGTTCGATTGTAGTACTCCCAAACCAGCAAATACAGCTATATATATATATATATATATATATATATATATATATATATATATATATATATATAGAGAGAGAGAGAGAGAGAGAGAGAGAGAGAGAGAGAGAGAGAGAGAGAGAGAGAGAGAGAGAGAGAGAGAGAGAGAAAATTGAAGACTCTTACCAGATAATCTCTCCCAGTTCGTTGAGCTCTCCGAAACTTGAAATCTTCAATTCCCAAAGAAAATGCTATACAGACAAATATAATTAAAAACCATCTCTGATTCTTCAATTTTCTTCTTCAAACCCTCACTTTGCTGAATCAATAGAAGGAATTCAAAAAAAAAAAACTAAATCTGTGCCACTAGAAATCTGACTTACAAGAGGTGCGCCATTAAGAGCGTACTTGATTCTGATTTTTCTGTAATTTACACGACTTTCAACGTCCATCTTCAAACCAGAAATGCCAAGAATCTGAAAAGTAGGATCCCGAAAAGCTTTGTTATCTTACAAAGCTATAGAAAAACTAAAATTGTACATATTTTCACTAAGATTTAACATGGTGATTGAATGGCTATCGAGTATGGAAAGAATGATGCTTCGTATTCAAGAAATTACACTTGTATGATAAGCAGATAGAAATACTACAAACTCCTAGAAATTACACCTGTAAGGAACATGTCCAAGGTGCTCGACAAGAGCACTGATCACTCGTCCTAATGTTAGCAAACTTTTATTTGTTTCTCCAGCTTCTCTTGCTTAAAAATGACGGCTCTATACCTTAAAATGAATTTATTTTATTTCATTGCTTATGATCTTCTGTTTATTAACTTATTACTAAATAGGCTTATGTCTACTCCACCAATATCTCGTTCATTTGACATGTTTGTTCCACTTCTCCAGCAGAGACTATATCGAGAAAAGCTAGACAATCGACACGATATAGAAATATGACAAAAACATGTGTGGATGGAAAAAATTACTGCTTGATCTCAATAAGATCACAGGAAATATGACAAAAATGGCTCATAAAGTGAAGTTAAGCACGTATTTGGAAAAACTTGCCCGATATAATATTTGTATTTTGCACCCTAGATGTTTAGAAGTACCAGAATCGGTAAGAATATGATTTGGTAGGATGTTTTGGTATTTTTCACTAAAACCTTATCTACATGTTTTGACATTTCAAGATATTTGACCATATTATTATTATTGCCTAATTCTTCAATTTTCATTGTATTGTTAGTCCAACTTTGATATTAGCAATATCGAATAATTGAAAGAGAAGATATTGCAATCAGTGGGCTTAAAGTGGAGACAGTTTAAATCAGAATTGACGCGTGACTGGGTATATGGTGCACATAAGGACATGTCTCCTTGTGAAAAATATAATATATCTCGGAGACTGATTTGGACGAATCCAAAAAGATTAGACTAGATCCTTCTTGGGAGGTAAATTTGAGTTTTATTGTATAGTGCAATGCTTGTGTATTATGTTATTCTTATGTTAGTGTTTCTCTTCATAACCACAGGTAAAAAGAAAAAAAGAACATGACATCCAAAAACTGAACACTGCTCCCCACACACTGTCTCGTGGAGGTTATGACTAGCTTGAAGAGAAGATCATAGAAAGTAAACTAAAACAACGACAAGAGAATGCACCAGTAGAAAAATACCATTTCACATCGGACTTTTAACATCGGTTATGTTGGAACCGATGTAGAAAGTGACGCGGCCATTTTCTAGATCAGTTCTAAAATAACCGATCTAGAAAGTCCACTTTCTAGATCGGTTCTAAAATAACCGATCTAGAAAGTGACATGACCATTTTCTAGATCGATTGTTTTAGAACCGATCTATAATGTGGACTTTCTACATCGGTTATTTCAGAACCAATCTAAAACCAACTCAAAAAAATGTATTTAAATTTAATATAAATGTAAGTTTATCAAACAACTCACCTTAGCCTAGTATTTGGGACTTCACTCCCCAACTACAAGGTCAAGTGTTCAAACCCTCATGACAACAAACCCCCACGACAACAAATTGAAATACATTGATATTTCAAGACTGGGTTGGGCCCGATCTCGGGTCGGTCTCGGGCTGGGCTGTTTGTGGTCGGGTCGGGTTTGGGTTGTGTTCGGTTCGGACCCAAGCTGGGTTAGGGTCATTTTTTTGGAAAAAATAAGACTTTCTAGATCGGTTCAAATAGACTTTCTAGATCAGTTAAATAACCGATGTAGAAAGTATACTTTCTAGATCGTTTTGAAAATCGATGTAGAAAGTCCAGACTTTCTACATCTGCTGGATCTATAACGGTTATTTAACCGATATAGAATGTCTCTTTTACCCGATTTAGAAAGTATTTTTTCTACTAGTGATGCCAACAAATCTCGTACTAATACAATTGTTGATCCTCCATCTCCTCCTACACGCCACTAAAAATATAAGTTGGGCCGAATTAAGAAATGTGGATTTAATCAATGAAAAGTACAAAAAATAATAATATAATTAAGTAATAGTGTCATTTTACGCTTAAACCAAATTCCAATACTTTGTATATGAGTGATTATTTTTTTTTGGAAACCTGAACTATTTTTACTACATTAAAAAGTTGATTAAGTCTATTTTGATAGCCCTATGTTTGACTTGTTATTAATTTTTATTTAAATATATGACAATTTACAAACTATTCAAATGCTCTATCTTTATTCGTTGTAGGATGAGTTTGAGGAGCAGTGCTCAGAGGATTCCTTTGTTAAGAAGGGTCGCAGGGATATATTATCAGCTGCAGTTGGGTGACCCGAGCACCCAGGTCGTGTTCGTGGTGTTGGATTCTGTGTGGGCATTCGAGAGTACTTTGAAGTTTATTCTCATGGGTCGGCAACATCACCAATAAGTCCAAAGTTTTTGGGGCGCCTAACGTAAAAGATTACATAAGAAGTCACACAAAACTTAATGAAGCAGTTCGGCCCGGATTTGGAATCATTGAATCAATCTAAACTTACTCCAGTACATAATGACACACCTCATCTACGTGTCCGCACAAAGGAGAGTTGTATTGCTGCTAAAAACCCCTAAGGGGAAGGGACTAATGTGGACAAGGTTGATCGAGTTAAGTTCTACCGATTGTTTCGCCATTTCTCTATGTATAAGGTATGTTAAAGTTACTCCAACCCTGGATTCATGTTCTTAAGACTATTATGAGCATGCTACTGAGATTATTAGATTCCATTGATGAAGTAATAAATCGAACTTAATGTTTTAGGAGGATTGGGATGGTTATACTTAAGCATTCCATTGTTGAGAAGATTTCAAGTTGAGCTTTGTTATGTTAAACATTAAGATGGAGTTTTCTGAGATTGTAACATACCTTTGATGACGATTTCGAAATGTTCATATATCAAATGACTTGCTAATGTTATCACATATGATAGAGCAATTAAAGATAATGAATATTGAGGGTTTTCATCAAGAATAGGTTCATGTCTTGTAAGGGTCGATTTTTGATTGGATAACTTTCTTCATATTAATGGTTAGAATGAAGTGATTATGCTGGTGACAAAACGTATCGAACATAGAATTTTGGTAGGAAGAAATACTTCGAGGGAGAATGGGATTCTTAGTGGTTAATTAAACCTAGAACACGGTTGAATAAGTTTTCCTTTGAAAAGATGTTTTAGAAATCGTTCATCTGGTATAATACCCTTGATATGAATCGTACCATCGCCGAACCAAATATTAGAATTGATAATCAAAACTGGAGTATGGAATTTTGAAGACATGAATAATCCTTGATTTCATAGACATCGTCAAGTTATCACCGTTATTGGCATTCAATTCACATGATGTTCGACTAACTATTCGTCGGCTGGTTGAATTGGATTAGCATGTGTATGTTGAGCCTAATATTTTCTAACTAGAGAAGCGTCCGAGTGGTGGGAGGCCATCCGACCTATTTAACATGATGCCGATTAGATAGAATTCAAGCTAATGATGGAGGCTCAGTATTGCCCTCACCCGATCAGGGAAGCTAAAGTTCGAGAATTCTTCTCTGCGCAACCTTCGGACTTACCAGTGCCTCAAGTGATTAAGAACTTTAATCAACAATTGGCATTTGCTCGACCTGGTCAGAACCGATGCAAAAATGATGTTTCATTTTGACATGAGAATGAAACTGGAGATACAACGATACATGTCGATATTTCAATGCACGACCCTTCGTCAATATCAAGATAAAGCCCTGGCCTATGAGATGAAGAAAGTAGCCGTGGAGAAGTTTTTTGATTCCAAGAAGCAGAAAGTCTATGGTGGTTTTGCAGAACATAATAATAGTGGGACTCGTAAAGCCCAGTCATCTTTTTACTCATTCTGGAGCCCCCTGTATCCATCTAGAGATGGAAGGAGTTCCAAATCATCACCCACTCTTACAGATGCAGCGAGGAAATACTTTAACTATGGTCGAGTAGGTAATTACTTGGATTACCTCCACAACGAGATGTAGAGTTTACCATTGAGCTAGAGCCAGGAGACACACCTATTTCCAAGGCGCCAATAGGATAGCACCCACCGAGATGCATGCATTGAAGAAGCAACTTGAAGAGCTGATGGAGAAAGGTTATATCCATCCAAGTGTTTCCCCCTGGGGTGCACCAGTCTTATTCTTTCGAAAAAAAGATCGATCACTTTGGTTGTGCATTGACTATCGAGAGCTAAATAAAGTGACGATCAAGTATAAGTACTCGTTGCCTCGAATTGATGATTTGTTCGACTAGTTGCAAGGAGCAACAGTATCCTCGAAGATATATTTGAGATAGGGATACCATCAATTGAGAATTCAAGAATCCGTCGCTCCAAAGTCAGCATAGACTCACTACGGGCACTATGAATTTATGGTAATGTCGTTCAGTTTCACCAATGCGCCTGCCATGTTTATGCAATTAATGAACCGAGTATTGATAAAGTACTTGGATAATTTCTTAGTTGTCTTTATCGATGATATTTTAGTTTACTCAAAGAGTATGGACGCGCATGCGGAACACCTACGGATTGTGTTGAACCTTTTGAGGATCGACCAGTTGTATGTCAAGCTTTCTAAATGTAAATTCTGGTTGAAGGAAGTAATGTTCCTTGGCATTGTAGTATCAGCAGCAGCAGTCCGTATACATCCAGAAAGTCGAAGAAATCACACAGTGGGAGTCTCCTAAGAATGTGAAAGAGGTCAAAAGTTTCTTAGAACTTGCTGGGTACTATCATCGGTTCGTGGAGGGGTTTTCCAAAATCACCTGCCCACTTACTCAATTACTGCAGAAAGAAAAGATTTGAATGGAATGAGAAGTGTCAAGTTAGTTTTGACGAACTCAAGAAGAGACTAATAATGGCTCCAATCTTAGCCCTACCACAAGGGACTGAAGAATTCATAGTTTACAGTGATGCTTCAAATCAGGGTCTAGGTTGCATCCTGGTGCAAATTGATAGGTAAATCGCCTATGCTTCACGGCAGTTGAAACTGTACGAGGTTAATTATCCAACGCATGATTTGGAGTTAGTAGTTGTTGTCTTCACACTGAAAATATGGCGACACTATTTGTACGGAACTCATTGTCAGATCTTCACCGATCATAAGAGTCTTAAATACATATTTAGTCAGAAAGAACTAAAATTACGGTAGAGAAGATGGATGGAACCGATTAAAGACAATGATTTGGAAAATTTTATCATCCAAGCAAAGTAAATGTGGTAGCTGATGCACTAAGTCGCGAAACTATTTCTATTTGAATGTTGGAGATGTTCACGACCCAGTCCAAGATTCGACAAGAGTTAATTCATGGAGAAATCAAAGTGTGGTTACGAAGAGTTCAAGGGCAACTATGTGTGATGGAACTAACTTCATCATTAACTGATGAAATCAAATCTAAGCAATTAGATTACCCCTTGATGATTCGGTTACATGATGAAGCAGTGCAGAAAATGCCCCAGGCTTTGTAACCCATGAAGATGGAGTTTTGAGATTTCGAAGCCGACTGTGTGCCCTCATTGATCATGTTATGAAAAAAATAATCATGAAAAAAGCTCATAGTACACCATATTCAATTCACCCACGCACCAGTAAGATGTACAAAGATATGAATCAAACTTCTTGGTGGGGTAACATGAAGAGAGAAGTGGCGGAATATGTCTCAAAGTGTTTAACTTGCCAACAGGTCAAAATCGAGCATCAACGACCTACTGGAATGTTGAAGCCACTTCCAAATCCTGAATGGAAGTGGGAGGATATCTCAACGGACTCTATCACCAACATTCCGAAGACCAAGACTGGAATGAATATGATCTGGGTTATAGTTGATCGTTTAACCAAGTCAGCTCACTTTCTAGGTATCAAGGATACCTGGGGACCAGAGAGATTGGCTTGAATATTTATTGCATAAGTAGTCCGATTACATGTTACACCAAAAACCATTATTTCAGATCGGTATGGCCGTTTCGTGTCATATTTTTGGAAAGTGGTTTTCAAGGCTTTAGGAACCAACTTGAGGTTTAGCATGGCTTACCATCCCTAAACCGACGGACAGTCCGAGAGGACCATTTAAATGGTAGAAGACATATTGAGAGCTTGTGCGCTGGATTGGTCAACTGATTGGGAAACTCACCTGCCGTTGATTGAGTTCACATACAATAATAGTTGGCACGCTTCAATTAAGATGTCACCTTTCGAAGCATTATAGGGGAAAATTTGTATCACCCTTATGTTGGGATGATCCGTCTGACTTAATTGGGACGGAACCAGAATTGATAATACAGACTCAAGAGAAGGTAGCCCTAATCCTTGAAAGATTATTGACCGCCAAAGTCGTTATATGTCTTACACAGATGTGCGTCGTCGCCTGTTAGAATTTGAAGTTGGGGACCATGTACTTCTAAAAGTTTCTCCTACTTGGGAAATTTTTTATTTCGGAAGGAAGGGGAAGCGAAGTCTGAGATATGTCAGGCCATTCGAGATTCTCGAAAGAGTTGGAGAATTGGCATACAGATTGGCCTTACCTCCATCGTTGAGTCATATTCATAATGTGTTTCATATATCACAATTACGGAAGTATGTATCGGATCCCAGTCATGTCATCGAATTTGGTGAGATCGAGGTAGCTAATGATGGAATGTTTGAAGAGAAACCAATCAAGATACTCGAGACTCAAATCAAGCAATTGAGAAATAAATCAATCTCTTTGGTTAAAGTTCAGTGGTCACAAAATGGAGTCGAAGAAGCAACATGGGAGACTGAAGACAGCATAAAGGCAAGATACCGGAAGTTATTTCTCTCTTATGTTTTAGGACGAAACTTCTTTTTAGAGAGGGAGTATGTAATACCCAGACACTTGTTGTGTATTGTTATCTGTATTTGAAACATGTAGTACATGATTACATCATATAATATGATTTTTTTATCCATAATCTAATATTCATGATCGTATTCTGTAGAGTTTGTTAATTCATGCATGCTCCTGCATGATATTAACATACGCTAACTAATGTACATAGTGTATGCTAATAACCAGAGATAGCGTACGTTATGTGGGAAACATAGCGTATGCAAGTGACGGTCAAAGTAGATAAAGTGTGGTCGGCGTGTGGAGCCGGATGAAGATGCTGTCGGATCCCCTGCATGAACCTGGACAACTTTTAGAAAGGCAAGTTAACGAAGCATCGTGTATGTTACAAGGGTAAAATAACGTATGCTAAGTTGATCAAGTAGCATACGTAAGTGTGTAAACAACGTACGTAAGGCAGGACAAAAATGAGGCAGTGAGGTACGGATGAGCGATAGCATACGTAAATGTGTTGTTCCTAGCATATGTTAATGAGGATAGAAATGAGGCAGTGAGCTACAGACGAGCAATAGCGTACTTAATGGTTTGTACCTAGCGTATGTTAAGTAGCTAGCATACTTAAGATGTTGTGGCTAACATACGTTAAGTTCAGAATTCTACTTATTGACAACAACCTTCTTTCATTTCTCCTCCACTCCTTGTCTGAGTTCTGCAACTTTGAGAGTTTCCCCAACCGTATAAACTCCTTATATCAGCCTCCCAACTTGGTTTTGTAGATCATAGGCATCTTGGATTGGTGTTCAAGCCTCCGTTGTTGAGTTGTACCAATTATTTCACCATTTCTCTCCATATAATGTATGGTGAAGTTACTCCAACCTTGAATTCATATTCTTAAGAATGTTATGAGCATGCTATTGAGATTATTAGATTCCATTGATGACGTAATAAACCGAATGCCATGTTTTAGGAGGATTGGGATGATTATACTTAAGCTTTCCATTGGTGAGAAGATCTCAAGTTGAGCCTTGTTATGTTAAACATTAAGATGAAGTTTTCTGGAATTGTAACATACATTTGATGATGATTTCGAAATGTTTATATATCAAATGACTTGTTATAGGAATTCAAGAGAATGAATATTGAGGGTTTTCATCAAGAATAAGTTCATGTCTTGTAAGGGCCGATTTTGTTTAGATAACTTTCTTCATATTAATGGTTAGAATGAAGTGATTATGTTAGTGACAAAACGTATCGAATATAGAAATTTGGTAGGAAGAACTACATCGAGGGAGAACGAGATTCTTAGTGGTGAATTAGACCTAGATCACGGTTGAATACGTTTTCCTTTGAAAATATGTTTTAGAAATCGTTCATATTGTATCATACCCTTGATATGAATCATAGGATAGCCGAACCATATATTTGAATTGATAATCAAGACTGGAGTATGTAATTGTGATGACATGAATAATCCTTGATTTCGTAGATGTCGTCAAATTATCCCCGTTATTGGCATTCAATTCACATGATGTCCGACTAAGTATTCTTCGAATGGTTGAACCGTCAAACTTGCCGTATATAGGACGATTAAATCAAGCATAGCTTAGGAACATTATATGATCGTGTGTTAGTTATGTTTACGTAAGTTGAACTCTTCGTTACTCCTTTTGTATAAGGTTCGAGTTTTGCTAGAGATTGGTCAAAGGGGCGTCCTTCGAGTGTGTTGACATTCGTTGAAAGTATTTAATCCTTGTCGTCATTCTAAGACAAGAACTTTAATTATGTTTTTCGTATTAAACATTATTCATATTGTCGTTCATATATGTCGTTGTCGTTTGTCCATGACGTGTTGATCCGATGGGATCATCTTGGGATCTATGTTTGCACGCGCTGGATCATTGGACAGGTTTTCCACCACATGTTGGTCCGACGGGATCATCTTGGGATATATGCAGTGAACGCTGAATCGTCGGATTACCATGTGTATGTTGAGATTTATCGTGTTGTGTAATGCATTGTAGGCCTTCTCATAGGAGAGACTTGTAAGTTGTTGTTATGTTTCGTGAAATGTCGATTAATCTATTGTTGCATAAATTATCATACTTGTACTAGCACGTTGTGCTAACCTCTTCGGGGGTGGACATATATTTTATGTTCAGGATCCAGGAGAGTGGGAAAACAGCCACAGGGGCAGCATGACAGCGAGGGTACACAATGATGTTGATGGTCCGGAGGAGTTCTTTCGGTTTGTGTTCGTATTTGAATAAGTACTCGAGTACATTGTCTTTTTTATGTTTTGATTGGTCATTTATTGATGATTTTCAGTCAGTATTGTCTTTTACTTTTGGAACAAACCCGGATTGTAATAATAATTTCACTATTGACACTTAATTAATGTTCGTTTTAAATTCTTAGCCTAGTAAATCCTTATATAAGGGATTTACGGTGCTGTAATAATTCATAATATATCGGGGTGTTATAGGACCAACCTTACGCAGTGTGCCTCTATCAGGTGATTTAGTTTGGGTGATCGTTGAAGATGTTCGAGACACTAATGCTCCAGTCCCGGTTCCCATGTCGGAGGTAAGTTTAGTTGGGCAGGTCGTATGTGGTTTTATTGCATGGCCAAGACGTCTAATCAAATCTGTTTTAGCACAGATATTTCTTTCTTTTTATCTTTATTATAAAAAGTACATTTCATTATATAGAAATAGAATAACTAATAATAGTATTCGCTAAGATAGTTATTTAATATTTTATAAGGACATTGCGCGACCAAAAAAGAAACGAGTGCGACTTGTTGATAATTTAGAATCCATATAAAATCCAATTTTGGAATTGTTTAAAATTTCCCCATCCCTTTATGATAATCCTTTGCGGGTGTAGTTGGGTGATTTTATTTGGAGTTGATACTGATGTGCCATTGTATGTATGCCACACCGATGTTTTAAAAATATTTCAGGGGAATGATTGCCTTAGCATCTCAGTTTATGCAACTCTGGATCATGTAAGAAAATTTTAAATTCAGACACAATTACTTAATAATCTGCATTTAATTCAAAGTTACCTATCAAAAGTTTCACTACTTTTTATTGATTATCAGGTATCTAATATCACTAATCATAGACACGATGAATGATAATTTGTATGGATTCCTTAAGCCTCAATCCATAAAAAGTATGGGGAATAAAAAGTCTGAAGTCACGTCGTACATTCTAAGACATATCCGGGATTTGAGAAAAAAAATTCTAGGAGCTTATAACGACGAGTAAGTACAACGACCTAACAACTAGCATCAGATTTTGAACAATGCAACACTTTAATGAGAAACTTAACAACTTGTTTATCAAAATTACCTTGTTTCTTTTCAAAATGCAGGCGACATTGGCAACTCTTGGTAATTTTACCTAAGCAAGGGACTGCCATGTGGTTTTGTGTTGTATTTATCATCTAATAACATGTATTTTAGCAGGCATTGTGTAGTAGTTGTAGTGTTTCGGTGCACATGATTATATTTTTGGTTTATGCACTAAGATCACAGATATGGGCAAAGTAAGCATGTGTACTAAAAGTTGAATTGTTCCAATAATAAAAAGTTAAACACTACTATTCATAACACAATCATGTTTTTATTACTTCCAGTATTGTGACCGCATTGAGAGTGTTGGATGGTGCGCAGACGAGTAAATCCAAGCACGTCATTCAACGGATTTATCCCAAAATAAGTAAAATTTCAATCCCGAGACCTACTTATAATGTTATGTGATTTTATCTTGCTTGGCAAATATTCTTTTACCAATTGCAATTTTTAATATTACTTTTTTAATGTAATAAAAGAATGGAAGTTGGGAGTGTGGATATTATGTCATGAACTGAATGCGGACCATAATTCAGGCTGCTATTGCAGAAAATTAGATGGAGGTAAATAATTTTTTCTTAATTTTATCAAGTCACACTAATCATATATTTTATTTTCTATTTTTGTACTGAGAAGTATTTCTATAAATTATATGACAGCTACTTGGTGATGCTCAAGCGTTTCCTGAAGAGAGCATTAAAGAAATTCGAACATAATGGGCGAAATATTTTCTTACCAAATTTGTCTAAATTTTTTAGATAACATACAAATTATTGGTTTATGTTATTCACAAATTGGCAAGCTCATGAAGTTAAAGCTTTTGGGACTTTTATAAGGACATATATTTTGTTTTGTAGTTAGTTGATAATGATTGTTCTACCCGAGATTTTTGTTCCGGTTGCATTTAATTTTTTTCCACTATTTAATGGATTATATGTTGTTCGTGCCTATATGATCGTGTGTCATGTCGTGTCACGTGTTTGTTTGCAACTTGGTTGTTGGTGTTAGACGTTGACATTTTATCGCATGTTGCATGATTTGTCGTCCCATTGACAGGTATCGCTGTTGTGATGGAGTACTAAACACAAAACCAGAATACCAAAACAATTCAAACGGATAACATCACTGTGCCTCGTCGTCATCATGCCGACAATGTGGTTGCTTCCCCGCTCCTCGGCTACCTAAACATTAAACAAATGTCCACCCCCGCAGGGGTTACGTTTGAGAATAAATTTCAAAACAAAACCAATTTGGAGAAGGGTAAAGAACTATAAAAAGAAAAATGAGTGCCCGTTGGCCAAACTAATGTAAAGTCCCCTTCGAAAAATAACAGTTTAAAGAATACGATAATTACTAGTCATGATAAAGGACCTGGCCCATCCAGTAGGCCGGTTAATATTTCTAATGCTAGTTTGGGAGATGTTGCAGAAAAAATGACAGCTTCGTACTCGGATAAGGGAGCGCAGGTGGATACGGGAAATATGTTTGCGGTCTTAGAAAATGAGGAGGAAGCTCCCTCCCCGAACCTGTCCTTGGAGCCACAGTCGGCAAATGCTTCTTTGGCTATTTCAAACTCTTTTCAGATTCTTTCGCAGTCAGATGATTTGGTGACGGATCCCCCATTAAAGGATTTGAAACAAGTTAAAAATAGTGTTAATTTGGCTACCCATCAGCCCTGTCTTAATGGGGAACAAAAATTAAAAGCTATATGTGAACCCTCTAGTCGTGATACTGAACTGCAGGGAAGTGTGCCCAATATTGGTGGGGAAGATTAAGGGGCAATCATGAATAATAGTATTGTTGAACTTTCTGACTCTTCTACCGAATATTTTGCAGGTTCAGAAAACTACAACTCGGACAGATCTATATACTCCAGGCAGTCATTGTTTGGACAATCCTTTTCTGATCATATTGACACAGATTTTAACCCGGTTGGAACTGAAATCATTCCTTTTAAGGAAAATCATAAAAATCCAATTCTCGGGATCCTAATTAGAGAGACGTGGAAAATCAAAAAAATTATCACCAAACTTCTAATATCATAAAAAAGAGGACCAGGAGTGGAGCTATCCATAATTATTAGTACACTCTTTTGGAATATTAGAGGTATTGGGAACAAACCTGCCCAAAACAAACTTCGTATGTTAAAAAGAAAGCACAAGTTCAACATATTGGCTCTTATTGAACCAAAAGTTGATTTGGACCCTATTTATTTTCTCCAGAAATTTGGATTTTCTAATGTGTGTGCGAATGTTAGTAATCATATATGGCTTTTCACGGATTCTGACCCTCAAGTCAAGATTCTTAATAATAAGGATCAAATGTTACATGTGGAAGTTTTTTGTAACTCCCTCCCCTCTTCTCTCGTTTTAACTATGGTGTATGGTAGGCATACCAAAATCGAGAGAAGGGACCTGTGGGATGATCTTCTCTCTGTGAGTCAAAGACAGCTCCCTTGGATGGTTGGGGGAGATTTCAACATTATCCTCCAACCTGACGAGAAAAATGGAGGGCTTGTCTCGATCCAATCAGATATGGAAGAGTTCAATGATGCTCTATTACATTGCAACCTATCTAATGGTGGATTCATTGATGGTACATTGATGGTGTGTGGCAAAGGTTGGATAGGATCTTGTTCTCCCTGGCTTGGTACAGTGCTTTCCCGTGCTCCTCCATTAGGCATCTTCCTAAGTATCGGTCTGATCACAACTCTTTATTTTGTCAATTTAGCCCTAAATCCTATAAACCCAAGGCTTCTTTTAGATTTCAAAATATATGGGTCAGACACCATCTCTTTTTACCAACTGTAAAGGAGTCTTGGGACCTCCACACCAATGCTACAGGGATGTTTAAACTTTTGGATAAGCTCTCGAGGTTAAAATACACCCTGAAGGAATGGAATCAGGTTATTTTCGGTAATATTTTTTCTCAAATTGATCAAGCCCAGTATGCGGTGGAAGTTGCCGAAAATGGGTTTGACCAAGACCCCTCCACTACCAATCTCATCCACCTTAAAAAAAATTAACGCCAACCTTACCCTTATTCTGTCCATGGAGGAGGATTTTTGGAAACAAAAATCTAATATGAAATGGACGTTTGAAGGAGAGAGGAATAGCAAATTCTTTCACAATTTAGTGAAAAAGAAAAGACAGAGAAACTTTATTCATGAAATTCGGGATAGTGGTCGTACGATCACGGATCCCGAGGAAATTCACAACTCCACGGTCTGCTACTTATCTAATTGTTTTGCGGAGCAAAATCATTTTCTTGACGACATTGACCCTCGGGTTGTGCCTAATATTATCTCGCATGATCAAAATAATAGTTTGTGTATTAATCCCACCATTGATAAAATTAAGGTTTGCGTCTTTGACATGGATGGGGATAGTGTTGCCGGACCTGACGGTTTTAATATTAAAATTTCCAAAGTTGCTGGGATATAGTGTGTTGGGACGTTTTAGAAGCCATTTCTGATTTTTCAGTGGCTTCCCGATGCTGCATGCTTTTACTACGACCACTATTACACTTATTCCCAAAAATAACAATCCTAGATCGTGGAAAGATTTTCGGCCGATTAGTCTGTGCAACACTATATATAAAATCATTTCGGAAATTCTTAGCATGAGACTTGGCAAAATTCTGCCATCTATGATTAATCCTGCCCAATCGGGTTTGATCAAAGGTAGAAATATCACGGATAATATTTTGACGGCCCACGAGGTTACTCATGACATCTCGCTTTCGATTACCAATACTATTATTAAACTTGACATGGAAAAAGCTTATGATAAGATTAATTGGAATTTCATATTTCAGGTAATGTCGAGTTTTGGTTTTTCTAGTGTCTGGATTAATTTTATTAAAAATTGTATTTCTAATTGTTGGTTCTCGATCCTTGTGAATGGGCAATCGGTTGGGTTTTTTAAAAGCGAGAGAGGTATTCGGCAAGGGGATCCGTTGTCCCCTCTCATTTTTGTGATTGTCGCGGACTATTTTCTCAGAGTATTGATCATATGTTCTTGAATAATCCGTCGATGTACTACAAGATTAAGAAAAAAGTGAAAATCACGCATCTTGCTTATGCCGATGATATTCTCATTTTTCTTAATTCTTCCAAAAAAAGTCTTCAAGTCTTTAACAAGTTAATCACCCATTATGAGAATATTTTCGGGCAGAAGATCAATATTCAGAAGAGTAATTTCATTTTGAATAATCCAACTCCACAAGTTGCTAGCTGGGTCCATGATATCACGGGGTTTAATAGAGCTGATTTGCCGATTATGTACTTAGGCGTCCCTCTTTGTAAAGGTTTTCAATCCTTCGATATGTATGGTCCTTTGATTACGAAAATTAAAAATAAGATTCTTACTTGGAACCATCATTTACTGTCCACGGGGGGGCGCCTTGAATTAATTAAATCGGTTCTTAACTCCATAGCTTTCTATAGCTTACAAGTGCTTAAATCTCCCGATAATGTCATTATTTTCATAGAAAGACTGTTCAATAAATTTCTACGGGGAACTAATGACAATAAACGTAAGTTACATTGGGCTTCATGGAATCGGCTATGTTTTCCAACGGATGAGGGGGGTCTCGGCTGTCGGAATCTTCATGACATTATCCAGGCAACCGAGATTAAATTGTGGTGGAGATTCAGAAGCTTCAACAATATTTGATCTAATTTACTCCTTAATAAATACTGTTCTCGACTCCACCCCATGATTATCAAATTCAACCCCAAAAGTTCCCTTATTTGGAAAAACCTTTGCCGCAGATCTATTTCTAATGATAAAATCTTTTGGCATAATGGTAATGGTAAAGTGTCTATTTGGCATGACATTTGGTGCGATTTGAGCCCGTTAACCAATTTTCACCAAACTAAGGCTAAAGATACTATTGGTTGTATTTGGACTAATGGGGAATGGGATAGGGGGAAAATCAATCGCAAACTCCCGTTTGGCATTTGTGATCATATTTGCTCGTTACCTATTTCTCATGGTGAGAATAAACCTATTTGGACTTTATCCTCAAACGGTCTTTTTTGCTTCAAAATCGCTTGGGATTTAGTTCGTCAGAAAAAACCTCTCAATAATATTCTTCGTTACTGTTGGAATCCTTTGATCACACCTACCATATCCTTGTTTATGGTTAGGGTCCTCAATAAATGGATTTCCATGCCGGATGGGCTTGCGTGTAGGGGCATTATTGCCACTAATTCGTGTTTTTGTTATAATGGGGATGAAAACCTTCCTCACCTCTTTATTAATGGGCCGGTGGCTAGAGAAGTTTGGAAGGCTTTCCATAACCTTGCTGGGATCAAAATCCTTGTATCCTCCAACTTTAATCTCATCATTGCTAATTGGTTTGGTAAAACGAAGGGCAAAACTCACATTTTTCACAATATTCCCATTCTGATCCTTTGGTTTATTTGGTGTTGTAGGAATGACAAAAGGGTTGTTAATGTCCCTTTCACGCGAAAACGTGTGTGTGAGCGTATTTGGAAATATATTAACAACATCATATTTAAAGGGAAAATTAGTAGACGGTTTTGGAAGGGAGCTGATCGTATTGCAGATTTTATGGGCATGAAACCTGCCCCGGGGCCGCGATACTCAGTCAGGGTTGTTCGTTGGATTAATACGCAAGTGGGGTGGTGGAAATTAAATTCGGACGGTGCCGCGAAGGGTAATCCGGGCGGTGCGGCCGCTGGGGGAATTGTTCGGGATCACCTCGGCAATCCTCTTATTATGACCTCTTAGCCAACGAAGGATGTGATCGTCAAGATTTCCACCTCCACGATGTCTCCAATCTTAATGGGAAAATCCTCGGATTTATTAAACTGGATAAAATGGCCTACCCGTATATTAGGAGGAAAAAAATTCATGTGTAATATTTAGGGGGCTTAGTGGAACATTGCCTGCTGGGCGTGTAGAGGGCCTTGTCCACCCTCGTTTTTCAGATTAATAATATATTCTGTTTTAAAAGAAAGTCTTGTTAATTGGAGATAAGACCATGTTGCATGTATTCGAGTCGGAACTCTAAGATAACTCGGGTTTATTATTTAGATTCGAGCCTTTTGTACTGAGAATTAGCTATAACAACTACGATTAAGCATTTACTTCTTGATTAATTCTTGTTGTAGCAAGGATTGGATATAATAGCTCCGATTAAGCCTTTACTTCTTAATTATGTCTTGTTAGTAGGAGATAAGACCACGTTACATGCATTCGAGTCGGAACTCTATGAAAACCCAGGTTTATTGATTAGATTTGAGCCTTTTTGCACTAAGAATTGGCTATAATAGCTCTGATTAAGCTTTTACTTCTTGATTAAGTGTTGTTGTAGCAAGGATTGAATATAATCCGCTTAAGCCTTTACTTATTGACTAAATCTTGTTAATAGGAGATAAAACCATGTTACATGTATTCGAGTCGGAACTCTAAGAAAACTCGGGTTTGTTGATTAGATTCGAGCATTTTGTATTGAGAATTGGCTATAATAGCTTAGATTAAGCTTTTACTTTTTGATTAAGTCTTGTTAATAGGATATAAGACCATATTGCATGTATTCGAGTTGGAACTATATGAAAACTCGGGTTTATTGATTAGATTCTTGCATTTTGTACTCAGAATTGGTTATAATAGCTCCAATTAAGCCTTCACTTCTTGATTAAGTCTTGTTGTAGCAAGGATTGACTATAATATATCCATTTAAGCCTTTACTTGATAACTCTTGTTAACAGGAGACAAGATAATGTATGTTTTTGAGTTGGAACTCTACAAAAACTCAGGTTTATTGATTAGATTCGAGCATTTTATATTGAGAATTGACTACAAGAGCTTAGATTAAGCATTTACTTCTTGATTAAGCGTTATTAGGAGATAAGACCATGTTACATGCATTTGAGTTGGAACTCTATGAAAACTCGGGTTTATTGATTAGATTCGAGCCTTTTATACTCAAAATTGGCTATAGCAGCTCCAATTAAGCTTTTACTTCTTGATTACATCTTTTTTAGCAAGGATTGAATATAATAGCTCCAATAAAGCCTTTACCTATTGGCTAAATCTTGTTAATAGGAGATAAAAGTACGATAAATGTATCTGACTCGGAACTATGCGAAAACTCAGGTTTATTGATTAGATACGAGCATTTTCTATTGAGAATTGGCTATAATTGCCTCGACGAAGCCTCTACTTCTAAACTAAGTCTTATTAATAGGAGACAGGACCACATTACATGTATTCAAGTCGGAACTCTACGAAAACTCAGGTTTATTGACTAGATTTGAGCATTTGTATTGAGAATTGACTATAATATCTCCGATTAACCCTTTGCTTCTTGATTAAGTATTGTTAGTAGGACATTAGACCACGTTACATGTATTCGATTCAGAACTCTATGAAAACTAGGGTTTACTGATTAGATTCGAGCCTTTTGTATTGAGAATTGGCTATAATAGCTCCATTAAGCCTTTACTTCTTGATCAGACCACATTGTTAGGAGTATGCCCTCGAATGCCACCCAGAGGATGTTGAGTGAGGGCATTGTACTTGTTATTATGTAATTCATTATCATAAGGCAATGGATGTTTCTTTATTTATGGGTAGTTACTCGCATCCTAACTTGTAAATATACATATAGAAACTAGTCCGTGTATTTGAGAGCAAAATGTTCCACTCCTTATTGGATAAGGGGGTCGACACTGGAAAGGTTTATAACTCAAATACTTAATCGTTCGCAAGTCGATGAAACTTGACTGGGCGTTTAAGTTTATGTGAAGACTTGTATGACGTGTTCTTTGACAAGGAGAGTGTCTGTCGAACACTAATGGCCAGTGGGAGCACATGTTATAGGTATGCTAATTGGATTAGTATACTCAAACCGAATCACCCTCGATTCATCACACGGATTTCACTCCCGGACAGTCAATGACGGAATCGAAAGGTTGTGATAGCTATTCGTGAACTTTTGACTTGAGGATTTAGTAGGGATGTGCTTGTGACGTCAAGATTTTCGTTAGAGTAGTTCAATCCTGTAAACCGGGAGGCGGGGGTCAACATCGACGTGCATCTTGACGGGCAAGTAGCAGATCCTACTGAATACGAAGATAGAATTCTTTCTCCCGTTAGTGAGCGGGTTATATATCATATGCGGTTATTGGCAGATGAGATCATAAGTCTTTGGCCAAAGCATTGGAGCTAGCTATATTAGATACATGAGAGCTCGATGATCTCGATTTGCATTAACGCATGCATAGCGTCAAGTACAGATAGGGTTTGACTGACCGTGACCCTATATCTTGATCGGGACATTTGAAAGAATGGTTTATACGTATACTGGTATTCACGACAGAATGGTTCTTGAATGATCCCAATCATTCATTCTCATTTGGGGTACAGTGTAGGCCGCCAGGCTGGCTAGATGGTGCTACTACTCTTTGGTTCCTCCCATTGTTGACTGAGACAGACCTACCGAGTCGCGCAATAGGATTGACGACGGAATGAATCGAGCTTATTCTCTCATTATGAATATTAGATATTGGATATCTAAATTTGGGACATTGGATGTTTAAATTGATTTATTGGATAAATTAATTTACGGCCTAATGAATTAAATAAATTACTGGGTGATTAATTTAATTCATGAATATAATTATTTCTTGGAGAAATTAATTATGTTTTTATGTATTTGATATGATTAATTAATTGGATTAATTAATCAATATAAATACATCGGAGCAGAATTGGAGTTTATCTGTTTGGACTCACGGGAGTCCGAAACGGATCGAACTCTTCCTATCATTCATCAAGGCCGCCCCTCCCCCGACTTATATCCGTGTGTGTGTTTTGGACTTGTCCCCATCATGATGGTTGGAATCTCATGTGTTGAGGGGACAAGTATCATGCACTTTATTTCGTTGGGAATTATATATTGTGAGTTGAAGAATAAAAGGAAGACTTGACATCTCTCACTTCAACTTTTGGTGAATTCATACGTATCAAACATTGAGAAAGAGAGTGTGTGACTTTGAGTTCAACACTCATCTTCATCTTCTTCATTCACTTATTTTTCATTTTTCTTAGAGAAAATTGAGAGAAAATATTGAGAGATTTTGATAAACATACTTGGAGTATATTCATCAAATCCAAGAGCTTCATCATCTGATTCTAGCAGTAACCTTAGAGGTTAATTGGGTGATTGGCATTCCGTTCGTTTCTCCGGCGCGTGACAAGTAGAGACGTTGTCTTTTCGGCGTTGGATCATCCACGAGCTTGGAGCGCATTGGATCCTTGAGAAATGAACTAAAGCTTGGGGAGTTGCTCAAGAGAAGGAATCCATTTAATCAACGGACTACAAGGGTAAGTTTCTTGTATCTCTTGTGTTTCGTTTAATATTCGTATATATGTAGCTCGATCGATCCTCGTAGGGATTCAGATCGAATTAATTTTCATTTTACCGCTTCCGCTGGGCCTTCATTTTAGGCACCGAATCCCAACAGTGGTATCGGAGAGTAGGTCTTGTGATTGTATATACTATATTGGCATTTGAAATGCTTGATTAGATGGTGAATGATTTGGAATCATTTATAGTCATAGTCATGGTATATGTTTTTCGTTCGTAATAGTTGTATTTTTCGTAAGTTTATGTATAAATATAAATCTTTAATTTCTGGGAAATATGATTTATATTGAAGATATGAAAGTCGGAAAATATTGATATTGGATATGCGGTCGAAAATCTGGCTTCGAATCGTCGTCGGATGACTTTTCGGACAACGGGCAGGAAGCTGCCGGGATGACCCGACCGTGTAACTTAGATGGGCTAATGAACAAACTAGTGAATGCCCAGTCTCAGATGAAGACTCCACGGATGAAGGAGTCTGCCCTTGTGATTTCTTCTGGACCTCGGAGGTCTAAGAGAAAGAAGAAAGACCAATAAGCAGACCGGAGCACAAGTTGAGGACCTTAAGGGTAAGGGCAAGGCCCCGATGGTTCCGAAGAGCAAGAAGAAGGACGCTTGTATCAAGTGCGGTGAGCTGGGCCACTGTGGAAGAGACTGTCTGATTCTTCATGGCGCTTCAGGTACAGAAGTTTTAGTTTTGGAAACAAATTGTTCTGCTACTGTATTTCTACTTCTTGGATAATGGATTCTGGAGCTAGTTCTCATATTTGTACCATGAATCAGGATCTGGAACAAAGTAGGAAGCTTGGAGATGGCAAAGTGATGATCACTGTCGGAAGCGAGCATAGTGTCAAGGCAACCGACATAGGATCACTTCTTTTGGGTTTAGAATCCGGTTTTGTTCTGGCTTTAGAAGATGTACTTGTTTTGCCGAAGGGGCATAAGAACATTGTATCCATTCCGGTCATGGATCGGAAAGGCTTTTCATTTTTTATTGGTGATGGTTCCTGCAAAATTTATTTCAGAAATAAATAAGTGGGCACTGCTACATTGTTAAATGGACTGTATCATCTAGACCTCAGAAACAAAGTCATTGTGAATACTATGACTAGGAAGCGTGGTAGGGATGAAACCTATCAAGTTTTGAAATGGCATCTTAGACTTGGTCATGTTGGCCAGACCAAAGTTTACAAAATGGAAAAAATGGACTTATGGGTCTATTGGGATCGGATCCCTTTCCTACTTGTGAATCTTGCCTTAAAGGCAAAATGACTAAGTCCCCCTTCACATGGACTTTTGAAAGAGCCGCTGATAAACTGGGATTAATCCATACCGACGTATGTGGTGCTTTGGAAGCAGCAGTGATGGATATCAATATTTCATTACGTTTACAGATGATCATACTAGGTATGGTTATGTATACTTAATGAAACATAAATCCGAGGCCTTTGAGAAATTCCAGGAATTTAAGGCCCTAGTCGAGAAACAAACTGGAAATCATATCAAAGCACTTTGGTTAGACCGAGGTGGCGAGTTTATGAGTATGGAGTTTGACAAGTTCCTGAAGGAACATGGAATAGTATCACAACTAACACCTCCAGACACTCCTCAGTTAAATGGTGTGTCAGAAAGAAGGAACCAGACCTTGTTGGACATGGTCCATTCCATGCTAGGCTATACTGACTTACCAATTTACCTGTGGGGTATATACTCCTGACTGCTGCATATATCTTGAACAGATGTCCTTCCAAATCCGTTCCTAAAACTTCACATGAGATGTGGGAGGGTAGGAAACCAAGTCTTAATCACATTAGGATTTGGGGATGTCTCGCCTATGTCAAGAAGACTAAGGTGGACAAAATGGAAGCGAGGTCTGTGAGGAGACATTTCATTAGATTCCCATCTGAGGTGATGGGTTATTTATTCTACATGCCCAAAGATCAAAAGATCATTGTTGCTTTGCATGCACACTTCCTGGAAGATGAATTCATTCAGGAAGGCGGAGCAAGTAGAAATATTTCTTTGGAAGAACACAATAACTCCTCAGGAGACACCTGTGCAAGAAAATGGAACCGAACCTTCTGAAACACAAGTACAACCACCTCGTAGGTCTAGTAGGGTGTCTCAATTACCTGAGAGGTATAGTTTTATGCACTTGGAGGAACTGGGTTTTCACGAGATTCCAGGTGATAAACAAGAGACCGATCCATGACCTATGACCTAGCAATGGTGGATGTAGACTCCATGAAATGGACTATGCAGTCTTAATGTAGTTGGGACCTTCGTTTTGACGAGACAGTCAAAGAGTTTGACTTCGTGCAAAATCAAGAGGAACCTTGTGTATACAAGAGGGTTAGTGGGAGCAAGATCACATTCTTAGTACTATTTGTAGCTGACATTCTACTAATAGGAAATGATGTGGGAATGCTCAGTTATGTGAAAGCTTGGCTTTCGAGTAATTTCTCCATGAAAGACTTGGGAGAAGAAACATATATTCTTGAGATTCGACTCTACTGGGATAGATCAAAGAGAATGATAAGTTTTTCCCAAGCTCTCTATATAGATAAAATCTTAAAGCAATTTAAGATGGATTATTCTAAAAGAGGGTTTCTTCCGATGCGACATGGAATAAAACTCTCCTCGAAGATGTGTCCTCATAGTGAGGAACAACGAAAGGATATGATACGAAACCGACTACTCCAAGCGAAGAAGACGAAGTAAGGATTGACGTGAAACACCTCGACCATACTCCAACATACTTAGGCGAGAAAATGGGTACGAGACCCGGAGTTACCTTTGTAACACCCCCAGATCCGAACGGGAATATTACAGCGCCGTGGGCCCCGAGATGGAACCCACAAGGCAAAAGGAAATTTTCGCAAACATTTACAAACGCCCAAGAGGCTAACGGCGGTATTATCTATTAAAAACATTCGAAGATTTATAAAACTCGTTTATCAAACCGTCGTAAAAACTCATTTGAAACCACAAGGCCCAAAATGCCAAAACTCAACAGTTTAAAAACACATACGTTAAGCTATCGCTTACACGTACCGACAGAATAGATTTAGAAAATGATTGCCAAAGTAACCTAAGTTACCAGATACCAAAAAGGTCATTTAAAAATACTCACGTAGCGGATAAAGACAAACAATTAAAATACTCTAGCAGCGGAATATAACAACTGATCAGAAACTCAAAACACAAATACATGCCCTTGCCAGTATCCTCCGGGAAGTTCATCTCTCCACGACCGCTACAAGCTTGATAATCCAAGAACCTAAAAAGAAAGCCCACGACGGGGTCAGCCATAATATCCAACAATGATAACCATCACATCTCATCAATAATTACATATCAATGGAAATACTAAGTAAGAATACGACCAATGTAATCTTACCGTCGTAACTTTACGAGAATCCACGATTCGTATCCTTAACAACGCATTAAAATAATACCGAAATATCTATACGGTATCTCAACAATACTCAAGGTTCTCAAAACATTATCATAACTCGCGATACGGAAATTATACAAAATCTGGCCAATTCAATCCATCGGATAACATCGACAATTCCAATACGATAATCGATTGTCCATCAAAGACAAGTACCAAGGAAATACGGAACATACCTCAAGATACGAAATACCATTACCATCACGTCAGTCTAATCCGAGATCAGATCAACACAACATACGGACATGGTCCTAACACAAGACCTACAAATGCATACTCATATGACAACGTCAATATGATCACAACAATAACGACAATGTATACTTATGGCCACCCATAATATACATATGCACAATAACAACAATATATGGTAATCCAACGATCCAGCGCACACAGCTATAGATTCCCATGATGATCCCATCGGACAAACGCATGGTGGCATTACCTGTCCTGCGATCCAGCGCACACACCTATAGATTCCCATGATGATCCCGTCGGACCAACGCATGGTGGACATATGACAACAATGCACAACTGCACAAAACAACAGTGCACAATACACGACAACAACAATGCACAAATGCATGACAACAACGATACACGAATGTATCACAACATGATCGACTCAAATGATAAAAATGATTAGAGTACTTGCCCCGAGTCCTTCAAGAACGATCTCAATGCCTAAACCATCACGAACCATTATCCTCAATACTCGACGGTCCAAAGTATCACGGATTGCAGATAATTCATATCTCCGTTTTTATCACGATATATCCTCGATATACAAGTATACCAATAACAAAAGCAAATCATATACATTATGATTTAGATTCCCAAAACTCGAATATGATTTATAATCTCAAGTCTCCTGTGATTACGATTATAAACATTGTTATACGAATTATAAACGAATGAAACGGAAACCATTCATTAAATACTATAAACTGAGTAAGTAATAACTTACTTCGATACCGATACAATGACGAGGAAGCTGTTACCAAATCCATTGCCGTCATCTACAAGTTCCTCGGTCCCGACCAAAGCAATCAACGAACATTCTCGAGCTTGACCGCAACACACGGTTGTAATCACTGATCAATATTCTCAACCTATTACAGTAATCGATAGACAACAAGTTCGACAACAATTAACAATCGATAAAACCAATTTACAAACCCAACGGCTCGACAATATCTCGATTAAACACTAGTCGGATCAATCCTACTCAAACCAGCACGAATTTACAACCACAACACGAAAATACTGCACTTTCTGCCTTCTTAGCGCACGTTAATCACCTAACGTATTGTGCGGTAAGTTGCTCCCGTTAGCGCGCGCTAGGCAGTAAACGTAGCGTGCGCTAATGCTGTACAAATGTATGTTTTTCAGATACCGATCAACTTATGGTGATTTCAAGAACACCAAGTGATTCTGAATCATGTTCAAAGCTATCAAAACAATGAAATCCGATATCCTTTAACATATAAAAAATCATCCAACTTATAATCCAAGTTCTATATCCATATATCATCTTCCTCAATATCAACATCATGAAACATTAAGAACGTAACAACACTTTCATAATCTATCATTACAGGGAGTAATCATCGACAATAACATCAACATCCGAAACTGAGGAGAAGGATTAATCCACTTATCTCAAGAAAACGAACAACACTATTCAAACCACAAGAATCATATCAATATCTTCATGTCAACAATAACATCATCATAATCCGGTAATCCATCTCATAATCATACTTATCAACTTGTTTATGTAATAATCATCAACTCAAGAACATCAACATTCAATCCAAAACGAAATCCAAAGATGAAGAGTAATTACCTCTTTGAAGGAATGGATTGAATCCCAAGGTTGAATCCGTTTTCAATCACTTCCAAGTTTCAAATATTGTTAGGAATGATCAACTCAAGCGTTTGGGACCTCAACTTCTCTCTAAGACCTCTCTCTATCGTCTGAAGGTGAAAGAATGGACGAAATGCTTCATAATACCCGTTTGTCCCTTATATAGAATAGATTACTAGCGTGCGCTAAACCTTATGTTTAGCATGCGCTACGGCCTTAGCGTGCGCTAACTGACCTTTGTTAGCGTGCGCTATCGCAGTCCAGAGGCAACTGTCTTACTGCATGAAGTGATTTACGTACGCAATGCCCATGCAATAGCGTACGTAAATACCTCTATTTAGCGTACGCAAGTGTCTTACCTTAGCTGCGCTACTCATAGTTGACTCGTTTGTCTGTATGCTCGGAAGACTGGTCCACACGCCGAAAGTGCTGACGAGGATAAGATTCTTTTTTGTCCGATATACAGTTAGCGTGCGCTAATCAACATGCATTAGCGTGCGCTAACACTACATTACAACATCTGTTGACTTATCAGAACGTGCGCCGAAAGTGGCCTGGTCCACACGCAGATTCCTTCCGATCTGACTGCATTAGCGTGCGTTATCTTATATCCGTAGCGTGCGCTAAACCTGCACGATAGCGTGCGCTACTCCTGATTATTAGCGTGCACTAATAATGTTACACTTAGCCATTTTCAGCTATTCTTGTCCAATCGTCTCAACATACAGAATACGAACATACGGCATACTGAATACATATACTTCTTACATCCAATTGTCGACCAAGTACGACAATTATACCAATACAGATGTCTTGGTCCTTCAATTATTGTACCCATACTGTACAGATTCCACGCTGTACAACATAACTCGGATAAAATAATCTTAAACAACAGTAGTGGAAATTCCGGATATTACATACTACACCACTTAAAATAAGTTTCGTCCTCGAAACTTGTAATCCGTCATAAAAACAAACAAATCGTTCAACCAAAATATCCCGAAACCATCACGACAACGATCAATCATCATTATTACCGAATAACCAAAATAGCATACTTACATATGCGCCAACTCGATGCTCTCCTGAGATGCTAGCAAGTGACTTCACTGTAAAGCTTCAACACGCTTACGATCACAATTCCATGGATCTCAACAAAAATTTAACATCTTCGGAAGAAATAATCTATCCGTTTCAAATCTTGTCTGCTTGATTACACAATCAAGTCCAAATCCTGATACAAATCAATAATACACGATACATCTGTGAAACAACTGCCCAACACAATGGCAACGAATCCCGAAATATCAACACAAAATCTGAACGCTCAGATGATCACCTTTAATGATCAACTCATAAATTAATCGAGAATATCATTGACATGATGAACTCTAATATGACCAATCCAAAGGTCGAAACGCAATCGAAAATATCATCACCATGATAAACTCCAACACGGTCAACACATAACCACGGAAACCGATATAGAGTTCTCAAAACGACACACCAATCACATACAGTGGATCTCAACGAAACACAACCGACTGGTGAACATTCCTCTCGGCATACGAACAACGAATCGCAAATCGACGAACATACCAATTCATACAAGGAGTGGGAACGACCACTCAATATCCAAAACAACCAGCATGGGGCACCATCCCCAAATTTACACTTACAAAGAAATCAATCAAAGATCACTATGTTAAAATTGCGCTACTACCGCACCAATGGAATCACATAGCACATATGTTCCGGTTTCACAATATCCCAAGTTTCCAAAATAATATTATGTGCATGAATCTACAACACGCAACATATTTCTCTTATCCGATAACTCAACCGATCATCACCGGATAATCAAACTGCCATACTAAAGTTCGAATCTCTTTTCCTCGTACCATACTGATGTCTTATCCAGTTCGTGAATCTCATTGAACTTCACCACGATATGCATTATGCATTAAATGCGTATGTACATCAATCACATTTTCAAAACCGATTTGAAATCATATAATCTTGTCAAGGAGACAAATTTTGAAAGTTCTTTCAAAAATTTCAAAACTCAAAACATAAATTTTGGTAAGACCACCAAATCAATTCTCGAAAAATAAATCGGCTCATTTGGTGCCAAGTATTTGATATGATTTCCTTCGAATCCACACGATTTCGTAGTTTTAAAATGAAAACTATGCAAATGATTGACCACATCCGTACTCCTATATACCAATCCGGCTCGTCACAAATCCCACTGACATTCCATCAGAAAACTACACGATAGAATCCAAAATCTCAATGTATAAACTTCGACAAAAACTCCTTTTCCACATATGACTCACAACGTCAATCATTTTCCATCCTGGATCACCTCAATTATGCTATGACAATCCATTGAAACAAATCAACACAAATGAAAGACTTCGAGAAGTTTCTTTTGAACAAGTAATCCGAACCCGAAAGGCAGGAACGACATAGATAAGCGATTGATAAAGTGTTTTACAAGTCTCGGGAGTTTTTAAGAAAGCAGAAAAGTCTTTTGAAATATTAGGGTCTCGGCCGTATCTCGTTCCGCATTACAAGAAGTTTAAAAAGTAGGAAACTCTTTTCGGACCCCAAGTCTGAGTTATAAAACAATTTCAAAAATCTATTGGGTCTCGGCCCAAAAATCGTTCTGATAAAACATCGCAAAACATTCATTTTGAAAAGTATCATTTTCAAATGCTCAAAAGCTTGATTCATATATCTCAAGATGAACTAACATGATTACATGTTCTCCTGAACAATCCACAATATTTCTCTCAAATGCAAAACTCCGTTCCAAAACTTAATCGACATATTGATTTCCAAAATCATAACTTCTCAAGATCATCAATCCTGTCCCAACTCTGTCATCTTATACTGTAACGCATAATATCTTTCTGAACCTCAGAACATATCAACTTAGAACGACAATAAATCTCAATGCAATTCAAAAATCCAATACTTACAGATCGTGAAGCCGACGATTCCCCGTGATACTGGCACATGTCTCGACTCAAGAAAATACTCGACACAGATATTTTCAAAACACACTTTTTGCAAACTCAGTTCAACTCGAGAAAACAACACAGCTCTATCTGAAGAAACACGTTAATACTATTTGGAAAAGTATATAACAAGACTAGTACTACACTGGCAAATCGCACAACGCATAAGCCCGAGTGAACAACAAAACTCACGGCTCCAATATTTTTCAATCGACAACTCAAATGACGCGACAGAAACACGACCCAACTCAACCCGACTGCCTAGGTTTTCTCAACCTAAGCTCCAATACCATATTCTGTAACACCCCCAGATCCGAACGGGAATATTACAGCGCCGTGGGCCCCGAGATGGAACCCACAAGGCAGAAGGAAATTTTCGCAAACATTTACAAACGCCCAAGAGGCTAACGACGGTATTATCTATTAAAAACATTCGAAGATTTATAAAACTCGTTTATCAAACCGTCGTAAAAACTCATTTGAAACCACAAGGCCCAAAATGCCAAAACTCAACAGTTTAAAAACACATACGTTAAGCTATCGCTTACACGTACCGACAGAATAGATTTAGAAAATGATTGCCAAAGTAACCTAAGTTACCAGATACCAAAAAGGTCATTTAAAAATACTCACGTAGCGGATAAAGACAAACAATTAAAATACTCTAGCAGCGGAATATAACAACTGATCAGAAACTCAAAACACAAATACATGCCCTTGCCAGTATCCTCCGGAAAGTTCATCTCTCCACGACCGCTACAAGCTTGACAATCCAAGAACCTAAAAAGAAAGCCCACGACGGGGTCAGCCATAATATCCAACAATAATAACCATCACATCTCATCAATAATTACATATCAATGGAAATACTAAGTAAGAATATGACCAATGTAATCTTACCGTCGTAACTTTACGAGAATCCACGATTCGTATCCTTAACAACGCATTAAAATAATACCGAAATATCTATACGGTATCTCAACAATACTCAAGGTTCTCAAAACATTATCATAACTCGCGATACGGAAATTATACAAAATCTGGCCAATTCAATCCATCGGATAACATCGACAATTCCAATACGATAATCGATTGTCCATCAAAGACAAGTACCAAGGAAATACGGAACATACCTCAAGATACGAAATACCATTACCATCACGTCAGTCTAATCCGAGATCAGATCAACACAACATACGGACATGGTCCTAACACAAGACCTACAAATGCATACTCATATGACAACGTCAATATGATCACAACAATAACGACAATGTATACTTATGGCCACCCATAATATACATATGCACAATAACAACAATATATGGTAATCCAACGATCCAGCGCACACAGCTATAGATTCCCATGATGATCCCATCGGACCAACGCATGGTGGCATTACCTGTCCAGCGATCCAGCGCACACAGCTATAGATTCCCATGATGATCCCGTCGGACCAACGCATGGTGGACATATGGCAACAATGCACAACTGCACAAAACAACAGTGCACAATACACGACAACAACAATGCACAAATGCATGACAACAACGATACACGAATGTATCACAACATGATCGACTCAAATGATAAAAATGATTAGAGTACTTGCCCTGAGTCCTTCAAGAACGATCTCAATACCTAAACCATCACGAACCATTATCCTCAATACTCGACGGTCCAAAGTATCACGGATTGCAGATAATTCATATCTCCGTTTTTATCACGATATATCCTCGATATACAAGTATACCAATAACAAAAGCAAATCATATACATTATAATTTAGATTCCCAAAACTCGAATATGATTTATAATCTCAAGTCTCCTGTGATTACGATTATAAACATTGTTATACGAATTATAAACGAATGAAACGGAAACCATTCATTAAATACTATAAACTGAGTAAGTAATAACTTACTTCGATACCGATACAATGACGAGGAAGCTGTTACCAAATCCATTGCCGTCATCTACAAGTTCCTCGGTCCCGACCATAGCAATCAACGAACATTCTCGAGCTTGACCGCAACACACGGTTGTAATCACTGATCAATATTCTCAACCTATTACAGTAATCGATAGACAACAAGTTCGACAAACAACCACAACACGAAAATACTGCACTTTCTGCCTTCTTAGCGCACGTTAATCACCTAACGTATTGTGCGCTAAGTTGCTCCCGTTAGCGCGCGCTAAGCGCAAAGCGTAGTGCGCTAATCTTTGTACAAATGTATGTTTTTCAGATACCGATCAACTTATGGCGATTTCAAGAACACCAAGTGATTATGAATCATGTTCAATGCTATCAAAACAACGAAATCCGATATCCTTTAACATATAAACAATCATCCAACTTATAACCCAAGTTTTATATCCATATACCATCTTCCTCAATATCAACATCATGAAACATTAAGAACGTAACAACACTTTCATAATCTATCATTACAGGGAGTAATCATCGACAATAACATCAACATCCGAAACTGAGGAGAAGGATTAATCCACTTATCTCAAGAAAACAAACAACACTATTCAAACCACAAGAATCATATCAATATCTTCATGTCAACAATAACATCATCATAATCCGGTAATCCATCTCATAATCATACTTATCAACTTGTTTATGTAATAATCATCAACTCAAGAACATCAACATTCAATCCAAAACGAAATCCAAAGATGAAGAGTAATTACCTCTTTGAAGGAATGGATTGAATCCCAAGGTTGAATCCGTTTTCAATCACTTCCAAGTTTCAAATATTGTTAGGAATGATCAACTCAAGTGTTTGGGACCTCAACTTCTCTCTAAGACCTCTCTCTATCGTCTGAAGGTGAAAGAATGGACGAAATGCTTCATAATACCCGTTTGTCCCTTATATAGAATAGATTACTAGCGTGTGCTAAACCTTATGTTTAGCGTGCGCTACGGCCTTAGCGTGCGCTAACTGACCTTTGTTAGCGTGCGCTATCGCAGTCCAGAGGCAACTGTCTTACTGCATGAAGTGATTTACGTACGCAATGCCCATGCAATAGCGTACGTAAATACCTCTATTTAGCGTACGCAAGTGTCTTACCTTAGCGTGCGCTACTCATAGTTGACTCGTTTGTCTGTATGCTCCGAAGACTGGTCCACACGCCGAAAGTGCTGACGAGGATAAGATTCCTTTTTGTCCGATATACAGTTAGCGTGCGCTAACACTACATTACAACATCCGTTGACTTATCAGAACGTGCGCCGAAAGTGGCCTGGTCCACACGCAGATTCCTTCCGATCTGACTGCATTAGCGTGCGTTATCTTATATCCGTAGCGTGCGCTAAACCTGCACGATAGCGTGCGCTACTCCTGATTATTAGCGTGCGCCACTCCTGATTATTAGCGTGCGCTAATAATGTTACACTTAGCCATTTTCAGCTATTCTTGTCCAATCGTCTCAACATACAGAATACGAACATACGGCATACTGAATACATATACTTCTTACATCCAATTGTCGACCAAGTACGACAATTATACCAATACAGATGTCTTGGTCCTTCAATTATTTTACCCATACTGTACAGATTCCACGCTGTACAACATAACTCGGATAAAATAATCTTAAACAACAGTAGTGGAAATTCCGGATATTACAACCTTGATAACCGGACTTGGAGTAACTTAAACAATAGGCAACTTGCATCTTGGGGAAGGGATCTAAGTGGTAAAGGCAAAACAATAAAAGAATTTTAGCATTTTATTTATTATAAAAGCAGCAGGATTCTCAGCAGCATGCTTTGTGAAAGGCGGGTATCACCTTGGAGACAAACCCCATATTTTACTCTTGTTTGCAAGTGACGTGGGTAACCTTGTATTTTCTTTTCCTTATTTTAAGACCAGCTTGTAATAATTTAGATTATCTTGTCAGGCTACTTTTGCCTATAAATAGTGGCGATGGAGTTGTAATGAAGCAGATTATTGAATGATAAAACAACATACCTTGTGTATTGTTTAAGTGTTGGACGAGTTTCCTTTAAAACTTTGATTATTATTCGACGCGTTTTCGAATCTTAATCTGATCGATTCTCAATAGGTCTTGAGAAGAAATCACTTTATCGAATTATAGGTTTAGTTCGATAAAACAATTGTTTCCTGTCCTGTTTCGATATTCTTCTTGTTTTCGATACAGGGTTGTACTTGATCGGGATTTCGCATCAAGTGTTGTTCGATAGTTCGAACTTGTTTCCTGTTTTCAATTAGCATCCGACCGAAACTTGCTATTTCTAGTGCCACTATTTCGAGGTTGCCTGTTTCGAGTCATTTCCATTCGGCCAGTTCCTGTCTTGTTGCTGTATTGAGTTGCCGTCATCATTTCCTATCACGTGCGCACACCGCTAGCCAGTGTTATTGCTATAGCGAACTGTTGTTATCAGTTCCTGACAGTTTCTTGCTGTTCGCTTCGGCTCGTCAAAACAGCTTGCCGCTGTATCGATAGAGAATCCATATCATAAGTGGTATTGGATCCCAGGCTCTTGATATTTGGCATTATGGATCTCAACGATGCTGATTTCTTGGCAAAACTTCGCGACGCATTGCGGGACATACCAGAAAAATGCGACCATTGTTAGCAACCTAGACGTGGTGACTATGAGCGACCCTCACGCCATGTCGAAGAGTTCAAGGTTAATGAGCTTTCGGAGTTCGTTGGCGGAATAGACCCTCAAGTTTACCTGGAATGGGAACGTAAAATTAATCGTATGTTCGAGTTCAAAGACCTCGACGATGAGAAACGGTGCAAGTATGCAATTCTCAAGTTGGGGAAAGGCGCTTCGCTTTGGTATAAAGGAGTGAAAACGCGAATAACCCGTGCAGGAAAAGAAAAGATCCATTCGTGGGATTCGTTAAAAAGGAAACTTCATTAGAGATATGTACCAACGTCGCATCGATTGTCCTTGTACAGGAAGATTGCAGACCTCATGCAAGGAAAATTGAGTGTCAATGAATACATTGAGGAATTTGAGAATCTGGCCTTAATGGGACAAATAAAGGAGAATGATGAGCAGAAGATGTCGCGATTCTTGCGTGGCTTGAACCGAAGCATAGCTAACTCGGTGGAATTATATCCATACGAGGACTTCGATACATTATGTGGGCTATGTGTGAAGTTGGAAGCTCAAAACAGGATGTTGTTATATAAACCCGAGTTTCCAGCCAAATTTGGAAACCCAAGTGTCGGTTCTAGTTCCACTACTAAGGCAACTATACCGACTCTGGTCCCTGTTGCGATTCCTAAGGCCCCCTACGTACCGAAGGAGATGAGTTTGGCCAAAGTGAGATGTTTCCAATGTCAAGGGTTCGGACATTATGAAAATGCTTGTCCGAACAAACGAGTGGTAACACTAAGAGAAGCTGTCACGATCCGAGACGAGTTGTTGGTGGAGGACGAAAAGGTGAGACTGGGTGATGTATTTGATTTCAGCATGAAGGACGAAGAAGGAGAAGAATGTGAGACTTACGATGCTCCAAACTATGACACGGCTTTAGTTCTGCGTACTCTACAAGCCAAAGCTGTTTCGAATGATTCGGAACAGTGGGATCAAATATTTCACACTAAGTGTCAAATTGGAAATAAATGGTGTAGTTTGATCGTTGATGGAGGGAGTTGCACCAATGTAGCTTCTAGTGAGATGGTGACTAAACTCGTGCTGACCACTACGGCTTACCTGAAACCTTACACGTTGCATTGGCTCGATGATGGGAGCAAAATAAGGGTGACTAAACAAGTGAGGATTGGACTAACCATGGGTTTATATGAAGACAACGTATTGTGTGATGTACTCCCAATGGATGCGTGACATGTACTTTTGGTAAGGCCATGGATGTTTGATAGGGACGTTTTACACCGAGGAAGAAGCAATGAGTACGAGTTACGGGATAAGGGTAAAAAGATTATGCTTAAACCAATGTCACCTCAAGCTATTGATACGAATTACGTAAGTAATGCGTATAAAATACAACGGAAGATTATTATGTCTTGACGATTATCAAAGTATCACTCGAAAATTACAAGGGGTGACCGAACTTAAATGGATTTCGGCCGTGAAGTAGTATGGTATACGGGTTTGGATGTGTTTTATCGAACTAGACCTATAACTCGATAAAAGTAATCTCTCCTCAAGACCTATTGAGAATTGATCAAGTTAAAATATCGAGACGCATCGAAACAATAACTAAAGTTTTGTTGAACTCGTTCAACGTATATTTCAAATAAATACAAGGTTTATTAATTTTCAAGATGATTTACAAATACCACAAGTACTACTATATATAGTAGTTTCCAACCGTAAGAAGATACAACAAAACGAGAAAACGAAACTTCCTAGCAATATACCAATCGGCCGAAATATCCAAGGATGGGATCAAGAAGATTTTGTCCAAGATATCAAGCATCTTGGATTTATTTGGTGACTAAGACATGAAGAAAATCCTTGATGAAAGTCTTCATCCCATATCATGCTTGGGCCGATTTGTGGGGAAGGTGGGGAAGGAGCATTTTGGACTTATCATGGTGATTATGACATGAAGAAGATATTTGATGAAAGTCTTCATCAAATCTTATTGCTTGGGCCGATTTTGTAGTAAGGTGGGGAAGGAGAAATATCTTCATTATCTTGTCAAAGATATGAAGTCAAGTAAGGTCCCTTTCAAGCATGTCTTGGCCGAATCTTCATGCTTTTGGACCGATCCCGTCGTCAAGTTTTACGTTACTCCTGTTCCGATTAACAACGTAACTCCAATCCGCGTGTTCTTTTCTCCCAAGTATAATGATGCATGGCCATGCGAATTTGCATCGTCGTGGATGTCGATTTTTATTGGAGCTTCTTCGATTGGAATATTAGATATCGTATCAGCTATTCACTCTATGAGTTCTAGTCGGAGTGAAAAAACAAAACTGGCCATGTTTGCTAGCGAACGGGATGTGGAACATGCTATTAATGATGGCGAGTGTGTGTACTTGTTGATTCTAAAGGAGACATGGAATGGTAACATGGTTGTGCGGAACGACGAAAGGATGGATGCCTAATTGCATGAATTTGTGGATGTTTTTCCCGAAGAATTACTGTCGGGTTTGCCACCTATTCGTGGGATTGAACATCAGATCGACCTTATACCGGGTGCATCGCTCCCTAACAAAGCTGCCTATAGATGTAATCCCGAGGAGACGAAGGAATTACAAAAACAAATCGAAGAACTAATGAACCGCGGGTATGTTCGAGAAAGCCTAAGTCCTTGTGCGGTTCCGGTATTACTGGTTCCTAAGAAGGCGGATCTTGGCGAATGTGTATTGAAAATCGAGCCGTGAATAATATAACCATCAAGTATCGATTTTCGATTCCGAGGCTTGATGACATGTTGGACGAATTACACGGATCCATGATCTTTTCAAAAGTTGACCTACGAAGTGGTTATCACCAAATCCGGATGCGAGAAGGAGATGAGTGGAAGACGGCCTTCAAAACTAAACACGGACTGTATGAATGGACCGTTATGCCGTTCGGCCTTACAAATGTGTCGAGTACCTTCATGCGCTTGATGAATGAGGTGCTTAAGCCATTCTGGGAGAAATTTGTGGTTGTATATCTAGACGATATTTTGATTTATAGCCGCTCGTTGCAAGAACATTTCGGACACTTGAGACAAGTCTTCGAAACCCTTAGGGACCAAAGGATGTATGGGAAAAGGGAGAAGTGCTCATTTTTGGTCGAAAGTATAGTTTTTCTTGGCTATGTTGTTTCAAAGGATGAAGTGTCGGTCGATCAAGCAACGATCGAAGCAATTAAGTCCTGGCCAGTTCCCACTACAGTGACGGAAGTTAGATCGTTCCACGGACTGGCTTCATTTTACCGAAGATTCATTCGAGATTTCAGCACCATTGCAAGCCCAATAACCGAATGTTTGAAGAAAGGTACGTTTAATTGGAGCCGGGCTGCTCAAGAGTCGTTCGTAAATTTGAAGGCAAAGTTGTGCGAAGCACCAATCTTAGCATTACCCGATTTTTCGCAACCATTCGAGATGGAATGTGATGCTATCGGAGTTTGCATTTGAGCGGTTCTCATTCAAGGAAAGTGGCCTATTGCTTATTTTTCAGAAAAGTTAAACAGTGCTCGTCTCAATTATTGTACATACGACAAGTAGTTTTACGCTATTACGAGGGCTCTAGATCATTGGAGTCACTATCTTCGGCCGAATCATTTCATCATACATTTGGACCATGAATCATTGAAGTATATTAACGGACAACACAAGTTAAGTCCCAGGCATGCGAAGTGGGTGGAATTTTTACAATCATTTCACTTCTCATCAAAGTATAAGGATGGCAAGAGCAATATTGTAGCAGATGCATTGTCTAGGCGTTATGCCTTACTCTCTACTCTTGATGTTCGTTTGCTTTGATTCGAGACAGTGAAGGAATATTACGACGGTGATGCGGATTTTGGCGAGACCTTCGCCCTTTGCAAATCTGGCCTGATGGGAGAATTTTCGATATAGGAAGGCTTCCTTTTTAAGGGAAATCGTCTTTGCCTACCCAAGCACACGATTCGAGAATTGCTGGTTCGGGAGGCTCATGGGGGAGGGTTGGCTGGCCACTTTGGTTCGACTAAGACATTAGATGTGCTGAAGGAACATTTTTATTGGCCAAAGATGCAGGGGGATGTTAGTAACATAATTAGTAAGTGTGGTACATGCCATGTTGCGAAGAGTTCATTCAAACTAGGAATATACACACCTTTACCGATTTTGGAAAGGCCATGGGAAGATGTCTCGATGGATTTTATTGTGGCTTTACCTCGTACTCAACGAGGAAGGGATGCGATTATAGTAGTCGTAGATCGTTTTTCGAAAATGGCTCATCTTGTAGCGTGCCACAAGACAGACGATGCAAGCAATGTGGCCGACTTATATTTTCGAGAGGTGGTAGGTTTACATGGGATTCCGAAGACTATTGTTTCCGATCGAGACTCCAAATTTCTCAGCTACTTTTGGAACACTCTATGGAGGAAGGTGGGAACAAAACTTTTGTTTATCACTTCACACCACCCTCAAACCGACGGGCAAATTGAAGTGACTAATCGAACCCTGGGAACACTGTTGCGAGGCCTGGTAGGCAAGACACAAAAGGACTGGGATCTAAAACTGGCACATGCGGAGTTTGCTTATAACTGTTCTCCTACTCATGCCACGACGCGTTCTCCATTCGAAGTAGTTTACGGCCTAAATCCTTACATACCGCTAGACTTAATTCCATTATCGAATGACGAATTGGTGCATAAGGACGCAGAGGCAAAACTAAAATCAATGATGAAATTACACGAAAAGGTGCATAACCGAATCAATGAGATAAATGAGACGTACAAAAGAAAGTCGAACAAACAAAGAAAACCAAGAGTATTCGAGGTTGGGGATTTAGTTTGGGTGCATTTGAGGAAAGAACGATTCCCGAGTAAGTGTAAGAACAAGTTAATGCCACGAGGTGAGGGACCATTTAAATAGTTGCAAAGGTGAACAACAATGCTTACAAGTTAGAACTTCCGGGTGATTGTGGAGTGCATGCTACTTTCAACATAGGTGATCTATCTCTTTATCTCGACGACAATGGGATTGCGGAATTGAGGACAATTCCTTTTAAAGAAGGAGGGAATGATACGAAACCGACTACTCCAAGCGAAGAAAACGAAGTAAGGATTGACGTAAAACACCTCGACCATACTCCAACATACTTAGGCGAGAAAACGGGTACGAGACCCGGAGTTAACTTGATAACCGGACTTGGAGTAACTTAAACAATAGACAACTTGCATCTTGGGGAAGGGGTCCAAGTGGTAAAGGCAAAACAATAAAAGAATTTCAGTGTTTTATTTATTATAAAAGCAGCAGGATTCTCGGCAGCATGCTTTGTGAAAGGCGGCTATCACCTTGGAGACAAAACCCATCTTTTACTCTTGTTTGCAAGTGACGTGGGGAACCTTGTATTTTCTTTTCCTTATTTTAAGACCAGCTTGTAATAGTTTAGATTATCTTGTCAGGCTACTTTTGCCTATAAATAGTGGCGATGGAGTTGTAATGAAGCAGATTATTGAATGATAAAACAACATACCTTGTGTATTGTTTAAGTGTAATCTGATCGATTCTCAATAGGTCTTGAGAAGAAATCACTTTATCGAATTATAGGTCTAGTTCGATAAAACAATTGTTTCCTATCCTATTTTGATATTCTTCTTGTTTTCGATACAGGGTTGTACTTGATCGGGATTTCGCATCAAGTGTTGTTCGCTAGTTCAAACTTGTTTCCTGTTTTCAATTAGCATCCAACCGAAACTTGCTGTTTCGAGTGCCGATGTTTGGAGGTTGCCTGTTTTGAGTCATTTCCATTCGGCCAGTTCCTGTCTTGTTGCTGTATCGAGTTTCCGTCATCGTTTCCTATCACGTGCGCATACCGCTATCTAGTGTTATTGCTATAGCGAACTGTTGTTATCAGTTCCGGACAGTTTCTTGTTGTTCGCTTCCGCTCGTCAAAACAGCTTGCCACTGTATCGATAGAGAATCCGTATCAGGATATGAGTAATATACCATATGCATCGGATGTGGGTAGCCTTATATATACTTTATTGTGTATGAGACCTGACATTGCGCATGCTGGGAGCGTAGTAAGTAGCTTTTGGGCTAACCCAGTTAGGGAATATTAGACTGCCGTAAAAAGAACGTTCTCAAGTACTTTAGAAGGACTAGAGACCTGATTCTTAAATATGATGGTGGAGAACTGAATGTAATGGGATTCACTTTATTGGACTTCTAAGGACAGAAAGACGATTCTATGTCTACTTCTGGCTACATTTACTCTTAATGGAGGAGCAGTATCTTGGCATAGTGCCAAGTATAGCGCGACTGCTGGTTCTACCTGTTAGGCTGAGTATAAAGCGGCCTCGTAGGCCTCCAAAGGAAGGATTAAGAAGTTAATGGGTAAACTTCACGTGACACCATGTGTTGTGCTGCCTATTTTTATTTTTTATACGATAACAATAGAGCAGTAGCACAGGCCTAGGAGCCGAGGTTTCACAACAGTACCAAACATATTGAGAGAGAGTATCATCTCGTAATAGAATTTGTTCGCAAAGAGATACATTGTGCTGCATAGAGTAGAGTCAGCCGACAACATCGCTGATCCACTGATCAAGCCACTTTCTCAGATTAGCTTGGAGCGTCATCTGGAGAACATGGGTATTAGATACCATAGTGTGTGGCATTGAGTGCAAGTGGGAGATTGTTAGGAGTATGCCCTCGAATGCCACTCAGAGGATGTTGAGTGAGGGCATTGTACTTGTTATTATGTAATTCATTATCATAAGGCAACAGATGTTTCTTTATTTACTGGTAGTTACTGGAATTCCTAACTCGTAAATATACATATAGAAACTAGTCCATGTATTTGAGAGGAAAACGTTCCACTCCTTATTGGATAAGGCAGCTCAAATACTTAATCGTTCGCAAGTCGATGAAACTTGACTGGGCGTTAAGTTTATGTGAAGACTTGTATGGCATGTTCTTTGACAACGAGAGTGCCTGTCGAACACTTATGGTTAGTGGGAGCACACGTTATAGGTATGCTAATTAGATTAGTATACTCGAACCGACTCAACCTCGATTCGTCGCACAGATTCACTCCGGGACAGTCAATGACGGAATCGAAAGGTTGTGATAGGTATCCGTGAACCTTTGACTTGAGGATTTAGTAGGGATGTGCTTGTGACGTCAAGATTTTCATTAGAGTAGTTCGACCCTGTAAACCGGAAGGCAGGGGTCAACATCGACGTGCATCTTGACGGGCAAGTAGCATGTAATACCCGGTTGTAATTCAGTCATTATCATTCAGTAATTGTCACTCAGTAATTATTCACTCATTAATGGTCATTCATCGTTCATATTCATTCATTGTATTCACCGATCAGAGTAATTGTATCGTACATCAGTTATTATTCGTTGTCCTACCTGGTTGGAGGATCGAACCGTGGTCATCATCGTTGTCATCTTCATAATGGGCTGTGTGTGAGGAGTAGCGCACACTACGTACTCTCTTTAGCGCGCGCTAATTTAGTACGGGTAGTGCACGCTACCTCTCCGTATTAGCGCACGCTAATGTGGTTTAGGCCCGTAGCCCAGAAAGCACTGGACTGCAGTCACGTTAGAGTAGTGCACACTACGAATGGTAAGTAGCGCACGCTAGTAAGTTTGGATAGCGCCCGCTATGCAGTCAGTGTAGCGCGCGCTAAGACCGATCAGGCAGAGTCCAGTGGGTACTGGACTGATTTTGGAATAATTCCTAGCACACGCTATGAGTGGATTTTAGCGTACGCTAAAGGGGTAGTAGCGCACGCTGATTATCGGACGTAGCGCGCGCTATTGCGAGCAGGTCAGAGGACAGGAGGTTCTGGACTTCAGTTACGGAGCATTAGATATTCAGTTAGCGCGCACTAATACAAGGTTAACGCACGCTAAGTATATGGCTGTAGCGCACGCTACAAAAGGTACGTAGCGCACGCTACCGTTTTGGTTAGAGGGTACTGGACTACCCAGAACACCCGTTAATGCACGCTAAATATCAGGGCTTAGCGTGCGCTAAATCGTAATTACTATAAATAGGACAGTCCGGCTCAGATTCATCATTTTTACTTCTCACTTCGATTCCGGGCGATTTTGGGCGATTCAGAGAAATCTTTTCGAGCTACACTCATCCATTATCATCTTCAAGCTTATCATTTGGATTTATCATCATTTCATCCTCTCCAACACATCAAATCAAGGCAATAATCTCTTGGATCTAGAATATCGGATTTTGAGTATTTTCCTTCCGATCTCTTCGTGTAAGTTTGGATTTATGTTGGAACATGTTAGATATGGATTATCTACCTTGAAAAATGTATTCCTACGGATTTATTGATATGTTTTTCGGAGTTGATGAACATTTGTAGAATTAATCAAGAACCCTTGATGTTGATACGAAACTGACTACTCCAAGCGAAGAAGACGAAGTAAGGATTAACGTAAAACACCTCGACCATACTCCAACGTGCTTAGGCGAGAAAACGGATACAAGACCCGGAGTTACCTTGATAACCGGACTTGGAATAACTTAAACAATAGGCAACTTGCATCTTGTGGAAGGGGTCCAAGTGGTAAAACAATAAAAGAATTTCAACATTTTCTTTATCATAAAAGCAGCAGGATTCTCGGCAGCATGCTTTGTGAAAGGTGGCTATCACCTTGGAGACAAAACCCATCTTTTACTTTTGTTTGCAAGTGACGTGGGGAACCTTGTATTTTCTTTTCCTTATTTTAAGACCAGCTTGTATTAGTTTATATTATCTTGTCAGGTTACTTTTGCCTATAAATAGTGGCGATGGAGTTGTAATGAAGGAGATGATAAAACAACATACCTTGTGTATTTTTTAAGTGTTGGACGAGTTTCCTTCAAAACTTTGATTATTATTCGACGCGTTTTCGAATCTTAATCTGATTGATTCTCAATAGGTCTTGAGAAGAAATCACTTTATCGAATTATAGGTCTAGTTCGATAAAACAACTATTTCTTGTCCTGTTTCGATATTCTTCTTGTTCTCGATATAGGGTTGTACTTGATCGGGATTTCGCATCAAGTGTTGTTCGATAGTTCGAACTTGTTTCCTTTTTTCAATTAGCATCCGAACGAAACTTGCTGTTTCGAGTGCTGCTGTTGGGAGGTTGCCTGTTTCGAGTCATTTCCATTCGGCCAGTTCCTGTCTTGTTGCTGTATAGAGTTGCTGTCATAATTTCCTATCGCGTGCGCATACCGCTAGCCAGTGTCATTGCTGTAGCGAACTGCTGTTATCAGTTCCTGACAGTTTCTTGTTGTTTGCTTCCGCTCGTCAAAACAGCTTGCCACTGTACCGATAGAGAATTCACATCATAAATAAGAATTCGTATCATAAGTGGCATAGGAGCCCACATTCTTGATCTTTGGCATTATGGATCTCAATGATGCTGATTTCTTGGCGAAACTTCGCGACGCATTACGTGACATACCAGAACAACGCGACCAGTGTTGGCAACCTAGGCGTGGTGACTATGAACGACCCTCAAGCCATGTCGAAGAGTTCAAGGTGAACGAGCTTTTGGAGTTCATTGGCAGAACAGGCCCTGAGGTTTACCTGGAATGGGAACGTAAAATTGATCGTATGTTCGAGTTCAAAGACCTCGACGATGAGAAACGGTGCAAGTATGCAATTCTCAAGTTGGGGAAAGGCGCTTCGCTTTGGTATGAAGGAATGAAAACAAGAAAAACCCGTGCAGGAAAAGAAAAGATTCGTTCGTGGGATTCATTAAAAAGAAAACTTCGTAAGAGATATGTACCAATGTCGCATCGGTTGTCCTTGTACAGGAAGATTGCAGACTTCATGCAAGGAAAATTGAGTGCTAGTGAATACATTGAGGAATTTGAGAATCTGACCTTAATGGGAGAAATAGAGGAGAATGAGGAGCAGAAGATGTCGCGATTCTTGCGTGGCTTGAACCGAAACATAGCTAACTCGGTGGAATTATATCCATACGAGGACTTCGATATATTATGTGGGCTATGTGTGAAGTTGGAAGCTCAAAATAGGATGAATTTGTATAAACCCGAGTTTCCAGCCAAATTTGGAAACCCAAGTGTCGGTTCTAGTTCCACTACTAAGGCAACTATATCGACTCTGGTCCCTGTTGCGATTCCTAAGGCCCCCTACGTACCGAAGGAGACGAGTTTGGCCAAAGTGAAATGTTTCAAATGTCAAGGGTTCGGACATTATGAAAATGCTTGTTCGAACAAACGAGTGGTAACACTAAGAGAAGCTGTCACGATCCGAGACGAGTTGTTGGTCGAGGACGAAAAGGAGAGACTGGGTGATGTATTTGAATTCAACATGGAGGACGAAGAAGGAGAATAATGTGGGACTTACGATGCTCCAAACTATGATAGGACTTTAGTTCTGCATACTCTACAAGCCAAAGCTGTTTCCAATGATTCGGAACAACGGGATCAAATATTTCACACAAAGTGTCAGATCGGAAATAAATGGTGTAGTTTGATCGTTGATGGAGGGAGTTGCACCAACGTAGCTTCCAGCGAGATGGTGACTAAACTCGGACTGGCCCCTACGGCTCACCCGAAACCTTACACTTTGCATTGGCTCGATGATGGGTGCAAAATAAGAGTGACTAAACAAGTGAGGATTGGACTAACCATGGGTTCATATGTAGACAACGTATTATGTGATGTACTCCCGATGGATGCATGCCATGTACTGTTGGGAAGGCCCTGGATGTTTGATAGGGACATTTTACACCGAGGAAGAAGCAATGAGTATGAGTTACGGGATAAGGGCAAAAAGATTGTGCTTAAACCAATGTCACCTCAAGCTATTCACTCTATAAGTTCTATTCGGAGTGAAAAACCAGAACTGGCCATGTTTTCTAGCGAACGGGATATGGAACATGCTATTAGTAATGGCGAGTGCATGTACTTGTTGATTCTGAAGGAGAAACAGAATGGTAACATGGTTGTGCGGAACGACGAAAGGATGGATGCCTTAGTGCACGAATTTCCGGATGTTTTTCCCGAAGAATTACCATCGAGTTTGCCACCTATTCGTGGGATTGAACATCAGATCGACCTCATACCGGGTGCGTCGCTCCCTAACAAAGCTGTCTATAGATGTAATCCCGAGGAGACGAAGGAATTACAAGACCAAATCGAAAAACTAATGAACCGCGGGTATGTTCGAGAAAGTCTGAGTCCTTGTGCGGTTCCGGTATTACAGGTTCCTAAGAAAGACGGATCTTGGCGAATGTGTATTGACAGTCGAGCCGTGAATAATATAACCATCAAGTATCGATTTCCGATTTCGAGGCTTGATGACATGCTAGACGAATTACATGGATCCGTGATCTTTTCAAAAGTTGACCTACGAAGTGGTTATCACCAAATCCAGATTCGAGAAGGAGATGAGTGGAAGACGGCCTTCAAAACTAAACACGGACTGTATGAATGGACCGTCATGCCGTTCGTCCTTGCAAATGCGCCGAGTACTTTCATGCGCTTGATGAATGAGGTACTTAAGCCATTTTTAGAGAAATTTGTGGTTGTATACTTAGATGATATTTTGATCTACAGCCGGTTGTTGCAAGAACATTTCGAACACTTGAGACGAGTCTTCGAAACCCTTAGGGACCAAAGGCTGTATGGAAAAAAGGAGAAGTGCTCATTTTTGGTCGAAAGTATAGTCTTTTTGGGCTATGTTGTTTCAAAAGATGGAGTGTCGGTCGATCAAGCAAAGATCGAAGAAATTAAGTCTGGCGCTTCCCTACAGTTTCTTCTTTGTTCGCTTCGCTCGTCAAAGCGACTTGCCATTTGATAGAGAATTCGCATCATAAATAAGAATTCGTATCAGATGTTGACTTTGGTTATTTTTTGGGGTTTCTGATTATAGTTGTCGTAACTTCGAGTTGTGGTTTCTATTGGAATATTGATATCATTGAAGGTGTTTTGTTGGATTGAACTACTCATTTTTGGAGTTGGTTTCGATATATTTGGGTTTTGGTTGTAATCAAGGGTTGATGTTCGCTAAGTAGTTGTTTGAATGCCTCAATGAGTTTGGATATTGTTGTCTCGACCTTTGAGTTAGTCGTAATTCAGGCTTGATACGTATATTGAGCGGATTATTGGTAATTGTGTTATTCAAGATTGTTCGAGCGACCGACATCTCTTTTTAGGACGTTGTTTGAGGAAGGACATTTCAACACTCGTATTGAGTAAGTAAATTCTTACCCGGTTAAAAGGATATTCATTCCTTACATTGTTGTTCATTCATATATGTAATTCACTCATAATATATCGTTCATGTCGGGACTCGTATTTATCAACTCATCATGTAACTCACAAGTAACGACGGTTCCAAATCATTTCATTCAAGCTATCACACGTTGTGCCATTATTTCATCTCGGTGAGTCGTTCTTGATCCTTATCGGATTCTATTCATTACTCCTCACATTGGTCATTTTTGTTCTGGTGATCTTCTGGAATTATATTGCATGGACGATTGGCGCATGTGTGGAATTTTAGTCGGGCACACTATGGTCATGTGTATATGCGGGACTCCGGACACATTGGACTGTGTGCATGGTAATGTGTATACCGGGGACTCCGGACACATTGGACCGTGAGACTAATTAGGCCAATAGCGGGTGTATATGCGGGACTCCGAACACTCGGCTACTTGTGCTCTTATGCATTTCATTCGGGCGTACATTGATGCTAATCATTCAACTTAATTCATTAATTCATTTATGTGATTGTTGTATACTGTTCAACTCTTGAGGATTATTGTTTTGTGTAACTGACCCCGTTGGGGGATGTTGATTTCAGGTCATGGCATGGCTAAGACACGGGAAGAGAACGTTGATGGCGAGGAGTCCCAATGATACTAGTAGGGGTCCAAGTCCTTTTCAGTCATTCGTGTTTACTTCATTATATTTCCGCTGTAGACTTCGATTTGAATACTCATTTTATTCAGTGTTGTATATTTTATCTTCATATAAAATATGCATGTGTTCTGTATGATCTTGGGTGTGTTGTAATGAAACTCCTCATCGGAGTAATTAATGATATAATGTGGTTCGGTACTACAATTATATTACTTAATTCATTAATGTCATTCGCCTAGTGGGTCCCAGTCGGGGGTCCACGGGGCACTGTAATATTCACCTAGTTTGGGGTGTTACAGAGTTGGTATCAGAGCGTGGTTTTGAATACTACCTTCCGAGTCATGACTCATTGAAATCATCGTTCATCAGACTAGTATCATTAGACTTTCGCGTCACGTGTGACCTGTGCAAGAGCCGAGCCCCTCAGACAAAAGAACAGTAAGATTTCTGACGCCATGGTATAATTTCTGGCAATAAGAATCACTCATTCATCATTCAACAGTCAACAATCCTCATTCATCATTTTCATTTGTGATCGTGCCGATCATGTTAACTCATTAATCACTCAGTTCATTTCACTGTTCAGTTGTTGATCTTGAGGATCGTATCATTAATCTTGTTAACTTGTTCAAGATAATCATTTCAAGAATTTCATCAGATAATCTCGTCACTTCAGTTGATCATTCATGTAACATTGCGTTGAGCGCATGTGCTCATTTTCATCATTTCGTAACGTAATCATAATGTGATATTCATGCGAGATATATAATCATCTTGTGACTTTCCCACTTCAGTATGGAAAGAGCTGGCAGAGGACGGGGGGAAGAGGCCGCGGTGCAGGCCGAACGCCGAGAACTCGTGTGAATATACGTGCGAACGCGAGGAATAATGCTAATTCATCGAGTAGTGACGCCGCCACTCATTCTCCTCGAAATGATCATTCACTATCAGGGAGTCGTACCCGGGACACAGCTCATTCAGAGGGTGTTCGGGTTGACCCACTCGCTTTTATGCAGGACAAAAGGGCGACATCTCTCACCAAAGACCACCTACTTGTGAGGGCTCATCTGAGCCGGCGGATATTGTTCACTGCCTCGAGCATTTCGAGAAGTTGTTTGCCATGGTGGAGTGTCCCGAAGGGCACAAAGTTTCAGTCGCGGCTTACTATCTGGGTAAGAGCGCTCATTCATGGTGGTTATTGTTGAAGCCCACCGACGGATTTTATACTTGGGATCAATTCAAGACCCTCATGATGGAGAGGTATTATCCGGCCCCTCTCAGAGAGGCCAAGTTATCAGAATTACTCACTCCCGACCTCTCAGCGGACGATGATGTTCTCACCATCGCCGAGAAATTTCAGGATCTTCTTCCTTTCGCCTCATCTATTACTCACTCTGAGGCAGACAAGATCAAGTATTTCAGCAAGAGGTTGAAACCTCGTATGCGGATGCAGTTGCTTAATCACAATTGCACCACTCTGGCCGAATTCATCGAGAAAACTCTTACTTATGAGCTTACTGCTAAGGACATTGCTAAGCAGCAACCTTCATCTGCTAGCAATAATTCAAAGAATCGTAATCAGTCTGAAGGCAGTTAGGCAACTTTCAAGAAGCCTCGAGCAGGATCTACTTTCACTGAGCGACCTCTTATGGCGTCCAGACCCGCAGAATCTCAGTCACGAGCGGCCAGTTCGGCCATTACCTGTTTCAACTGTGGAGAATAGGGTCATTACAGCACGAAGTGTTTGAGGCAAACCGTCACGTGCGATAACTATGGAATGGCGGGGCATAAGGCCCGTTTTTGCCGAAGGGACTCCAAACCTACTCCGGCGTCATCTCAGGCCCCGAAACAGTCAGCGGTTCTGAATCAGGCTACTCAGTCCGCGTCGTTTAAGACGATGGGAGCTAACAAAGGCGGAGCCCACAGCTATCAGGCAGGAGCATCCGGTTCCGGGGCTGGCAATCCCCGAATTTATGAGATGAAGAGAGCTGATGATCCGGAAGCCCGAATAATCTCAGGTACACTCAAAATTCTATCTCAACCTGTGTGTACCCTTTTTGATACTGGTGCATCACATTCATTCATTTCCGAGTCATGTTTGAGTAGACTACGTCTGGGTAGTGCTACTAGTTGTGAGCCTTATGTCATTGGTCTACCTGATGGTAGAAGAATTATCGGGAATCGTGAGATTAAGGATTGTCCGATTCAGCTTCATGGCCGTGATTGGTTAGCAAACCTAATCGTGGTAGATTTACCGAGAGACTACTTCATCTTGGGTATTGATTGGATGGATCGTCACGATGCCATCATTAGTGTTCGTAAGCGTATGGTCACTATCATTTCAGACAATGGAGTCGAATGTGTTTTTCAGGGAGGTAATCCCAGCTGTTCCGGTAAAGTCATCAGAAAGCAGTGAAATTACTCAATCAGGGGTGTGTCGGTTATTGGTGCTATATTGATACGGAATTGAATAGTCCGAATAAAGAAACCGAAGCAAGAATCGACGTTAAAGGTCTTACAACGCGCCGTGCACGTGCGACTACATTTTTAGGCGAGAAAACGGACATAAGACGTAAAAGGAATGTCCAACCTGCCGGAAAATATCTCGCCTGCAAGTCTGCCGACTAGCCCGACCGTGTCATACGAACACGGTCGAGTCCTACTCGCCTAGAAGCGCCGAAACGCCTGCCGACCAGCCCGACCGTGTCAGTCGAACACGGTCGAGTCCTGCCGCACATGGCACATGCAGCCGCGGCCGTGTCCATCGACACGGCCCGTGTCCAGCCGGCAGCCTCCTTTATTTTATACACTTTGTGTATTAATTTGTCTCCCTTTTCCTCACATGGTAGGATGGCTTATAATCATGTTCATGTGTGTGATCCCCACCCCTAATATTTGATTCCTTGTAATCTTATTTTTTTATCTTGATTATTGTTTTTAATTTCTAAGATCATGTGATCTTGTAGTTTTTTATTCCTTAGTTGTAAGAGACTACTCTCCAATAAGTAGACTTGGTTCATCATGTATTGAGAATGTATTATGAATATTGAATGAGAAAGAAAACACTTTGTGTTTCTATCATTGGTAAATGATTTTTACCGAACCTTGATTTTTATTCGACGCGTTTTCGAATATTAATCCGATTGATTCTCAATAGGTCTTGGGAAGAAATCACCTTATCGAGTTATAGGTCTAATTCGATAAACTCTTGTTCTTGATCGTTCAAGTCTTCTTGTTCGATATTTTTATTGTTATATCCGATATTTCATCCATATTCATACACTCGAATCACCATATTCGTAAAAGCCTTCCGCTATCATACACTTACAAACACTCCGACCGATACGTATCCGCCTCTCCCCGGAGAATTCGTATCATAAGTGGTATCGGAGCCCAAGGTCATCTCCTTGGGCGAGTTACTCAACGAATTTTTTTTTGTTGAGATTAGAGCAGTCGGAAGAAAACAAAGTTTCCCGTGGATTCGACCGTTGGATCATCACGAAATTTTGATAAAGGCAAGCCAACTCATTGAACTACAGTCTGAACGGTGGAGATCAGATTCTTTGATCATCTTCTTGGTTAATTCTTCACGGATTTCTTGGCAAATTTTCTGTCCGATTTCTTATCAAGAACTATCTCTTGATTCTTGTTATGGATTTCTCCGAGCTCGATTTATTGATGAAACTCCGTGACGCACTAAACGGCTTACCGGAGCAACGTAGGTAAGAAAGACGCAGAGACGATGCCAACGATATTGATTTCTTGGCCAAATTCCGCAGCATACCGGAATTTCACGGAGATAGTAATCGAGATGCGTGCATAGATTGGCTCCATGCTTGTGAGGAGCACTCGAACTTCAAGGCTGCCCCGATCAACCGCCGCGTTTCGCTGGTGACAAAGCGCCTCCGCGGTAGCGCCGCCTTCTGGTGGCAAAAACTGAAACAGTTCCGTTCACAACAACGTAAGCCAAAAATTACAGATTGGCAAAAATTCAGAAAATATTTCAAGCGAAGGTTCAAAGCCACATCTTACCACCAGTCGTTGTTTCCCCACCACCAATCTTTCGACGCCCCGCCGCCAACCTTTGATCAAAGATTTTTTTTTCATCGAAGAATTTCCAGCGAAGTTTTTTTTGACGAAGTCGATGTCCCTACCACCATTTTTAATGAAGTAGACAAGACAGAGTTTTCAACGGAGCAATTCAACGAAGAAGATGAGTTGAGTCGTGTCTCCCTAGTCGACGAACCTGGACCTTGCTACTTTGAGCATGGGTCAGATGGTTGTGTTGGCCAAATTGACCAAAACGGACCAAATTATTTTAATGATGAGGAGCCTTTTAGTGTCATGGAAATTGGGTCAGATTATGAAGGGCCACCGGTCTTTGATTCAGAACCAGTTGACGAAGAGGAGTCCGTAATAAATCATGTGTTTCCCATTCTTGATGATGAACCCGATGTGAAATTATCAGTGTTTCCAATTCTGGAGGATGAGCCCGATGTGAAATTAACTGTGCGTCCCATTTCAGATGTCCACTCATTTCATGATATCGGTATTACCTGGCGGAGTAATTATTATTATTTTATTAATAATGATAGTTATTTTGTTGGTGATTCTCGAGGGGCCCCCACTGCCTATCGTCTCAAGATTTTGGGTCATGTACGTACTGCGGACATTTTCGAGATCAAGTACTTGGAGGCTTTGATTAATTATCTTGATGACGGAGGAAGTTCGGAATTGAGGACAATTCCCTTTAAAGAGGGAGAGGATGATACGGAATTGAATAGTCCGAATAAAGAAACCGAAGAAAGAATCGACGTTAAAGGTCTTACAACGCGCCGTGCACGTGCGACTACATTTTTAGGCGAGAAAACGGACATAAGACGTAAAAGGAATGTCCAACCTGCCGGAAAATATCTCGCCTGCCGGAAAATATCGCACCTGCCAGAAATGGCCGAGCACTGCCGACCGAACCCGGCCGTGTCGTCCGACACGGCCCGTGCCGAGATGTGCCAGATAAGCCAAACTGACTGTCGGCCGAACCCGACCGTGTCGTCCGACACGGTCGAGTCCTACCCTTCCGGAAAGCGTCGCAAGTCTGCCGACTAGCCCGACCGTGTCATACGAACACGGTCGAGTCCTACTCGCCTAGAAGCGCCGAAACGCCTGCCGACCAGCCCGACCGTGTCAGTCGAACACGGTCGAGTCCTGCCGCACATGGCACATGCAGCCGCGGCCGTGTCCATCGACACGGCCGTGTCAGCCGTGACCTCCTTTATTTTATATACTTTGTGTATTAATTTGTCTCCCTTTTCCTCACATGGTAGGATGGCTTATAATCATGTTCATGTGTGTGATCCCCACCCCTAATATTTGATTCCTTGTAATCTTATTTTTTTATCTTGATTATTGTTTTTAATTTCTAAGATCATGTGATCTTGTAGTTTTTGATTCCTTAGTTGTAAGAGACTACTCTCCTATAAGTAGACTTGGTTCATCATGTATTGAGAATGTATTATGAATGTTGAATGAGAAAGAAAACACTTTGTGTTTCTATCATTGGTAAATGATTTTTACCGAACCTTGATTTTTATTCGACGCGTTTTCGAATATTAATCCGATTGATTCTCAATAGGTCTTGGGAAGAAATCACCTTATCGAGTTATAGGTCTAATTCGATAAACTCTTGTTCTTGATCATTCAAGTCTTCTTGTTCGATATTTTTATTGTTATATCCGATATTTCATCCATATTCATACACTCGAATCACCATATTCGTAAAAGCCTTCCGCTATCATACACTTACAAACACTCCGACCAATACGTATCCGCCTCTCCCCGGAGAATTCGTATCATATATGACCAAGACCGAGAAACCATCAGTAATGTTGACGGATACTACTGTAGTGGGAGAATATTCCGATGTATTCCCAGAGGAGTTACCTGGTTTGCCTCCACAGAGAGATGTGGAATTCACAATTGAGTTGGAGCCTTGTACGTCCCCAATATCGAAGGCACCGTACCGGATGGCCCCGAACGAAATGCAGGAGTTGAAGAATCAATTAGAGGATTTGATCGAGAAGGGTTATATTCGACCGAGTGCGTCCCCGTGGGGAGCACCAGTGTTATCTGTCAAGAAGAAGGATGGTTCGTTTCGCTTGTGTATTGATTACCGGGAATTGAATCGGGTGACGATCAAGAATAAATATCCTCTACCCCGTATCGATGATATTTTGGATCAACTTCAGGGAGCTTCAGTATTTTACAAGATCGATTTGAGGTCTTGGTATCATCAGCTGCGAATTCGAGAGTCGGATGTCGCTAGAACGGCGTTTCGTACACGCTATGGTCATTATGAGTTTGTGGTGATGCCGTTTGGGTTAACTAATGCACCTGCGGTGTTCATGGAGTTAATGAATCGGGTTTTCATCGATTATTTGGATAAGTTTGTGGTTGTCTTTATTGATGACATTCTAATTTATTCTCATGACCGAGAGGAGCACGAGTTTCACCTTCATCAGGTGCTCGACGTGTTGAGACGAGAGCAACTTTATGGAAAGTTTTCCAAATGTGAGTTCTGGATGACCAAAGTGACATTTCTCGGACATGTAATTTCATCAGACGAAGTTCGTGTCGACCCTCAATAGATGGAGGCGATCCGAGATTGGCAGCCTCCAAAGAATGTTAAGGAAATCTGGAGTTTCCTCAGATTAGCTGGTTATTATCGGTGATTTGTGGAAGGATTTTCTAAAATTGCTCAACCCATGATGAACCTTTTACGGAAGGATAAGAAATACACGTGGTCCGATGCAACTCAAGAGCCGATTAATTTCAGCACCTGTCCTTTCTTTACCGCAAGGGACGGAAGGATTTATGGTTTATAGTGATGCGTCCGGACAGGGTCTCGGATGTGTACAAATGCAGAACAGGAAAGTTATTGCTTATGCTTCACGGCAATTGAGACCTTACGAGGTTAATTATTCGACCCACGACCTGGAGCTAGCAGCCGTGGTGTTCGCATTGAAGATTTGGCATCATTATCTTTATGGCGTTACCTGTCAGATATTCACCGATCATAAGAGTTTGAAGTATATATTTACTCAGAAGGAGTTAAATATGCGGCAGAGGCGATGGATGGAACTAATAAAAGATTATGATTTTGAGATACTATACCACCCAGGCAAGGCGAACGTTGTCGCCGACGCCTTGAGTCGTAAGTCCGTTCAGGAGCAGATGCTTGCTCGATTAACAGTTCAGAAGGAGATTCAGCAGGAGTTTCTGAGACCCGAGATCGAGGTCTGGTTACAGCGAGTACAAGGGCAACTTTGTACGTTAGTGATTTTATCGCCACTTGAGGAGGCGATCAGGGAGAATCAGGGTTCAGACCCTTTTTTGTTACGCATTCGAGATGATGTGACTCAGGGGAAAGCCCCTGGATTTGTGGTCCACGAGGATGGACTTTTGCGATTTAAGAATCGGTTATGCGTACCGGTGAATGACGAGTTGAAAAACTCGATTTTGAGAGAAGCTCATGCTACCTCTTATTCCATTCATCTGGGGTCTAGCAAGATGTACAAAGACTTGAAACAAAATTACTGGTGGAGTAATATGAAACGAGAATTTGCGGAATTTATTTAGAGATGTTTAACCTGTCAATAAGTCAAGATAGAACATCAGCAACCGGCGGGTATGCTGAAACCTCTACCTATTCTAGAGTGGAAGTGGGAAGATATTTCAATGGACTTCATCACGAGTTTGCCGATGAGTCGTCGTGGCATGAATACAATTTGGGTAATTGTGGATCATCTAACTAAGTCAGCCCATTTCCTTGAGATTAAGGATACGTGGGGTCCCGAGAGGCTTGCCCAGTTGTTCATCAAAGAGATAGTGAGATTGCATGGTACTCCTAAGAGTATCGTTTCTGATCGTGACGGGCGATTCGTGACACATTTTTGGAAATCAGTTCATCGTGCTATGGGAACTTAGCTTAATCTCTGCACAACTTTTCATCCTCAGTCCGACGGACAATCAGAGAGGACTATTCAGACATTGGAGGACATGTTGAGAGCATGTGTCCTCGAATGGAAAGATGATTGGGAAGCCCAACTACCGTTGATTGAGTTCACATACAATAATAGTTGGCATGCTTCGATCAAGATGGCACCTTACGAGACCTTGTACGGTCATCGTTGTTGATCTCCTTTGTGTTGGGATGACTTATCAGAATCAATCGGCACCGAGCCCGATATGCTTGTAGTCGCCCGTGAGAAGGTAGCTTTGATGAGGAGTCGTTTGTTGACCGCTCAGAGTCGATAAAAATCATACGCAGATAACCGTTGTCGGACATTAGAGTTCGAGGCGGGTAACCATGTTTTGGTCAAGGTATCCCCTAGTCGAGGTATCTTCCATTTTGGGAAGAGGGGGAAGTTGAGTCCGAGATTTATTGGACCGTTTGAGATTTTGGATCGAGTAGGCGAGCTAGCTTATCGATTGGCCTTACCTCCGGCATTGAGCCGAATTCATAATGTGTTTTACGTCTCTCAGTTGCAGAAGTATATTGCCTATCCGAGTCACATACTTCAGTTCGACGAGATCGAGATCACAGACGATTATTTGGATGAGGAGCATCTCCTACGAGTCTTAGAGCGGCGAATCAAATAGTTAAGGAACAAGACGATTCCTTTGGTTAAAATTCAGTGGTCTAGACACGGAGTCGAAGAGGCTACTTGGGAAACTGAGGATAGTATGCGGGAGAGTTATCCCGAGTTGTTTGACCCTTAGTTTCGGGGACGAAACTCTTTTAAGGGGGGTGTATGTAATACCCGATTGTAATTCAGTCATTATCATTCAGTAATTATCATTCAGTAATTGTCACTCAATAATTATTCACTCATTAATGATCATTCATCATTCATATTCATTCATTGTATTCATTGATCATAGTAATTATATCGTATATCAGTTATTATTCATCGTCCTACCTAGTTGGAGGATCGAACCGTGCGTAGCGCACGCTACCTCTTCATATTAGCACACGCTAATGTGGTTCAGGCCTGCAGCCCAGAAGGCACTCGACTGCAGTCGAGTTGGAGTAGCGCACGCTATGAATGGTAAGTAGCGCACGCTAGCAAGTTTATATAGTGCCCGCTATGCATTCAGTCTAGCGCGCGCTAAGGCCGATCAGGCAGAGTCCAGTGGGTACTGGACTGGTTTTAAAATAATTCCTGCGCACGCTATGAGTGGATTTTAGCGTACGATAAAGGGGCAGTAGCGCATGCTGATTATTGGACGTAGCGCGCGCTATCACGAGCAGGTCAGAAGACAGGAGGTTCTGGACTTCAGTTACTGAGCATCAGATATTCAGTTAGCCCGCGCTAACACAAGGTTAACGCACGCTAAGTATATGGCTGTAGCGCACGCTACGAAAGGTACGTAGCGCACGCTACCGTTTCGGTCAGAGGGTACTGGACTACCCAGAACACCCGTTAACACACGCTAAATATCAGGGCTTAGCGTGCGATAAACTGGAATTACTATAAATAGGACAGTCCGGCCCAGATTCATGATTTTCACTTCTCACTTCGATTCCGGGCGATTTTGGGCGATTCAGAGAAATCTTTTCGAGCTGCACTCATCCATCATGATCTTCAATCTTATCATTTGGATTTATCATCATTTCATCCTCTCCAACACATCAAATCAAGGTAATGATCTCTTGGATCTAGAATTTTGGATTTTGAGTATTTTCCTTCCGATCTCTTTGTGTAAACTTGGATTTATGTTGGAACATGTTAGATATGGATTATCTACCTTGGATAAATGTATTCCTATGGATTTATTGATATGTTTTTCGGATTTGATGAACATTTGGAGAATTAATCAAGAACCCTTGATGTTGACTTTGGTTATTTTTGGGGTTTCCGATTATAGTTGTCGTAACTTCGAGTTGTGGTTTCTATTGTAATATTGATATCATTGAAGGTGTTTTGTTGGATTGAACTACTCATTTTTGGAGTTGGTTTCGATATATTTGGGTTTTGGTTGTAATCAAGGGTTGATGTTCGCTAAGTGGTTGTTTGAATGCCTCAATGAGTTTGGATATTGTTGTATCGACCTTTGAGTTAGTCGTAATTCATGCTTGATACGTATATTGAGCATATTATTGGTAATTGTGTTATTCAAGGTTGTTCGAGCGACCGACATCTCTTTTTAGGACGTTGTTCGAGGAAGGACATTTCAACACCGGTATTGAGTAAGTAAATTCTTACTCGGTTAAAAGGATATTCATTCCTTACGTTGTTGTTCATTCATACATATAATTCACTCATAATATATTATTCATGTCAAGACTCGTATTTGTCAACTCATCATGTAACTCACAAGTAACGATGGTTCCAAATCATTTCATTGAAGCTATCACACGTTGTGTCATTATTTCATCTTGGTGAGTCGTTCTTGATCCTTATCGGATTCTATTCATTACTCCTCACCTTGGTCATTTTTGTTATGGTGATCTTTTGGAATTATATTGCATGGCCGGTTGGCGCATGTGTGGAATTTTAGTCGGGCACAGTATGGTCATGTGTATATGCAGGACTCCGGACACATTGGACTGTGCGCATGGTAATGTGTATACCCGGGACTCCAGACACATTGGACCGTGAGACTAATTAGGCCAGTAGCAGGTGTATATGCGGGACTCCGGACACTCGGCTACTTGTGCTCTTATGCATTTCATTCGGGCGTACATTGATGCTCATCATTCAACTTAATTCATTAATTCATTTATGTGATTGTTGTATACTGTTCAACTCTTGAGGATTGTTGTTCTGTGTAACTGACCCCGTTGGGGGATGTTGATTTCAGGTCATGGCAAGGCTAAGGCACAGGAAGAGAACGTTGACGGCGAGGAGTCCCAATGATACTATTAGGGGGCCCCAGTCCTTTTCAGTCATTTGTGTTTACTTCATTATATTTCCGCTGCAGTCTTCCGTTTGAATACTCATTTTATTCAGTGTTGTATATTTTATCTTCATATAAAATATGCACGTGTTATGTATGATCTTGGGTGTGTTGTAATGAAACTCCTCATCGGAGTAATTAATGTTATAATGTGGTTCGGTACTACAATTATATTACTTAATTCAGTAATTCTCATTCGCCTAGTGGGTCCCAGTCGGGGGTCCACGACACTGTAATATTCGCCTAGTTTGGGGTGTTACGTAGCAGGTCCTACTGAATACCAAGATAGAATTATTTCTCCCGTTAGTGAGCGGGTTATATGTCCTATGCGGTTATTGGCAGATGAGATCATAAGTCTTTGGCCAAAGCATTGGAGTTAGCTGTATTAGATACATGAGAGCTCGATTATCTCGATTTGCATTAACGCATGCATAGCGTCAAGTACAGATAGGGATTGACTGACCGTGACCCTATATCTTGATCGGGACATTTGAAAGAAAGGTTTATACGTATACTGGTATTCACGACAGAATGGTTCTTGAATGATCCCAATCATTCGTTCTCAGTTGGGGTACAGTGTAAGCCGCCAGGCTGGCTAGGTGGTGCTACTACTCTTTGGTTCCTCCCATTGCTGACTGAGACAGACCTACCGAGTCGCGCAATAGGATTGACGATGGAATGAATCGAGCTTATTCACTCATTATGAATATTAGATATTAGATATCTAAATTTGGGATATTGGATGTTTAAATTGATTTATTGGATAACTAATTTACGGCTTAATGAATTAAATAAATTACTGGGTGATTAATTTAATTCATGAACATAATTATTTCTTGGAGAAATTAATTATGTTATTATGTATTTGATATGATTAATTAATTGGATTAATTAATCAATATAAATACATTGGAACGGAATTGGTGTTTATCTGTTTGGACTCACGGGAGTCCGAAACGGACCGAACTCTTCCTATCATTTATCAAGGCCGCCCCTCCCCCTACTTATATCCATGTGTGTGTTTTGACTTGTCCCCATCATGATGTTTGGAATCTCATGTGTTGAGGGGACAAGTATCATGCACATTATTTGATTGGGAATTATATATGGTGAGTTGAAGAATAAAAGGAAGACTTGACATCTCCCACTTCAACTTTTGGTGCATTCATACGTATCAAACATTGAGAGCGAGAGAGACAGAGTGACTTTGAGTTCAATACTCATCTTCATCATTCACTTCTTATACATTTTTCTTAGAGAAAATTGAGAGAAAATATTGAGAGATATTTTGATAAACATACTTGGAGTATATTCATCAAATCCAAGAGCTTCATCATCCGATTCTAGCCGTAACCTTAGAGGTTAATTGGGTGATTGTCATTCCGTTCGTTTCTCCGGCGCGTGACAAGTAGACACGTCTTTTCGGCGTTGGATCATCCAAGAGCTTGGAGCGCATTGGATCGTAGAGAAATCAACTAAAGCTTGGGGAGTTGCTCAAGAGAAGGAATCCATTTAATCAACGGACTACAAGGGTAAGTTTCTTGTATCTCTTGTGTTTCGTTTAATATTCGTATATACGTAGCTCGATCATTCTTCGTAGGGATTTAGATCGAATTAATTTTCGTTTTACCGTTTCCGCTGGGCATTCGTTTTAGGCACCGAATCCCAACACACGTTACATGCATTCGAGTCAAAACTCTACGAAAACTCACGGTCTATTTAAATAGATTCGAGCCTTTTGTACAAAAAATTGGCTATAACAACTACGATTAAACCTTTACTTCTTGATTAATTCTTGTTGTAGCAAGGATTGAATATAATAGCTCCGATTAAGCCTTTACTTCTTGATTAAGTATTGTTAATAGGAGATAAGACCACATTACATGCATTCGAGTCAGAACTCTATGAAAACTCGGGTTTATTGATTAGATTCGAGCCTTTTATACTTAGAATTGGCTATAACAGCTTCGATTAAGCTTTTACTAGATTCGATCCTTTTATACTTAGAATTGGCTAAATAGATGCTTGTATAAAAATAAGGAGAGAAAGTCACACAAAAACAGCCAATCCCAAACGCGAAAGGGCCGCAGGCGGCCAAAAGTGCTCGCAGAGCAAGAATAAACGCGAAACTACCACAAGCCGGTAGTGGACTATAAAAAATGAGGAAGTCCTAATAGATCGGGCATTGAACATCGTGTGGAGGCAGCCACGTGCAAATGTACCGCAACGCCAAGAGTGGGAGGCAACACTCAAAATATCGAGAGATCTGCTTCCGGGAACAGCATCCGAAATGGGGCAAGGGTAGCATGGGTGGCTGATCTGGTACAAGCAAACCAGAGGAAAGCGGCAGAGCAATGAGAGCCAAGGAGGTCCGACCAAAGCGATAGAACTGCCAGGCATGTCTCTAAGACAGATGCCAAGATGCTAAAAGCATCTGGAGTTCATCCTAGAGAAGGATGAACGGGCTGGCCTCGTTAAAAATCGTATATTGGAAAACCCAGTGGGAAAAAGCCAATAACGGGAAAAGAGTACCAGCGGCCCGAAGGCAATGCCGTCAATTCCAGATTTGAGAAGAAGACCTGCAAATGCAACGAGGGTGGGGAACGTGAGGAAAAAGTCGCGTGGCCCAAATAGAAGACGAGAGGGTCCTGCAAAAACACTGATAAAGCAAAATGGGGAGGGGGAGCGTGAGAAAAAATCGTCGAGCCTTGGCCGATGGTATCCTGAAATAGCATAACTCAAGTGCCTGCAAATACTAGGGGAAAGTAGGTTAGTGGACACGAGTGTTAGTAAAGTATAAATCATGATGAGCAATGTGTGCCACGTGAGAGGGAGAGGGTTCCACCATGTGAAGGGGGTGCGTATGTTGGAGAGGGCATCAGCAACCTGATTACCCTCTCGGAAAATATGCCTGAGCTTAAAAGTGAAATTCTTAATAAAATGTAAAGTCCTGAGCCAACGACCATGAAGGCGCCAGAGGACCTCTAGAGAATGAGTCTGAAAGCTATGCACCACAAATTTGGAATCGGACTCCAGCCAAAGAGTCGACCATCCACGGCCTTTAGCAACCTCGATAGCAATCATAGCAGCCTGAAGCTCTGCCTCGAAGGCAAAACCCTGGGGAAGGGTGATAGGGAATCCACCGAGTGTAAAACCCCTATAGTTACGAAAAATCCCGCCGGCCGACGACGGACCAGAAGAGCCAATCGCACAACCATCAAAGTTTACTTTGTACCAAACCGGCGAAGGTGGAGTCTACGGGACAGTGGTATAGGTAAGAGGCTTGGCAGGATTCCCGCAGGCACCCAGCTTTCTAAGAGTGGCGAGATCCCGAACTGTGTTATTCATGGGGGCCGAGATTAAGGTAGCAGACTCACGCACGCAAAATAGGATGATGGATAAGGTGTAAGTAGCATCGGCTTTCTTGTTGTCGAACACGCATTCGTTCCGAGCTGCCCAAATTGCCCAAATTGAAGAGTAAAATGCAGCTCTCCAGATGTCCGAGGTTTGAGGGCTCAGACGTACCTGCAGAGCCTGCAACAACAAGCTGAGGAATCCCTCATGAAAAGCAAGAGTAATGTCAAAATACCAACAAAGTTGAGTAAAAATGTGTAACAAGAAAGAGCAGTTAGAGAAAATGTGGTCAGAAGACTCCCCTGAATTATGACAGAGACTACAAATGGAGGGGCCCTGGATGCGATATGACCGAAGGATCTCCCAGGATGGAAGGCGCTCAAAGATAGCTCTCCAAATGGTGTAAGATCTGCTCAAAGGGATGAATCTCGCCCAAATCCACATCCCCCAAGAGGTGGGGAGGAAGGAGTGATGAAGGTGATGATATGCTAACGAAGAGGTCACTTGGCCATTCTTGGAAGGGGTCCAGACTCTATGATCCTTTCCACTAGGGGTGATGATAGTGGAAACAATATCTTGGGCAATCTGAGGGTAAGTCTGAACAAAGGCCTGATCGAGGTGCCAAGAATCATCGTAATAGAAGTCCGAGATATGATGTTGATATAAATGAGACATCTCTAAGGGAAAGCCGACCCTGTCAGCGAGTGAATAACCGAGCCAATCATTAAACCAGAAGAGGACCGAGGAGTTGGGGCCAATAATCCAACAAGACTCGGAGATAAGATGATGGGGGCGTATAGCTCTAAATAGGGAGTATTTCCGGAAGTAGTTTCATGCCACACCGTTAGAGAGCCATAGGTTCCTAAGCAGGTGCATGCCGGGATCGGAGAATGTGAGCACGTCCCAGGCAAAACGAAAGAGATAGGCAGCATTGTCTGCCCGAATGGAACAAATACCAAGGTCGACCTCCTCTTTAGGAGAACAAGCGCGCTTCCAAGATATGTTGAATTTCTCGCCGACAGCAATATCGCTTGTCCAAATGAAATTACACATAGCGATCTCCACCTTTGAATGAAGTGTCAAAGGCCATCGGTAAATCATCATAGAATGCACAAGGGAACTTGAAATGACACTGTCGACCAAGCAAGCCCGTCCTTCCATAGAAATAGAAGATCCCACCCAGCGGGAGAATTTGGAGATTAGGAGTCCGCGAGGGGCTGGAATATCACATGGGTAGGGGCTCCAATAAATATGGGAACTCCAAGGTATTTCATTGGTAAGGAGCCTTCCGACATGCTAGATAAATAAAAGATCTTGGACTTACGACGGGGTGTAATTTTGGAGCCAAGAAATACTCTAGATTTCGCAGTACTACCCCATTAGACCGAGAGTAAGTCGTACGTCTCAAAAACGGCTTTAATTTGGCAGACATAGGAGACTTTCGCCGTGCAAAAAACTAATATGTCGTCAGCATAGAGCAAGAAGGGGGGGCAAGGGGAGCCCATCTGTGCCATGGCCGGTGTCTTCTTCAAATGACAGTCTTTGATCATACGACTAAGATATTCTTCCGCCAAACAAAAGAGCAGAGGGGAGAGAGGATGCCCCTGTCTCACACCATGAGAGCAAGCGAAAAAACCTTTTGTAGAGCCATTGATGAGAATGGATAAGTGGGCTGAATGAAGAATGGTGGAGAAGCGAGCAACCACTAACTCTGCAAAGCCAAGAAACTGAAGAAACGACAGAAGGAAATCCCATTTGACGGTATCGAAAGCCTTTCTAATGGCAATCTTGAAGGCCAGATTGCCATCATCTCTGTCCCTGTGCAAGCAATTAAAACATTCAGAGGCATAAGCAATATAATGATGAATACATTTACCTGGGACAAAACCAAACTGGTATGGGGAGAAGTGGGGGCCGATGAAAGAGCCCAAATGAGTAGCATAAATCTTAGTGATTGTAATACCCCGATTTTTCGGATATATTTTTCGTTTATATATTGGATATCATGGATGGTTAATTATGCTCGAGGACGTTGTGAACGTTTGATAATGTTATTGAATTGAGTATATGTATTGATTTTGCCGTATGTTCGTATTTAGTATGTCGTGACGTCGGATAGGAACAGTTGAATTTTTGGCTAAGTATAAAAGCCATTACATACGTTAAGACTTGGAGCTTACGTACGTAAAATGTGTTAGCTTACGTACGTTATATAGTGTACATAACGTACGTAACAAGAGGAATCGGACAGTTGGGGCCCGTGGTCGGCGGCTTTCGGCGTAGATGTGGACAGGTGAGTCAACGGATGGATTTACGTACATTATATAGGGTGTATTACGTACGTAATACGAGTATAATACTGTAGCAAGTCAACGTACGTATTACGTACGCAACAGAATAAGTGTTACGTACGTTACGGGGCGGCTGGCCGAGTCGTGGCCGATAGGACCTGTAGTGGCCGAGCATGGTCGGTAGTGACTCGCTGGGGTCTAGGACTGGCCGATAACGTACGTAAGGTACCGACCGGTTACGGCCGTAAGGGACCGTTACGTACGTAAGCAGCTGCCGGTTACGTACGTAAGGATGTCGGCCAAACTGGGCAGTAGGGTAGGCCACGGCCGGCTACGTACGTAAGCACCTGCCGGTTACGTACGTAAGGTGCCGGCAGGGCTCGGCCTATATAAGGCCTGGACCGAGTCATCTTGGGCATTTTTCATTCTTCTTCATTTTTTCGCGATTCCTTCAGCAAAAGTGGATGGATTTGAGTAAGATCATCATGTAACAACATGTTTTGGAAGTTTTATTCATGGATTAACATCATCTCCACCCGGATCGAAGGTAAGAACACCTAAACTTTTGGTTTTTGGATGTTCTTGAGGTTTCTTGGTGTTTTGGCCGATTTGATTCGTTTTGATTCAGATTATTGATGGAACTTTGTTGTAAACTCGTAATCATTCATTAACCTTGAAGTTTTGTGGAACAAATTCGAGTATTCCTTTGAATAATCGATTGAATTGGACTATGCCTTCAAAGTGTTCGATGAAATGTATCAATGAGTAGAACTTGGAAAATTCTACACGTTTTCGTATGAATGATGGTTGAATTGATATTGTTGTGATGATTCTTGGTATTTACGAGAATTTTGTTAAGGGAAGATAATGAATTGATGATCAAATGCCTTGATTATGATGATTATGATTATGGAATCATAGAGTTCTTGATGTTCTTGAGGCCATATGATGACTATGATGATTTGATAATTCGTTTAACCGATTTAAGATGATATTCTAAATCATAGTGATGATAGTGGTTGATTTAGATGAGATGAATCTTGATATGAGGTTGAATTCCGGATTGAATATGTTATGATCATTGTTACCAAGTTGGTTTTATTGTTGATATGATTATTGTTCTAGGTTGATTAACCAATAGGTATAATCATTTTGCCGCGGTGAAAGGCCGTAGATTCCGTCCAGTCGGGGCTGAAGAGCTCGTAGACGAGGGCGATGAGTTCGGTGTTGGTTTTGTCATGTTGGTATCCAGGCAAGTGTTTACTTGTTCGGTTGTAATGTTTTGATGAGTAATTCCATTTACATTTCATAAGTATTTTATGTTGTATTGCATCTTGACGAATGTTCAGTGATGTTCTAAAAGGATTAGAATGCACAGTTGATGATTGTTGAGATACTTGGACAATCTTGGGAAGATTGTAGTATTCGGATATTGTTGATGTCATTTTGGATATTCTTGGTCTGTGGTATGCATTCCGGAAGGAAGTCCGGATAGAGGTATGTTTTATGGTAATCGTACATAGAGGATTATGTACGAGAAAGTATTCGGTATTGAGGTATTATACGGTATTGTTGTGATACTGGGATTTTTATGGTATTATCGTGATATTGGGATTTTGACGAGAATCGTTGGATTACCGGAAGTGGTAAGGTTATCGTTGAGGTTATTATTCTCATGATGCATGGCATGTGAATATTTATGTTTATGTACTTGCGGTTAATTGTCGGGCATTATTGCTGACCCCGTTGTGGGACTTGTTTTTCAGGTATTGAGGACTTTGATGGTAGCGGTCGTGAGGCGAGGATTCCGGACGATACTGGCTATGGCATATTGTTGGGGAATCGTGTATTTTGTTTGTATATATCATTATTGATGTATATATATCTTGGACTGTATTTTTATCCGCTGTGTGAGTTCTTTCAAATGGCTTTCGGTTTTATGCCAGCTGAGTTTGATTTCGAAAACCGATTCCCTTAACCGAGTTTTTGGCCTTGATTATCTTGACGGTAGTTGGTGTTTTCAAATGATTTTGTGAGTTTTGGAAAATACTACCATCATCGGCCTTTTTGGGCGATTTTGTAATTGGTTTTTAGCCTGGTGGGTTCCGACGTGGGGCCCACGGCGTGTAATACTCCCGTAAGGTTTTGGGGGTGTTACAGTGATGATCTTGAAGAGAAAGTTGGTGAGAATGATCGGACATAAATTCTTGACCTTGTTGGTGCCCTTCTTCTTAGGGATAAGAACCACAAAACTGGAGTTGAGGCTATGAGGGAGGAACCCGTTCGTCAAGAAAAAAGTGACTGCAGTAGTTGTTGGGTTTCCACAGAAAATAAACGCAGCGGAAGAATAAACGGAATCCCTAAGAGGATCGATCAAGTAACGTATATACGAAAAGAAAAATACGAAGATCAAGGAATCAAAGTCCCATACCTATGATGTCTCTCAAAAACCTTCGTATGATGATAATGATGATGATGAAGAGCCCTTCGTTCCAAGCACCTAAAGCAAGGTGCCTCTACTTCACACGCCGGAACTTGACGGAAAAATCAGCAAACTTCCTTTCTCTAAGAATGCGGCTAGGGAAGCTTGTAAGAATTTTTTCTCTCGATCTTTTCTACTAATAACTTGTCTCTAAGATCAAGTATATGCTGTAGAAAATTTTTCTCACTCTTGAAGCTCTCTAAAAAACGAAATTAAACACTTGAGGAAGGAAGAAGGAGACTTTATAATTGAAAAGACTTTCTTTTCACCATTATTTCAAGCCTCACATGTAGAAGATGCTTTTAAAAGCATCTCTACACCTCACATGACCCCACAAGTGTATAATATAATGAGAGAGAGACAAAGTAGAGATGAGGGGGGGCCTTATAGGGAATCTTCCAAGAAACGGGTCGAGTTAATTCGGCTCGTGTATTGGATGTTCGTCAAACGAATCCCTCGTGAATCGGATGTCCATCAAACGAATCCGTTTTATTTCCAATGTGTTTATACTAATTAATTAATCCAATTAATTATTTATATCAAACACAAATATACATTTCTCTAAGAAATATAATTTATGAATTAAAGTAATCACCCAGTAACCTACTTACAATTCATAAGACCGCTAGTTGATTTATCCGATAAATCACTAATATCTAATATTATAAGAGAGATTATTAATTCATATTTATCCATCAATGATCCTATTGCGCGACTCCGTAGGTTCGTCTCAACCGGCATTGGGAGGAACCAATGAGTGCGGGCAGCACTTAGCCAGCCTAGCGGGCCGCACTGTAAACCCCGACTGAGAACGAATGAACGAATCATTCCAGAACCATTATGTCGTGAATACTATATACGTATAGACCCTTCATCAGATGTCCCGGTCAAGTCTTCGGGTCACGGTAAAGTCAAACCCTAATGTTGACTAAACTCTATACATGTGTTAATGCAAATCAAGACCGACTGATTAATAGTGTATCTAATACGACTATATCGGAATGCTTTGGCCAAAGACTTATGATCTTATTTGCCATTAACCGTATAGGACATTCGCCTGCTCACTAACAGGAGATAGAATCCTTTCTTGGCGTACATCAAAGACTGCTACCTGCCCGTATAGTCCGCACTTCGGGGTCGACTCAGCAATTAAGAAAATGAGTCTAACTACTCTAATGACAAACTAAACGTCACAGGCACATCTTCTACTGAACCCTCAAGTCAAAGGTCCACGTATACTATCACAACCTTTCGATTCGTCATTGACTCTCCGAGAGTGAATACCGTGTGACTGAATCGAGTATGAGTCGTGTTCGAGTATACTGGTCCCACCAATATACTTATAACTATGCTATCAATACGTGCACACGTCCTAGCATCAGTTATACAAGTCTTATTAAAACTTAATGTCCCGTTAAGTTTTATCGACTTGCGAACTAGTTAAGCATTCGAGCTCTAAACACTTCTAGTGCCTATCTCCTTATCTCCACAAGGAGTAGAATGTTCACTCTCAAATGCAAGGACTATTATTCTATATACCAAATCACAATGCAGTGATATACAATAATATAGAAATAATAATTGTTAGGAATACTTGTTAGATTTTGATGATGTCATTAATTTAGAATCAAATGTTTATTAATTGGCGAAATGTAAGGAAGAACCAAATGAGTATCTTCCATAGGCCAAAATGTGTTAAGTATAAAATTGGCAAAGTGTAAAGAAGAACCAAATGAGTGTCTTCTGTAGGCCAAAGTTAGTTAGGCTGAAAATCGGCTAAGTACTAAAGTACAGTCTAGTCTATCAGAGAAGTACAGTGACTCCAATCGAGTAGCCACGGTCAACTAAAATTTATCGAGAAGTTTGACCAGATCGGCCAAGGTACCTCGGGGAAGTCACCCGATCGAGACAAGTCTCAAACAAGATATAAATGAGACGACCTACTGCAGAGAAGTAAGCCGCACATCGCCTACTCAACTACTGACCTAGTACTCCAAGTCCACGTCAACATGCTTTGAAAAGTCAAATATTACGGAAAGCTCACATGCAACGTGAAGAGACAAATTGGAGTGATTCCGCAAGAGATATGATTTATTTAAATCATCGACCCACCGTGAAGACTTTAATCCTTTTATATTCAAAAGATTCGGCGCTCACATGCAGAAGTCATCACAACGGTCGGAAGATGAAATTAAATAATGGGAATCCAGCCTTGCAACGTTCAGAAAAGATTAAACAATGAAGTCTCCCTCCAACGGACGGATTTGTTCAGATTTGCAACGGCTACAAGGAAGAAGCTCAGAGATCGTGATCTATATATATCCAAAGATTTGAAACTGAGCAACTACCGGTGCGAACATATACTCTAGCGATCAAAGCAAACAAAGCAATCTCAAGCAAACAATAGCATCGTGAAAAAGAGCAGATCCAAAAGTTCATATTCAAGGAAGCTCTTTAGTTGGAGAAGACAAACACTCTTGTCTTTAAATCTTGAGTAAGGGGTACTTCACTGGTTGAAGTAGCAGACTGTAAAGGCATCCGAGGATCGAGGATCAAGAGGTGCAAGGCAGTCAAGTGTGTACAACGGCACGGGATTCCACTAGTTGGAAGCTGTTGTAGTGTGTTGTGAATCACTGTAATCTTTATCACTGGTTGACAATTATAGTGAATTCATCTCCAACTGGTTTGGAGAAAAGTGGATTAGTAGAGGATTACCCCACCTTTGAGACCACTATAACCGCCTGTGTTATTTACAGTTTTACTGCATCATACTCTAACTGCTGCATCCATTGTTAAAGTGTTTCATTAAGTTAATTTATATTCGTCATCAGCTGACTTCCGCACATATCCAAGAACAAACGACTCCTAGTCATTTGTTTGATCATCAGCTGAAGAAACTCACTCTTCGAGAAAAAGAGTTCAAGAGTTTCAACAAGTCTATTCACCCCCCCCTCTAGACTTGTTTCTGGACGACTTGTGACCTACAAGTGGTATCAGAGAGGTTGGTTCATTTTTTTCACGAACCAGATCTATATTAAGATATATATCTTATCTCTCACGTTATAATGGAACACATGCACTCTAGACTACCTGTCTTTTCAGTTGACGAGTATGATCTCTGGAAGATAAGAATGCAGGCACACTTATCTTCAATCCATGATGACATGTGGTGCATCATTGAAGATGGTCCATTCATTTTCGAGAAGGACAACACACCCGAGGAAATCGCAGCTGGGAGGCCCGAGAAGATTCCTAAGAAGAGAACGGAGCTGACCCCCGAAGAGAGAAAGCTGGCCAATCTTGACAACAGGGCCAGAGATGTGCTATACCAAACTCTTGACAAATCCACAATGGTCAAGATCAAAAATTGTAAGAATGCCAAAGAGATATGGGACACATTAGCTCTAATGTGTGAAGGAACGGAGCTGATCAAGGAGAACAAGTTGTCAATAGCTATCCAAAAGTTTGACAACTTTAAAATGAAGAATGGAGAATCAATAGACCAAGTGGACACAAGGTTCACCGAAATTATCAACGAGATCAACTCCCTGGGCAAAACTTATGGCAACAGGGAAATGGCACTCAAGGTCCTCAGATCACTCAATCCCGAATGGAGCATGAAGGCTGTAGCTATGAGAGAGTCCAAAGACCTGAATAAGATAAAAATTCAGGAGCTGTTCTACGATTCGAAGGCTTACGAGTTCGAACTTCCGAGTTCATCCTCGACGAGCCTGCGAGAGAAGGGAATCGCATTTGCGGCCGAGTCCCTGCTAAGAGCACATCGATGTGAAACCTCCAAATCCGCTAGACTTTGAGGAGGAAATGGCTTTCATTATGCAAAGATTCAAGAACCAGGAAGAACTACTCCAAGTATAAGAAAAACTACAAGGAGAATCCCGGAAGAAACCGAGAATTTGGAAGCTGGAAAGTTGAATGTTACAACTGCCACAAGATAGGACACATCCAAATGGATTGTCCCGAGCTCAAGAAGGATGAAACCAAAAAGGAGGTGGCCAGAAAGGAAGACAGAAGAAAAGCTCTCATCGGAGAAGACCAGGAGCATATCGAATCAAGCGGCGGCTTCTTTTCTGATGACGACGAGGAATATGAATGCCTGATGGCAAACTTGGCTGATGAAGAGGTAACTTCTAAACCTACCGGTTCTAATAATAGCTCACCCATGTCGCAAGATATGGATTTACATGAATCGGTAAATCAGTTGTTCAAAGATTTTGAAACACTTAAATCTGCACATCAAGCTGTATCAGCAGAGAAGACTAAGCTGCAAGATGAGAATAGGCAGCTGAAAAATGATTTTGAAAAACTCAGTCTAGATTTAAATAAGACTGAGACAAATACAGCTGATTTTAAAAACCAGGCAAGTGCCAATACAGCTGAGATAGACCGGCTAAATATTTTACTTAAAGAAAAGTCAGCTGCACTTGCTCATGCCAAAGCTGAGTTTACTAAGCTGGCACAGATAAATAAAACTCGGGCGCGAAATAACCTCCCCGAAAGCGTCGTTAACTCGGGCGAATTGTGTACTAACAAGAGGCCACTATATTCAAGATCGAGGCCTTGGATATGATCCCCACACTCCCTCTAGTTCTAAAACCACTTTCATCAAGGGAGAAACAATGGTCTCGATCACGAGCACTGTATAAACCGATTTTCAAAAGCGAGCAACGGCCAGTCAAACGTCTAGCAGTCAATGTTACACTGCATGACCACCTAGACAGTGACTAGCAAGGCCTGCAAAAGCAAAGCCAGAAAACATGCCCACTATTACCAACAACTCCCTAAAAATAGATTTCATAATGGGAGGGGCAGATGGAAACCTCAAGGTTATCCAAATTACCAAAACGAACAAGTGTGGAGACCACAAAGATTTAATAAATGGTCTCAGCCTAGATTTAGAAATGGCTCACACTATTTTGAGGAATATCCGGTATACAATCCAACCAGGAGATTTAGACCTCGACCACAGGCACCTTATAAGGGTTATAATAATAATAACAATTCCTATAATCCAAGGAGAAATCAATTCTCCAAGAAACCCACTAACCCCAAAGGACCCACACAAATTTGGGTACCTAAATCTCTGCTTGTTTAATTGCAGAAAAGGTGGAAGGACTACAACCACATCTCCTCACGCTCAAATTTTGGAGGTGAAGAGTGGTTTGTAGACTCTGGATGCTCAAGGCACATGACCGGGAACAAGAAGATGCTGACCAAATATATCAAAGAAAGAGGTCCCGATGTAACCTTTGGAGATAGCTCTAGAGGACAGACAAAAGGCTTTGGAGAGCTGCACCGAGGAAATATTGTAATATCCAAAGTCCATTATGTCAAAGGTCTCAAATACAACCTCCTGAGCATAAGCCAGTTCTGCGACGAGAAGAATCTAGTAGTCTTCACCATCTTGAAGTGTATGGTGATAGACATCTTATCTGGAGAAATAAAGCTACAAGGTTTCCGAAGAAGAGATGTATACATGATTGATTGGAACACAGGAACACCTAACTCTGTTTTCTATCCAAGACTATGGCGAGAATGGATGGTGTGGCACAAAAGACTATGTCACCCGAACTTCAAAGCCATCAACAAAATTAGCTCTCGAAGTCGGTCGAGAGGACTTCCAAATGAAGCATTCAAGAAGGAAGCACTCGTGATGCATGTCGAAGGAAGCGAGACCAAGGCGTCGTTCAAGCGGTCGGCCCACAACGCTCACAACAAGGATCTTAGATCTACTCCACATGGATCTATTTGGTCTATCAAGCCAAGGACTTTGAGCGGCGAAAGCATGCTCTTGTGATTGTAGATGATTATTCAAGGTACACTTGGATCATTTTTCTATACAAGAAAAGTGAAACCTTGACCAAGTTACGAGGCCGAGAAGGATCCGAATGAGAAATCCCTCTCCATAATCAAGATCAGATCAGACAGAGGAGGAGAGTTTCTCAACAAGGCGATAAGCGATTTGGCGATCGAGAATGGGATCCAAAGATGAGCTCTGCGGCAGGGGCGCCCAGCGAATGGTGTTCTTGAAAGAAGGAACAGAACTCGAAGGAAGCAAAGAAGGTCCATGATTGCACAAGCGGACCTACCCAAAGGTTCTGGGCTGAAGCTGTCAACACACCTGCCACACCCGATCAGGAGTATGATAGTAGGGAGACATGGCAAAACTCCTATGAGGTTTGGAATAATAGAACTCCTCTTTGCTTACTTTCATGTTTTTGGTTGTAAGTGTTTCATCCACAACAACGGTAAAACACGACTAAATGCCTTTGATGCTAAAATCGATGATGGTCTATTTATGGGATATTCCCAAAGAAGCAAGGCATATAGAGTTTTCAACAAAAGAACCTTAGTTGTGGAGGAAACACCCCATGTTGTTTTTGATGAATCTACCGTTTAGTACAGGAAAAAACTTTAGCAAATTAAGAACAAGCTCAAATCAGCACCCCTTGAAGAAGTCTTTGTACATGACTCTGGAATGGTGGACTCACTGCAGATCGGCTGATGACCCAATTGCGGTGATGAAGACCCAATGCAGATCGACAGGATCACCAAACCTATCTCGATCCGATTCTTGCTTGAAAGACCAGTGAGTCGATAAAGACTCATCTGCGATTCGTAACCAAGCAGACGACAAGGCGGTAGGCGATCCGATTGCGCACTGTAATCCAGCAGATGCGAGACAACCACGAGCAATCCAACGGGAACAAACCCGAGAAGAGGACGAGATCCCCAAATGGCTCAAGGATCATCCAATTCACAAATTATCGGAAAGTTGGTGATGGAGTCAAGACAAGACATCAACTCTACCAGCAGGAATGGCGATGTTCTCTTGTTTCATGTCGCAAATTGAACCCAAGACGACAGAACAAGCCTTGGAAGATTATTCATGGATTAATGCCATGCAAGAGGAATTGGAGCAGATGGAGAGAAACAATGTTTGGGAACTAACAGACAGACCTAATCACAAGAAAGTTATTGGCACCAAATGGGTGTATAAAAACAAAAGTGATGAAGACGGAGCTGTTGTTAGGAATAAAGCCAGACTCGTAGCAAAAGGTTATGCATAGTGTGAGGGAATAGATTTTGATGAAACTTATGCACCTGTTGCAAGATTAGAAGCCATCAGACTATTCCTCGCATATGCTGCATTCAAGGATTTTGAAGTCTATCAAATGGATGTAAAAAGTGCGTTTCTGAATGGAATCCTAGAAGAAGAAGTCTATGTAGAGCAACCCCCAGGTTTTGTCAAAGGAGACAAAGTCTATAAGCTGTTGAAAGCTCTGTATGGACTCAAGCAAGCACCGAGAGCATGGTATGAAACACTGTCTGTGTTTCTTGAGAAAAATGGATTTTGCAAAGGAAAAGTGGACAAGACCCTATTTAGAGTGGAGCACGAAGGCCACATATTAATAGTTCAGATTTATGTGGATGACATCATATTCGGGTCAACCAATCCAGAACTATGTGAGAAATTCTCCAACCTCATGCAAGGAGAATTCGAGATGAGTATGATGGGAAAGCTTAACTTCTTTCTCGGATTACAAGTTAAGCAGATGGAAAAAGGAATTTTCATCAATCAGGCAAAGTATACCCGAGATCTTATCAAGAGATATGGAATGGAATCAGCCAAACCCGCAAGAATTCCAATGAGCACAAGTACTCACCTAGATGCAGATGAGGCAGGAATATCAGTGGACTCAACCCACTACAGAGGACTCATCGGATCTCTTCTGTACCTAACGGCAAGCAGGCCAGACATCTCATATGCAGTTGGAGTTTGTGCAAGATTCCAGTCCAATCCGAAGCAATCACACCTAGATGCAGCCAAGAGAATAATTAAGTACCTAAAGTCTACCATTAATGTTGGACTGTGGTATCCCAAGGATGACAACTTCGAGCTATCAGGATACTCAGATGCGGATTTCGCCGGATGCAAAATCAATAGGAAGAGCACTAGTGGAACGTGTCAATTCCTAGGAACCGGTCGATATCTGGTTTAGCAAGAAGCAGGTTTCTAACTCTATCTCCACTACAGAGTCAGAATACCTAGCTGCAGGTAGCTGTTGTGCACAGATCCTATGGATCAGACAACAGTTAAGGGACTACAATATTATTGCCAAAGAAGTTCCTATATGGTGTGACAACAATAGTGCTATTGCAATAACCAACAATCCGGTTTTGCACTCAAGGACGAAGCACATTGACGTTAAGCACCATTTTATTCGAGACCACGTGCTTAACAAAAGGGTTAGAGTTGAACGAGTCAGCCTGAGACTACCAAATAGGTGACATCTTCACCAAACCCCGCGGAAGAAAGATTCCTAGAGCCGAGCAGAGACCTTGGATTACTAGATTGGGAATCTAGTTCAAGCAAGTTGAAGGAAGGATAAACCCCGAGAATCGGCTAAGGCGATGCGGCGAAGACGAAGGCCAGTCGAAGCAACTTAGCTATACAGAATACCAGGCGAGAGGTCAAACTCACCTGTAGCAGAGCGGTCAACAGTCAACGAATCAGACCAGCTAAGTTCTCTAAACTGATCTCTAATTTTCATTTTTATCTGCCATATTTATAATATTATTTTGGCTTAAGAAATAGCATTTAAAAATACATTTTATGAGCCAAGTGGCAATTTTAAATACACGCGTCACACGCCCATTTAATTAACCTCTACGGTGGCCAATCAGAATCAACCGTCAAATTTTAAATGGGGCCACCGATTCAAATTTGAAATTCAAAAGAATATGAAAAGGCGTACCACCGTTTAAACTTATAATAAACTAATCCAAACGTCCCTTCATCTTCTTTATAAGGAAGAAAACCCTTTCACTTTACTCTTTACGCGTTCAGAAACCCTAAAAATTTACAGAGCAAAATACACACTAAATCCTAAAATCTTTTGCAGAAATGGCATCTTTTGACGGAGCAAACTTGAAGGCGATGAAGGACCAGGTCATCTTCTCCATGGTCGTCGATTTCGAAGGATTACTGGAAGCAAATCTAGAGGACTTTGATATGCTCGACTTAATTCGGGCGATGAAACTGAACGGAATCTACCCGTTTCTTGACATCAACCCTCAACACTTGTTCAAAGAAGATGTGGTTGAATTTTATCGCAACGCTTACCTGATTCAGCACGGGATTCAGAGCACAGTCGGTGGAGTACCAGTCACTATAGATACAGAGAAGATTCGCTCTGTATTCGGGATGCAACATCGCGGTCTGGCGGTCGAAGCGCTCAAACAATCACCCGCCGAAACGTGGAAGACGATTAAGCTCGAAAATGTCCCTGAGAAATTGAAGTTTACAGCGAAGAGAAATGAGTTGAATAGGGTCTATCGAGTCGCTCTGGATATCACAAACAAAATAGTCATAGGAATGGCAGGAAGCTATGACCAACTATCATCCTCAAAATTCATGGTGTTGGGTGCGTTAATTCAGCGAGAGGAAGTTGATTGGGCCGATTATATTTTTAGGCAACTTGTTCGCGAGGTGAACAAGGTCGAATGGCTCGAGGGAGAGAAGAAGTTCAAGACTAAGTTGGCGTTCGGAACGCATCTTAGTTGGTTCTTGGAAGCGGACAGGTGGCCAAGGGAAACATTGACCCTTTCCACCCAAACAAGAGGCTTGGTCACATGGACCATGATAAGAAGAAGGTTGGAGTCACTGGGAGGGCAGCCCAGATATTGAAGGATTTACCAGACTCAAGCTATTGCCCAAGGTACGATCTATCAGACTCGGACCAACCTGCAGCTGAGATCGGAACTGCAGTCGAGTCCGAGAATGAGTCTGATGAAACTCCAATCGCCATCCGTTTCAAGAGAAGGGGACCAGCCCCAGAAGGACCTTCCAACCTGCAGTCATCACCTGAACCCTCTCCAAAGAGGCCAAGGAAGCTGCAGTTCAGCGAAGGAGAGCAGCCTGAGCAGCATACCAGTCCATCAGTTCAGTCTCCAGCTCACCCAGACTTGCCTGCACCAGACACCGAAACAAGAATTGTACCTGTCATTACTCCTCCAGTATACATGACCGAAGAAGAGGAAGCAGGTCTTGTTATATCTATCCCTGAAGCAGATTACTCATTCAATCTTTTGGAAAATAACACTTTTAATCTTTCCATAGAACAACTTCAGCTTGTCAAGCCACAAGCAGAAAAACATTCCTTTGTCAATATTTTTAAGGAGTGGAAAACTCTTAAAACCATGTCCTTTACAAATTTTCAAATTTTTGTTGAAACTAGTGGTTGGGAATACCCCCAAGCCACGGAGGATGTTCTGACTGATTTTTGCAAAGAGTCAGATTTGGCTTTACTCCTCCAGGATAACTGGTTTATGTCACATTTTGAGACAAACATGGACCATTTTATCCACTCTATAATGCTAAGTATTTTTTATGGTACTTTTGGAGAAGAGGAGGAAGAGAAAGTAGAAAAGGAGATTAGGATAGAAGAAGTTGATGAAGAGAATGAAATTATCAATTTGGTTGAGGAGGATGAAGAAGCAAAAGAAGAACAAGAAGAAAACATACCAGTTGAAAAGGAGACAGAGGAAATTGAAAAAACAGAAGAAGTGGAAGATGAAGAAGATGAAGAAGAAGGAGAAGAAGTGGAGCAAGAAAAAGAAGAAGAAAATAAGGAGGATGATGATGATGATGAAGGAGAGAAGGAAAAAGATGATGCTAAGGATGATGATGATGATGATAATGATGATGGAGGTGAAGGAGGAGCTGGTGTGGCGGCTGGAGAAGAAAAAGAAGAAGATGAGGAGAAAGAAAAAGAGAAATCTGGAGAAGAGAGAGAAAAAGAAAAATCTGGAGAAAAAGAAAAAGAGAAATCTGAAGAAGAAGAAGAAGGGAAAGAAGAAGAAAGAGAAAAGGAGCCAGAGCCTACCAACGAAGCTGCAGATAGGATTGTTGTGCCTCCCCGGTACACCAGCCTAGATGCAGAGCTGGCAGAGGACTCCAGGTCAGGGACCCCGGAGAAGACTCTATCTGACCTACCGGCTGCAGCCAGGAGCCTGCAGTCTAGTGGCTCCATTCTTTGAAGGATCGGAGAACACTCCCCATCGGCTCGATTATCACCCACCATGACCGAGGTGATCAAGCAAATTGTCGAGAGACACCATTGGGGAGTCTGCTATCAACACAGTCACTCGACCTTGAGACCATTAATGCCAAGATTGACACCTGCTGCGAGAGACAAATCCCTCGGCCTCCTCCTCCTACAAACAGAATGCCTTTTGGCATGTCCGATCGATGAGCCGCATGGAGCAACAATTGACAACCCTCATTGATCTTTGGCAAAAAGGGGAAGAGAGGATTCGGGGAAGGAAGAGAAATCGTAAGAAAAGCAGGATGTCCCAGTTGAAGGACCCTCTAGCTTGAAGAGGAAGGAACTGTAGATTCGAAGACAAGGTGACCCGGCTGAAGGGAAGCGCGAAGGACCGGAGGCGGCTTGAACCTACTCTTGAGTGGGAAGGTGCAGCCGTGGTATGTTGAAGATTTACGCCCACTTAAAGCTCTTGAAATATGGGAGAGCTGCTAGGAAGAAGTTCATCGAGACTTTTATGTGGGAACTACTTCAAGATGACAAACTCTCCCCACAGGAGATTTTCATAAAGCTGGATGGAAGAGGTTCATCCTAAGCTTTGGGTACATTCTAAAGAAGCATGCAAAAGATCAAAAGCTTTTCCCATGATCCCTAAATTCGTAGTGAAGAAGCACCAATCCGCATGGATGGTGAACTTGATGAACTACAACTCCAGGAGGAAATCAAGCGAGTCTGCCTTGAGAACAAATTCAGATCGCAGCAGGAGCAGGATTTCGCAGCTCTAGTGGTGAAAAGGAAGTATGGCCTTGCTCCAGTCAAGGTAAGACCCATTGGAGCCAAACCATTCAGACCTGCCAAGCAGCCTGTTCGAAGAGGCAGAGGAAGAGGCAGATGATCTTTTATATATTTTCTTACTTGTAATTTTATTTTTCTGTACTTAAAACAATCTTGTATAATTTCAATGATAAAAGTCAGAAAATTTTATGAACAGTCTGTTGAATGACAATTTTCCAGTTGTCTCAATATTAGACTGATTTCAGTTTTGTCTTGCACTTAAGTGCAGACTTGGCCATTTGATTTTTTACTTAGTTTTGCCATCATCAAAATAGGGGGAATTTGTTAGGAATACTTGTTAGATTTTGATGATGTCATTAATTTAGAATCAAATGTTTATTAATTGGCGAAATGTAAGGAAGAACCAAATGAGTATCTTCCATAGGCCAAAATGTGTTAAGTATAAAATTGGCAAAGTGTAAAGAAGAACCAAATGAGTGTCTTATGTAGGCCAATGTTAGTTAGGCTGAAAATCGGCTAAGTACTAAAGTACTGATCTAGTCTATCAGAGAAGTACAGCCGACTCCAATCGAGTAGCCCTGGTCAACTAAAATTTATCAGAGAAATTTGACCAGACTGCAGCCAAGGTACCTCGGGAAGTCACCCGATCGACAAGTCTCAAACAAGATACGGTGAGACGACCTACTGCAGAGAAGTAAGCCGCACATCAGTCTACTCAACTACTGACCTAGTACTCCAAGTCCACGTCGGCATGCTTTGAAAAGTCAAATATTACGGAAAGCTCACATGCAACGTGAAGAGACAAATTGGAGTGATTCCCGCAAGAGATATGATTTATTTAAATCATCGACCCACCGTGAAGACTTTAATCCTTTTATATTCAAAAGATTCGGCGCTCACATGCGAAGTCATCACAACGGTCGGAAGATGAAATTAAATAATGGGAATCCACCTTGCAACGCGTTCGAAAGATTAAACAATGAAGTCTCCCTCCAACGGACGGATTTGTTGATTTGCAACGGCTACAAGGAAGAAGCTCGAGAGATCGTGATCTATATATATCCAAAGATTTGAACGAGCAACTACCGGTGCGAACATATACTCTAGCGATCAAAGCAAACAAAGCAATCTCAAGCAAACAATAGCATCGTGAAAAGAGCAGATCCAAAAGTTCATATTCAAGGAAGCTCTTTAGTTGGAGAAGACAAACACTCTTGTCTTTAAATCTTGAGTAAGGGTACTTCATTTGGTTGAAATAGCGGTGTAAAGGCATCCGAGGATCGAGGATCAAGAGGTGCAAGGCGATCAGTGTGTACAACGGCACGGGATTCCACCGTTGGAAGTCTGTTGTAGTGTGTTGTGAATCACGTAATCTTTATCACTTTGGTTGACAATTATAGTGAATTCATCTCCAACTGGTTTGGAGAAAAGTGGATTAGTAGAGGATTACCCCACCTCCGAGACCACTATAACCGCCTGTGTTATTTATCGTTTCTCGCATCATACTCTAACTGCTGCATCCATTGTTAAAGTGTTTCATTAAGTTAATTTATATTCGTCATCAGCTGACTTCCGCACATATCCAAGAACAAACGACTCCTAGTCATTTGTTTGATCATCAGCTGAAGAAACTCACTCTTCGAGAAAAAGAGTTCAAGAGTTTCAACAAGTCTATTCACCCCCCCCCCCCTCTAGACTTGTTTCTGGACGACTTGTGACCTACAATAATTGCCTTATTTAATATAATATTCATAATTACAATACAATTGTTCTCACTCTCTCATCCTCTGAGTGGCATTCGAGGGCATATTCCTAACAATCTCCCACTTGCACTCAATGCCACAAATTATGGTATCTAATACCCATACTCTCCAGATGCCTCTCTAAGACCTTCTGAGATAGTGGCTTGGTAAGCGGATCAGCAACGTTATTTGCTTTGTCTACTCTCTGCAGTGTAACATTCCCATCTCGAACCATTTCTCTAACAAAATGATATTTTCTCGCAATATGTTTGGTGTTGTGGTGAGCCCTAGGCTCCTTAGCCTGTGCAATAAAATTCGTTGTCACAAAATAGTGTTACGGGCTTCTCTGCGTTAGGAACCACTTGAAGTTCCTCAGTGAACTTCTTTATCCAAAACGCTTCTTTAGCAGCCTCCGTGGCTGCCTGATATTCGGCTTGACATGTAGAGATAGCAGTCGAACTTTGCTTGGCACTTCTCCAAGAAACCGCCCCACCATTCAGAGTAAAGATATACCCTGATGTGGACATCTGAGCATCCATGTCCCCCGAAAAATCTGAGTCTGTATCACTCTTAGTTTTCCACTGCCGTATGTAAGAACCAAGTCTTTAGTCCTCCTTAGGTACTTAAGAATGTTCTTTACAGATCAATGTTCTGCCACGGATTTGATCAAACCGACTTACTACGCTCACAAGATAGGCAATGTCCGGTCTAGTGCAAATCATTGCATACATAAGGCTACCTCATCTTTGAAGCATAAGGTACTTTGCTCATTTCCTTTCTATCTTCCTCACTTTGAGGACACATCTCTAAGGAAAGTTTTGCACCATGTTGCATAGGTAGAAACCCTCTTTTAGAATCTTCCATCCTAAATCGCTTCAGGATCTTTTCTATGTAGAGGGCTTGGGAAAGACCTAACATTCTTTTTGCTCTATCCCGGTAGAGACGAATACCTAGAATATAGGTCTTTCATTGAGAACTCTTTAGAAAGCCAAGCTTTCACAGAACTGAGCATCCCTACGTCGTTTCCTATAAGTAGAATGTCATCTACATATAGTATTAAGAACGCAATTTTGCTCCCACTAACCTTCTTGTAAATACAGGGCTCTTCTTCGTTTTGGACAAAATCAAACTCTTTGACTGTCTCGTTAAAACGAAGATTCCAACTCCGTGAAGCTTGCTTCAGTCCATAAATGGCATTTGAAGTTTGCATACTTTATGAATATTGGTTTGAGATATGAATCCCTTAGTCATTCCATGTAAATCTCCTCCTCGAGGAATCCATTTAGGAATGCCGTTTTCACATCCATTTGCCACATTTCATAATCTAAGTGGGTGCTATAGCAAGCATCATGCGAATAGACTTAATCATAGCTACGGGCGAGAAGGTCTCAAGTAATCGATTCCTTCTCTTTGGGAATAACTCTTTGCCACAAGCCCGGCCTTATAGGTATCAACCTTGCCATCTCCATCGCCTTTCTCTTATAGATCCATTTATTTCCAATAGGCACTATGCCTTTAGGATGATCTACTAAAGTCCAGACCTGATTAGCATGCATTGAGTCTATCTCAGCTTCCATAGCTTCTTGCCACTTCGTGGAGTCAACGTCTACCATCGCTTGGTCGTATGTAGAAGGATCATTCTCTTGACTACTTTCTGTCATCTCATGGACACCCAGTTCCTCTTGATGCAGATAGCCATACCTCTCAGGTATTTGAGAAATTCTACTAGACTTGCGAGGTTGTGTTTGTATTTCAGAAGGTTGGGTTCTAATATCTTGCATAGGTGTCTCATTTGGTGTTTCTTTTATTTCTTCCAAAGAAATATTTCTACCTGCCCCTCCTTCATGAATAAACTGATCTTCCAGGAAGTGTGCTTGTATCCTATGATCTTCGTGCATGTGGAATAGATATCCCATGGAATCCCCTAGATATCCTATGAAATGACCTTTCACAGACCTAGTTTCCAATTTCTCTACTTTAGTCTTCTTGACATAAGCAGGGCATCCCCAAATCCTAATGTGATTAAGACTTGGTTTCCTACCTCTCCACATCTCATGGGGAGTCTTAGGAACGGATTTGGAAGGACATCTATTCAAGATATGCACAGCAGTAAGGAGCGCGTAACCCCACAGATAAATCGATAGATCAGTATAGTTAAGCATGGAGCAATCCATGTCCAACAAGGTTCGGTTCCTTCTTTCTGATACACCATTTAATTGTGGAGTAGCTGGAGGAGTGAATTGTGACACTATTCCTAGTTCTTTTAAGAACTCATCAAATTCGGTACTCATGTACTCACCACCCCGGTCTGACCGAAGAGTCTTAACACGGTTACCTGTTTGATTTTCAACTAGGGCTTTAAATTCCTTGAATTTATCAAAAGCTTCAGACTTATGTTTCATTAAGTACACGAATCCATACCTGGTATGGTCATCAGTGAATGTAATGAAATACTGAAAGCCATCTCGTGTCACTTCAAAAGGGCCACAGACATCGGTATGGATCAATCCAAGCTTTTCAGCAGCTCTTTCAAAAGACCCTGCGAATGGTAACTTAGTCATTTTGCCTTGAAGGCAAGATTCACAAGTTGGATAGGGATCTGATCCCAATGGACCTGTAAGCCCATCTTTCTCCATTTTATGAACCTTGGTCTGACCGATATGACCAAGTCTAAGATGCCACTTAAGTGCTTGGTTCGTTTCATCCCTACCATGCTTCCTAGTTATAGTGTTCACAGTTGTTTTATTCTTTAAATTTAAATGGTATAAACCATTTAATAATGTAGCAGTACCAACCAATTTATTTCTGAAATAAATACGACAGGACCCATCTCCAATAAAGAAGTGAAATCCCTTTCGGTCCATGACCGGAATTGATACAATATTCTTGTGCCCCTTGGGCAAAACAAGTATATCATCTAAAGTAAGAATAAAACCAGATTCTAAATCCAACATAAGGGATCCGATATCAGAAGCCTCGACACTATGCCCACTTCCGAAGGTGACCATCACCTCCCCTGAATCCAGCTTCCTACTTCGTTCCAGATCCTGATTCATTATACAAATGTGAGAACTCGCACCGGAATCAAGTATCCAAGAAGTAGAATATATAGTTACAGAACAATTTGTTTCTAAAACCAGTAGTTCTGTACCTGAAGGCGCATTACGGTCAAGATTTGGACAGTACCTCTTCCAGTGGCCTAGCTCACCGCAGTTGAGGCATACATCCGTTTTCTTGGCCCCCTTGCTCTTTTGAACCATTGGGGCCTTGCCCTTTCCCTTGTCGATCTTGGCTATTAGACCTAACTGCTTCTTGTTCTTTTTCTTCTTATTTTTGGACTTCCAAGTCCCAGAAGAAATCACAAGTGCAGCTTCCTTTCCCTTTGTCTTCATCTGAGACTGGGCAGTCGTCAGTTTGTTCATTAGCCCAGCTAAGTTACATGCAATCTCATTGCAGTTGAAGTTCATGACAAATTGTGAAAAGGAGTCAGGAAGTTACTGCAGATAAGGTCGATTTGGAGAGATGCATGCATCTGAAAATCAAGAGCTTCCAATCTCTCAATCATCGAGATCATCTTGAGGACATGGTCCCCAACCCTCTCTCCTTCCTTCATCCTGGCGCCGAATAATTGCTTTGATATCTCATATCTAGCAGTTCAACTATGCTCTCCATAGAGCTCAGCCAGGTGCGCTAAGATGGCTCGTGAAGACGTCATCTTTTCATGGGCACGTTGAAGCTCATTGGTCATTAAGCCTAACATGTACCCTCGCACTCTTATGTCGTCTTTTACCCATTTCTCATGGGCATCGACATCTTCCTGATTGGCTCGGGTTCTTGCAGGAGCCACTGGGATGTCCGCCTCCAAGACGTATCCCAGCATTTCCATAGTTAGGACAATCCTCAAGTTCCGGCTTGATCCACATAGTTCGGACCAGTTAGGACGTTCTTTTCAAGTAGTATAGCGAGTGGGTTCATTGTCATATTGAGAGTTAAGTTAACTGCAGAGAATAATTTGAGATTCGTTAGTGTTTGTTTAATTATGATCCGAGTAAAGAATTTAAGGACTTTCTTTATTCATAACTCGGATCCCACTATTCTATCGGCATTTACACACTCCCATGTTAAATCCGGAAGTCTTGGGTGACTTCATAGTGGTGATCGATTTCTTTACAAAGTTTAATAGAGGGCAACCCATACGGTTTATATTCTATTATTCTTTATAAAGTGGTGTCTAATACCAACCCATCTAATGGATGATTCGATCTTCTTTTACCCCTAGTTCACTTGCCCTCAACCCATTCGGTTTCTATGGCTCGCTGAACTATCTAAGTTTAAACCGTCAACTCCTATTAGTCTGACAATTGAATCTTACCCGGCAACCCATACGGTTTATAGGGGTTTGATTTGTCACAACCAAAGGCATCTAATGCACACTAGGAATTTATCAATTTTCCCCAAAAATATTACCCCGACATACTCGGAAGAATAATATTCCGGTTTAGATTTCAATTTTCCATGAGTTTGACGGAGGGTAGGAAACCTCGTAACCATTATAACTTAGTGTTTGTAAGTGGGAGTATTAATGCGATTATATGTTACACTTTGCACATTAATCCGTTTATAAGCGCGGTTTGTGGTTTGTCAATCATTCAAAATGAAAAACAATAAATAGCAACCTAGTTACTACCAACATATAGCTCATGGACTTTTTCCTAAGTATTGGGCCAAGCCAAATAAAGAAAGGAAAAATACAGTATTGATTCTTCGTCTTCTAGTCGGTCGTATTCGGTCTTCGTCATAGCCATATGAATAATTACATCATTGAACAATACGTCATATTATACGTATTTTCTAGTAAAAATAAATAGGCTCAAAACGGCCTTTACAACCATATCGAATCGAACAAATCAACAACTAAGTCCACGAGCTATATCACCATCACATAAGGCATTACATACAACATGTATCGGTAAATGAAATTAAATAATCAATTAATATATTAATCCAATTAATATAAAAATTAATCTATTTAATTTCTACAATATTAATCAAATTAATATTTATAATCGTCATTTTAATCCGTTCAAAGTAATCCGGCCAAAACAATATTCTCGTCTAATAATTTCCCTTTAAAAAAAATATTCCAAATATTTTATTAAATCCAATTAAATCCAATTTAAATTTCGGAAATTATTACAACGAAATATAAACACAAATGGAGTCGGAAAATCCGGTATCAGGCCCACGACCCGATTCAAAATCGGGCCGAAAACCCGAGAACCGCCGGACCGAGTCACTCTCGCCATCGCCTTTGCGGCCGGGCGGCGGCTACGATGAGCCTACCGAGTCACTCTCGGCCGGCCAGCAGCCGATCCAGCAGCTGCCGGCATTGCGTCTTCATGCGGTATTCGTGTTTAACCCCCGTTTTTCTCATTTTTTCGTCTCGCTTCCAAAACGAAAAAGTTTCTTAACTTCATGAAGAACTTATAAATCAACAAAAATCAAATTTTTCAGATTTATAATTCACATAAAATAGTCGAAACTTGACTTACTACGAACGATTAAATTTCTTCGATTATATCTATTATGATTCTAAATCATAAACATCATCAAATAACATTCCAAATGCAAAGATGATCGTATATACGATATATTTGACCTTTCTCTGATACCACTGTTGGGTTTCCACAGAAAATAAACGCAGCGGAAGAATAAACGGAATCCCTAAGAGGATCGATCAAGTAACGTATATACGAAAAGAAAAATACGAAGATCAAGGAATCAAAGTCTCATACCTATGATGTCTCTGAAAAACCTACGTATGATGATGATGATGATGAAGAGCCCTTCGTTCCAAGCACCTAAAGCAAGGTGCCTCTACTTCACACGCCGGAACTTGACGGAAAAATCAGCAAACTTCCTTTCTCTAAGAATGCGGCTAGGGAAGCTTGTAAGAATTTTTTCTCTCGATCTTTTCTACTAATAACTTGTCTCTAAGATCAAGTATATGCTGTAGAAAATTTTTCTCACTCTTGAAGCTCTCTAAAAAACGAAATTAAATACTTGAGGAAGGAAGAAGGAGACTTTATAATTGAAAAGACTTTCTTTTCACCATTATTTCAAGCCTCACATGTACAAGATGCTTTTAAAAGCATCTCTACACCTCACATGACCCCACAAGTATATAATATAATGAGAGAGAGACAAAGTAGAGATGAGGGGGGGTCTTATAGGGAATCTTCCAAGAAACGGGTCGAGTTAATTCGGCTCGTGTATTGGATGTTCGTCAAACGAATCCCTCGTGAATCGGATGTCCGTCAAACGAATCCGTTTTATTTCCAATGTGTTTATACTAATTAATTAATCCAATTAATTATTTATATCAAACACAAATATACATTTATCTAAGAAATATAATTTATGAATTAAAGTAATCACCCAGTAACCTACATACAATTCATAAGACCGCTAGTTGATTTATCCGATAAATCACTAATATCTAATATTATAAGAGAGATTATTAATTCATATTTATCCATCAATGATCCTATTGCGCGACTCCATAGGTTCGTCTCAGCCGGATGCACTGTAAACCCCGACTGAGAACGAATGAACGAATCATTCCAGAACCATTATGTCGTGAATACTATATACGTATAGACCCTTCATCAGATGTCCCGGTCAAGTCTTCGGGTCACGGTAAAGTCAAACCCTAATGTTGACTAAACTCTATACATGTGTTAATGCAAATCAAGACCGACTGATTAATAGTGTATCTAATACGACTATATCAGAATGCTTTGGCCAAAGACTTATGATCTTATTTGCCATTAACCGTATAGGACATTCGCCTGCTCACTAACAGGAGATAGAATCCTTTCTTGGCGTACATCAAAGACTGCTACCTGCCCGTATAGTCCGCACTTCGGGGTCGACTCAGCAATTAAGAAAATGAGTCTAACTACTCTAATGACAAACTAAACGTCACAGGCACATCTTCTACTGAACCCTCAAGTCAAAGGTCCACGTATACTATCATAACCTTTCGATTCGTCATCGACTCTCCGAGAGTGAATACCGTGTGACTGAATCGAGTATGAGTCGTGTTCGAGTATACTGGTCCCACCAATATACTTATAACTATGCTATCAAGACGTGCACACGTCCTAACATCAGTTATACAAGTCTTATTAAAACTTAATGTCCCGTTAAGTTTTATCGACTTGCGAACTAGTTAAGCATTCGAGCTCTAAACACTTCTAGTGCCTATCTCCTTATCTCCATAAGAAGTAGAATGTTCACTCTCAAATGCAAGGACTATTATTCTATATACCAAATCACAATGCCAGTGATATACAATAATATAGAAATAATAATTGCCTTATTTAATATAATATTCATAATTACAATACAATTGCTCTCACTCTCTCATCCTCTGAGTGGCATTCGAGGGCATATTCCTAACAGTAGTCACATCATCCCGAATAATATCCGAATAAGTCTGGTAAAAGTGGCCTGAGAAGCCGTCGGGACCCAGAGAGCTATCTGGAGAAAGGGAGAAAACAGCGATCCTAACTTCGTCCGGGAGGGGGACCTTCAATAGAAGATCATTTTCGGCACAAGAGATAGCTGGATGGATAACCTCCCCCATTGTGGAAAAGTCGATCGGTGAAGACGTGATTGGCTCCGAGAAGGGATCCGAAAAGTACTTCATAATGTGATCGGCTAAGCGCTGGTGGTCATCAACAATCTCATACTCAATGAGCATGGAATTAAGGTGCTGCTTCACTTTGGCCGAGGCGTTGAGCTTGTGGAAGAAAGATGTGTTGCGGTCCCCATCCCTCAGCCAATTTAGGCGATTCTTCTTAGAGTAAAAAGCTTGTTGTTGGTAGAGTGCACAGTTGATGAGAACTTGAAGCTCTACCTGTTGGTCGGAATGGATGTCCGAGTAACCTTGAGAATAAATGGACTCCTGGAGGGCTGCTAAATTAGCGTAGTGAGTGGCTAGAGTAGTATGAATATTACGAAAGATGTTGATGTTCCAGTCCTGAATGACAGCCTTGATTCGCTTCAGCTTGCGGACCACTCTCGAAATAGGATTCATTGAAGGGAGGGGTTCGGCCCAAGACTCAATGACCAAGTGGCAGAAGTATGTATGAGAAGTCCACATCTTTTGGAAGTGGAAGGGGTGCAGAGGAGAAGGCTTCGAGTCCGTGCAAGAAAGAAGAATGGGGTGATAATCTGAATTGATGCGAGGAAGCACCCGCGCATGAATCAAGTCCCATATGGCAGTAAATTCACTGTTAATAAAGCTGCGATCTAATTTAGATGCCTTGAACGTCCCAGGCTGTTGACGAGAGCACCAAGTAAATGTTATATCTTCGTTTTCCACTTCCAGAAGCTCTGATTAAGCTTTTACTTCTTGATTAAGTCTTGTTGTAGCAAGGATTACCTATAAAAGCTCCATTTAAGCCTTTACTTCTCGATAAGTCTTGTTAATATTGAGATAAAACCATGTTACATGTTTTCGAGCCGGAACTCTACGAAAACTCGGGTCTATTGATTAGATTCGAGCATTTTATATTGAGAATTGGCTATAATAGCTTATATAAACCTTTAATTCTTGATTAAGTGTTGTTAATAGAGACTAGACCATGTTACATGCGAGTCGAAACTCTATGAAAACTCGGGTTTAGTGATTAGATCCAAGCCTTTTATACTCGGAATTGTCTATAATAGCTCCGATTAAGCCTTTACTTCTTGAATAAGTCTTGTTAAAAGGAGATAAGACCACGTTACATGCATTCGAGTAGGAACTCTATGAAAACTCGGGTTTAGTGATTATATCCGAGCCTTTTGTACTTAGAATTTGCTATAACAGCTCCGATTAAGCTTTTACTTTTTGATTAAGTCTTGTTGTAGCAAGGATTGGCTATATAATAGCTCCATTTAAGCCTTTACTTCTTGATAAATCTTGTTAATAGGAGATAAAACCATGTGACATATTTTCAAGTCAGAACTCTATGAAAACTCGGGTTTATTGATTAGAATAAAGCATTTTACATTGAGAATTGGCTTTAATAGCTTATATTAAGCCTTTAATTCTTGATTAAGTCTTGTTAATAGGAGATAAGACCACGTTACATGCATTTGAGTCGCAACTCTATGAAAACTTGGGTTTATTGATTAGATTCGAGCATTTATATTGAGAATTGGCTATGATAGCTTAGATTAAGCCTTTATTTCTTGATTAAGTCTTTCTAATAGGAGATAAGACTACCTTACATGCATTCGAGTCCGAACTCTATGAAAACCCAGGTTTATTGGTTAGATTCGAGCCTTTGCACTCAGAATTGGCTATAACAGCTCCGATTAAGCTTTTACTTCTTGATTAAGTCTTGTTGTATCAAGGATTAGCTATAATAGCTCTGATTAAGGAAAAGTCAATTGCATTAAAATAAATAAGAGTGGCTAATGAGGCAGGCCAGAACCACATGCAACCATATAGAATGGTGCACCATACAACAATACAAGGAATCAAATCTAGAAATAAAGAAGATACATGGAGCAATGACTACCAAGATATCCTCCAAATAAATAAGATACATGGAAATATGACTACCAAGTATTCCTCCCATAAATGAAGGAAATGAACCAAATTAAGTTGTGATCCAGGGAGGTAATTTGACAATCTGCTCAGATTCCCTCTGCAGGGGCTGCATGCTTAGAACCCTGAGTCGATTCCAATGATAAGCATTTACTTCTTGAAAGTCTTGTTAATAGGAGATAGATCACTTTACATGCATATGAGTTGGTACTCTATGAAACCTCGTGTTTAGTGATTAGATTCGAGCCTTTTGTATACAGAATTGGCTAAACAGCTCCGATTAAGCTTTTACTTCTTGATTAGACCACGTTACATGTATTCTAGATAGGAGATAAGACCACGTTACATGTATTCGAGTCGGAACTCTACAACAACTCGGGTTTATCGATTAGATTCGAGCATTTTATATTGAGAATTGGCAATAATAGCTTAGATCAAGCCTTTACTTCTCGTTTAAGTCTTACTAATAGGAGATAAGACCACGTTATAAGCATTCGAGTCGGAACTCTATGAAAACTCGGGTTTATTGATTAGATTCTAGCCTTTTGTACTCAGAATTGGCTATAATGCTCCGATTAAGCCTTTACTTCTTGATTAAGTCTGGCTAATAGGATATAAGACCATGTTGCATGTATTCGACTCAGAACTCTATGAAAACTCGGATTTATTGGTTAGATTCGAGCCATTTGTACTGCGAATTGGTTGTAACATCTACGATTAAGCTTTTACTTCATCATTAAGTCTTGTTGTGGCAAAGATTGGCTATAATAGTTCCGATTAAGACTTTACTTCTCGATTAAGTCTTGTTGTAGCAAGGAGATAAGACCACATTATATGCATTCGATTTGGAACTCTATGAAAACACGGATTTATTGATTTGATTCGAGCCTTTTGTACTCAGAATTGGCTATAACAGCTCCGATTAAGATTTTACTTCTTGATTAAATCTTGTTGTAGCAAGGATCGGCTATAAAGCTCCGATTAAGTATTTACTTCTTGATTAAGTCTCGTTAGTAGGAGATAAGACCACGTTTCATGCATTCGAGTCAAAACTCTGTAAAAACTCAGGTTTATTGATTAGATTCGAGTATTTTGTATTGGGTATTGGCGATAATAGCTTAGATTAAGTCTTTACTTTTTTATTAAGTGTTGTTAATAGGAGATAAGACTATGTTACATATATTCGAGTCGTAACTCTATGAAAACTCGGGCTTATTGGTTAGATTCGAGCCTTTTGTACTGATAATTGGTATAACAGCTACGATTAATCCTTTACTTCTTGATTAAGCCTTGTTGTAGCAAGGATTGGCTATAATAGCTCCATTTAAGAATTTACTTCCAGATAAGTCTTGTTAACAAGAGATAAGACCATGTTACATGTATTCGAGTCGGAGCTCTATGAAAAATCGGGTTTATTGATTAGATTCAAGCATTTTGTATTGAGTATTGGCTATAATCTCTTAGATTAAGCCTTTACTTTTTGACTAAGTCTTGTTAATAGGAGATAACACCACGTTACATATATTTGAATCGGAACTCTACGAAAACTCGGGCTTATAGGTTAGAATCAAGCCTTTTGTACTGAGAATTAGTATCATCTCCGATTAAGCTTTTAATTCTTCATTAAGTTTTGTTGTACTAAAGATTGGCTATAATAGCTCCGATTAAGCCTTTACTTCTTGATTAAGTCCTGTTAATTGGAGCTATTAAGAAGTGAAGGCTAAGCTAAGTGATTATACCCAATACTTAATACAAAATACTCGAACCTAATCAATAAACACGAGTGTTCATAGAGTTCTGACTCGAATGCATATAATGTGGTCTTATCTCCTACTAATAAGACTTAATTAATAAGTAAAGGCTTAATCGGAACTATTAAAGTCAATCATTGCTACAACAAGATTTAATCAAGAAGTAAAGGCTTAATCGGAGCTATTATAGCCAATCATTGTTACGACAGGACTTAATCAAGAAGTAAAAGCTTAATCGGAGCTGTTATAGCCAATTATGAGTGCAAAAGGCTCGAATCGAATCAATAAATAGGTTTTCATAGAGTTCGGACTCAAATGCATGTAACGTGGTCTTATCTCCTATTAACAAGACTTTATCAAGAAATAAAGGCTTATCTAAGCTGCTATGGCCAATTCTCAATATAAAATGCTCGAATATAATCAATAAGTTTTTCATATTGTTCCGACTCGAATACACACAACATGGCCTTATCTCCTATTAACCAGACTTAGTCAAGAAATAAAGGCTTAACCGGAGCTATTATAGCCAATTCTGAGTACAAAAGGCTCGAACCTAATCAATAAACCCGAGTTTTCATTGAGTTCCGACTCGAATGCATGTAATGTGGTCTTATCTCCTATTAATAAGACTTAAACTAGAAATAAAGGCTTAATCTAAGCTATTATAGCCAATTCTCAATATAAAATGCTCGAATCTACTCAATAAACCCGAGTTTTCATAGAGTTCTGATTCGAAAATATGTAACATGGTTTTATCTCATATTAACAAGACTTATCAAGAAGTAAAGGATTAAATAGAGCTATTATAGCCAATCCTTGCTACAACAAGACTTAATCAAGAAGTAAAAGTTTAATCGGAGTTGTTATAGCCAATTCTAAGTACAAAAGGCTCACATATAATCATTAAATCCGAGTTTTCATAGAGTTCCGACTCGAATACATGCAACATGGTCTTATCTCCTATTAACAAGACTTAATCAAGAAGTATGGTCTCAATTGGAGCTATTATAGCCAATCCTTGCTATAACAAGACTTAATTAAGAAGTACAAGCTTAATCGGAGTTGTTATAGCCAATTGTGAGTGCAAAAGGCTCGAATCAAATCAATAAACTCGGGTTTTCATAAAGTTCCGACTCGAATGCATGTAACGTGGTCATATATCCTATTAACAAGACTTAACTAAGAAGTAAATGATTAATCGGAACTATTTTATCTAATCCTTACTACAACAAAAATTAATGAAGAAGTAGAAGCCTAATCGTAGTTGTTATAACCAACTCTAAGTACAACAGGCTCGAATCTAACCAATAAACCCGAGTTTTCATGGAGCTCCGACTCAAATACATGCAACATGGTCTTATATCCTATTAACAAGACTTAATCAAAAAGTAAAGGCTTAATCTAAGTGATTATAGCCAATACTCAATACAAAATGCTCGAATTTAATCAATAAACCCGAGTTTTCATAGAGCTCTGACTCAAATACACGTGACATGGTCTTATCTCCTACTAACAAGTCTTAATCAAGAAGTAAATGCTTAGTCGAAGGTATTATAGTCAATCCTTGTTATAACAAGACTTTATTAAGAAGTAAAGGCTGAATCTAAGATATTATAGCCAATTCTCATTACAAAATGCTCGAATCTAATCATAAACCCGACTTTTTTAGAGTTCCAACCCAAATACATGTAACATTGTTTTATCTCCTATTAATAAGATTTAGTGATACGTATTACGTATGAAAATGCACGTAAACTCGCAAGGAAATGCAGCGAAATATTTTGTTACCTCACAACACTCGTATATGTGTAACACTCGTAAGAATTAACCGAAAGTAGGGCAATTCGGCTTACGTAAACAAGATAATATGAAAGTAATTTATCAAACTAGACCTATAGCTTGATAAGGCAATCTCTCCTCAAGACCTATTGAGAATCGATTAAATTACAACTCGAAGACGCGTCGAATTATAATCAAAATGTGCTGAAAATCATTCAACAAGAATACATACACAATATATTTCGTTTTTTTAAGCTTCAAGATGCATTGAAAGGTTGAGGATGAGGCTTTTAAATAGCCATTACAACTACAAACAAGATTAAACAAGATCAAGCTAAAAAACAAGCAAATATTAAACTAATCTATCAACTTTGACAAAGAATGAAAACAACATCATGTCTTGGCTTCTTCCTTGCATGTTCGGCCGTGGGGTAAGTTGAAAGGATGAGATAACATCTTTCCCATGTGGTATCCTTTTGTAAGACTTTGATAAGGATAGAAAATGAAAGCTACATCTTGTCATCTTCTAATATCCTTGTTCGGCCGATTTTTCAAAGGGTGGAGTGAGCCAAATCTCTATCTTTGATTTTATTGTGGTGGACTTTGAAAATGAAAGCAAACTTGAAAGTAGTGGCGACAAAGATCCTTCATGGATCTCCCATCACAATCGGCCTAAATCTCCCCCCAATATGGAGGATTTTGTATGCATGAACATGCATACTTATGCGTGTTTTGATACGTCTAAGTTATCCCGGTTCCGATTATTAAGATCGTTCCCATTTCCGCATTTGTTTTCTCACCGAAGTACGTAGGTGCATGTGCATGCAACGTGGTATTGTCACTTACGTCAATTCTTACTTCGTTTTCTTCGTTTGGAGATGTCACAATCGTATCATTTAGTCAAGAAGTAAAGGCTTAATCGGAGTTATTATATTCAATCTTTGCTACAACAAGACTTGATCAAGAAGTAAAAGATTAATCGGGGCTGTTATAGCTAATTCTGAGTACAAAAGGCTCGAATCTAATCAATAATCCCGGGTTTTCATAGAGCTCCGACTCGAATGCATGTAATGTGGTCTTATCTCCTATTCACAACACTTAAATAAGAAGTAAAGGCTTAATCGGAGCTATTATATCCAATCCTTGCTACAACAAGCTTAGATTAAGCCTTTACTTCTTGATTAAGTCTTGTTAATAGTACATAAGACCACGTTACATGCATTCGAGTCGCAACTCTATGAAAACTCTAGTTCATTGATTAGATTCGAGCCTTTTATGCTCATAATTGGCTATAATAGCTCCGATTAAGCCTTTAGTTCTTGATAAGTCTTGTTAATAGGAGATAAGACCATATTACATGCATTCGAGTCGGAACTCTGTGAAAACTCGGGTTTATTGCTTATATTCAAGCCTTTTGTACTCAAAATTGGTTATAACAGCTCCGATTAATCTTTTATTTCTTGATTAAGTCTTGTTGTAGCAAGGATTAGATTTAATAGCTCCTATTAAGCTTTTACTTCTTGATTAAGTCTTGTTAATAGGATATAAGACCATGTTACATGCATTCGAGTCAGAACTCTATGAAAACTCGGGTTTATTGGTTAGGTTCGAGCCTTTTGTTCTGAGAATTGGCTATAAAAACTATGATTAAGCCTTCACTTCTTTGTCTGAAAGACTTTAATTTTTATCCTTTCTACGTGCGATTTCACACACTACTACGTGCGACTTCATCTTCTCCACGTCCATGCCGTCGGCAGCCTACCTCCACTGCCGCCGGTCCTATTTTCAACCCTAACCTCCTCGGATTGTGATCGCGATCAACATGACCAATTTTCGAAGCACCTATGGCCACCTTTTCTTAGCTCTATGCGACCTCCATACATGGCTGCCTAGGGTTTTTCCAACATCAGTGGTGGTGTCCTTGCCTTCCACGGCGCCTCATCCGTCAACTACCCCTCGATCCCTATCGCCGGAGGAGAGGTTACGACTCTCTGCCCTTTGCAACGAATTTCCTTGGATACATCTATTCACCACCACCACGGGATCCACACCCGCTACCGTCGCTGCAGCCTCCCACTCGCCGGAAAGTACAGCTGTCGTAACTCCTCTCCCCGTTGATCAATTGGTTTCTAACCCGACAGTTAGGGTGAGACCCGTTCCATGGACCCCCGGAATCTAGAGCCCGCTTTCTTGCCTCTATTCACTAGGGTTTCTACCCCCTCAGCGGTCACCCCACTCTCCATCTCGAAACCCTATGACGCTCATCACAGCACCGCCTTAGTCACCCCTCCGACGTCATCACAACTGAGCAAAGCTCAATCCCAACACCCTTGGCTACATTCGTTCATCTCCGCCTCCGCCTGCATCGTCTCCGGCTGCCCGTCAGGTATACGACTCGCATCCAACATGTAATCTGCATGTTAGCGTCCCTAACTTACATGATGGTGACGGGTCAGAAGTGGGAGTGAAAGGGACGATGGCCATGTCATGAGGCGCCAGGAGGTCCACGTATCATGACTGATGGCGAAAGGTCCTGGAAAGCGTTAGAAACGGGCACGTCAGTGTGATGTATATGAGAAGCGGGCGGGACTTCAGTGATCATCAAGTTTGTAGTTGTTGCTGCCTGTGAAATTGTGGGACGAGGCCTATATTCCTATCTAGTGGCCTGATGACGTTCAATAGATCTGCCCCGTGAATGGCGTTGAGAGCATGATCGGGTAGTGCGAGTCTGAGAGGAAGTCTGTTTCAAGTTAGCGGAGCGGCCAGCGGCAGCCTTTTTTTCTTCCAAATGTCTAAAGTATGACCCAAGAAACGACAATAGCTGCACAAGTCGGGTAGGTGTTCGTAGGAGATAGAGGCTAGAGAGAAAGTACCATCGGCTTCAACTAAAATCTCCTCCGTAAGGGAGTCAAAATTCGCAACTTCAATTTCTATGAGGACTCTAGCAAAGTGCCCTACAGAGCCTACGACAGCTCGTTCATCAATATGTAGAGTATTGCCAACAACTTTGGCAATACCCCAGATAGCAAGTGTGTCCTAATGCTCCAAACCAAGTGCGGGGATGCGAATCAGGCTGAATGGGTTGAAGTTAGAAACCCATTTAGATATACGAAGTTAGAAAACCATTTAGATATGCGAAGGGTGTCCGACTTTAACAACCAGGCTGAATGACTGCTGGCTTTGACTCTATCAGAGTCATTATATAATTGTATATTATAGCATCCTTTCCCCAACGGTATAATTTTCCATTCGTGATCAAGCTTTCACAAGGATGAGAGTTTGGTTTTCAGAGTATGAACCTCCCAAGGCTTGTTAGTCTTCACATAGAATATTCTCCCGATCATGGTGTTAGAGAGAAACCAAACTCGTTCCCTGTATCTATTATTGTCCACACGAATGCAAACTGAGTCTCCTCGGCGGTATGGCTCATACAGCTTGTTGCGAGAGGAGGAAGGAAGTTGGTGAATGTTATGTATGGCCGAGTTGAGAGCTGTTGGGGAATATGGCTGATGCAAATAGCCGAATTTGATAGGGCAAGAACCTGCATGTATAGAAGAAGAAATACCTCCCATGACTGGAGAATATCCGGGCAGAGGAGAACTAAATGATGAGGCTGACTGATCCTGTGCTCATTAGGGATGAGGTTGTAGGGTTCTATGAGAGGTTGTTGGGTTTGGGTCGGGTTCAACCTGTTTCATTTAGTCAGGTTAGACCCTTTGTCACTTCCTCTCTTCCTCGTGATGCTGCTTTTCACATGATCAGACCAGTCACTGATGAGGAGATTCGTGCTGTTTTCTTTGGGTTCGATATGAATTCGGCCCCAGGCCCTGATGGTTTTAATGCTGCTTTTTATCACCAGGCAGGGCCGATTGTTGGTGGAGAGATATCCTATGCTACCAAACATTTTTTTCCACGGGTCAATTCGTTAGGCAGATTAATACTACTCTCATATCCCTTGTTCCTAAAGTTGCTTTGCCGAGGTGCATGTCAGACTTTCGGACGATTTATTGCTGTAACCTTTTATATAAGGCAATCTCTAAGATTATTGTCCATCGTATACGAGATATCCTGGATTGTTTGATTGATCCGGCTCAGACAGCTTTTATTCCTGGGAGAAGGATTAGTGATAATATCCTTCTCACCCAGAAGCTTTTCCATGGTTATGGGCAGGGGGGGTGCCTAGTCGGTGTGTCTTTAAGGTTGACCTTATGAAAGCTTACGACACTGTTGAGTGGGATTTTATTTTGACTGCTCTGCAATGTATGGGTTTTCATCAGACATTCATTGCATGGGTCAGAGAGTGTATCACCACATCGGCTTATTCGATCTCCCTCAATGGGGATGCTGAGTGTATGTTCAGGGGCTGGAGGGGGCTGAGGCAGGGTGACCCTATTTCTCCGTATCTGTTTGTCATTGTTATGGAGGTCCTCCATGGTATTATCGCCCATGAGATTTCTCAGACTCCGCAGTTCAGATTCCACTAGAAGTGTGAGGCTATCCGCACTTTCATGCTTGCTTTTGCCGATGACCTTCTCCTTTTTTGTAACCCCGACGAGGTCTTTGTTGGTGTTCCTAAGAAGAGTATTGAGATCTTCACTTCCTTTTCTGGCTTACGCGCCAACCCGAGCAAGAGTAATATCTTTATTTCAGCGAATGCTCAGGTGCAGGGTGCTCAGCTTCAGCAGTTGTTAGGGTTTCAGCTGGGTCAGCTGCAAGTGAGGTATTTGGGTGTCCCCTTGATTTCTTCAAAGCTGACGATAGCTTTGTGTTCCCCTTTGATTGATAATATTGATGGTCATCTGAGTATGTGGGCTAGTACTACTCTATCCATGGTAGGTAGGTGCCAGCTTATTTGCTCTGTCTTATCTTCTCTACATATTTATTGGGCTGGTATATTTATTCTGCCTAAGGGCGTGCTATCTTAGATAGAGAAACGTATCAGGCATTTCTTTTGGAGAGGCTGTCATGATTTGGGGCATGCCAAGGTGGCTTGGGCTAAGGTCCGCTTGGATGTGGATTGTGGGGGCCTTGGCATTATCCCTTTGAGGCTACAGAATCAGGCTCTGATGACCCGTTATATTTGGGCTCTTCTCATGGGCTCTCATCATTCTGTCTGGGTTAATTGGGTTCGGACCTTTAGGTTGCAGCAGTGTTCTTTATGGGATCTTCACGTGTCTTCTGCTTCAGCTTGGTATTGGAAGCAGCTTCTGAAACTGCGTCCCCTAGTTATGGGAGCATTTCAGTATTCTATTGGTGATGGCTCGTCTTTCTTCTTATGGTCGGACCCCTGGCATTCCATGGGAGTAATTAGGCATTTTGTCCCTAGAGCCCCTCTGTGGACCGGCATTGATGTGTGTGCTAGGCTTGATTCGGTTATTCATGAGGGTTATTGGGAGTGGCCGGTGGTTGATAGAGCTTAGATTCTGCTGATTACTTCTTCTCTGCCGCCGATTGTTGGGGGTCAGGATCACATTTTCTGGAGACCGCATAGTTCGGGTATGTATTCATCCTCTTCTGTGCTTCGGTTCCTCAGAGGTCATTCGGCCCCTGTTCATTGGGCCCCTCTCTTGCACGGCCCGGGGAAGGTTCCCAATCACTCTTTCATCATCTAGTTAGCTATTCAGGAGCGTTTATCGACTATGGATAAGCCTTGGCTTCAGCATGTTGATGGGATTTGTGTCCTTTGTGGTATGGCGCTAGAGACTCACTCTCATATATTCTTTCAGTGCCCTTATTCTAGTCGGTGTATTTCTATTGCTAGGAGGGCAGTCCGCTTTAGTTGGCCTCACTCTGTGTGGAGCTCGGGGTTGCTGTGGGCGGCTAGGAGATGGAGAGGTAAGCACGTGGTCAATGTGGCTTACCGTATTTTCCTAGCTGCGTTGGTCTATTTGATTTGCCAGGAGAGAAATGAGAGGAGATTTGGTAAGAGGCGTCGAGACCCTCGTACGGTTACTTTTCAGAGGATCGACCTCGTTCGTGACATTATCTCTCAGAGATGGCCCGCTCATTCTCTATCTATTGTTGCTGTTAGACGTATTTGGAGGATAGCTTGGTAGTCCTTCATCTTTGTAGCTTTTTTAGGCTTGTAGCTTATGTTGGTCTTTGTATATAGGCTATGTAGTGCTTGATCTTGCTCTTTGTAATGTTGTTTGGTGCACCATTCTATGTGGTTGGCAGGGTTTTGACCAGCCCTTTTTGGCCACTCTTTTTATATTAATGCAATTGACTTTTCCCAAAAAAATGATGAGGCAGACGAAACAGGAAGATATAATGAAGAGTGATCGTGTAAGTGCTGATTATGGGCATGCATGAGTTCATCCAATGCCGAGACAGGGTGGTCATGCATGATCCACCCATTAATCGCATGATTATGCAATGGAGTGCTCGCAATGTTAGCCAAACTATTAAGATGAACAATGTGGGCATTGTGACTAATAAACTCAAGTTTTTATAGAGTTCCAACTCGAATGCATGTAACTGGTCTTATGTCCTATTAACAAGACTTAATCAAGAAGTAAAGGCTTAAGTAGATCTATTAAAGCGAATCCTTGCAACAACAAGATTTAATCAAGAAAAAAAGATTATTTGGAGCTTTTATAGCCAATTCTGAGTACAAAAGGCTCGAGTCTAATCAATAAACCCGAGTTTTCATAGAGTTCCGACTCGAATACATGTAACGTGCTCTTATATCCTATTAACAAGACTTATCAAGAAGTAAAGGCTTAATTGGAGCTATTATAGCGACTCCTTGCTAAAACAAGACCTAATCAAGAAGTAAAAGATTAAATGGAGCCCTTATAGCCAATCTGGGTATCAATGGCTCAAATCTAATCAATGAACCAGAGTTTTCATAGAGTTCCAACTCGAATGCATGTAACGTGGTCTTATCTCCTATTAACAAGACTTTGTCTAGAAGTAAAGACTTAATCGGAGCTATTATAGCGACTCCTTGCTAAAACAAGACCTAATCAAGAAGTAAAAGATTAAATGGAGCCCTTATAGCCAATCTGAGTATAAATGGCTCGAATCTGATCAATAAACCAGAGTTTTCATAGAGTTTCAACTCGAATGAATGTAACATGGTCTTATATCCTATTAACAAGACTTAATCAAGAAGTAAAGGCTTAATCGGAGCTATTAGATCCAATCATTGCTACAACGAGACTTAATCAAGAAATAAAAGATTAATCGGAGTTGTTATAACCAATTCTGAGTACGAAAGGCTCGAATATAAGCAATAAACCCGAGTTTTTATAGAGTTCCGACTCGAATGCATGTAATATGGTCTTATCTCCTATTAACAAGACTTAATCAAGAAGTAAAGGCTTAATCTGAGATATTATAGCAAATCCTTGCTGCAACAAGACTTAATCAAGAAGTAAAAGATTAAAAGGAGCTGTTATAGCCAATTCTGAGTACAAAAGGCTCGAGTCTAATCAATAAATCTGAGTTTTCATAGAGTTCTGACTCGAATACATGTACGTGGTCTTATATCCTATTAACAAGACATAGTCAAGAAGTAAAGGCTTAATCGGAACTATTATATCCAATCCTTTCAACAACAAGACTTAATCAAGAAGTAAAATATTAATCGGAGCTGTTATAGCCAATTTGAGTATAAAAGGCTCGAATCTAATCAATAAACCAGAGTTTTAATAGAGTTCCAACTCGAGTGGATATAAAGATTAATCTGAGGTTTTATAGCTAATTCTGAGTACAAAAGGCTCGAGTCTAATCAATAAACCCGAGTTTTCATAGAGTTCCGACTCGAATGCATGTAACGTGGTCTTATCTCCTATTAACAAGACTTATCAAGAAGTAAATGCTTAGTCAGAGCTATTATAGCGACTCCTTGCTACAGCAAGACCTAATCAAGAAGTAAAAGATTAAATGGAGCCCTTGTAGCCAATCTGAGTATAAATGGCTCGAGTCTAATCAATAAAGCAGAGTTTTCATACAGTTCCAACTCGAATGCATGTAACGTGGTCTTATCTCCTATTAACAATACTTAGTCAAGAAGTAAAAGGCTTAATTGGAGCTATTATAGCGAATCCTTACTACAACAAGACTTAATCAAGAAAGAAAAGATTAATGAGAGCTCTTATAGCTAATTCTGAGTACAAAATGCTCGAATCTAATCGATAAACTCGAGTTTTCATAGAGTTCCAACTCGAATGCATGTAACATGGTCTTATATCCTAACAAGACTTAATCAAGAAGTAAAGGCTTAATCGGAACTATTAGATCCAATCATTGCTACAACAAGACTTAATCAAGAAATAAAAGATCAATCGGAACTGTTATAAGCAATTCTGAGTGCAAAAGGCTCAAATATAAGCAATAAACCCGAGTTTTCACAGAGTTCCGACTCGAATGTATGTAATACGGTCTTATCTCCTATTAACAAGACTTAATCAAGAAGTAAAGGCTTAATCTGAGATATTATATTAAATCCTTGCTACAACAAGACTTGATCAAGAAGTAAAAGATTGAAAGGAGCTGTTATAGCCAATTCTGAGTACAAAAGGATCGAGTCTAATCAATAAATCTGAGTTTTCATAGAGTTCCGACTCGAATACATGTACGTGGTATTATCTCCTATTAACGAGACTTGATCAAGAAGTAAAGGCTTAATCGGAACTATTATATCCAATCCTTGCAACAACAAGATTTAATCAAGAAGTAAAATATTAATCGGAGCTGTTATAGCCAATCTCAATATAAAAGGCTCGAATCTAATCAATAAACTAGAGTTTTAATAGATTTCCAACTCGAATGGATATAACGTGGGCTTATCTCCTGTTAAAAAGACTTAGTCAAGAAATAAAGGCTTAATCGGAGCTATTATAGTGAATACTTGCTACAACAAGACTTTATCAAGAAAGAAAAGATTACTCAGAGCTATTATTGCCAATTCTGAGTAGAAAAGGCTCGAATCTAGTCAATAAACTCAAGTTTTCATAGAGTTCCAACTCAAATGCATGTAACTGGTTTTATGTCCCATTAACAAGAGTTAATCAAGAAGTAAAGGCTTAATCGGAGCTCTTATAGCGAATCCTTGCTACAACAGGACTTAATCAAGAAAGAAAAGATTAATCTGAGGTTTTATAGCTAATTCTGAGTACAAAATGCTCAAGTCTAATCATTAAATTCGAGTTTTCATAGAGTTCCAACTCGAATGTAATAATGTGGTCTTATCTCACATTAACAAGACTTATCAAGAAGTAAAGGCTTAATCAGAGCTTTATGACGAATCCTTGCTACAACAAGACTTAATCAAGAAGTAAAAGATTATTCGGAGCTCTTATAGCCAATCTGAGTATAAAAGGCTCGAATCTAATCAATAAGCCATAGTATTCATAGAGTTCCAACTCAAATGCATGTAAGTGGTCTTGTCTCCTATTAACAAAAAATTTTTTTTTGTTTTTTTTAAACAACAGCTCTTATATCATAGCAAAAAGTCAAGGGTGGACGAGTCCCTCTATACGCCCGAGAAAAGGAGAGGACGAGTTCCTCAACATGTCCAAAAATAAGACACACATGAAGATTATGGGTAGCCGACCCCAAAACAAGGCTAAAGTTGCGAAATAACTCCCAAACTAGAAGACGATTACAAATAAACTTTCCTACTCCTAATATAGGGGTAGGACATTTTATCGAGTTTAATAAGGCCTCGGATTTTCCCTTCAATATTGGAGATATCGTGGAAGTGAAAATCTTGGCGATCACATCCTATATTAGCCAATAGGTCGGCAACGGCATTACCCTTGCGAAAAATATGTGAAAAATGGATTCCGTATTTTTCCACAAGAGCCCGAATTTTAAAAATGAGACCTTGGGGTTGCCAATGACACGAAGCTGAATGCTCAATCAAGTGAAGAGCAACCTCGAATCAACCTCCACCCAAACTCTAGTAAAATTGTGATCGATGCAAAAATCGAGACCCCTCCAAATGGCATATATTTCAGCAAAATTGTTGGTTTGAGCACCAAGAAATTCGGAGAACATGAAAAGCGGTTTGCCGAGATGATCCCGAACAATCCCTCCCGCGGCTGCCCCACCTGGGTTGCCCTTCACTGCCCTGTCCGTATTGCGTTTCCACTATCCCATGTCCGGCTTAATCGAACGGACCGCCATGATTTTGTACTTCGGCCCCGGGGCCGGTTTGATGCCCACATAGTCGTCAATTCTAGCCGCTCCCTTCTAAAAATGCCTTTTAATTTTGCCCTGAAATTTGAGATTGTTAATGTAGTTCCAAATACGCTTACACACAACTTTCGGTGTAAATGGAACATTATTAACTCTCTTATCATTCCTACAGTACCAAAGAAACCATAACATGAGGATCGGGATGATGTGAAAAATATGGGTAGTGCCCTTCGTTTTACCAAACCAATTAGCAATGGTAAGATTCAAGTTAGATGACATAAGAATTTTAATACCCGCAAGGTTATGAAACATCTTCCAAACTTCTTTAGCAACCGGGCCAGTAAGAAAGAGGTGTGGAAGATTTTCAATACCATTACAACAATAGCAGTTATTGGTAGCAATAATGCCCCTTCGAATGAGACCATCCGGTGTTGGGATCTATTCATTCAGGACCTTGACCATAAATAAAGATACGTAGGTGTGATCAATGGGTTCCAATAGTAGCGAAGAATATTATTCGAAGGATTATTTTTCCGAACCAACTCCCAAGCAGTTTTGAAAGAAAAATCCCCTTTAGGGGATAAAGTCCAAGAAGGCTTATTATCGGAAGGAAAAGTGGGCAATGAGCAAATATGGTCACACAAACACGAAGGATGTTTGCGATTAATTTTATTTTTATCCCACTCCCCATTAGTCCAATAAGCCTCACTTCTCTTTGGAGTTAGTATGGTTAAAGTTTGATAGAGGGCTCATGTCGCACCACTTGTCGTACCAAAAGGACACATTACCATTACCGCTATTCTAAAAAATTTTATCGTTCGCAATAGATCTAATAGCACAAAGGTTTTTCAAAATCGGAGAACTTTTCGGATTAAATTTGATAACCATGGGGTGAGGCCGAGAACAATATTTTTGAAGTAAGAAATTAGACCAAATATTATTAGAAGTTCTAAACCTCCACCACATTTTTATTTGGGCAGACCGGATAATGTCGTTAAGATCCCGACAACCGAGACCCCCCTCATCCGTTGGGTAACAAAGTCGATTCCAAGCCGCCCAATGTAACTTCCGTTTATTGTCATTAGACCCCATAGAAATTTATTGAATAATCTTTTGATACGAAACCGACTACTCCAAGCGAAGAAGACGAAGTAAGGATTGACGTAAAACACCTCGACCATACTCCAACATACTTAGGCGAGAAAACGGATACGAGGTCCGGAGTTACCTTGATAACCGAACTTGGAGTAACTTAAAAAAATAGGCAATTTGCATCTTGGGGAAGGGGTCCAAGTGGTAAAGGCTAAAACAATAAAAGAATTTCAGCACTTTCTTTATTATAAAAGCAGCAGGAATCTCGGTTGCAAGCATTGTGAAAGGCGGCTATCACCTTGGAGACAAAACCCATCTTTTACTCTTGTTTGCATGTAACGTGGTGATACGGAATCAATTAATACGAATGAAGAAGACGAAGTAAGGATCGACGTAAATGACCTTACAACACGCCATGCACGGACTACTACGTATTTAGGCAAGAAAATGGACATAAGACGTAGAGTCTCGGCCTCGGTTGTGTCATATGACACGGCCCGTGTCATGCTATGCCGGAAGGTCGACATCCACTGCCTGCCGAACTCGGCCGTGTCGTCCGACACGGCCCGTGCCGAGATGTACCGGATAAGCCAAACTGACTGCCCACAGGACTCGACCGTGTCCCAAGACACGGCCGAGTCGAACTCTTCCGGATAAGCCAAACTGACTGCCCAGACGCCCGACCGTGTTCCAGGACACGGTCGAGTCAATGCCGAACGTCCTAGTCGCGCCGCGCGGTCGAATCACTGTCGGACGTCCTTGTCATGCCGCGATCGTGTCAAGCGGACACGGTCGAGTCACTGCCGAACGTCCTTGTTGCGCCGCGACCGTGCCGAACGTCCTTGTCGCGCCGCGGCTGTGTCAAGCGACACGGCCCGTGTCCTGCCGGCAGATTACTCTTTTTTATAGCTTTTTTTTGTGTGTTTGTCTTTTCTTTGCTTTTTACTCCATTTAGGGATTGTGTTTCCCCTAAAATTATGATTGTTGTTCCTTTTGTATTTATTTTTGATTTGTTTTGATTATTCAAAGATTTTATAAATCTTTGAATTGTTTTTCTTTTATTATGGGAAGACTTGAAGTTTCCTATATATAGTCTTGTGTAAGCATTGTAACAACCATGGTATGTTGAAGAAATAAGAATACACTTTGTGTTTTTCTTGGTGAATGCTTTTCATCGAAACTTGATTTTTATTCGACACGTTTTCGAGTATTAATCCGATTAATTCTCAATAGGTCTTGAGAAGAAATCACCTTATCAAACTATAGGTCTAGTTTGATAATCATCATCACATTGTTCTTACTTACACGAACGAATTGCCCTACTTTCGGTTATTTCTTACGAGTGTTACACATATTCGAGTGTTGTGAGGATCAACAATATTTCCGCTGCATTTCATGCGAGTTTACGTCCATTTTTATACGTAATTCGTATCATTAGTGGTATCGAAGACCAAGGCTATTTCCTTGGCGATTTTATTAAAGATTTCTTGTTCAAAACCATCTCTTGAATCTTGTTATGGATTTCTCCGATCCCGATTTCTTGATGAAACTCCGTGACGCACTAAGCGGTCTACCGGAGCCACGTATGCAAGCAAGACGCGGGGATGATGCACGTCAAATACACCATGCGGACGAGTTTAAAGTAAACGAATTCCCGGAGTTCGTTGGAGGTACCGATCCCGAAGCTTATTTGGAGTGGGAACGGAAGATTGAGCGCATGTTTGAATTCAGAGACCTTAACGACAAGAAACGTTGCAAATATGCAATTATCAAGTTAGGGAAGGGTGCTTCTCTTTGGTTCGAAGGAGTGAAGATACGAAGGGCTCGGGCAGGAAAAGCAAAAATCCGTTCGTGGGATTCTTTAAAAAGAAAACTTCGTAAGAGGTATGTGCCAACATCACACCGGTTAACCTTATACTGGAAGATTGCCGACTTCATGCAAGTAAAACTAAGTGTCGGTGAATATATTGAAGAGTTCGAAAGTTTGGTCTTGATGGGAGAACTAGAAGAAAACGAAGAGCAAAAGATGTCACGTTTTTTACGTGGCTTAAATAAAAACATAGCCAACACGGTGGAGTTATACCCATATGAATATTTCGATACTTTATGTGATTATGCGTGAAAATAGAAGCCCAAAATAAATTGAAGTTTTCAAGACCCGAATTTCCTTCCAAATTCGGGAATCCAAGTGCCGGTTCGAGTTCGGTTACTAAAAGCACCACACCAAGTCATGTCCCTATCCTGGCACCTAAGGCTCCCTATATACCAAAGGAAACAAGTTTGGCGAAGGTACGATGTTTCAAGTGTCAAGGGTTTAGTCATTAACACAAGGTCACACACACTCTAGGGGCGATTTTCACACACGAAACAGCTCCCGGCCCGGCGGCGCGTGTGGGCGCGTGAGGAAGCCCCTCCATCATCGGCCGACGGCCGATTGTTCGTCTCTCCGAGACGAACGTCCCCTCCAAATTTCACTCAATTCCGACAACGTGTACATGTGCAAATCTAGGTTGCAAATTCCGGCTGAAAACTCCATTTTCCCTGAACTTCGTTTGTCTTTTCCGGCCACGTCCGTCGCGCAAACTCTTGGGCACCAACCGGAATAGACTCCTGTTGTAATTCCGGTCATTTCCCCTCTGGTCCCGTCGGCTGAATCGCGGTCTCTGGTTGGCGACGATTCTTGGTCAACCGTTCACCGCGACTGCGTTTTCTCTTTTTCTGGCGTGCTCCGGCCTCCTCTCGATAGCGGTCTACTTTCATTGGATTCCTTTTGTCGAGCCGCTTCTGTTGCTTACAATTTCGACCAGGTTCCGGCCACCTCATATTCCGGCGAGATTTTCCGACGGGGTCTTCCTTAGGGTTCTTGGGAGCCGCTCTCCAGCAGTTTGGTTCTGGCAGTCATGGCCGATGACGGCCGGTCGCCGCCGGCGAATGGGCAGCCACCGGACTTTGTTCATCCATCTTCAATTCCGACAATGATTTCTACGGAAGTCCTCATGTCCTGCTTCCAACATATGATGTCATCTCTTTCCAACATTTCCTATTCGAAGACGCCTTCGATCTCTCCATCATTCCCGGCTTCGGCGCCGCTCCATAATTCGGCCCCCCAGCTCGGTTCCCTCAAACAAGACGACCCAAGTTTGGGAAAAACCACGGGTCCCTCTCCTTCATCTTTCAAGGAAGCTCTGACAGGTAATCTTTCTAACTCGAGGAAAGATATTCATTTCTCAGATGATATTTATCGTAACTACTGTGATCCGGTGCACAAAGGGGATTTCATATCTATTTCCTTAGATGAAAAAATTTACTCTGAAAGGGTTAAATACCTTCAAAATTCTTTAAATGGTCAGTTGTTGCAACCGAAAAACTCTAAGCCTTACTCTCTTGATCAACTGAAGGCTGAATTGCAAAATGCTTGGTCTATCTCCACGTCCTAGAAATTAATACCTCTGGGAAAAGGATATTTTAATGTTCAATTTAATAATTCGGAAGATAAAAATCATGTTTTTAGCAAAACTTCATGGAACTTGGTCTCCGGATATTTTCGTTTATCCACTTGGGTTCCGGATTTCAACCCTTATAAAATTGCTACTTCTAAAGCACAAGTTTGGATCCGAATTTATGAGTTGCCGATTGAATACTGGCACCCTCAACTTATTTTTACAATTGCTAAGACTCTTGACAACCCTCTAAAAATTGATGAACGTTCTCTAAATGGGGAAGTGGATCATTTTGTTCGGGTCCTAATTGAAATTGACTTGAAAGACCATGTTCACAACAATGTCATGGTTGAATGTTCGGGTCATTGTGTTTTCCCTTCTATTGGCTACGAAAAATTTCCAGAGTTTTGCACTTATTGCTCAATCGTTGGTCACTCCAACAATTCCTGTAGAATAAAAAAATTGGCTCCGAACTCCAACTCTACGGTTCCTAGCGACCGCCAGAATCGTCAATCCAAATATGTTCGGAAACCATCCCCTACCCCTACTGTTAGAGTCAATAATTCGAACAACAATAATCGCTTCAATATGCTTGATGTTGAACCAAGAGAAGGTGATTCCAATAATGATCACCATCAGCTCGCCTTGACGGTTTTCCAGCCTTCAATAGAGCAAAATGATACCATTGTCCTCACTTCTGAGTTCTCCGCTGAACATGCCAACAATAACATGTTATCCCTTACCACTAACGTCTTCCAGCCTGATAATAACAACACGTCAGTGTCTTCCAAGGGCACGATCTTGCTAACCCTTCTTTATCCTCTCGACATGAGCAATCGACAGACACGGTTGGGCCCCCTATTGTGTCTGCTGACCATGACAAAGATAAGAGCCATACCATTGCTGCTAAGGCAGGAAAATCTATTGTTATTTCTCCTATCATTCCCTCAAAAAAACCACAAGCTCTGCTAAAACAAGCTAAAAGGGATGTTAAATTCCCAAAGACAGTGCAATTACTCCCTGCCAACTCCACAGCAGCGAAAAATCTTAATTTGGCCGCTTCTAAACCTTGGCAAAATTCTCTGAGGAAGAGGATCAGCAAAATAATCCGCCTGAAGCACGGATAAATGCCGTTTCTAAATGAATATCCTTTCCTGGAATATCAGGGGGATAAGGAAGCGGGTTGCTAGGGACCAGCTTCGTCACTATATCACGGTTTATAAGCCGGATATTATTTGTATCATCGAACCCTTCACTTATTTTGCTCGTTCCGATCTTTCTCTCTGGCGTTCGGGTGGTCTTTCTCTTCTTGCCGAGAATCAGCGAGGGAACCGGGACCCTGACATTTGGGTGCTCGGCTCCCTCAACATATCTAATTGCTAAGTCATCCATGTCTCTGATCAGGTTATCATCATGGACATCTCTTTTAATAGATCGGACTTTCGGGTGTCTGTTGTTCATGGTGCTCGTAACTATATTGGTCGCAGGAATCTTTGGGAGGATATCCTGAGCTTCCTTCACCCTAACCTTTTAGTCTTCGGAGATTTTAATGCCGTCATTAGGGCACATAAGCATCGCAGTCTTCATGTTCCCAACGCTACTTCTTGTCGGGAGTTCAGTCAATTTATTGATGAGGCCTTGCTTGTCGGCATCCCTTTTACTGGTCATCGATTTACCTGGAGAGGCAAGGTTCACGATGATTATCATGTTGAGACCCGCATTGATCGAATTTTGGTCACCCTCGATTTTATCGATCACTGGGTTTCCACAAAATATCATGTTTTCCCTAGGACCTGCTCTGATCACCACCCGATCTGGCTCACCTCCACTTTGGGTAATACTTCTTTTCCCAGACCTTTACGTATGTGGACTACTGATAATTCATTTATTGATGTTATTCGAAACTCTTGGAATCTTAATTGTGGGAACCGGTCTCCTTGGGACTTGGTTTTGTACAAGCTTAAAAGACCGCGTCGTACCCTCAAGCATTGGAATTTTTCGTCTTTTGGTGATATTTTCACTAAAAAAAGTCAGCTTTTGGATCAGCTTGGTGACATTCAGTCTCTCATTGATGCGGATGGGTATACCGACGAGCTCTTCTGTCAGGAGGTCAAAACAACTGCGGCCTTGAACGACATCCTTAATAAAGAGAGTCTTTTCTTCCAATAAAGGAGTAGGACTAATTGGCTTAAGGATGGTGATCAGAATACTGCCTTTTTCCATAGGACAGTTAAGATGAGGAATAATCCTCTTCAGCTCTCCTCTCTCCTTATTGACGGTGATCTTTGTCGTGATCCGTCTACCATCTCGAACCACATTGTGAATTTTTATCAGCACCTTTTCGAAGGCCACCCGATTGCTACTAATTGGCCCACTGGTTTCTCTCTTCCTAAGGTTTCTCATCAGCATAACTCCATCGTTACTGCTATTCCCCATTCCGAGGAAATTCGTTCTACAGTTTTTGATATGGAGCCCCACAGTGCCCCTGGGCCTGACGGCTTTACTGGATTATTTTATCAGTTCTCTTGGGAGGTCATTGGTACCGATATTGTGGCGGTTATTCGGCAATTTTTCATTCAGGGTGATCTTCCGACGGGTCTTAACTCTAGCTTAGTAGCTCTCATTCCTAAAGTCAAAGGGGCCATCTCTATTGAGCAATTCCGGCCTATTGTCTTAAGTAACTTTATCTTCAAGATTATTACTAAAATCCTCACGGCCAGACTTTCTAGTTTTATTCATGAGATCATCAGCCCCCATCAGTTTGGCTTTATTCCGGGTCGGCGCATCCACGATTGTATATCTATTGCTTCGGAATGCGTTAATTGTTTGAATCGCCGCGCGTTCGGTGGTAACATGGCTATTAAAATTGACATTCGTAAAGCTTTTGACACTCTCTCCTGGGAGTTCTTATTGGATGTTCTTCACAGTTTTGGTCTTCACGAACACTTTGTTGCTTGGGTTTCCACCATTCTTCACTCATCGAAGCTTTCTATTCTTATAAATGGTTCTTTTACGGGTTACTTTGCATGCAGTCAAGGGGTTCGACAAGGTGATCCCATGTCCCCTCTTTTATTTTGTATTGCTGAGGAGATGCTCGGTCTCATGCTCTCCAATGCGGTTCAGGCTACTCTCTTCAAGCCTATTTTTGCGGGCCGTAAGATTATCTACCCTTCTCACCTTTTTTATGCGGATGATGCTATCGTGTTTGGTCATGCCTCTACGGATAATGCGAATGCCATATCGAAGATTATTGATGATTACTCAGCTATCTCGGGCCAGGCTATGAACCGTAATAAATCTAAGGTTTATTCCGGTTCTCATGTTCCTATCCACACCAAACGGGTCATTCTGCGCACCCTTGGCATGCGCGAGGGATCACTCCCTTTCAATTACCTCGGGGTTCCGTTATTCTGCGGCATACCCCGTCTCATCCATATTGCCCCGGTCGTTGACAAAATTATTAGTAAATTTTCTGCTTGGAAAGAATCCTCTCTCTCGATGGCTGGTCGTATTTGCTTAGTTAACTCTGTCATCATGAGCTCCTCAATTCACTCAATGATGATATATATAGTTGGCCGATCAAATTGATAAACAAATTAGATTCGGCGGCTAGAAATTTTATTTGGTCGGGGGACATTAGTCTCAAGAACGCATGTACTGTGGCCTGGAGCAGAGTTTGTTCCCCTTTAGAGGAGGGAGGGCTTGGGGTGAGGCATCTTCGTACGATGAATGAATCCTTTTTGTTCCGTTTGGCCTGAGTTATTCGGCAGGAGGATTCCTTTTGTGGACAATTTCTTCGTCAGAGGTTTCTCAGAAGTAATTTGGATACTCGCAAGATTGTTTCTTCCTCTATATTCAGGGGGGTTCATAATCATATTCCCCGTCTTCTTAACACTTCCAGTTGGGTTATTGGTAATGGTCAGAATATTAATTTTTGGTGGACAACTGGCTGGGTTATATCATTGGTGATCGGTTGGGTATTCCTCAGCATCTCAGAAGTACCTTCTCTGACACCATCAGCGATTTTTACTATGACGGGACCTGGCATCTTACCCTCGATTTCATGGAAAGGTGTCGTGATGTTGCTTTAGATGTCGTCTATGCCACCTCTGACTTTGAAGGAAAAGACGAGCAGGTTTGGGCTAAATCGGTTCATGGCAATGTTACCTCTCAAATCGCTTATTGGCACCTTCGCCACAACTTTCCTAAGGTGAGCTGGGGGAAATGGATTTGGCACAGATTAATCCCCATTCGTCGTTCTCTCACGGTTTGGAAGGCTATACACAACAGGCTGCCTGTTTTTGATCTTCTTCATTTAAGGGGTTTCATTGGTCCTTCGGTTTGCCTTTTCTGTCTCTCTGCCCATGAATCGATTGACCACATTTTCATCGAGTGTGTTGTTATCTGGCAGTTCTGGGACTATATTGAGCGGGGCTTCTTAAACTCTTTAGAATTGAATGCTGGGTTCGGACACTTCATCATTCGAGCTATGGATATCAGATTTAGTCAGCAGATCTCTACTCTCTGGAGATTCACTATTATTACTGCCGTATGGGCTATCTGGCATATTCGTTGTGAGGTTTTATATAATGATGCTAAATTTTCTATCATGTCTCTTCATTGTATAGTTTGGTCTCTTCTCACAGAATGTAATAACTATGACATGGACACCATGGATAACACTATTTCTGATCTGGTTCATCTTCGGGCTTTGGGTGTGGTTGGCCACGCGAGACCTCCACTTTACCCTATTTATGTGAAATGGTATCCCCCCAATTGGCTGGATGAAAGTTAACACTGATGGGATGGCTAAAGGCTGCCCAGGTTTGGGTGCTATTGGCCTTGTTTAACGGAATCGTCTGGGCCGGGTTTTTGGCACTCTCTCTACGGCAATTGGTTGCTGTTTTGCCTTCCAAGCTGAGTTGGTCGCGGCTATTCATGCTATCGAGATTGCTTTTTATCATGGTTGGGATTATTTGTGGCTGGAGTGTGACTCTACTTATGTTGTGAGCATTCTCTCGGATCGTAGTTCGGCTGTTCCCTGGATCTACCGCAGTCATTTGAGGCGGATTTGGCCTATTATTGACGACATGCACTTCAGGGTCTCTTATATCTATAGAGAAGGGAATGTTGTGGCAGACTGGCTTTCTAAAAGATTGGTTTCTTACGAGTGGTCTAGCGAAGCGCCAGAGCCTCTCCGAGATCTTCTATTGAGGGATATGTCTCCTATGTATTTTAGCCGACATTAGTTTTCTCGCAGCATAATGCTCGGGTACTCTTTTTCCCTATCGTAGGTTTTTCCCATTGGATTTTTCTACGATAAGGTTTTAACGAGGCCTGCGGATGCAACCCCATACATCTGGTAAGGTGGTTTAGGTACTTTTATTCTGTTTTCATATATTGCTTTTGCATTTGTATTTTTCTCTCTATTTCTCTTGACTACCCGCCTGTGGGATTAGATTGAGATTTTATTTTGTCGTCTAGCCCGGTTGCCTGATTGTGGTATCCGATGGCCCTCTCTTTGTAACTCTTTTCTGTTTCTCATTTTTATAATAATATTGACCTTGATGAGTCAAAAAAAGGGTTCAGTAATTACCAAAATGCATGTCCGAACAAACGGGTGGTGACACTAAGAGAGGCTCTTGAGGTCCGGGAAGAATTATTGGCCGAGGACGAAGAAGAAGACTCGGTGACGTGTTTGACGTAGACGCCGAAGAAGAATAGGAGTACAGGGCTTACAATGCTCCAGACTATGACACGAGTCTAGTCCTTCGCACTTTACAAGTCAAGACGGTTTCGAGGGACACGGAACAACGAGATCAAATATTCCACACCAAGTGTCAAATTAAAGACAAATGGTGTAGTTTGATAATCGATGGAGGAAGTTGTACGAATGTTGCTTCAAGAGAGATGGTGGCAAAGTTCGGACTCATCACTACTACTCATCCGAAACCATACGCGTTACATTGGCTCGATGATGGGAGTAAGGTGAAAGTTTCGAAACAAGTACGGGTCGGATTAACTATGGGCTCGTATGGTGACAACGTACTATGTGATGTACTCCCGATGGATGCATGCCACATACTTTTGGGACGACCGTGGCTATTTGATAGAGACGTTTTACATCAAGGAAGGAGTAACGAATATGAATTACGGGATAAAGGCAAGAAGATTGTACTTAAACCGATGGCACCCCAAGCTATTCGATCGATGAGTTCTAATCAAATGGAGAACCGAAGCTTACTATGTTTGCTAGTGAGAAAGAGGTGAGACACGCTATTGACGATGGCGAGCGTGTGTATTTATTGATGATTAAAGAAACACGAGATGTTGACGTGATTGTGCAAGCCAAGAGATATATCGATACCTTGCTATGAGAATTTCCGGATGTCTTCCCGGAAGACTTACCGCCGGGTTTGCCACCCTTACGTGGGATTGAACACCAAGTCGACCTTGTACCGGGTGCATCACTCCCTAACAAGGCCGCCTATCGATGTAACCCCGAGGAGACAAAGGAGTTGCAAAAACAAATCGAGGAGCTAATGAATCGCGGGTACGTTCGAGAAAGTTTGAGCCCTTGTGCGGTTCCGGTTTTACTTGTTCCAAAGAAGGATGGGTCATGGCCGATGTGTATAGATAGTAGAGCCATGAACAACATAACCATCAAATATCGGTTCCAATTCCGAGACTTGATGATATGTTGGACGAGTTGCATGGTTCGGTGATTTTTTCGAAGGTTGATTTGAGAAGCATCTATCATCAAATTCGCATGCGGGAAGGAGACGAATAGAAGACGGCTTTCAAGACAAAACATGGATTATATGAATGGCTCGTCATGCCCTTTGGCCTTACAAATGCGCCAAGTACTTTCATGCGATTAATGAATGAGGTACTTAAGCCGTTTTTGGGAAAGTTTGTCATCGTATACTTGGACGACATCTTTATTTATAGTCGATCATTGCAAGAGCATACCGGGCACTTGAGGAAGGTCTTCAAGATCCTTATGGGTCAAAAACTTTTTGGTAAAAAGGAGAAGTGTTCGTTTCTAGTCGAGAGTGTAGCCTTTCTTGGCTACATCGTTCTAAAGAAGGAGTGTCGGTTGATCAAACCAAGATCGAGGCGATTAAATCTTGGCCTACCCCCAAAACCATCACGGAAGTCCGATCCTTTCACGGACTTGCTTCATTTTATCGGAGGTTCATACGAGACTTTAGTACCATTTCTAGTCCGATAACGGAATGCTTGAAAAAAGGACCGTTTGTGTGGAACGGGGCTGCCCAAGGGGCGTTTGATAAATTGAAGGCGAAAATGTGTGAAGCACCTATCTTGGCGTTACCCGACTTTTCACAACCTTTCGAGGTAGAATGTGACGCAAGTGGAGTAGGTATTGGGGTGGTCCTCGTCCAAGGGATCCGACCAATTGCATACTTCTCGGAGAAATTGGGTGGGGCTCGACTCAACTATTGTACTTATGACAAGGAGTTCTATGCCATTGTGAGAGATCTTGAACATTGGAGCCATTACCTTCGGCTGAAATATTTCATCCTACATTCGGATCATCACGAGTCTTTAAAATATATTAACGGCCAACAAAAGTTGAGTCCGAGACATGCTAAATGGGTGGAATTCTTGCAATCATTCCACTTTTCATCAAAGTACAAAGATGGCAAGAGCAACGTTGTGGCGGATGCTTTATCTAGACGGTATGCCTTGCTCTCTACTCTTGATATTCGGTTGCTTGGGTTCGAAATATTGAAGGAGTGTTATGATGGGGATGTGGATTTTGGTGAGGTTTTCATTCAGTGTAAATCTGGCCCATTTGGAGAGTTTACATTGCAAGAAGGATTCCTTTTCAAAGGAAATCGCCTTTGTTTAGCCAAACACCCGATTCGGAAATTGTTAGTTCGGGAAGCTCACGGTGGAGGCTTGGCCGGTCATTTTGGTTCGGCTAAAATGTTGGAGGTACTTAAAGAGCATTTTCATTGGACTAAGATGCAAGTGGATGTACACGACATAATTAATACGTGTGTAACATGCCATATTGCTAAGAGTTCGTTCAAACCGGGAGTATACATGCCTTTGACGATTCCGGAAAGGCCGTGGGAAGATGTCTCAATGAATTTTATTGTTGCTTTGCCTCGTACTCAACGAGGGAGAGATGCTATTATGGTTGTTGTAGACCGATTTTCGAAGATGGCTCACTTTGTGGCTTGCCACAAGACGGACGACGCGAGTAACGTCGCTGATTTGTCTTTCCGAGAAATCGTACGATTGCATGGAGTTCCAAAAACGATTGTTTCGGACCGGGACTCAAAATTCCTTAGTTATTTTTGGAACACCTTGTGGAGAAAGGTGGGAACCAAACTACTATTTAGCACGTCACATCATCCACAAACGGACGGTCAAACCGAGGTAACCAATCGAACGTTCGGCACTTTACTACGTGGTTTTGTGAGCAAGACATAAAAGGATTGGGACTTGAAACTTGCACATGCGGAGTTCGCTTATAATCGTTCTCCTACTCATGCCACGGCACACTCTCCATTCGAAGTAGTTTACGGACTAAATCCGTACATGCCGTTAGATCTAATTCCATTGCCAAGTGACGAGTTAGTGCACAAGGATGCGGAATTAAAACTGAAATCGATGATGAAATTACATGAGCAAGTACGTAATCGAATCAATAAAATAAACGAGGCTTACAAAAGAAAGTCGAACAAACAAAGAAGGCTGAGATTGTTCGAAGTTGGTCATTTGGTTTGGTTACATTTGAGGAAAGAGCGATTTCCAAGTAAACGTAAGAACAAATTAATGCCGCGAGCGGAGGGACCGTTTAAAGTAATCGCAAAGGTGAACGACAACGCATACAAATTAGAACTTCCAGGAGATTATGGGATTCATGCAACCTTTACTGTTGGGGACCTTTCGCCTTACATCGATGGTGACGGAATTTCAAAATTGAGGGCAATTCCTTTTAAAGGAGGAGGAGATGATACGGAATCAATTAATACGAATGAAGAAGACGAAGTAAGGATCGACGTAAATGACCTTACAACACGCCATGCACGGACTACTATGTATTTAGGCGAAAAAACGGACATAAGACGTGGAGTCTCGGTCTCGGCCGTGTCATATGACACGACCCGTGTCATGCTGTGCCGGAAGGTCGACATCCACTGCCTGTCGAACTCGGCCGTGTCATCCGACATGGCCCATGCCGAGATGTACTGGATAAGCCAAACTGACTGCCCACAGGACTCGACCGTGTCCCAACACACGGCCGATCGAACTCTTCCGGATAAGCCAAACTGACTGCCCAGATGCCCGAACGTGTTCTAGGACACGGTCGAGTCAATGTCGAACGTCCTTGTCGCGCCGCACGGTCGATTCACTGTCGGACGTCCTTGTCGCGCCACGACCGTGTCAGGCGGACACGGTCGAGTCACTGCCGAACGTCCTTGTTGCGCCGCGACCGTGCCGAACATCCTTGTCGCGCAGCGGCTGTGTCAAGCGACACGGCCCGTGTCCTGCCGGCAGATTACTCTTTTTTATAGCGTTTTTTTGTGTGTTTGTCTTTTCTTTGCTTTTTACTCATTTTAGGAATTGTGTTTCCCCTAAAATTATGATTGTTGTTCCTTTTGTATTTATTTTTTATTTGTTTTGATTATTCAAAGATTTTATAAATCTTTGAATTGTTTTTCTTTTATTATGGGAAGACTTGAAGTTTCATATATATAGTCTTGTGTAAGCATTGTAACAACCATGGTATGTTGAAGAAATAAGAATACACTTTGTGTTTTTCTTGGTGAATGCTTTTCATCGAAACTTGATTTTTATTCGACGCGTTTTCGAGTATTAATCCGATTAATTCTCAATAGGTCTTGAGAAGAAATCACCTTATCAAACTATAGGTCTAGTTTGATAATCATCATCACATTGTTCTTAATTACACGACCGAATTTCCCCACTTTCGGTTATTTCTTACGAGTGTTACACATATTCGAGTGTTGTGAGGATCAACAATATTTCCACTGCATTTCATGCGAGTTTACGTCCATTTTTATAAGTAATTCATATCACGTGGGGAACCTTATATTTTCTTTTCCTTATTTTAAGACCAGCTTGTAATAGTTTAGATTATCTTATCAGGCTACTTTTGCCTATAAATAGTGGCGATGGAGTTGTAATGAAGCAGATTATTGAATGATAAAACAACATACCTTGTGTATTGTTTAAGTGTTGGACGAGTTTCCTTCAAAACTTTGATTATTATTCGACGCGTTTTCGAATCTTAATCTGATTGATTCTCAATAGGTCTTGAGAAGAAATCACTTTATCGAATTATAGGTCTAGTTCGATAAAACAACTGTTTCCTGTCCTGTTTCGATATTCTTCTTGTTTTTGATACAGGGTTGTACTTGATCGGGATTTCGCATCAAGTGTTGTTCGATCGTTCGAACTTGTTTCTTGTTTTCAATTAGCATCCGACCTAAACTTGCTGTTTCGAGTGCCGCTGTTTGGAGGTTGCCTGCTTCGAGTCATTTCCATTCGGCCGCCTCGTCTTGTTTCAGACGAGTCATTGTCATCATTTCGCCGCGTGCGCATACCGCTAGCCATGTTATTGTTGTAGCGAACTCTTGTTATCGCCTCGACAGCTTCAGGTCGTTTCACTTCCTTATCAAAACAAATTTGTCAGATCGATAGAGAATCTATATCATAAGTGGTATCGGAGACCCAGGCTCTTGATCTTTGGCATTATGGATCTCAATGATGCTGATTTCTTGGCAAAACTTCGCGACGCATTGCGTGACATACCAGAACAACGCGACCAGCGTTGGCAACCTAGGCGTGGTGACTATGAGCGACCCTCACGCCATGTCGAAGAGTTCAAGGTTAATGAGCTTCCGGAGTTCGTTGGCGGGACAGATCCTGAAGTTTACCTGGAATGGGAATGTAAAATTTATCGTATGTTCGAGTTAAAGACGTCGACGACAAGAAATGGTGCAAGTATGCAATTCTCAAGTTGGGGAAAGGCGCTTCACTTTGGTACGAAGGAGCGAAAACGCGAAGAACTCGTGCGGGGAAAGAAAAGATCCGTTTTTGGGATTCGTTAAAAAGAAAACTTCGTAAGTGATATGTACCAATGTCGCATCAATTGTCCTTGTACAGGAAGATTGCAGACCTCATGCAAGGAAAATTGAGTGTCAGTGAATACATTGAGGAATTTGAGAATCTGACCTTAATGGGAGAAATAGAGGAGAATGAGGAGCAGAAGATGTCGTGATTCTTGCGTGGCTTGAACCAAAGCATAGATAACTCGGTGGAATTATATCCATACGAGGACTTCGATACATTATGTGGGCTATGTGTGAAGTTGGAAGCTCAAAACAGGATAAAGTTGTATAAACCCGAGTTTCCAGTCAAATTTGGAAACCCAAGTGTCGGTTCTAGTTCAACTACTAAGGCAACTGTACCGACTCCGGTCCCTGTTGCGATTCCTAAGGCCCCCTGCGTACTGAAAGAGACGAGTTTGGCTAAAGTAAGATGTTTCAAATGTCAAGGGTTCGGACATTATCAAAACACTTGTCCGAACAAACGAGTGGTAACACTAAGAGAAGCTGTCACGATCCGAGATGAGTTGTTGATCGAGGATGAAAAGGAGAGACTGGGTGATGTATTTGATTTCAGCATGAAGGACGAAGAAGGGGAAGAATGTGAGACTTACGATGCTACAAACTATGACACGACTTTAGTTCTGCGTACTCTACAAGCCAAAGCTGTTTCGAATGATTCGGAACAGCGGGATCAAATATTTCACACAAAGTGTCAAATCGGAAATAAATGGTGTAGTTTAATCGTTGATGGAGGGAGTTGCACCAACGTAGCTTCCAGCGAGATGGTGACTAAACTCGGGCTAACCACTACGGCTCACCCGAAACCTTACACTTTGCATTGGCTCGATGATGGGAGCAAAATAAGGGTGACAAAACAAGTGAGGATTGGACTGACCATGGGTTCATATGAAGACAACGTATTATGTGATGTAGTCCCAATGGATGCATGCCATGTACTTTTGGGAAGGCCCTGGATGTTTGATACGGACGTTTTACACCGAGGAAGAAGCAATGAGTACGAGTTACGGGATAAGGGCAAAAAGATTATGCTTAAACCAATGTCACCTCAAGCTATTCACTCTATGAGTTCTAATCGGAGTGAAAAACCAAAACTGGCCATGCTTGCTAGCGAACGGGATGTGGAATATGCTATTAATGATGGCGAGTGCGTGTACTTGTTGATTCTGAAGGAGACACAGAATGATAACATGGTTGTGCGGAATGACGAAAGGATGGGTGCCTTATTGTATGAATTTACGGATGTTTTTCCCGAAGAATTACAGTCGGGTTTGCCACCTATTCGTGGGATTGAACATCAGATCGACCTCATACCGGGTGCGTCGCTCCTTAACAAAGCTGCCTATAGATGTAATCCCGAGGATACGAAGGAATTACAAAACCAAATCGAAGAACTAATGAACCGCGAGTATGTTCAAGAAAGCCTAAGTCCTTGTGCGGTTCCAGTATTACTGGTTCCTAAGAAAGACGGATCTTGGCGAATGTGTATTGACAGTCGAGCCGTGAATAATATAACCATCAAGTATTGATTTCTGATTCCAAGGCTTGATGACATGTTGGACGAATTACACGGATCCGTGATCTTTTCAAAAGTTGACCTACGAAGTGGTTATCACCAAATCCGGATGCGAGAAGGAGATGAGTGGAAGACGACCTTCAAAACTAAATACGGGCTGTATGAATGGACCGTTATGCCGTTCAGCCTTACAAATGCGCCAAGTACCTTCATGCTCTTGATGAATGAGGTGCTTAAGCCATTCTTGGGGAAATTTATGGTTGTATATCTAGACAATATTTTGATTTATAGCCGATCGTTGCAAGAACATTTCGGACACTTGAGACAAGTCTTCGAAACCCTTAGGGACCAAAGGCTGTATGGAAAAAAGGAGAAGTGCTCATTTTTGGTCGAAAGTATAGTCTTTCTTGGCTATGTTGTTTCAAAGGACGGAGTGTCGGTCGATCAAGCAAACATCGAAGCAATTAAGTCCTGGCCAGTTCCCACTACAGTGACAGAAGTTTTATCGTTCCACGGACTGGCTTCATTTTACCGAAGATTCATTTGAGATTTCAACACCATTGCAAGCCCAGTAACCGAAAGTTTGAAGAAAGGTACGTTTAATTGGAGCCGGGCTGCCCAGGAGTCGTTCACAAATTTCAAGGCAAAGTTGTGTGAAGCACTAATCTTAGCATTACCTGATTTTTCGCAACCGTTCGAGGTAGAATGTGATGCTAGCGGAGTTGGCATTGGAGCGGTTCTCATTCAAGGAAAGCGGCCTATTGCTTATTTTTCAGAAAAGTTAAACGGTGCTCGTCTCAATTATTGTACATACGACAAGGAGTTTTATGCTATTGTGAGGGCTCTAGATCATTGGAGTCACTATCTTCGGCCGAAGCATTTCATCATACATTCGGACCATGAATCAGTGAAGTATATTAACGGACAACACAAGTTAAGTCCCAGGCATGCGAAGTGGGTGGAATTCTTACAATCATTTCACTTCTCATCAAAGTATAAGGATGCCAAGAGCAATATTGTAGCAGATGCATTGTCTAGGTGTTATGCCTTACTCTCTACTCTTGATGTTCGTTTACTTGGATTCGAGACAGTGAAGGAATATTACGACGGTGATGCGGATTTTAGCGAGACCTTCGCCCTTTGCAAATCTGGACCGATGGGAGAATTTTCGATACAGGAAGGCTTCCTTTTTAAGGGAAACCGTCTTTACCTACCCAAGCACACGATTCGAAAATTGCTGGTCCGGGAGGCTCACGGGGGAGGTTTAGCTGGCCACTTTGGTTCGACTAAGACATTAGATGTGCTGAAGGAACATTTTTATTGGCCAAAGATGCAGCGGGATATTAGTAACATAATTAGTAAGTGTGTGACATGCCATGTTGCGAAGAGTTCGTTCAAACCAGGAATATACACACCCTTACCGATTTCGGAGAGGCCATGGGAAGATGTCTCGATGGATTTTATTGTGGCTTTACCTCGTACTCAACGAGGGAGGGATGCGATTATGGTAGTCGTAGATCGTTTTTCAAAAATGGCTCATTTTGTAGCGTGCCACAAGACAGACGATGCAAGCAATGTGGCCGACTTATATTTTCGAGAGGTGGTACGTTTACATGGGATTCCGAAGACTATTGTTTCTGATCGATTCCAAATTCCTTAGCTACTTTTGGAACACCCTATGGAGGAAGGTGGGAACAAAACTCCTGTTTAGCACTTCACACCACCCTCAAACCGACGGGCAAACTGAAGTGACTAATCGAACCCTGGGAACACTGTTGCGAGGCCTGGTAGGCAAGACACAAAAAGACTGGGATCTAAAACTGGCACATACGGAGTTTGCTTATAACCGTTCTCCTACTCATGCCACGGCGCGTTCTCCATTCGAAGTAGTTTATGTCCTGAATCCTTACATACCGCTAGACTTAATTCCATTACCGAATGACGAATTGGTGCATAAAGACGCAGAGTCGAAACTGAAATCGATGATGAAATTACACGAATAGGTGCGTAACCGAATCAAGGAGATAAATGAGACTTACAAAAGAAAATCGAACAAACAAAGAAAACCAAGAGTATTCGAGGTCGGGGATTTAGTTTGGGTGCATTTGAGGAAAGAACGATTCTCGAGTAAGCGTAAGAACAAGTTAATGCCACGAGCTGAGGGACCATTTAAAATAGTTGCAAAGGTGAACGACAATGCTTACAAGTTAGAACTTCCGGGTGATTATGAAGTGCATGCTACTTTCAATATAGGTGATCTATCTCCTTATCTCAATGATGATGGGATTGCAAAATTGAGGACAATTCCTTTTAAAGAAGGAGGGAATGATACGAAACCAACTACTCCAAGCGAAGAAGACGAAGTAAGGATTGACGTAAAATACCTCGACCATAATCCAACATACTTAGGCGAGAAAACGGATACGAGGTCCGGAGTTACCTTGATAACCGGACTTGGAGTAACTTATAAAAATAGGCAACTTGCATCTTGGGGAAGGGGTCCAAGTGGTAAAGGCAAAACAATAAAAGAATTTCAGCACTTCTTTATTATAAAAGCAGCAGGAATCTCGGTTCCATGCATTGTGAAAGGCGGCTATCACCTTGGAGACAAAACCCATCTTTTACTCTTGTTTGCAAGTGACGTGGGGAACCTTGTATTTTCTTTTCCTTATTTTAAGACCAGCTTGTAATAGTTTAGATTATCTTGTCAGGCTATTTTTGCCTATAAATAGTGGCGATGGAGTTGTAATGAATCAGATTATTGAATGATAAAACAACATACCTTGTGTATTGTTTAAGTGTTGGACGAGTTTCCTTCAAAACTTTGATTATTATTCGACGCATTTTCAAATCTTAATCTGATTGATTCTCAATAGGTCTTGAGAAAATCACTTTATCGAATTATATGTCTAGTTCGATAAAACAACTGTTTCCTGTCCTGTTTCGATATTCTTCTTGTTTTCACTACAGGGTTGTACTTGATCGGGATTTCGCATCAAGTGTTGTTCGATAATTCGAACTTGTTTCTTGTTTTCAATTAGCATCCGACCGAAACTTGCTGTTTCGAGTGCCGCTGTTTGGAGGTTGTCTGCTTCGAGTCATTTCCATTCGGCCAGTTCCTGTCTTGTTGTCAGACGAGCCGTCATCATTTCTGTCACATGCGCATACCGCTACAGCTGTTATTGGCAGAGCGAACACTTGTTATCGGGCCTCGACGCTTGCTTTTCGCCCGCTTATCAAAACAAATTGCTTGTCAGACGATAGAGAATCCATATCATAAGTGGTATCGGAGACCCAGACTCTTGATCTTTGGCATTATGGATCTCAACGACACTGATTTCTTGGCAAAACTTCGCGACGCATTGCGTGACATACCAGAACAACGGGACCAGCGTTGGCAACCTAGGCGTGGTGACTATGAGCGACCCTCATGCCATGTCGAAGAGTTCAAGGTTAATGAGCTTCCGGAGTTCGTTGGCGGGACAGATCCTGAAGTTTACCTGGAATGGGAATGTAAAATTGATCGTATGTTCGAGTTCAAAGACCTAGACGACGAGAAACGGTGCAAGTATGCAATTCTCAAGTTGGGGAAAGCCGCTTCACTTTGGTACGAAGGAGCGAAAACGCGAAAAACCCGTGCGGGGAAAGAAAAGATCCGTTCTTGGGATTCGTTGTTGGTAATGACTTGATTGCCCATTAACAAGGACCGAAAACCAACAATTCGAAATGCAAGATTTGATAAAATTAATCCAAACATTCGAAAAAGCAAAGCTAGTCATAACTTGAAATATAAAATTCCAATTAATTCTATCACAGGCCTTTTCCATGTCGAGTTTAATAATAGTGTTAGTCACCGATTGAGAAATGTCATGGGTAACTTCGTGAGCCGTCAAAATATTATCCGTAATATTCCTACCTTTGATGAAACCGGATTGGGCCGGATTAATAATGGATGGGAGAATTATGCCAAGTCTTTTGCTAAGAATTTTCGAGATGATTTTGTAAGTAGTGTTACACAAACTAATCGGCCGAAAATCTTTCCAAGATCGAGGATTATTATTTTTAGGGATAAGTGTAATGGTGGTCGAAGTGAAAGACCGAGGCAGCGGGGAACCACCAAAAAAATCCCTAACGGCTTCCAAGACATCCCACGACACGATATCCCGACAAATTTGAAAAAAAAATAGCATCAAAACTATCCGGTCCGGCAATGCTATCCCCATCCATGTCGAAAACACATTCCTTAGTTTCATCAAAAGTGGGAATACTGCAAAGACTAATATTAATATCATTAGAACAGGTATCGATCGAATACACGTGTGGTCTTGTACCTAATCAGTCTCACGAAGTAACCATCTCGTGTGCACAGTCTAATGTGAGGACCAACACATGACCTTATATGTGCCCGACATGAAAATCCTACACATACCAATCGGCACGCCAGTGTGACCCGGAATGCCACCCGAGGGTCGATGTCATCTAAAGATGGGATTTGCTCCGTAAAGCAACTGGAGAAGTAAGATACCACAGAGTTACCAATTTCCTCGGGATTCGTGATATAACGACCATTATCCCAAATCGAGTGGATATAATTTTTTTGTCTTTTCTTTTTCACAACGGAGTGAAAAAATTTAGTATTCCTTTCCCCTTCGATCATCCATTTCACATTAGATTTTTGTTTCCAAAAATCTTCTTCCATGGATAGTACAAGGGTAAGGTTGGCGTTCATTTTTTTAAGGTGGATCAGATTAGTAATGGAGGGGTCTTGATCAAAATCATTTTCGGCAACTTCCACCGCATATTGGGCCTGATCTAGTTTAGTAAAAATATTACCAAACTCTAATTTATTCCATTCCTTAAGTGTAATACCCGGTTGTAATTCATTCATTATCATTCAGTAATTATCACTCATTAATAATCATTCATCATTCATAGTCAATCATTGTATTCACCGTTCAGAGTATTTGTATCGTGTATCTGATTATTCGTCTTTCTACCTGGTTAGAGAATCGAGCCGTGGTTATCATCATTGTCTTCGTCGTAATGTGCTGTGTGTGAGGAGTAGCACACGCTACGTACTCTCTTTACCACGCGCTAATTGAGTACGGGTAGCGCACGCTGCCTCTCAGCATTAGCGCACGCTAGCGTGGTTCAGGCAGACAGTCCAGAAGGTACTGGACTGCAGTTGGGTTGTATTAACGCATACTATGAATGGTAAGTAGTGCGCGCTAGTGAGTTCGGATAGCGCACGCTACGCTAGCAGTATAGCGCGCACTAAGGTCGATCAGGCAGAGTCCAGTGGGTACTGGACTGATTTGAAATAATTCATAGCGTACGCTATGAAGGGAAATTAGCGTACACTAATGGTGTAGTAGCACACACTGAGTTTTGGGTGTAGCGTACGCTATCGTGAGTAGATCAGAGAATAGGAGGTTCTGGACTTCGGTCACTGGGCATCAGATATCAGTTAGCGCACGCTAACTTTTTGGGTTAACGCACGCTATCGAGAGGACGTTAGCACACGCTACCAAGTTCGTAGCGTACGCTAACGAGGCAGTCAGAGCTCACTGGACTATCCGGTTAACCCGTTAGCGCACGCTACATATCAGGTCATAGCGTGCGCTAAACTGGAACAGTATAAATTGGACAGTCTAGTCCAGTTTCGTCATTTTTCATTCTCTCTTCGTTCCTTCGACGATTTTGGGCGATTTCAGACGTTTTGGAGAGATTTCTTCGAGATGAATTCATCTACCATCATCTTCAAGCTTATCAATCGGATTAATCATCATTTCATCCTCTCTAACACATCAAATCAAGGTAATAACTTCTTGGATCTAGAATTTCGAATTTTGGGTTTTTCCTTCCGATCTCTTCGTGTAAGGTTGATATTATGTTGGAATATGTTAGATATGGATTATCTACCTTGGATACATGTATTCCTATGGATTTATTGATGTGTTTTTCGGATTTGATGAATATTTAGAGAATTAATCAAGAACACTTTAGAGTTGACTTTGATAATTGGGGGTTTTCGATTAGATGTTGTCGTTAACTCGATTTGTGGATTCCTATTGGATTATTGATATCATTGAAGGTGTTTTGTTGGATTGAACTACTCATTTTGGAGTTTGGTTTCGATATATTTGGGATTGGTTTTAATCAAAGGATGATGTTTGCTAAGTGTTTGTTTGAATGCCTCAATGAGTTTGGATATTGTTGTGTCGACCTTTGAGTTGGTCATGATTCATGCTTGATACGTATATTAAGCGGATTATTGGAAATTGTGTTATTCAAGGTTGTTCGAGCGACCGACATCTCATTGTAGGACGTTTGTTCGAGGAAGGACATTCTTCACCGGTGTTGGGTAAGTAAATTCTTACTCGGTTAAAAGGATACTCATTCCTTTCGTTGTTGTTCATTCATAATAATAATTCATTCATAATGTATTAACCGTATTGAGACTTGTAATTGTCAGATAATCACTTCATTCACGAGGAACGACGGTTCCAATCATTTCATTGAGCTACCATTCATTTAACTAATATTTCATCTCGGTGAGTCATTCTTGACTTTATCGGATTGTTATTCATTAATATTCTTCATGGTCATTCTTGTTCATATGACCTTCTGGGTTCATATTGCATGGTCGGGTGGGGATGTGTGGAATTTTTAGTCGGGCACGTGATAGTCATGTGATCAGGTTCACCGACACATTGGACTATGCACACGGTAACGTACCTTCGTGAGACTAATTAGGTATAAGGGCGGGTGTGTCCGTACACTCGTCTTGTACACTTGCACATACCATTACGGGCGTACTATGATGCCCCTCTTCATCTTAATTTCATAATTAAGATATATCATAATTCTGTTTATTCAACTCTTGAGGATTGTTGTTCTGTGTAACTGACCCCGTTGGGGGATGTTGTTTTCAGGTCATGGCAAGGCTAAAGCACGGGAAGAGAATGTGGATGGCAAGGAGTCCCAGTGATACTAGTATGGGGGCCCAGTCCGTTTCAGTCATTCATATTTTCTTCATTTTTATTTCCGCTGCAGATTTCCGTTGAGATATTCATTTTCATTTAGTGTCGTATATTTTATCTTCATAAAAAATATACATGTATTCTATATTCCCTAGGTGTATTTTACTTGAAACTCCTCATCGGAGTGATTAAAGATATAATGTGGTTGGGTACTACAATTATATTATTTAATTCATTAACTTTCATTAGCATGTGGGTCCTAGTTGGGGGTCCACGACACTGTAATATCCGCCTAGTTTGGGGGTGTTACAGAGTTGGTATCGGAGCGTGGTTTTGAATACTACCTTCCGAGTCATGTCTCATTTGAAATCATCATTCATCATACTAGTATCATTGGACTTTCGCGTCATGTGTGACCTGTGCAAGAGCCGAGCCCCTCATACCAAAGAACAGTAAGATTTCTGACGCCATGGTATAATTTCTGGCAATAAGAATCACTCATTCATCATTCAATTCAGTTGTTGATCTTGAGGATCATATCATTAATCTTGTTAACTTGTTCAAGATAATCATTCCGAGAATTTCATCAGATAATCATGCCACCTCAATTAATCATTCATATAATCATTGTGTTAAAGCGTATGCTCATTTTCATCATTTCATGACGTAATCATAATGCGATATTCATGCGAGGTCTATAATTATCTTGTGACTTTACCACTTCAGTATGGAAAGAGCTGGCAGAGGACGCGGGGGAAGAGGCCGCGGTGCGGGCCAAAATCCGAAAGCTCGTGTGAATACATGTGCGAACGTGAGGAATAATGCTAATTCATCGAGGAGTGATGGTGCCACTCATTCACCCGGAGACGATCATTCACTGTCAGGGAGTCGTACCCGGGACACAGCTCAATCAAAAGGTGTTCGGGTTGATCCACTCGCTTTTATGCAGGGCATGATGGCCCAGATGACTCAGATGGAACGCCTCATGGAGACGATGCAGAACTCAGCTACTCAGAATCAACAGGCTCCTCTGCCGCCACCTCAGGGGCAAGAGAGGGGTGTGAGCAGTATTATTGGCAACATCTCTCGCTAAAGATGTAATACCCAGTTGTAACTCAGTAATTATCACTCAGTAATTATCACTCAGTAATTATCATTCAGTAATTGATACTCAGTAATCTCATTCATCATTGATCATTTGTCACTCATGTTCAGTCATGGTATTTATCATTCAGAGTAATTGTATCGTGTATCAATCGTCATTCATCACTAATCTGATTGGAGTTTCGTGCCGTGTTTATCATCATTGTCATTTTCGTTGCAAGCTGTGCTTGAGGAGTAGCGCACGCTACATACTCCTTTTAGCGTACGCTAATTGGGTATAGGTAGCGCACGCTACCGCTCAGCTTTAGCGCACGCTAAGGTTATTTGGCCGCACCCGTAAGGTACCGGACCGCAGTGAGAATATTTGTAGCGCACGCTACGAGTGGTAAGTAGCGCGCGCTAACGGTTGTAGTAGCGCACGCTATATGTGTGGAGTAGCGCGCGCTAGGGGCGGATCGTGCTGAGTCCAGGGCTACCGGATCGCACCGGGTTAATTCTTAGCGACGTTATGCATTGTTGTTAGCGACGCAATCGAGTATATTAGCGCACGCTAAACAATGGTTGTAGCGCACGCTATCGGGCCGATCGAGGTCGACGCTTTTGACTCCGATCGGGCGCCAATATTTTGCTAGCGCACGCTAACAATGGATATTAGCGCACGCTAGTAGTGGCCGTAGCGCACGCTACAAATAGGTACGTAGCGCGCGCTACCGTGTTCGGACAGTGGGTACTGGACTACCCAAATTACTCGTTAGCGAACGCTATGCACAAGGGCTAGCGCACGCTAACCTGGACTGAGTATAAATCGATGCTTTAGTCAGAGTTCGTCATTTTTCACCTCATTTCATTCCTTCGGTAGTTTTGGGCGATTTCGAGCGATTCGGAGAGGATTCTTCGAGGTGTAATCATCAATCATCATCTTCAAGCTCATCTTCCGGATTGATCATCATTTCATCATCTTCATCACATCGAATCAAAGGTATTAATCTCTTGGATCTAGAATTTCGGATTTTTGGGGTTTTCCTTCCGATTTCTTCGTGTAAGCTTGGATTATCATTGGAATATGTTAGTTATGGATTATCTAACTTGTATAAACATATTCCTACGGATTTAATGGTTATTTTCGGAATTATTTCAAGAACTCTTGGGGTTAACTTCGGTTAATTGGGGATTTTCCGATTGATGTTGTTGTAATCATGAGTTATGGATTCCTAATGTATTATTGATATCCTTGAAAGCGTTTTGATGGTTTGAAATACTCATCTTGGAGTTGGTTTCGATTCATTCGAGCTCGGATATCGTTGTGTCGACGTTTGAGTCGATTATGATCGTTTTTGATTTGCGTAATGATCGATTGTTGGTAATTGTTGTTATTCAAGGTTGTTCGAGCGACCGGTATATCGATTAGGACGTTGTTCGTGGAAGGACTTTGTCATCGGTATTGTGTAAGTTAACTCTTACTCGGTTAAAAGGATACTCATTCCTTTTGTTGTTGATTGCTCATAATCATAATTCATTCATCATAATATTAATCATTTTGAGACTTGTGGTTGTCGAATAATCATTTCATTCACGAGGAACGACGGTTCCAAATCATTTCATCAAGTTATCAATCACGTCACTATTACTTTCATATCGGTGAGTCATCTTGGTTTTGTTTAATTATTATTCATTGGTATTCATCATGGTCATTCTCGTTCATGTGACCTTCCGGGTTCATATTGCGTGGCCGGGTGTGGCTGTGTTTTAGTCGGGCACACGATGGTCATGTATTGGGTTCACCGATACATTGGACTGTGCACACGGTAACGCTTACCTCCGTGAGACTAATTAGGTACAAGGACGGATGTGTCCGGACATTCGTCTTGTACACTTGCACGTAACACATTACGGCGTACTATGGTACTCCTCTTCACGTAATTCATAATTAAGAATATTTCATAACTTCGCTAATTCATGATTGTGTAATTTCAACTCTTGAGGATTGTTGTTCTCAGGTAATCGACCCTGCTAGGGGATTTTGTTTTCGTGTCACGCAAGGCAAAGGCACGGAAGAGCATGTTGACGGCGACGAGTCCCAAGTGATACTAGTAGGGGGCCCCATCATTCCGCTTTGTTCACCATTTTCATCATTTGATTATTTCGTCATTTGTATTTTCCGCCGCAAATTCCGTTTGTAATGTTTATTTATTCAGGTAGTGTATTTTATCTTCATATAAAATACACTAGTATTCGGTATTGTCTGGTGTGTTGTACTTAAACTCCTCATCGGAGTGTTTGGTAATATAATGTGGTTCGGTACTACAATTATATTATTTAATTCATCATTTTCATTTGCTCGGTGGGTCCCAATGGGATTCACCAGACCGTAATATCCGCCTAGTTTGGGGTGTTACAGAGTTGGTATCGGAGCGTGGTTTTGAATACTACCCTCCAAGTCATGTCTCATTTGAAATCATCGTCATCGGACTAGTATCATTGGACTTTCGCGTCACGTGTGACCTGTGCAAATGCCGAGCCAATCAGACCAAGAACTGTAAGATTTCTAATGCCATGGTATAATTTCTGGCATTAATCATTCATTCATAATTTATCAGTTAACAATCCTCAATCATCATTGTCATTTGGACCAAGACGGTCAGGTTAACTCATCAATCAGTCAATTCATTTCATTATTCAGTTGTTGATCAGGAAGATCAAATCATTAATCTTGTTAAATCATTCAAGATAATCATTTCGATAACTTCATCAGATAATCATGTCACGTCAATTAATCATTCATGTAATCGCTGTATTTGAGCGCGTATGCTCATTTTCATCATTTCATAATATAATCATAATGTGATACTCATGCGAGATATATAACCATCATATGACTTTCCACTTCAGTATGGAAAGGGGTGGCAGAGGACGTGGAGGACGAGGCCGTGGAGCGGGCCGAATTCCGAGAACTCGTGCGAATACCCGTGCAAATGCCAGGAATAATGCTAACTCATCGAGCAGCGACGCTGCCACTCACTCACCTGGACGCGATCATTCACTGTCACGGAGTCGCACTGGACACGGCTCGCCAGAGGGTGTTCGGGTCGACCCACTCGCATTTATGCAAGGCATGATGGCCCAAATGACCCAGATGGCTCGGTTGATGGAGACGATGCATAACTCCGTCAATCGGGACCGCAGGCTCCTCCGCCGCCACCTCGAGGCAAGAGAGGAATGTGAGTAATATCATCGGCGATATCTCTCGCTGAGGCCACCTACTTTTGAGGGCCTGCCCGAGCCGGCAGATATCATTCATTGGCTCGAGCATTTCGAGAAGTTGTTTGTTATGGTAGAGTGTCCAGGGACACAAAGTTTCGTTGCGGCTTACTACCCGGGTAAGAGCGCACATTCTTGGTGGTTGTCGTTGAAGCCCACCGAAGGATCTTGTACTTGGGATCGGTTCAAGACTCTCATGATGGAGAGGTATTATCCGCCCCACTCGAGAGGCCAAGCCGTCGAATTACTCACCCCGACCCTCAACAGACGAGGATGTCCTCGCCATTGCCGAGAAATTTCAGAACTTCTCCTTTCGCCTCATCCATCATTCATTCAGAGGCGGATAAGATCAAGTATTTCAAGAAGAGGTCAAAACCCCGCATGAGACTTCGCCATTTAATCATAATTGCACCACGTGGCCGAATTCATTGAGAAAGCTCTCACCTACGAGCTTATCGCTAAAGAGATTGCTAAGCAAGAACCTTCGTCGCTAGCAAGAAATCGAAGAATCGAAATCATCAAGGCGGTCGACAACCTTCAAGAAACCCCGTGCGGGCTCGCATTTTCTCGAGCGACCTTCTGTCGTCTAAACCCGCGGAATCTCGCCACGAGCGCCGCCTGCCATCACTGCTATAACCGTGGGGAGCTTGGCCACCTCGCACCAAGTGTCCTCGATGACTATCACGTGTCATAATTGTGGGATTGCCGGGCATAAGGCCCGTTTTTGCCATAGGGACTCCAAACCTACTCGACGTCATCCGAGGCACCTAAGCAACACTGCTCGTAATCAAAGCCACTCAATCGGCCGTTTAAAACGACGGGAGCGACTAAAGGTGGAGCTTTTAGCCATCGACGGAGCGTCCTGTCGGGACTAGCAAGCCCGGATTTATGAGATGAAGAAGACCGATGATCCAGAGGCCCGAATGATCTCTGTACACTCGATATTCTATCTCAACTCGTGTGTACCCTTTTGATACCGTGCATCGCATTCATTCATTTCCGAAGTCATGTTTGAGTAGACTACATATGGGTAGTGCTACTAGTTGTGAGCCTTATGTCATCGACTACCCGATGGTAGACGAATTATCGTAATCGTGAGATTCGTAATTGTCCGATTCGGGCCATGGTCGTATGGCCGCCGACCTAATCGTGGTAGATTTGCCGAGAGACGACGTCATCTTGGGCATTGATTGGATGGATCGTCATGATGCCATCATTAGTGTCCGTAAGCGTATGGTCACTATCATTTCGCACGATGGGGTTGAATGTGTGTTTCGTGGAGGTAATCCTTACTGCTCGTAAGGTCATTAATTCGATGAAAGCCGTAAGGTTACTCAATCGTGGATGTGTCGGTTATTGGTGCTATATGGCCAAAACCGAGAAATCATCAAGAATGTTGACGGATATTCGGTAGTGAGGGAATATGCCGATGTTTTTCCGCAGTTACCCGGTTTGCCTCCACAGAGGGATGTGGAATTCACGATTGAGTTGGAGCACGGTACGTCCCCGATATCGAAGGCACCGCATCCGGATGGCCCCGACCGAAATGCAGAATTAAAGAACCAACTTGAGGAATTGTTCAAGAAAGGTTATATCCGACCGAAAGTGCGTCCCGTGGGGAGCACCGTGTTGTTTGTCAAGAAGAAGGATGGTTCATTCCGCTTATGTATTGATTATCGGAGTCAACAGGTGACGATCAAGAATAAGTATCCCTTACCGTATTGACGATCTCTTAGATCAACTTCGTGGAGCTTCAAGATTTTCCAAGATCGACTTAAGATCCGGATATCATCCATGGATTCGAGAGTCGGATATCGCGAGAACAGCTGCCGCACGCGCTATGGTCATTATGAGTTTGTGGTTATGCCGCTCGGATTGACTAATGCACTGCGTATTCATGGAGTTAATGAATCGGGTCTTCATCGACTTTTTGGATCGGTTTGTTGTTGTCTTCATCGATGACATTTTGATTTATTCTCGTGACCGGGAGGAACACGAGTTTCACCTTCATCTAGTGCTCGACGTGTTGAGACGAGAACAACTTTATGGGAAATTTTCTAAATGTGAGTTTTGGATGTCCGAAGTGACTTTTCTCGGACATGTAATTTCATCAGACGGAGTTCGTGTCGATCCTCAGAAGACCGAGGCTATTCGAGATTGGCTACCTCCGAAGAACGTTAAGGAAATCCGAAGTTTCCTCGGATTAGCGGGTTATTATCGGCGGTTTGTAGAGGGATTTTCTCGAATCGCTCAACCCTTAACGAACCTTTTGCGGAAGGATAAGAAATACACGTGGTCCGACGCGTGTCAGCGGAGTTTTGAGGAACTCAAGAGCCGGTTAATGTCAGCACCTGTACTTTCCTTGCCGCAGGGAACGGAAGAATTTGTGGTTTATAGTGATGCATCCGGACAGGGTCTCGGATGTGTACTCATGCAGAACGGGAAGGTTATTGCCTATGTTTCACGGCAATTGAGACCTTACGAGGTTAATTATCCGACCCACGACCTGGAATTAGCAGCTGTGGTGTTCGCTTTGAAAATTTGGCGTCATTATCTTTATGGCGTTACCTGTCAGATATTCAGCGATCATAAGAGCTTAAAGTATATATTTACTCAGAAGGAGTTAAATATGCGTCAGAGACGGTGGTTGGAATTAATCAAGGATTATGATATTGAGATCCTCTACCACCCGGGCAAGGCGAATGTTGTCGCCGACGCCTTGAGTCGTAAGTCTGTTCAGGAGCAGATGCTTGCCCGTTATGATTCAAGGAGCTTCAGAGAATTCCTTAGACCCGAGATCGAGGTCCGGCGAGTTCGGGGCGCTTTGTATGTTAGAGATTTCATCGTCACTCGAGGAGGAAATTCGAGAGAATCGTGGTTCGACCCATCATTGTTGCGCATCCGAGAGGATGTGGCCTGTGGAAAGCCTCGATTTGTGGTCCACGAGGATGGACTTTTGAGGTTTAAGAATCGGTTGCGTGATCGCGAATGACGAGTTGAAAACTCGATTTTGAAAAAGCTCATGCTACCCTTATTCCGTTCATCCGGGTCTAGCAAGATGTACAAGGACTTGAAACAAAATTACCGGTGGAGTAATATGAAGCGAGAAGTCGCCGAATTTGTTTCGAGATGCTTAACTCACAACAAGTTAAGATTGAACATCGCCATGGCGTGGTATCTCGAAACCTCTTCCTATTCCCGAATGGAAGTGGGAAGACATTTCTATGGATTTCATCACGAGTTTGCCGACGAGTCGTCAGGCATGAATACGATCTGGGTGATCGTGGACCGCTTAACCAAATCAGCTCATTTCCTTGAGATCAAGGATACGTGGGGTCCCGAGAGACTTGCCCAGCTTTTCATCAAAGAGATAGTGAGGCTTCACGGTACTCCTAAAAGTATCGTTTCCGATCGTGACGGACGGTTTGTGTCCCATTTTTGGAAATCAGTTCATCGTGCTATGGGAACTCAGCTTAATCTCGATCTGCTTTTCATCCTCAAACTGACGGACAATCAGAGAGGACCATTCAGACATTAGAGGACATGTTGAGGGCATGCGTCCTCGATTGGAAAGACGATTGGGAAGCCCAACTACCATTGATCGAGTTCACGTATAATAATAGTTGGCATGCTTCGATCAAGATGGCACCTTACGAGGCCTTGTACGGTCGTCGTTGTCGATCTCCGTTGTGTTGGGACGACCTATCAGAATCATTGGGCACCGAGCCCGATATGCTTATAGCCGTGAGAAGGTAGCTTTGATCGGAGTCGCTTGTCGACTTTCGAGTCGATGTAAATCATATGCGTATAACCGCTGCCGACCATTAGAGTTCGAGGCTGGCGACCATGTGTTGGTCAAGGTATCCCCGAGTCGTGGTATTTTCCGTTTTGGGAAGAGGGGTAAGTTGAGTCCGAGATTCATTGGACCGTTCGAGATTTTGGATCGAGTGGGCGAGTTAGCTTATCGATTGGCTTTGCCTCCGGCGTTGAGCCGAATTCATAATGTGTTTCATGTCTCTCAGTTGCGGAAGTATGTAGCCGACCCGAGTCACATACTTCAGTTCGATGAAATCGAGATCGCCGACGATCATTCATATGAGGAGCGTCCTATACGAGTTTTAGAGCGGCGAATCAAACAGTTGAGAAATAAGACGATTCCTTTGGTTAAAATTCAGTGGTCTAGACACGGAGTCGAAGAGGCTACTTGGGAAACCGAGGATAGTATGCGGGAGAGTTATCCCGAGTTGTTTTGACCCTTAGTTTCGGGGACGAAACTCTTTTAAGGGGGGGTGTATGTAATACCCAGTTGTAACTCAGTAATTATCACTCAGTAATTATCACTCAGTAATTATCATTCAGTAATTGATACTCAGTAATCTCATTCATCATTGATCATTTGTCACTCATGTTCAGTCATGGTATTTATCATTCAGAGTAATTGTATCGTGTATCAATCGTCATTCATCACTAATCTGATTGGAGTTTCGTGCCGTGTTTATCATCATTGTCATTTTCGTTGCAAGTCGGTTGAGGAGTAGCGCACGCTACATACTCCTTTTAGCGACGCTAATTGGGTATAGGTAGCGCACGCTACCGCCGCCTTTAGCGCACGCTAAGGCTACCTTGGCCGCAATCGGAAGGTACCGGACTGCAGTGAGAATATTTGTAGCGCACGCTACGAGTGGTAAGTAGCGCGCTAACGGGTTGTAGTAGCGCACGCTATATGTGTGGAGTAGCGCGCTAGGGCGGATCGTTGAGTCCGGTGGCTACCGGATCGCACCGGTTAATTCTTAGCGTACGTTATGCATTGTTGTTAGCGACGCAATCGATATATTAGCGCACGCTAAACAATGGTTGTAGCGCACGCTATCGGGTCGATCGAGAGGTTAGCAGCTTTACGACTCGATCAAGGCGTCAAATATTTTGCTAGCGCACGCTAACAATGGATATTAGCGCACGCTAGTAGTATGGCCGTAGCGCACGCTACAAATAGGTACGTAGCGCGCTACCGTGTTCGGACAAGGTACCGGACTACCCAAATTACTCGTTAGCGCACGCTATGCACAAGGCTAGCGACGCTAACCTCGGATCGAGTATAAATCGATGCTTTAGTCGAGTTCGTCATTTTTCACCTCATTTCATTCCTTCGTAGTTTTGGGCGATTTCGAGCGATTCGAGAGGATTCTTCGAGGTGTAATCATCAATCATCATCTTCAAGCTCATCTTCGGATTGATCATCATTTCATCATCTTCATCACATCGAATCAAAGGTATTAATCTCTTGGATCTAGAATTTGGATTTTTGGGGTTTTCCTTCCGATTTCTTCGTAAGCTTGGATTATCATTGGAATATGTTAGTTATGGATTATCTAACTTGTATAAACATATTCCTACGGATTTAATGGTTATTTTCTAATTATTTCAAGAACCCTTGGGGTTGACTTCGGTTAATTGGGGATTTTCCGATTGATGTTGTTGTAATCATGAGTTATGGATTCCTAATGGATTATTGATATCCTTGAAAGCGTTTTGATGGTTTGAAATACTCATCTTGGAGTTGGTTTCGATTCATTCGAGCTCGGATATCGTTGTGTCGACGTTTGAGTCGATTATGATCGTTTTTTATTTGCGTAATGATCGGTTGTTGGTAATTGTTGTTATTCAAGGTTGTTCGAGCGACCGGTATATCGATTAGGACGTTGTTCGTGGAAGGACTTTGTCATCGGTATTGTGTAAGTTAACTCTTACTCGGTTAAAAGGATACTCATTCCTTTTGTTGTTGATTGCTCATAATCATAATTCATTCATCATAATATTAATCATTTTGAGACTTGTGGTTGTCGAATAATCATTTCATTCACGAGGAACGACGGTTCCAAATCATTTCATCAAGTTATCAATCACGCTACTATTACTTTCATATCGGTGAGTCATCTTGGTTTTGTTTAATTATTATTCATTGGTATTCATCATGGTCATTCTCGTTCATGTGACCTTCCGGTTCATATTGCGTGGTCGGTGTGGTCAGGTGGAATTTTTAGTCGGGCACACGATGGTCATGTATCGGGTTCACCGATACATTGGATCGTGCACACGTAACGCTTACCTCCGTGAGACTAATTAGGTACAAGGACGGATGTGTCGGACATTCGCCTTGTACACTTGCACGAACATTACGGGCGTACTATGGTACTCCTCTTCGCCGTAATTCATAATTAAGAATATTTCATAACTTCGCTAATTCATGATTGTGTAATTTCAACTCTTGAGGATTGTTGTTCTGTAATCGACCCGTTAGGGATTTTGTTTTCGTGTCACGGCAAGGCAAAGGCACGGAAGAGCATGTTGACGGCGACGAGTCCTGATGATACTAGTAGGGGCCCTACCATTCCGCTTTGTTCACCATTTTCATCATTTCGCTTATTTCGTCATTTGTATTTTCCGCCGCAAATTCCGTTTGTAATGTTTATTTATTCGGGTAGTGTATTTTATCTTCATATAAAATACACTAGTATTCAGATTGTCTGGTGTGTTGTACTTAAACTCCTCATCGGAGTGTTTGGTAATATAATGTGGTTCGGTACTACAATTATATTATTTAATTCATCATTTTCATTTGCCTGGTGGGTCCCAGTCGGGGATTCACGGCACTGTAATATCCGCCTAGTTTGGGGTGTTACAAAAGACCACCTATCTTTGAGGGCTCGTCTGAGCCGGCGGATATTGTTCACTGGCTTGAGCATTTTGAGAAGTTGTTTGCTATGGTGGAGTGTCCCGAAGGGCACAAAGTTTCAGTCGTGGATTACTATCTGGGTAAGAGCGCTCATTCATGGTGGTTATCGTTGAAGCCCACCGACGGATATTGTACTTGAGATCAATTCAAGACTCTCATGATGGAGAGGTATTATCCGGCCCCACTCAGGGAGGCCAATTTATCATAATTACTCACTCCCGACCCATCAGCGGACGACGATGTTCTCGCCATCGCCGAGAAATTTCAGGAGCTACTTCTTTTCGCCTCATCTATTATTCACTCCGAGGCGGACAAGATCAAGTATTTCAGCAAGAGGTTGAAACCTCGTATGCGGATGCAGTTGCTTAATCACAATTGCACGACCTTGGACGTATTCATCGAGAAAGCTCTTACTTATGAGCTTACTGCTAAGAAGATCGCTAAGCAGCAACCTTCATCTGCTAGCAAGAAGTCGAAGAATCGTAATTAGTCTGAACGCAGTCATGCCACTTTCAAGAAGCCTTGTGCGGGCTCTACTTTTTATGAGCGACCTTATATGGTGCCTAAACCCGCGGAATCTCAGTCCCGTGCGGCCAGTTCGGCCATCACCTGTTTCAATTGTGAAGAACAGGGTCATTTCAGCACCAAGTGTCCGAGGCAGACTATCACATGCCATAACTGTGGAATTGCTGGGCATAAGGCCCATTTTTGCTGTAGAGACTCTAAACCTACTCCGGCATCATCTGAGGCCCCGAGACAGTCAGCAGTGCAGAATCAGGCCACTTAGTCGGGGTCGTTCAAGACGACGGGAGAAAACAAAGGCGGAGCCAAAAGCTATCAGACGGGAGCGTCCGGTTCAGGGGCCGGCAAGCCCCGAATTTATGAGATGAAGAAGGCCGACGATCCGGAGGCCCGGATGATCTCAGGTACACTCGAAATTCTATCTCAACCTATGTGTACCCTTTTTGATACTGGTGTATCGCATTCATTCATTTCCGAGTCATGTTTGAGTAGACTACGTCTAGGTAGTGCTACTAGTTGTGAGCCTTATGTCATTGGTCTACCTGATCGTAGAAGAATTATCGGGAATCGTGAGATTAAGGATTGTCCGATTCAGCTTCATGGCCGTGATTGGTTAGCAGACCTAACTGTGGTAGATTTACCGAGAGACGACGTCATCCTGGGTATTATTTGGATGGATCATCACGATGCTGTCATTAGTGTCCGTACGCGTATGGTCATTATCATTTCAGACAATGGGGTCGAATATGTATTTCAGGGAGGTAATCCCAGCTGTTCTGGAAGAGTCATCAATTTGATGAAAGCAGTAAAATTACTCAATTAGGGGTGTGTCGGTTATTGGTGCTATATGACCAAGACCGAGAAATCATCAATAATGTTGGCGGATATCCCGGTAGTGAGAGAATATGCCGATGTATTTCCAGATGAGTTACCTGGTTTGCCTCCACAGAGAGATGTGGAATTCACGATTGAGTTGGAGCCTGGTACATCTCCAATATCGAAGGCACCATACCGGATGGCCCCGATCGAAATGCAGGAGTTGAAGAATCAACTTGAGGAATTGTCCGAGAAAGGTTATATCTGACCGAGTGCGTCCCTATGGGGAGCTGATACGAATTACGTAAGTAATGCGTATGAAATACAACGGAAGATTATTATGTCTTGACAATTATCAAAGTATTACTCAAAAATTACAAGGGAATGACCGAAATTGGATGGAGTTCGGCCGTGAGGTAGTAGTGTATATGGATTTGAATGTGTTTTATCGAACTAGACCTATAACTCGATAAAAGTAATCTCTTCTCAAGACCTATTGAGAATTGATCAAGTTAAAATCTCAAGACGCGTCGAAACAATAACTAAAGTTTGTTGAACTCGTTCAACGTATATTTCAAAGAAATACAAGGTTTATTACTTTCAAGATATCTTACAATCACCAAATGGACTACTATATATAGTAGTATACAAGGATAATGATACAAAAACAACAAGAAAAAAAACGAGCCACTAATCTTCCTCATGTTCGGCCGAAATGTGGTGTGGGGAAGGAAAGATTTTGGACAATCTTCAAGTATCTTGGAATGTAGTATGTATGACTTTGACATGTAGAAAAGACTTGATGAAAGTCTTTATCCATGGGAAATTTCGGCCGATTTTGTGGGGAGACTTGGATGATTTATTTAGGACATGATCTTCATGGATCTTGATAAGATATGAAGATGGGGTCTTTATTTTTGTCTTGGCCGATTTTCAAAGGAGGTGGGGAAGGAGGATATCTTCACTATCTTGTGAAAGATATGAAGACAAATGAGGTTCCTTTCAAGCATGTCTTGGCCGAATCTCCATGCTTTTGGACCGATTCCGTCGTCAAGTTTTACGTTACTCCTGTTCCGATTAACAACGTAACTCCAATACGCGTGTTCTTTTCTCCCAAGTATAATGATGCATGGCCATGCGAATTTGTATCGTCGTGGATGTCGATTTTTATTGGAGCTTCTTCGATTGGAATATTAGATATCGTATCATTCCCTCCTTCTTTGAAAGGAATTGACCTCAATTCCGTAATGCCATCGTCGTCAAGGTAAGGCGAGAGATCACCTACGTTGAAAGTCGCGTGTACTCCGTATTCGCCCGGAAGTTCGACTTTGTATGCGTTGTCGTTCACTTTTTCCACAATTTTGTACGGACCCTCGGCTCTCGGCATCAATTTGTTCTTCCGTTTGCTTGGGAATCTTTCTTTTCTCAAATGTATCCAAACTAAGTCGCCAACATCAAATAATCTCGTTTTTTTATTTTTGTTCGACTTCCGTTTGTAAATTTCATTCACTTCTTTAATCTGTTCCCGTATCTTTTCATGTAACTTCATCATTGATTTGAGTTTTGATTCGGCGTCTTTGTGAACCAATTCGTTGCTCGGCAAGGGAATCAAATCCAATGGCATGTGCGGATTTATTCCGTATACTACTTCAAAAGGTGAATGGGTCGTGGCGAAGCCGGGTGATCGGTTGTATGCGAATTCCGCATGTGCAAGTTTAACGTCCCAATCTTTTTGTGTTTTATTCACCAATCCTCGCAATAATGCTCCCAAGGTTTGATTAGTCACCTCGGTCTGTCCATCGGTTTGTGGGTGATGTGAAGTACTGAATAGGAGTTTAGTACCCACTTTTCTCCATAAAGTATTCCAGAAGTAACTCAGAAATTTAGAATCTCGATCTGACACGATAGTTTTTGGAACTCCGTGTAAACGAACTACTTCCCGGAAGTACAAGTCCGCCACGTTGCTTGCATCATGGGTTTTGTGGCATGCTATAAAGTGAGCCATTTTCGAAAAACGGTCGACGACCACCATGATCGAGTCTTTGCCTCGTTGAGTACGAGGTAAAGCCACAATAAAATCCATCGAGACATCCTCCCATGGTCGTAACGGTATTGGCAACGACATGTATGTACTTGACTTGAACGAACTTTTCATCATGTGACAAGTGACGCATTTACTCACAATTGTGCTTACGTCACTATACATCTTTGGCCAAAAGAAATGTTCTTTTAGCACCTCTACAGTCTTGGCCGAGCCGAAATGACCGGCTAGTCCTCCTCCGTGCGCCTCCCGAACTAGCAATTCCCGAATTGTATGTCTCGGCACACATAATTTATTTCCCTTGAAAAGAAAGCCATCCTCAGAAACAAATTCCTCAGACGGGCCGTTTTACAACGGTTAAAAATTTCCCAAGTCCAAATCGTCACCGTAATGATCTTTCAAAGTCTCGAACCCCAACAAACGAACATCTAGAATCGACAGTAAGGCATACCGTCTTGATAGTGCATCCGCCACTATATTACTCTTCCCGTCTTTGTACTTGGATGAAAAGTGAAAAGATTGTAAAAATTCCACCCATTTTGCATGCCTCGGGCTTAGCTTACTTTGTCCGTTGATGTATTTCAACGACTCGTGATCCGAATGCAACACGAAATGTTTGAACGTAGATAGTGACTCCAATGATCGAGTGCTCTCACGATAGCATAGAACTCCTTGTCGTAAGTACAATAATTCACTCGGCGCCACTTAATTTCTCCGAAAAATAGGCGATGGGACGGCCTCTTTGAATAAGCATCGCCCGATTCCAACTCCGCTAGCGTCGCATTCCACCTCAAACGGTTGTGAAAAATCGGTAACGTCAAAATCGGCGCTTCACATAACTTTCCCTTTAATTTTTCAAAAGCCTTTTGGGCCGCTTCGTTCCATGCAAAGGTTCCTTTTTTTAGACACTCCGTGATCGGACCGAGATGGTGCTAAAGTCCCGTATGAATCGTCAGAAAAAGAAGCGAGGCCATGAAATGATCGTACCTCCGTGATTGTCTTTGGGGTCGGCCACGACTTGATTGCCGCGATCTTCTCTTGGTCGACCAAACTCCTTCTTTCAAACAACATAGCCGAAAGACAAGACTCTCGACTAGGAAAGTACACTTCTCCCGCTTTCCATAAAGTTTCATTCCTTAGCGTTTCAAATACGTGCCGCAAATGTTCGAGATGCTCCTCTAAGGATCGATCAGAGATTAAAATGTCGTCTAGGTATACGACAACAAACTTTCCCAAGAAAGGTTTGAGAACCTCGTTCATCAACCTCATAAAAGTGCTCGGGCGTTAGTGAGGCCGAATGGCATCACGACCCATTCGTAAAGTCCATTCTTTGTTTTAAATGCCGTCTTCCATTCGTCTCCCTCGCATGCGAATTTGATGGTATCCGCTCCGTAAATCAACTTTGGAAAATATAACCGAGCCATGTAGTTCGTCCAACATGTCGTCTAGTCTCGGGATGGGGAACCGATACTTGACGGTGATGTTATTCACGGCTCATCAATACACATTCGCCATGATCCGTCTTTTTTGGCACAAGTAGAACCGAACCACACACGGACTTAAACTTTCTCGGACATATCCGTGACTCATGAGTTCATCAATTTGACGTTGTAGTTCTTTGGTTTCTTCGGATTACAACGATACGCCGCTTTGTTCGGTAATGGAGCTCCGTATAAGATCAATCGGTGTTCAATTCCGCGGATAGGTGGTAATCCTACCGCAAGTCTTCGAAATACATCCGAGAACTCATGTAATAGTGCATCTATCTATTCTTCGTGGTGTGATTTGGTGGCAAGATTTCGGACTTCTTTGATCATCATCAAATAAACACGTTCGCCATCGTCAATGGCGTGTTCGACTTCTTTCTCGTTTGCAAACATCGTAAGTTTCGGTCCTTCGACTTTTTTCGAACTCATCGTCCGGATAGCTTGAGGTGACATAGGTTTAAGAACAATTTTTTTACCTTTGTCACGTAACTCATACTCGTTACTCCTCCCTCGATGTAGTACGTCCCGATCAAATAACCAAGGTCTTCCCAATAATACGTGACATGCGTCCATCGGTAATACATCGCATGTAATATCATCACCATACGAACCCATGGTGAGTCCGACCTTCACTTGCCTTGATACTTTCACCTTGTTTCCATCATCGAGCCAATGGAGTGCATACGGCTTTGGATGGGCCGTGGTGATCAATCCGAGTTTTGAGACCATCTCGCTCGATGCCACTATTGTACAACTTCCACCGTCAATGATCAAGCTACACCATTTCTCTCCGACACGACACTTCGTGTGAAAGATTTGGTCTCGTTGTTCTTCGTCACTGGCCGCTTCGTTTGTAACATGCGAAGGACGAGGTTCGTGTCATAGTTCGGGGCATCGTATGCCTCGCATTCTTCTTCTCCTTCGCCGCTTCTAAGTTAAAAACGTCTCCAATTCTTTCTTCTTGGCTAGTAATTCTTCTCGGCCTATGGCTTCTCGTAACGTCACAATTCTCCGATTCGGACAAGCACTTTGATAGTGTCCAAATCCTTGACATTTGAAACACCGACTTTAGATAGGCTTGTTTCTTTTGGTGTGATAGGAGTTTTGGAATGGTAGTAACGGGTGGGCTTGTGGTGACAGTTTTTGGAAACGAGCTAGAACTCGCGCCAAAGTTGGTATTTCCGTATTTAGATGGGAATTCGGGTTTAGAAAGTTTTGTTTTGTTTTGATTTTCTAACTTTATGCAAAGTCCGCATAAAGTATCAAAGTCGGAATAGGGGTAGAGTTCCACTAATTAGCAATATTTTTGTTCAAACCTCGTAGGAAACGGACATCCGCAATTCTTCGCTTTCTTCAAGTTCTCCCATCAAGGATAAGTTTTCAAACTCCTCGATGTACTCCTCGACACTTAGCTTTCCTTGCGTGAGGTCGAAATTTTTCGATACAAGCTTAACTTGTGTGTATCCGGGACATATCTTTTCGTAGTTTCTTTTTAGAGAATCCCACGAACGTATCTTCTCTTTCCTAAGACGAACTCTTTGTGTCTTCATTCGCTCAAACCAAAGGGAAGCTCCCTTTCCAAGTTTGAGAATCGCATACTTGCAACGTACCTCGTCATTGAGATCCTTGAACTCAAACATTCGTTCAATTTTTCTTTCCCACTCCAAATAAACCTCGGGATCGGTGCCGCCTACGAACTCCGGAAGTTCGCTTGTCTTGTATTCATCAGCATGTCGTGGTGCATGCATGGCGTCGTATCCTCGCCGTGCTTGGATTCTGGGCTCCGGTAAGCCGCGAAGAACGTCACGTAGTTGTGCTACTTCTTCATCGGTGAAAGCCATCTTCCTGAGTAACGTCGAGAACTGTGAGACAAATGTCTCCGATACCACTTATGATACGAATTACGTAAGTAATGCGTATGAAATACAACGGAAGATTATTATGTCTTGACAATTATCAAAGTATTACTCGAAAATTACAAGGGAATGACCGAAATTGGATGGAGTTCGGCCGTGAGGTAGTAGTGTATACGGATTTGAATGTGTTTTATCGAACTAAACCTATAACTCGATAAAAGTAATCTCTTCTCAAGACCTATTGAGAATTGATCAAGTTAAAATCTCGAGACGCGTCGAAACAATAACTAAAGTTTGTTGAACTCGTTCAACGTATATTTCAAATAAATACAAGGTTTATTACTTTCAAGATATCTTACAATCACCAAATGGACTACTATATATAGTAGTATACAAGGATAATGATACAAAAACAACAAGAAAAAAAACGAGCCACCAATCTTCCTCATGTTCGGCCGAAATGTGGTGTGGGGAAGGAAAGATTTTGGACAATCTTCAAGTATCTTGGAATGTAGTATGTATGACTTTGACATGTAGAAAAAGACTTGATGAAAGTCTTTATCCATGGGAAATTTCGGCCGATTTTGTGGGGAGACTTGGATGATTTATTTAGGACATGATCTTCATGGATCTTGATAAGATATGAAGATGGGGTCTTTATTTTTGTCTTGGCCGATTTTCAAAGGAGGTGGGGAAGGAGGATATCTTCACTATTTTGTGAAAGATATGAAGACAAATGAGGTCCCTTTCAAGCATGTCTTGGCCGAATCTCCATGCTTTTGGACCGATTCCGTCGTCAAGTTTTACGTTACTCCTGTTCCGATTAACAACGTAACTCCAATACGCGTGTTCTTTTCTCCCAAGTATAATGATGCATGGCCATGCGAATTTGTATCGTCGTGGATGTCGATTTTTATTGGAGCTTCTTCGATTGGAATATTAGATATCGTATCAGGAGCACCAGTGTTATTTGTCAAGAAGAAGGATGGTTCTTTTCGGTTGTGTATTGATTACCGGGAGTTGAACAGGGTGACGATCAAGAATAAATATCCTCTATCCCGTATTGATGATCTTTTGGAACAAATTCAGGGAGCTTTAGTATTTTCCAAGATCGACTTAAGATCTAGATATCATCAGTTATGAATTCGAGAGTCGGATATCACAAGGACGGCATTTCGAACATGCTATGGTCATTATGAGTTTGTGGTAATGCCGTTTGGGTTAACTAATGCACCTGCAGTATTCATGAAATTAATGAATTGAGTTTTCATCGACTATTTGGATCAGTTCGTAGTTGTCTTCATTGATGACATTTTGATTTATTCTCGTGACCGAGAGGAGCATGAATTTCACCTTCATCAGGTTCTCGACGTGTTGAGACGAGAGCAACTTTATGAAAAGTTTTCCAAATGTGAGTTCTGGATGTCCGAGGTGACATTTCTCGGACATGTAATTTCATCAGACGGAGTTCGTGTCGACCCTCAGAAGACGGAGGCGATCCGAGATTGGCAACCTCCGAAGAATGTTAAGGAAATCCGAAGTTTTCTCGGATTAGCTGGTTATTATCGGCGATTTGTTGAAGAATTTTCTAAAATCCCTCAACCCATGACGAACCTTTTGCGGAAGGATAAGAAATACACGTGGTCTGACGCGTGTCAACGGAGTTTTGAGGAACTCAAGAGCCAATTAATTTCAGCACCTGTCCTTTCCTTGCCACAAGGGACGGAAAGATTTGTGGTTTATAGTGATGCATCCGGACACGGTCTTGGATGTGTATTAATAAAGAACGGGAAAGTTATTGCTTATGCTTCGCGGCAATTGAGACCTTACAAGGTTAATTATCCGACCCATGACCTGGTGCTAACAGCCGTGGTGTTCGCATTGAAGATTTGGCGTCATTATCTTTATGGCGTTACCTGTCAGATATTCACTGATCATAAGAGTTTGAAGTATATATTTACTCAGAAGGAGTTAAATATGCGACAGAGGCGGTGGTTGGAACTAATCAAAGATTATGGTATTGAGATCCTGTACCACCCAAGCAAGGCGAACGTGGTCGCCGACGCCTTGAGTCGTAAGTACGTTCAGGAGCAAATGCTTACTCATTTAACAGTTCAGAAGGAGCTTCAACAGGAATTCCTTAGACCCGAGATCGAGGTCTGGTTACAGCGAGTGCAAGGGCAGCTTTGCACGTAGAGATTTCATCGCCACTTGAGGAGGCGATCAGAGTGAATCAGGGTTCGGACAGATTTTGTTGCGCATTCGAGATGATGTGACTAAGGGGAAAGCCCCTGGATTTGTGGTCCACGATGATGGACTTTTGCGATTTCAAAACCAGTTATGCGTTCCAGCGAATGACGAGTTGAAAAACTCGATTTTGAGAGAAGCTCATGCTACCCCTTATTCCATTCATCCGGGGTCTAGCAAGATGTACAAGGACTTGGAACAAAATTACTGGTGGAGTAATATGAAGCGAGAAGTCGCAGAATTTGTTTCAAGATGTTTAACCTGTCAGCAAGTCAAGATAGAACATCAGCGACCGGTGGGTATGCCAAAAGTGCTCCCTATCCCAGAGTGGAAGTGGGAAGATATTTCTATGGACTTCATCACGAGTTTGCCGACGAGTCGTCGTGGCATGAATACAATTTGGGTAATTGTGGACTGTTTATCTAAGTCGGCTCATTTTCTTGAGGTTAAGGATACGTGGGGTCCCGAGAGACTTGCCCAGTTGTTCATCAAAGAGATATTGAGATTGCACGGTACTTCTAAGAGTATCGTTTCTGATCGTGACGGGCGATTCGTGTCACATTTTTGGAAATCAGTTCATCGTGCTATGGGAACATAGCTTAATCTCAGCACAGCTTTTCATCCTCTGTCCGACGGACAATCAGAGAGGACTATTCAGACAGTGAAGGACATGTTGAGGGCATGCATCCTCGATTGAAAAGACGATTGGGAAGCCCAACTACCATTGATTGAGTTCACGTACAATAATAGTTGGCATGCTTCGATTAAGATGGCACCTTACGAGGCCTTGTACGGTCGTCATTGTCGATCTCCTTTCTGTTGGGATGACTTATCAGAATCAATCGGCACTGAGCCCGATATGCTTATAGCCGCCCGTGAGAAGGTAGCTTTGATCAGGAGTCGTTTGTTGACCGCTCAGAGTCGACAGAAATCATATGCAGATAATCGTCGTCGACCACTAGAGTTCGAGGCAGGTGACCACGTTTTGGTCAAGATATCCCCGAGTCGAGGTATCTTCCATTTTGGGAAGCGGGGAAAGTTGAGTCCGAGATTCATTGGACAGTTTGAGATTTTGGATCGAGTAGACGAGCTAGCTTATCGATTGGCCTTACCTCCAGCGTTGAGCCGAATTCATAATGTGTTTCACGTCTCGCAACTATGGAAGTATGTTGCCGACCCGAGTCACATACTTCAGTTCGATGAAATCGAGATTGCGGACGATCATTCGTATGAGGAGCGTCCTGTACGAGTCTTAGAGCAATGAATCAAACAGTTGAGGAACAAGACGATTCCTTTGGTTAAAATTCAGTGGTCTAGACATGGAGTCGAAGAGGCTACTTGGGAAACTGAGGATAGTATGCGGGAGAGTTATCCCGAGTTGTTTGACCCTTAGTTTCGTGGATGAAACTCTTTTTAACGGGGGGGTATGTAATACCTGGTTGTATTTCATTCATTATCATTCAGTAATTATCATTCAGTAATTGTCACTCAGTAATTATTCACTCATTAATAATCATTCATCATTCATAGTCAATCATTGTATTCACCATTCAGAGTATTTATATCGTGTATATGATTATTCATCTTTCTACCTGGTTGGAGGATCAAGTCGTGGTTATCATCATTGTCTTCGTCGTAATGGGCTGTGTATGAGGAGTAGCGCAGGCTACGTACTCTCTTTAGCGCGCCCTAATTGAGTACGGGTAGCGCACGCTACCTCTCAGGATTAGCGCACGCTAGCGTGGTTCAGGCAGACAGTCCATAAGGTACTGGACTGCAGTTGAGTTGTAGTAGCACACGCTATGAATGGTAAGTAGCGCGTGCTAGTGAGTTCGGATAGCACACGCTATGCTAGCGGTATAGCGCGCGCTGAGGTCGATCAGGCAGAGTCTAGTGGGTAGTGGACTGATTTGGAATAATTCATAGCATACTCTATGAATGGATATTAGTGTATGCTAATGGTGTAGTAGCGCATGCTGAGTTTTGGGTGTAGCGTACGCTATCGCGAGCAGATCAGAGAACAGGAGGTTCTGGACTCCGATCACTGGGCATCAGATATCTGTTAGCGCACGCTAACTTTTTGGGTTAACGCACGCTATGGGACCTAAATCTACTTAAATTCAATACCTGCAGGATATCAAATAAGAGGACATCTGGTACTTTGACAGCGGAGGTTCTCGGCACATGACAGGAGATATCAGCAAGAGGACGTTAGCGTATGCTACCATGTTTGTAGCGTACGCTAATGAGGCAGTCAGGGCTCACTGGACTGTCCGGTTAACCCGTTAGCGCACGCTACATATCAGGTCATAGCGTGCGCTAAACTGGAAAAGTATAAATTGGATAGTCCTGTCCAGTTTCGTCATTTTTTATTCTCTCTTCGTTCCTTCGACGGTTTTGGGTGATTTCGGATGTTTTGGAGATATTTCTTCGTGCTGAATTCATCTACCATCATCTTCAAGCTTATCATTCGGATTATTCATCATTTCATCCTCTCCAACACATCAAATCAAGGTAATAACTTCTTGGATTTAGAATTTTGGATTTTGAGTTTTTCCTTCCGATCTCTTCGTGTAAGCTTGATATTATGTTGGAATATGTTAGATATAGATTATCTACCTTAGATAAATGTATTTCTATGGATTTGTTGATGTGTTTTTCAGATTTGATGAATATTTGGAGAATTAATCAAGAACACTTTAGAGTTGACTTTGATAATTGGGGGTTTTCTATTAGATGTTGTCGTTAACTCGGTTTGTGGATTCCTATTGGATTATTTATATCATTGAAGGTGTTTTGTTGGATTGAACTACTCATTTTGGAGTTTGCTTTCGATATATTTGGGATCGGTTTTAATCAAAGGATATTGTTGTGTCGACCTTTGAGTTGGTCATGAATCATGTTTGATACATATATTAAGCATATTATTGGAAATTATGTTATTCAAGGTTGTTCTAGCGACCGACATCTCATTGTAGGACGTTTGTTCGAGGAAGGACATTCTTCACCGGTGTTGGGTAAGTAAATTCTTACTCGGTTAAAAGGATACTCATTCTTTTCGTTGTTGTTCATTAATAATAATAATTCATTCATAATGTATTAACCATATTGAGACTTGTAATTGTCAAATAATCACTTCATTCACGAGGAACGACGGTTCCAATCATTTCATTGAGCTACCATTCATTTCACTATTATTTCATCTCGGTGAGTCATTCTTGACTTTGTCGGATTGTTATTCATTAATATTCTTCGTGGTCATTCTTGTTCATATGACCTTCTGGGTTCATATTGCGTGGCCGGGTGGGGATGTGTGGAATTTTTAGTCGGGCACATGATAGTCATGTGATCGGGTTCACCGACACATTGGACTATGCACACGGTAACGTACCTTCGTGAGACTAATTAGGTATAAGGGCGGGTGTGTCCGGACACTCGTCTTGTACACTTGCACATACCATTACGGGCGTACTATGATGCCCCTCTTCAGCTTAATTTCATAATTAAGATATATCATGATTGTGTTTATTCAACTCTTGAGTATTGTTGTTCTGTGTAACTAACCCTGTTGGGGGATGTTGTTTTCAGGTCATGGCAAGGCTAAAGCGCGGAAAGAGAATGTGGACGCCGAGGAGTCCCAGTGATACTAGTAGGGCGGCCCAGTCCATTTCAGTCATTCATGTTTTCTTCATTTTTATTTCCGCTGCAGATTTCCGTTGAGATATTCATTTTCATTCAGTGCCGTATATTTTATCTTCATATAAAATATACATGTATTCTATATTCCCTGGTGTGTTGTACTTGAAACTCCTCATCGGAGTGATTAATGATATAATGTGGTTCGGTATTACAATTATATTATTTAATTCATTAACTTTCATTAGCCTGTGGGTCCCAGTTGGGGGTCCACGGCACTGTAATATCCGCCTAGTTTGGGGGTGTTACATGTTAGATGTATTTTTATGCGCTTAATCATCATTATTTTATATCCATTTTAGTTTAAATCTGCGTAAATGAGCTTTTAATGCATTATCTTTATATGTTTTGAAGGAAATTCGAGTCTGAGAGATTAAACGAAGAAAAACGGGCCAAAACGACATTTTTTTGTCAGGAACCACGGCACACAGATGCTGGGCGGCGGCACAGGAGGCGCCCAGAAGGACCCAGTACAAATTGTACCGGGGGCCGCGGCACACAAGCTCTGAGCCGTGGCCCGTAAGGAAAATTTCGCCCAGGCCTGGCCGCATCAAGACAGGGGCCGTGGCCCGCCGCGCAGGGTCCCTATTCATAGCTCGCGATTTTTGGCGGTTTGGAGGCCCGTTTTTGAGGCAGATAAAAAAGTATAAATAGGCATTGAAGGTCAGAAGATATTATCATCGAACAGAAGGAGAAAATATCGAGGAGCAGAATGCAGAAGCCAGAGAACGGAGGAATTCAAGTTCTTCAACTGTGTTTGATTTTTATTATGCTTTCTTTAATTCTTTGTGTATTACTTTCTAGCATGTCGGGCTAGAACCCTATTCTAGGATTGTGATGAAACCAAGATTTTGACGGATTAGTTATTGAATTTTGCATTATTAATATAATTCCTTTTCTATTGAGTCTTCCCCAATTGTTCTTAATGCGTTCAATTATGTGGCCTATGATTGAACTGTTTTGATTACGCAACTCGAATCGGGAGAGGAGAGTTAGTAGGAAAAATTGGTGAGAAACGTTTTATCTTGTGAGATAGGAATATACTCATAGGAATTATGTGGCCCGTCTGAAGATTTCGTACTTTTTTCCTATTGTTAATTCACCTAGGAATAGAGTGATTTATTCACCTTAGAAAATTCTACTGACCTCGGGAGAGGCATTAGAGTACCTTAGAAATCTTCGCCTTCAATAAATTGGAAAATCACTTAATTTATATAAATCAAGAGTAATTCGGATAAATCGAGGCGGATTCTCAATCCTAGATTATTCTCCTATTTGATTTTCTTTCTTCAAATAATCGATTTTATTAATTGTTCTTAGTTTATCACTTTATTAGTTTTCTTTAATATTCCTTGCACCACCAAAATTCGATCGTTCAGATAAAATTAGAATACAAATAAATTGGTAATTAGTAAGTCAGTCCTCGAGGGAACGATATCTTACTTATCACTTTATTACTTGATTATGACAACGTGCACTTGCGTTCACCGAAATACGTAACAAGTTTTTGGCGCCGTTGTCGGGGACTGATTGTTTTACTAATATCAATTTCAGTATTTCTAGTCTTAATTTGAACATTATTTTATTTTTGTTTAAATTTTTTTTATTTGTTTTCTTTTCAGGAGTTTCCTTTAGTGCATAAGAAAATTCGGTAACGAAGGTCTATTACCTTTGGATACTGAACTCGAGCGCACTTTGCGGAAAAACAAGAAGGAAAGGCGTGAGATGTCAACAAAAGATACCATGGCCGATAACATAGAAAATCACGGGGTGGACAACCCTATTCAGCAAGCTCAACCGGCATTGGCACTTCGGGATTATGCATTGCCTCAAATCAACGCGAATTTTTCAGGGATTCGGCGCCCAACTGTTCAAGCAAACAACTTCGAGATTAAGCCATCTATAATCCAGATGGTACAAGCAAGCCAATTCTGCGGACTAGCGAATGATGACCCTAATGCTCATATCGCATCCTTTCTCGAGATATGCGATACGTTCAAGAACAATGGAGTTTCTGATGACGCCATTCGTCTATAGCTTTTCCCATTTTCTTTGAGGGATAAAGCTAAGTTTTGGTTGAATTCACTTCCGCCGGGCTCTATCACGACTTGGGCGGAGTTAGCACAAGCCTTTTTGGTTAAGTTCTTTCCGCCGGCAAAGACAGCGAGACTTCGGAACGAAATAACGACCTTCGGAAAATTTGAGATGGAATCGCTTCATGAAGATTGGGAGCGATACAAGGATTTACTAAGGAGATGCCCACATCATGGCCTACCCGATTGGCTCCAAATCCAGAAATTTTATAACGGACTAAGTGCTTCTACACGCACTCATGTTGATGCAGCCGCTGGAGGAGCTTTAATGGGCAAGACGATGGCGGAAGCTAATTCTTTATTGGAAAAAATGGCTGCAAATGCTTATCAGTGGCCTTCCAAACGTGTGAACCCAAAGCGAGTTATGGGAGTTTCCGACAACGATCCGATCTCTACCCTATCAGCCCAAGTTGCAGCGCTGACTCAACAATTGCAAGCTTTTTCACATACCCCTTCTACCAATACCATGAAAACATGTAATTGGTGCAACGGGTCTCATCCTAGTGCCGAGTGCCAAGTCGGAAATCCTTTCGAGCAATCTCCGATGGAACAAGCTCAGTTTGTGGGGAACGGAAATCGGCAGAACAACCCATATTCCAACACTTACAATCAAGGGTGGCGAAATCACCCAAATCTTTCGTGGTGGAACGGGCAAGCTTTAAATAAACCTCCACAAGCTCAATTCGCGAAGCCCCCATAACAGCCCCCTCAACCACCAAAGGTGTCTTTGGAAGATGCTCTTGCACAAATGGCGGCTAATACGAGCCAATTCATGACTCGCACGGAGACTACTCTACAAAATCATTCCGCCTCTATCCGAAACTTGGAAGTACAAATGGGGCAGATCGCAATTTTATTGTCCTCTCGACCTCAAGGTGTATTACCCAGCGCCACTGAGATGATACGAATTACGTATTATGATGAACGTAAATTCTCCGGAAACTGCAGCGGAAATATAATTGATCCTCACAACACTCGAATATGTGTAACACTCGTAAGATATAACCGAAAGTAGGGCAATTCGGCTTACATAAACAAGAACAATATGAATGATTTATCAAACTAGACCTATAGTTTGATAAGATAATCTTTTCTCAAGACCTATTGAGAATCGATTCGATTAAAACTCGAAAACGCGTCGAATTATAACCAAGGTTTCGATGAAAAGCATTCACCAAGAAAACACAAGTGTATTCTTATTTTCTTCAACATACAATATGCATAATGAAAGCATCAACAAGACTACTTATAGCATGGTAGTCTTCTTAGCAACTAAGGAATCAAACAAGATCAGATGATCTTGAAATGAAAAACAAAACACAAGATAAAATACAAGGGAATCAAATCAAAGGGAGGGGGAATCACACAACAAAATGAATATAAGACACCCCACATAACATGCAAGTCTAATCATGACATGTGAGGGGAGGAAAAACAACAAAAAATAAAAAAAAATCAGCAATAATGGCATTTGGTTCTGCCGACACGGCGTGCCGATCGGCACGGCCGCGGCGCGCACTGCCGCAGGGACTCGACCGTGTCGCCCGGCACGGCCGGTTGGTCTGACAATGGGAATTGTACTATCCGAAGAGTGTGACTCGGCCGTGTCGCCCGGCACGGCCGGTTGTGTCGGCAGACGGCCGTGTCGACGACACGGTCGGGTTCGTCGGCAATGAGACTTCATTATCCAGACACCTAAGACGGCCGTGTCGGATGACACGGCCGGATTCGCTTCAGCTGATCGGCCGGCCCAAGCAGAAAGGATCGCCGATTCGGCAGTGGTGGTGGCAGCGATCGCCGGCTCGATAGGGGGTGAATTTTCCGGTCGGTGGTGATTTTTCCGGCAGTTCGTCCATTTTCCGGCCGATCGTCGACCTTCCGGCATAGCATGACACGGGCCGTGTTATATTTTTTTTTATTTTTGGGAAAAGTCAATTGCATAAATAAAATAAGTGTGGCCAAAAAAGGCTGGCCAATACCCGACAACCATATAGAATTGTGCACCAAACAACGTAACAAAGAGCAAAAGTAGGAAAACAAAGCCTACGAACAAATGGCTACAAAAGCTACAAAGCCTAGAAAGATACAAACAAAAGAGGAACTACCAAGCTATCCTCCAAATACGACGAAGAGCCACAGTAGATAGAGAACGAGCGGGCCATCTATGAGAGATAATATCACGAACAAGACCTATCCCCTGGAAAGTAACCGAATGAGGATCTCGACGGCTCTGGCCAAACCTCCTCTCGTTCCTCTCCTGCCAAATCAAATAGACCAACGCAGCAAGAAGAATACGGTAAGCCACGTTGACCACGTGCTTACCTCTCCACCTCGTAGCAGCCCACAAAACCCCGGCTTTTTCACCCTTGTGCCATCATTTCAGAAATTATTTTCTGAAATGCCACTCTTTTTAGATTTAGTACCAAAATGCCATCTTTATACTCTCTCTCCTCTATTAATATAATTCCTCATTTTTTTTATCATTTTTATATTAATTTTCTTATCTCTTTAATTAATTAATTTTTAAAATTAATTAACCAACTAATTTATTATTTTCTTATTAAATCAATTAATTTTTAAAACAAATTAGTGGGCTTGGACGTTTTTTTTAAAACTAATTAATTTTTAAAACTAACTAACTAACTAATTTTTTTTAACTTACTAATTTATTTGTTAGTTAACTAATTAATTCATTATGTAATTTCTTATTTGGAAAATATATAATTAATTAATTAATTAATTAGATAAATTAGGTTTTTAATATATTTAATTTTAATAGAATATTTAATTAATCATTTAGATTATTAACTATTTATTTACTTAAATGCCGTAAAATAAGTAATAATATCATAATAGAAGGAAAATAACTGAGGTTGATTACGATATTACAAATACAGATAGATAAGGGTACAAATACAAATTACTCAAATTTTTTACTCTTGTTGAGGAGCTCCAAAACAGTTAGGACACATATTCTTGTTATGTCCCTCTTCCTGACACAGTCCACATCTCTTGCGGTTATATAACAAGAATGGATCAGATGGAAAGGACTGGCAATCTGATAATGGGCTGGCCATATTCTTGGACTGTGTCGGGAAGAGGGACATAACAAGAATATGTGCCCTAACCGTTTTGGAGCTCCTCAACAAGAGTAAAAAAATTTGAGTAATTTGTATTTGTACCCTTATCTATCTGTATTTGTAATATCGTAATCATCCTCAGTTATTTTCCTTCTATTATGATATTATTACTTATTTTACGGCATTTAAGTAAATAAATAGTTAATAATCTAAATAATTAATTAAATATTCTATTAAAATTAAATATATTAAAAACCTAATTTATCTAATTAATTAATTAATTAATTAATTATATATTTTCCAAATAAGAAATTACATAATGAATTAATTAGTTAACTAACAAATAAATTAGTAAGTTAAAAAAAATTAGTTAGTTAGTTAGTTTTAAAAATTAATTTTAAAATTAATTAGTTTTAAAAAAAACGTCCAAGCCCACTAATTTGTTTTAAAAATTAATTGATTTAATAAGAAAATAATAAATTAGTTGGTTAATTAATTTTAAAAATTAATTAATTAAAGAGATAAGAAAATTAATATAAAAATGATAAAAAAAAAGTGAGGAATTATATTAATAGAGGAGAGAGAGTATAAAGATGGCATTTTGGTACTAAATCTAAAAAGAGTGGCATTTCAGAAAATAATTTCTGAAATGATGGCACAAGGGTGAAAAAGCCCAAAACCCCCGAGCTCCACACAGAGTGAGGCCAACGAAAGCGGACGGCCCTCCTAGCAATAGAAATACACCTCCTAGAATAAGGGCACTGAAAGAATAGGTGGGAGTGCGTCTCTACCGCCATACCACAAAGAACACAAATCCCATCAATATGCTGAAGCCAAGGCTTATCCATAGTCGATAACCGCTCCTGAATAGCCAACCAGAGGATGAAAGAGTGCCTCGGGATCTTTCACGGGCCGTGTTATATGACACGGCTGAGAACGAGACTCCACGTCTTATGTCCGTTTTCCCGCCTAAATACGGAGTAATCTGTGCATGGCGTGTTGTAAGGTCATTTACGTCGATCCTTACTTTGTCTTCTGCATTTGACACGATTGATTCCGTATCATCCCCTCATTCTTTAAAAGGAATTGTCCTCAATTCCAGACTTCCCTCGTCATCAAGATAATTAATTAAAACCTCTACGTATTTGATCTCGAAAATGTCCGCATTGCGTACATCGCCCAAAATCTTGAGACGATAGGTAGTGGGGCCCCCTCGAGAATCACCAATAAAATAACTATCATTATTAATAAAATAATAATAATTACTTTACCCGGTAATACCGATATCATGACATGAGCGTAAATCGGAAATGGGACGCACGGTTAATTTCAAATCGGGTTCATCCTCCAGAATTGGAAACACTGATAATTCCACATCGGGTTCACCATCAAGAATGGGAACAAAAGGATTTATTACGGATTCCTCTTCATAAACTGGTTCCTCATCAAATGCTGGCGGTCCGTCATAATCTGACCAACTCTCCGTTTCAATATTGTTGGGCTCCTCCAATAATAGCCCATCACAAAATAATTTACATTCCTCAATTTGGTAATCATTCAAGACGATAAGTCCATTACGAGAAACCGCGTTGTTATAAAAATTTGGCCCAAAGTTGTCGTTTTCTTTTGACCGGCCAATCTCAGTACCAAGTTCAATTTCCCTCTCACTAGAAAACATGGTTAGATTCGGTTTCTCACCTCGGTTAGGGATCATAGATTGAAGTGACATTGGTTTCAACACGATCCTCTTGTCCTTATCCCGTAACTCGTACTCGTTACTTCTTCCTCGATGTAAAACATCTCTATCGAATAGCCATGGTCGTCCCAAGAGTACATGGCATGCATCCATCGGGAGTACATCGCATATTATGTTGTCGACGCATTTAACCCATGGTCAAACCGACCCGTACTTGTTTCGAGACTTTCACTTTACTCCCGTCATCGAGACAATGTAATGCGTATGGTTTTGGGTGAGTAGTAGTGATGAGTCCGAGTTTCGTCACCATCTCCCTTGACGCTACGTTGGTACAACTTCCTCCATCGATGATCACACTACACCATTTGTTCCCGACTTGGCACTTGGTGTGAAAAATTTGATCCCGTTGTTCCGAATCATTTGAAATGGGTTCGACTTGTAAAGTACGAAGAACCAATGTTGTATCATAGTTTGGAGCCTCGTAAGTTTCACATTCTTCTCCCTCGTCTTCTTCCACATTGGAATCACCTAGTCTTTCTCCATCGTCCTCGACTAGCAACTCATCTCGTATCGTGATGGCTTCTCTTAGCGTCACGACTCATTTGTTAGGACAAGTATTTTGATAGTGACCGAATCCTTGGCATTTAAAACACCTTACTTTGGTTAGGCTTGTTTCCTTCTGCAGACGGGGTTTTAGAAGCAGTAGTAGAGATAGAGTCGGTATCGTTGTGGTAATTGAACTTGAACCGGATTGATCCTCGAACTTTGATGTAAATTCGGTTTTGGCAAACTTCACTTTGTTTTGAGCTTCTATCTTTATGCATAGTCCGCATAAAGTGTCAAAATCTCCGTATGGGTATAATTCCACCGTATTTGAAATGTTTCGGTTTAGACCACGTAAGAAACGTGACATTCTTTGTTCTTCATTTTCTTCAAGTTCTCCCATTAAGGCCAAGCCTTCAAATTCTTCGATATATTCTTCCACACTTAGTTTTCCTTGTACAAACTCCGCAATTTTTCGGTACAAGGTTAACCGATGTGATGTCGGGACATACCTTTTACGTAGTTTTTTCTTCAAAGAATCCCAAGAACGGATTTTCTCTTTTCCCGCACGAGCTCGTTGTGTTTTCATACCCTCGAACCATAAGGAAGCGCCCTTACCTAACTTGAGAATTGCATATTTGCAACGTTTCTCATCGTTAAGGTGCTTGAAGTCGAACATACGTTCAATCTTCCTCTCCCACTCTAGGTAAACTTCGGGATTAGTACCTCCGACAAATTCCGGAAGTTCATTAACTTTAAATTCATCCACATGACGTGGTGAATGTGCATCATATCCTCCTCTTCTTGCTTGAAAACGTGGTCCTTGCATGCTGTGTAGTGCTTCACGTAGTTTCTCCATGAAATCGTCGGAAAAATCCATGATAAGATATTTTTGATAAGAAAATCGCCAATAGAGATTCGCCAAGGAAGTAACCTTGGGCTCCGATACCACTAATGATACGAATTACGTATTATGATGAACGTAAATTCTCCGGAAACTGCAGCGGAAATATAATTGATCCTCACAACACTCGAATATGTGTAACACTCGTAAGATATAACCGAAAGTAGGGCAATTCGGCTTACATAAACAAGAACAATATGAATGATTTATCAAACTAGACCTATAGTTTGATAAGATAATCTTTTCTCAAGACCTATTGAGAATCGATTCGATTAAAACTCAAAACGTCGAATTATAACCAAGGTTTCGATGAAAAGCATTCACCAAGAAAACACAAGTGTATTCTTATTTTCTTCAACATACAATATGCATAATGAAAGCATCAACAAGACTACTTATAGCATGGTAGTCTTCTTAGCAACTAAGGAATCAAACAAGATCGGATGATCTTGAAATGAAAAACAAAACACAAGATAAAATACAAGGGAATCAAATCAAAGGGAGGGAATCACACAACAAAATGAATATAAGACACCCCACATAACATGCAAGTCTAATCATGACATGTGAGGAGGAAAAACAACAAAAAATAAAAAAATCAGCAATAATGGCATTTCTGGTCTGCCGGACACGGCCCGTGCCGATCGGCACGGTCGCGCGCACTGCCGCAGAGGACTCGACCGTGTCGCCCGGCACGGTCGGGTTGGTCTGACAATGGAATTGTACTATCCGAAGAGTGTGACTCGCCGTGTCGCCCGGCACGGCCGGGTCGGCAAGACGGCCGTGGTTTGACGACACGGTCTGGTCGGCAATGAGACTTCATTATCCAGACACCTCAAGACGGCCGTGTCGGATGACACGGCCGGATTCGCCAGCAGTTGATCGGCCAGCAAAGCAGTGCTGATCGGCCGATTCGGCAGGGGTGGTCGGCGGCGATCGGCCGCCCTATAGGGGTGAATTTTCCTACGGGTGGTGATTTTTCCTAGATTCGTCCATTTTCCGGCCGATCGTCGACCTTCCGGCATAGCATGACACGGGCCGTGTTATATGACACGACTGAGAACGAGACTCCACATCTTATGTCCGTTTTCCCGCCTAAATACGGAGTAATCTGTGCATGGCGTGTTGTAAGGTCATTTACGTCGATCCTTACTTTGTCTTCTGCATTTGACACGATTGATTCCGTATCAGATGAACCCCAAGGAAAATGTGCAAGCAATCGAGCTACGAAGTGGAAAGGAGCTACAAGAGCAACCTAAGAATAGCAATGACAAGAGCAACCACAATAAGAAAACAAAGGACGAGGAGCCCAAGCCAAAAGCAGTGTCAACTACTCATCCCACTCCATCAATTCCATTCCCACAACGCCTGCAAAAGCAAAAATTGGACAAGCAATTCTCCAAGTTTCTTGACGTCTTCAAGAAACTACATATCAACATTCCATTTGCCGACGCCTTGGAACAAATGCCGAGCTATGTGAAGTTCATGAAGGAGATCTTATCGAACAAAAGGAAGCTCGAAGAGCATGAGATAGTGGCATTACTGGAAGAGTGCAGTGCTATTCTACAGAAGAAGCTCCCACCTAAATTGAGGGATCCGGGAAGCTTTACTATTCCATGCACTATTGGAAATTCGTCCTTTGACAGAGCCTTATGTGATCTAGGAGACAGCATAAACCTTATGCCCCTTTCCATTTTTAAGAAGCTGGGTATTGGGGAAGCCAAGCCGACGACGGTCTCTTTGCAATTAGTTGACAGATCTATCAAGTATCCGAGTGGAGTAATAGAAGACGTTTTGGTCAAAGTCGATAAATTCATCTTTCTGGCCGATTTTATTGTACTCGATATGGAGGAGGACCATGACATCCTAATCATCTTGGGAAGACCATTCTTAGCAATCGGCCAAACTTTAATTGATGTTGAAAAAGTGAAGCTTACTCTACGATTTCAAGAGGAGCAAGTCACTTTCAATATATTTTGATCCTTGCAATATCCTAGTGATGTTGAGAACTGTTTTCAAATTGACGTCATTGGCTCGTGTGTAAGTAGAGCTTTTAGGGAGAGCTATCCATAAGATCCATTGGAGTCCGTTTTAGTTGGGTCCACCTCCGAATTAAAGTCTGAGCATGTAGCCTATTTACGACACATAGATGCTTCCCCACCATTTTTCACTCGTCGACCATGTGAGGAGCTCGGAAGTTCACCAACTCGACCCGTCCCATCAATCGAGAGACCCCCAAAGCTAGAGTTCAAGTAACTACCGAATCATTTAAAATATGCATTTTTGGGACCCAACGATTCCCTACCAGTCATTCTTTCGGCCACTTTGGCGGGGGATCAAGAGGAGAAATTATTGAGGGTTTTGAGGGAGTACAAATCTGCCCTTGGGTGGTCTATTGCGGATATCAAGGGAATCAGTCCGTCCATTTGTATGCACAGAATTCTGATGGAGGAAGACTACAAACCATATGTGGAGCACCAACGCCGTTTAAATCCAAATATGAAAGAGGTGGTAAAAGTCGAGGTTTTAAAACTCCTCGACGCAGGTATGATCTTTCCTATTTCTGATAGCAAGTGGGTAAGTCCGGTTCAAGTTGTGTCAAAGAAGGGTGGGATAACGGTCATCCAAAATGATAATAATGAATTGATTCCCACTAGTATTGTTACGGGGTGGCGTATGTGCATAGATTATAGGAAATTAAATAAAGCCACTAGAAAAGACCACTTTCCTTTACCATTTATTGATCAAATGTTGGACAGATTAGCCGGACACGATTTCTATTGTTTTCGTGATGGTTATTCTGGGTATAATCAGATTTATATAGCCCCAGAAGACCAAGAAAAGACGACGTTTACATGTCCTTATGGCATTTTCGCTTATAGGCGCATGCCTTTTGGTTTATGTAATGCGCCGGCCACTTTTCAACGGTGTATGATGGCTATTTTTTCTGACATGGTAGAGCATTGCATTGAAATTTTTATGGATGATTTTTCTATTTTCGGTGATTCGTTTGATATATGCTTGCAGAATTTGTAGAAAGTCCTCAAAAGATGCGAAGAAACAAATTTGGTCTTGAACTGGGAGAAGTGCCACTTTATGGTCCAGGAGGGCATTGTACTAGGCCACCGTATATCCTCCCATGGAATTGAAGTCGACCGGGCAAAAATTGAAACAATCGAGAAGATGCCTCCGCCTACTTCGGTAAAGGGGGTAAGGAGCTTTTTGGGACATGCCGGTTTTTTCTGCCGTTTTATTAAAGATTTTTCGAAGATCACGAAGCCGTTGTGCAACTTGCTCATGAAGGATGTTCCGTTTAATTTTGACGAGTCTTGTAAAGAAGGTTTCGACCTATTAAAGAAAGCTCTAAGCACCGCCCCGGTCATAGTCGCTCCAGACTGGGACCTTCCATTCGAGTTGATGTGTGATGCTAGTGATTTTTCCATTGGGGCTGTTTTAGGACAGAGACGACGGAAAGTGTTCCACGTCATGTATTATACAAGCCGAACTCTTGACGATGCCCAAAAAAATTATGCCACAACAAAAAAAGAATTGTTAGTTGTGATCTTTACTTTTGATAAATTTCGGGCGTATTTATTGGGGACTGACCATTCGGCGATCAAATACCTTTTGGAGAAGAAGGATGCTAAACCAAGGTTGATTAGGTGGGTGCGTCTCCTCCAAGAATTCAACTTGGAAATTCGCGACAAAAAGGGAACTGAGAATGTTATTGCCGATCACCTTTCACGTTTAGAGAATCCCCTTGAGAAGGGGGAGAGTCATCCCCAAATTGTGGAAAACTTCCCCGATGAACAGCTCTACAAGTTGGGTTCGGAACACGTGCCTTGGTACACTGATCTAGTGAACTATCTGGTGAGCAAAATAATTCTGAATGATCTCTCGCGTCATCAAAAGAAGAAGTTGATTTCAGACGTTAAGTATTACTTGTGGGACGATCCTTTTCTGTTTAAAAGATGCCCTGATCGAATCATTCGCAGATGTGTTCCGGATGAGGAAATCCGCAGTGTGCTGAATCATTGCCATGCATCACCCTACGGAGGGCATTTTAGTGGAAATAGAACACCGGCAAAGGTCTTGCAATCGAGTTTCTATTGGCCATTGTTATTCAAAGATGCTCACTCCTTTGTGTCCACGTGTGATTGGTGTCAACGGACGGGAAACATCTCAAAACGACAAGAAATGTTGTTGAACACAATTCTTGAGGTTGAATTGTTCGACGTATGGGGGATCGACTTCATGGGTCTATTTCCTACATCAAATAAGAACCTCTATATTCTAGTAGCAGTGGACTACGTCTCAAAGTGGGTCGAAGCGGTGGCACTACCAACAAATGATTCTAATGTCGTGATCAAATTTATAAAAAAATATTTCCATGCGTTTTGGGACTCCACGTGCTATTATCAGTGATGGTGGTTCACACTCCGACAACAAATTCCTTGATACGGTCTTAAGAAAATACGGAGTCACTCATCGTGTTGCTACAGCATACCATCCCCAGACGAGTGGTCAAGTCGAGATATCAAATCGAGGGCTAAAGCGGATCTTAGAAAAAACAGTCAGCTCGTCCCGAAAAGATTGGTCCTTTAAACTCGATGATGCACTTTGGGCATACCTACTGCGTACAAAACACCTATCGGCATGTCACCATACCGTTTGGTTTTTGGGAAAAGTTGTCATTTGCCAGTAGAGATGGAGCATCGTGCATACTGGGCGATAAAGAAATTGAATTTTGATCTTAACTCTGTTGGTGAAAAGCGTTGATTGCAGTTGAACGAGCTGGAGGAAATTCGTCATGATGCGTATGAGAATGCGAAGCTTTATAAGGAGCGGACAAAGATTTGGCACGATAAGCACATCACACATCGAGAGTTCGTTCCGGGTCAAGAGGTGTTATCAAATAATTCTCTCTTGAGGTTGTTCCGGGTCAAGAGGTCCTATCAACAAAAATTTAATTCTCTCTTGAGGTTGTTTCCTGGGAAATTGCGTTCACGATGGTCGGGACCATTGACAGTAGTTCAAGTATTTCCACACGGAGCAGTGGAAGTACAAAAACATGACCGAAAATTTAAAATTAATGGGCAGCGGTTGAAGGCCTAGACGGGTAATCCAAAGAGCCGCGGCACGTTGAAGCTGAGCCGCGGCATGCCGAAAACCAAAATATGTTCCCAGGAGCCTGTACTATGTGCCGCGGCACACTAACCCCAGGAGCTGCGGCACCCATTCAATGAGCCGCGGCACACATCGAGATACCCAGCGCCCAGACTTAACTGTACTATGGGCCGCGGCTCACTTCTTACGTGCCGCGGCCCCTGCCGAAAATATAAGAAGCGCGGGGTTGCCCATAATTCAGTCGGCCGAAACATAAGGTAGTACAAACTCTTTACCTCTTTCGCGCGGCGCTGCAGGTCTACCTTCGAATTTCTTCTTCTTCTCACCTTCTTCGATCCAACACAAGGTAACTCTTATCCCTAAAATTTCATTGCAACATGGATTGAGAATGGGGTAATATTCTTCATTCGTTGATGAACTTGTGCTTAGTTCCTAAATTCCTATCAACATTTATATCGGATTATGCTAAGATTATTTGATTGATTGATGGTGTTTTGTTATTGTGTCGTGAATTGCTGTGATATTTGATTCAAATTGTTGTTGTTGAGGATTGAATTGAGTAAGTTATTGTTTTTGTTCTTCAATCAAGCTAACGCATGCAAAGTGTTCGATAAAATGCACCAATGAAAATTTTGAGCCAAACATCTCCAAATTGTCTGCAATGAATTCGATTATCGGATTAAATTGTGCCCCCAACCCTTACGTCAAGTTTGAGCTTAAATCTCTGCCTCTTTTCCCTCATACGAAAGTGCGAGTTCATTCGACTCTATATTCATTTTCCGCATGTTTTATGTTGAGAGTGGTGTAGTTATCTTTAAAGTTGTTTAATTTCCGGCGTTTATTTTTCAGGAACTTCGTCATGGCTAGGAAAAGGAAGTTGAGAACGAGGGCTAGGACGCGATTGTCCCCCACAAGAGGGGAAACGTCACAAAACCGAACAGATATGGAATCCCACCATTTCTCTGATCCTGACATCCATAGAATATTCAATGAGAGAATCCACCCTCGTCCAATAATTCCGGAGCGGGGATTCACTCCCACCCCCAGGATGGCGAGCTATGGGCTATGATCAATAAAATGGGATGGACTCAATTCACTGCGCCACCCGAGCCGGTGGTGATTTCTATTGTCCAGGAGTTCTACGCCAGTGCTCCATTGCGACAAATCCAGGTGGGACATATGATGGGGCGACTAGATACACGGACTGAGGTCGTCGTCCGAGGCCAAACTGTAGACTTTTCGGTGGCCGCGATTAGGAGGTTGTACGAGCTACCGGAGGTGGACGACTCGGAGTACACACGGACTATGAGTAGCCTCACGAGGGAGGCTCTACTGGAGGCACTTACTCAGCCGGGTTCCGTCTGGGAGACGCGCGTCCTGGGTTCCACAGCTTTCTATTTCAAGAGTTCTCGCCTCAGTCGGCTCGGGCGAGCCTGGCTTTATTTCCTCTGTGCACGAGTCGACCCTACATCTCATATCCGCTCGGTCTTGCTTTCTCGTGCCCGATTATTGTATGCTATCATGATGGGACTCCGGTTTGATGTGGCCCCACGTTTGTCCCGTTCTATATTTCAGTGCATCCAGGGAGGGACAAAGACGGGATTAAAACATCTTTCGCTGATTTGTGCTCTATGCTACCAGTCGGGCGTGACGTGGTCCGACGACGAGCCGTCTATTGCACCCCAGGGTCCGATCGACCACCGTATTATCTCCCATTTCGACCAGTGGGGTGGCGCGAGGGCATACGAGCGGGGGCGAGGATTTCTTATCGATGAGCCACACGAGCACTCTCTCGAGCCACTACTCCTGACACATGAGCCGACGGCGGATGCTGAGGATCGGACTGGGTCCACTCCACCGCCAGCGAGAGAGCACCTTCAGGTGATGTTTGACAGCCTGAGGGAAGAGATGCGGGGGGAGAGAGACAGCCTCCTAGCAGCTGTTCGGGAGGAGATGCGGGCAGAGAGAGAGCCTCCTCGCAGCTGTTCGGGAGGAGATGTGCGAGCAGACCCGCCGGGCCAATCGACGTGAGGAGAGGCGCTTAGCGGCGAGGGATGCTTATCATCAGGACTATCTAGCTACGTGGACGAGCCATATGCTCCATCCGTACGGACCCTTCATTCCACCAGTCAGGCCATCTACACCACCCTCCTCGCCGGACGAGGCCGGCACCAGTTCCTGAGCTGATATTAGGGGAGTACTTGATCTTTTCTCACATTGCATATTACTATATGTGTCCATTGAGGTCAATGTACGTCTTAAGTTTGGGGGGGGTTACTTTCAGTTGTTATTTACTTATTTGTTGCTATTTTTTGTTGTTATTGACTCTAGCCTTGCTTGTCTTTTAAAATATTCTGGACTTTATTTGCATTCATGGATTTTTCGTGCAGCCTTGTGTAAAACTGATGATATAATACTGATTTCTTTTTGAAGAAACGGTTGAGTTGTGGTCGAGTTTGCATTCTGCGATATTTGTTTCCCTTGAGTATTCATTTATGTCTGATTTTTTTTTTTGCGTCATTGTAGAAATCCCAGCATATAAGAAATAAGAAATACGTGTTTACTAACCGCCGTCTATACGTTTGGTTACACTTTTCACGTAGCTAGTCGTCCAGTAACATGAGTCTTCTTGGCATTTAATTTGAGTTTAGAGTCGGACAGTCTTTCCCAAAAATTCGTGAAATTATACATGTTCTATGATGGGAAGTCTAGTAACTGGGGGTATTCACGTGACCCGTTGTTTACTCTCACGTAAAACCACAACCCTGAATAGACTAATGGTTCAAAAAAAATCGCATGATGATGAAAAGAAGCCAAGTAACCGGATGTATTCACGTGACCCGTCGTTTACATTCGCGTAAAACAACAACTTTAAATCGGACATGCGGGAATAGCCATTTGAGTTTTTTCTCCACTGTAGAAGGAGACTTAGTAACTAGAAGCACTCATGAGCCCCATGAGTGTCTTTTACGTCAAACAGTCCCCCAATACATGAGAATGGATTTCCACCCTAGGGTCATTTCATGGAACATACTGAGAGTCGGAACCTAGCGGTTAACTCGAATCTTTATAATGATTATATATAAGGGAATGCTGTCCGAGGATTATTATTTACGATGAAACCCTTGCATTGTTGCCACGAAACTGTGGGACTGGGTGAGTTGGCTTGTTTAATCCAACCATTCATATTGGCGGTCGGCTCAATTCACGCTTGTTAATCTTTGAGCCTTGATTTTCTTCATGACCGATATGTCAGCACTAAAAATGATTGCTTTGTGGAATCCTTATCCGTGATGTGACTCACTAAAACGATACTTGTATTTTTCTTTGAGATTTTCAGGGTAGTATTAATCAGGTAAACACTATAGATTTGCATGTTTACCCACGATACTTGTCATCTCATTTGAAATTAATTTTTGATTGAGGACAAGCAAAGGCTTAAGTTTTGGGGTATTTGTTAGATGTATTTTTATGCGCTTAATCATCATTATTTTATACCCATTTTTAGTTTAAATCTGCGTAAATGAGCTTTTAATTCGTTATCTTTATATGTTTTGAAGGAAATTCGAGTCCCGGAGCTTAAACGAAGAAAAATGGGCCAAAACGACATTTTTTTATCAGGAACCGCGGCACACAGACGCTGGGCCGCAGCACAGGAGGCGCCCAGAAGGACCCGGTACAAACTGTACCGGGGGCCGCGGCATGCAAGCTCTGAGCCGCGGCCTGTAAGGATAATTTCGCCCAGGCCTGGCCGCATGAAGACAGGGGCCGTGGCACACTAATGCCGGGCCGCGGCCCGCCGCGCAGGGTCCCTATTCACAACTCGCGATTTTGGCGGTTTGGAGGCCCGTTTCTGACCTAATTTCTGGACGCATTTTTTGAGGCATATGAAAAAGTATAAATAGGCATTGAAGGTCATAAGATATTATCATCGAACAGAAGGAGAAAATATCGAGGAGCAGAAAGCAGAAGCCAGAGAACGGAGGAATTCAAGTTCTTCAACTGTGTTTGATTTTTATTATGCTTTCTTTAATTCTTTGTGTATTACTTTTTAGCATGTCGGGCAAGAACCCTATTCTAGGATTGTGATGAAACCAAGATTTTGATGGATTAATTCTTGAATTTTGCATTATTAATATAATTCCCTTTTCTATTGAGTTTTCCCCAATTGTTCTTAATGCGTTCAATTATGTGGCCTATAATTGAACTGTTTTGATTACGCAACTCGAATCGGGAGAGGAGAGTTAGTAGAAAAAATTGGCGAGAAACGTTTTATCTTGTGAGATAGGAATATACTCATAGGAATTACGTGGCCCATCTGAAGATTTCGTACTTTTTGCCTATTGTCGAGTTAATTCACCTAGGAATAGAGTGATTTATTCGCCTTAGAAATTCTACTGATCTCGGGAGAGGCATTAGAGTACCTTAGAAATCTTTGCCTTCAATAAATTGGGAAATCACTTAATTTATATAAATCAAGAGTAATTCAGATAAATCGAGGCGGATTCTCAATCCTAGATTATTCTCCTATTTGATCTTCTTTCTTCGAATAATCGATTTTATTAATTGTTCTTAGTTTATCACTTTATTAGTTTTCTTTAATATTCCTTGCACCACCAAAATTCGATCGTTCAGATAAAATTAGAATACAAATAAATTGGTAATTAGTAATTCAATCCTCGAGGGAACGATATCTTACTTATCATTTTATTACTTGATTACGACAACGTGCACTTGCGTTCACCGAAATACATAACATTACATTAAGGGTGTGTTTTAACCTCTAGAGTTTCTCCAAAAGTTTAAACGTCCCTCGAGAGTTGGTATAAAGATCCCATGATTCCTTCTGATACGGAATCAATCGTGTCAAATGCAGAAGACAAAGTAAGGATCGACGTAAATGACCTTACAACACGCCATGCACAGATTACTACGTATTTAGGCGGGAAAACGGACATAAGACGTGGAGTCTCGGTCTCAGCCGTGTCATATAACACGACCCGTGTCATGCTATGCCGGAAGGTCGACAATCGGCCGGAAAATGGACGACTATAGGAAAAATCACCACTGCCGGAATTGGCGATCATCGCCGAACTTCGGTCGTGTCGTCCGACACTGGCCGTCTTTGTACTAAATGGAAATGCCGAGTCACGCCCACGGACTCGGCCAGTGTAAATGCAGCACGGCCAGTCGAACTCTTCCGGATAAGCGTAACCGATCGCGGGCCGGCCGTGTTCCAGGACACGGTCGAGTCAATGCCGAAGCGCCGTGCCGTACCGAGTCACTGTCGGACGAGTCACTATCGGAAGGCCTCTTCGCGCCGCGACCGTGTCAAGCGGACACGGTCGAGTCACTGCCGGCCAGGTGCGCGCCGCGGCCGTGCCTGACAGACCAGCAAATGACCACCATGCTATAAGTAGTCTTGTTCATGCTTTCATTATGTATTGGATGTTGAAGAAATAAGAATACACTTGTGTTTTCTTGGTGAATTCTTTTCATCAAAACCTTGATTATAATTCGACGCGTTTTCGAGTTTTAATCGAATCGATTCTCAATAGGTCTTGAGGAAAGATTATCTTATCAAACTATAGGTCTAGTTTGATAAATCATTCATATTGTTCTTGTTTATGTAAGCCGAATTGCCCTACTTTCGGTTATATCTTACGAGTGTTACACATATTCGAGTGTTGTGAGGATCAATTATATTTCCGCTGCATTCCATACGAGTTTACGTCCATTTTCATACGTAATTCGTATCATTAGTGGCATCGGAGCCCAAGGTTACTTCCTTGGCGAATTTCTCTTGGCGATTTTTTTTATCAAAACTATCTTATCATGGATTTTTCCGACGATTTCATGGAGAAACTACGTGAGGCACTACACAGCATGCAACAACCACGTTTTCAAGCAAGAAGAGGAGGATATGATGCACATTCACCGCGTCATGTGGATGAATTTAAAGTTAATGAACTTCCAGAATTTGTCGGAGGTACTAATCCCGAAGTTTACTTGGAGTGGGAGAGGAAGCTTGAACGTATGTTCGACTTCAAGCACCTTAACGATGAGAAACGTTGCAAATATGCAATTCTCAAGTTAGGGAAGGGCGCTTCCTTATGGTTCGAGGGTATGAAAACACAACGAGCTCGTGCAGGAAAAGAGAAAATCCGTTCTTGGGATTCTTTGAAGAAAAAACTATGTAAAAGGTATGTCCCGACATCACATCGGTTAACCTTGTACCGAAAATTGCGGAGTTTGTACAAGGGAAACTAAGTGTGGAAGAATATATCGAAGAATTTGAAGGCTTGGCCTTAATGGGAGAACTTGAAGAAAATGAAGAACAAAGAATGTCACGTTTCTTACGTGGTCTAAACCGAAACATTGCAAATAAGGTGGAATTATACCCATACGGAGATTTTGACACTTTATGCGGACTATGCATAAAGATAGAAGCTCAAAACAAAGTGAAGTTTGCCAAAACCGAATTTACATCAAAGTTTGAGGATCCAAGTAGCGGTTCAAGTTCAATTACCACAACGATACCGACTCCTATCTCTACTACGGCTTCTAAGAACCCCGGCGTACCGAAGGAAACGAGCCTAACCAAAGTAAGGTGTTTTAAATGCCAAGGATTCGGTCACTATCAAAATACTTGTCCTAACAAACGAGTTGTGACGCTAAGAGAAGCCATCACGATCCGAGACGAGTTGCTAGTCGAGGACGAAGGGGAAAGACTAGGTGATTCCAACGTGGAGGAAGACGAGGGAGAAGAATATGAAACTTACGAGGCTCCAAACTATGATACAACATTGGTTCTTCGTACTTTACAAGTCAAACCCATTTCAAATGATTCGGAACAACGGAATCAAATTTTTCACACCAAGTGTCAAGTCGGGAACAAATGGTGTAGTGTGATCATCGATGGAGGAAGTTGTACCAACGTAGCGTCAAGGGAGATGGTGACGAAACTCGGACTCATCACTACTACTCACCCAAAACCATACGCATTACATTGGCTCGATGACGAAAGTAAAGTGAAAGTCTCGAAACAAGTACGGGTCGGTTTGACCATGGGTTCGTACGTCGACAACATATTATGTGATGTACTCCCGATGGATGCATGCCATGTACTCTTGGGACGACCATGGTTATTCGATAGAGATGTTTTGCATCGAGGAAGAAGTAACGAGTACGAGTTACGGGATAAGGACAAGAGGATCGTGTTCAAACCAATGTCACTTCAATCTATGATCCCTAACCGAGGTGAGAAACTGAATCTAACCATGTTTTCTAATGAGAAGGAAATTGGTACTGAGATTGGCCGGTTAAAAGAAAACGACAGCTTTGGGCCAAATTTTTACAACGACGCAGTTTCTCGTAATGGACTTATTGTCTTGGATGATTACCAAATTGAGGAAAGTAAATTATTTTGTGATGGGCTATTATTATAGGAGCCCAACAATATTGAAACGGAGAGTTGGTCAGATTATGACGGACCGCCAGCATTTGATGAGGAACCAGTTTATGAAGAGGAATCCGTAATAAATCCTTTTGTTCCCATTCTTGATGGTGAACCCGATGTGGAATTATCAGTGTTTCCAATTCTGGAGGATGAACCCGATTTGAAATTAACCGTGCGTCCCATTTCCGATTTACGCTCATGTCATGATATCGGTATTACCGGGTAAAGTAATTATTATTATTTTATTAATAATGATAGTTATTTTATTGGTGATTCTCGAGGGACCCCCACTACCTATCGTCTCAAGATTTTGGGCCATGTACGCACTGCGGACATTTTCAAGATCAAATACGTAGAGGTTTTAATTAATTATCTTGATGACGAGGGAAGTCCGGAATTGAGGACAATTCCTTTTAAAGAAGGAGGAGATGATACGGAATCAATCGTGTCAAATGCAGAAGACAAAGTAAGGATCGACGTAAATGACCTTACAACACGCCATGCACAGATTACTACGTATTTAGGCGGGAAAACGGACATAAGATGTGGAGTCTCAGTCTCAGCCGTGTCATATAACACGACCCGTGTCATGTTATGCCGGAAGGTCGACAATCGGCCGAAAAATGGACGAACTGCCGGAAAAATCACCACCTGTCGGAATTGGCCGATCACTGCCGACCGAACTCGGCCATGTCGTCCGACACGGCGGCCGTCTTTGCTCGTCGAAAATGCGAAGTCACGCCCGAGACTCGGCCGTGTATCTGCACGGCCGAAGTCGAACTCTTCCGATAAGCGTAATCGGCGCGAGACGTCCGCCGTGTTCCGTGACACGGCCGAGTCAATGCCGGCGCCGCGCGTCTGAGTCACCTTCGGACGAGTCACTATCGAAAGGCCTCTTCACGCCGCGGCCGTGTCAAGCGGACACGGCCGAGTCATCGCTGCCGGCGGATGCGCGCCATGCCGATCGGCACGGCCGTGTCCGGCTGCATCAAAGAAATGACCATTATTGCTGATTTTTTTTTTTGTTGTTTTTCTTTCCCTCACATGTCATGATTAGACTTGCATGTTATGTGGGGTGTCTCATATTCATTTTGTTGTGTGATTCCCCCTCCCCTTGATTTGATTCCCTTGTATTTTATCTTGTTGTTTTGTTTTTCATTTCAAGATCATGTGATCTTGTTTTATTCCTTAGTTGCTAAGAAGACTACCATGCTATAAGTAGTCTTGTTCATGCTTTCATTATGTATTGGATGTTGAAGAAATAAGAATACACTTGTGTTTTCTTGGTGAATGCTTTTCATCGAAACCTTGATTATAATTCGACGCGTTTTTGAGTTTTAATCGAATCGATTCTCAATAGGTCTTGAGGAAAGATTATCTTATCAAACTATAGGTCTAGTTTGATAAATCATTCATATTGTTCTTGTTTATGTAAGCCGAATTGCCCTACTTTCGGTTATATCTTACGAGTGTTACACATATTCGAGTGTTGTGAGGATCAATTATATTTCCGCTGCATTCCATACGAGTTTACGTCCATTTTCATACGTAATTCGTATCACCTTCACTCCGGGTAAGAAAAGATGGTGTTTAACCCACATATTTTGAAATCTGAAGGAAGCCTTGGGTTTAGATGTATTATTACTGAATTGGCACAACATGGAGTTATGGTCCGATTTATATTTTGGGAGACGCCGAATAGACAGAAAAGGAAAGGATGAATACCACTCCGTGGAAAGGAGGATCCTGTCCAGTCTTTGCCCAAGACCATCACTATACCAGGTGTAGGGGGTGCCCACATATCCACCGTCAGTCAAGTAGCAGTTTAACAAAGCATCGTTAAACTCCCCCATTTCTGATTGGATTGGGGCAGCCCCTCCTTTTTTTCTCACCTGGTTGGGGGATAATGTTGAAATCTCCCCCAACCATCCAAGGAATCTGGCTTTGACTAACGGAGAGAAGATCATCCCACAGGTCCCTTCTCTCAATTTTGGTATTCCTACCATAAACAATAGTTAAAAGGAAAGGGTTTGGGAGGGAGTCACAAACAACTTCCACATGAAGCAATTGCTCCTTATTTTGCAAAATATTGATCTCGACACCAGGTTTAGAAAATAGCCAAATGTGATTACTGATATTTTTACAAACATTAGAAAACCCTGACCGTTTAAGAAAAAATTCGGAGTCCAGATTCACTTTTGGTTCGATGAGCGCCAAAATGTTAAACTTGTGTTTTCTTTTAAGCATTCACACTTTGTTTTGGGCAGGTTTATTCCCAATGCCTCTAATATTCCAAAAAAGTGTACTAATCATTGATGTAAAGCACTACTCATAGTGCTCCTTTTTGGAACATTATTAGTCTGGTTTTTAACTTTAGTAAGCCTCTGCTTACCTGAATTCTTATTCTCCCTTCCTATTACCTTTGATTAGCTTATTCTCACCAAAGTCTGAGAAATCGTCATTGTTATCCGAGAGGGACTGTTCTGGGATCGATTTTTTGGAGTTTGTGGACCGGGCAGATCCCCCCTGTATCAAAATCAAAATCATCATTAGATTCAGAAAGATGATCACTACCACTGTCCGCATCAAATTTCCCAGTTGGGGAGTCCAGGCTGGAGACCCTGACATCAAAAAGAGTTTCATGGTCAGAAGTATCATGTATATCAACAACAGGGGGTTTAAAAATAATTAAATTTGTTATTTTGTCCCCAATGATATTATCACCCGCGGCTGAGATGCCAAACACCTCAGCATTAGCCATTTTGTCTGGAGATGATTTCGCTTGGTGAGAGGTCTCAACCAATTTTTCCAAGGGCATAACAGGGGGATATGATTTTATGAGAGTAGTCCCTAAAGTATCCTGACCAGGCTCCAAGTTGCCATTATCAACAGTCAACTCAGATTGATCAGTAACCTGGGTGGGATCACTTTCAATGCCCCCATTGATAACATGATTCTCTGATTCCTGAATTAAAGCAAGAGTGATACGAAGCCGACTACTCCAAGTGAAGAAGACGAAGTAAGAATTGACGTAAAATACCTCGACCGCACTACAACCTACTTAGGCGAGAAAATAGAAATGAGGCACGGAGTTACCTTGATAGTCGGAATTGGAATAACTTAAACAAAAGACAAGCAGCACCTTGGGGAGGGGAAAAGGATCAAGTGGCAACTAAACAAATAAAAGAATGTTCAGCTTTCTCTTACAAAAGCAGCAGGATTCTTGGCAAAAGGCGGCTGTCAGCAAGCAACTTGGAGACAAAGACCCAGTTTTTACTTTTGTCCACAAGTGACATGAGGGACCTTTTTATTATCTTTTCTTATTCTAAGCTCAGCTTGTATTAGTTTAAATTATCTTGTCAGGCTGCTTTTGCTTATAAATAGTGGCAGTAGAGTTGTAATGAAGGGATTATTGAATGTTGAAGAATTAAGAACACTTTGTGTTTTTTCCTGGTGAATGCTTTTCATCAAAACTTGGTTTTTATTTGACGCGTTTCGAGTATTAATCTGATTGATTCTCAATAGGTCTTGAGAAGAAATCGCTTTATAAAATTATAGGTCTAATTTGATAAAAACATCTGGTTATATCTTGTTTTGATATTCTGTTTGTTTTTCGATACAGTTGTATACTTGTCCGATATTTGACATAAAGTGTTGTTCGATCCTTTGAACTTGTCTCCTGTTTTAAGTTCGTTTCCGTCCAAAAACGTGCTGTTTCGAGTGTCGCTGTTTGGAGGTGGCCTGTTTCGAGTCATTTTCCAGTTGGCCAAATTCCTATCTTGTTGCTGTATCGAATTACCGTCTTCACCACTCGTTAGTATTGTTGCTGTAGCGAGGTGTTGACACCAGTTCCCGACAGTTTCTTGTCGATAGCTTTCACTCGTCAAAAAGTCTTACGCTATATCGATAGCGAATTCGCATAACCAGCGAGAATTCGTATCATAAGTGGTATCGGAGACCAAGTTCTTGATCTTTGGCGTTATGGATCTCAACGACGCTGACTTCTTGGCAAAACTTCGTGACGCATTGCGTGACGTACCAGAACAACGCGACCAACGTTGGCAACCTAGGCGTGGTGACTATGAACGACCCTCACGCCATGTCGAAGAGTTCAAGGTGAACGAGCTTCCAGAGTTCGTTGGCGGAACAGATCCAGAAGTTTACCTGGAATGGGAACGAAAAATTGATTGTATGTTCGAGTTTAAAGACCTTGATGATGAGAATAGGTGTAAGTATGCAATTCTCAAGTTGGGAAAAGGAGCTTCACTTTGGTACGAAGGAGTAAAAACGCGGAGAACCCGTGCAGGAAAAGATAAGATCTGTTCGTGGGATTCCTTAAAAAGAAAACTTCGCAAAAGATATGTGCCAACATCACACCGGTTGTCCTTGTACAGGAAGATTGCAGATCTCTTGCAAGGAAAGTTAAATGTCAGTGAGTACATTGAGGAGTTTGAGAATCTAACCTTAATGGAGAGATAGAGGAGAATGAGGAGCAGAAAATGTCGCGATTCTTGCGTGGCTTAAACCGAAGCATAGCTAACTCGGTGGAACTATATCCATACGAGGACTTCGATACTTTATGTGGGTTATGTGTGAAGTTAGAAGCTCAAAACAGGATGAAGATGTATAAACCCGAGTTTCCAGTCAAATTTGGAAACCCAAGCGTCGGACCTAGCTCAGCTGCTAAGGCAACTGTACTGACTCCGATTCCTGTTGCGATTCCTGCTAAAGCAACTGTACCCTACGTACCGAAGGAGACGAGTTTGGCTAAAGTGAGATGTTTAAAATGTCAAGGATTCGGACATTATCAAAATGCTTGTCCGAACAAGCGAGTGGTGACACTAAGGGAAGCTGTCACGATCCGAGACGAATTGTTGGTTGAGGAAGAAAGACTGGGTGGCGTATTTGATTTCGACATGAAGGACGAAGAAGGAGAAGAATGCGAGACTTATGATGCTCCAAGCTATGACACGGCTTTAGTTCTGCGGACGCTACAAGCCAAAACTGTTTCGAATGATTCGGAACAGCGGAATCAAATATTTCACACAAAGTGTCAAGTTGGAAATAAATGGTGTAGTTTGATTGTTGATGGAGGGAGTTGCACCAACGTAGCTTCCAGCGAAATGGTGACTAAACTCGGGCTGACCACTACGACTCACCCGAAACCTTACACTTTGCATTGGCTCGATGATGGGAGCAAAATAAGGGTGACTAAACAAGTGAGGATTGGACTAGCCATGGGTTCATATGAAGACAACGTATTATGTGATGTACTCCCGATGGATGCATGCCATGTACTGTTGGGAAGACCATGGATGTTTGATAGGGACGTTTTACACCGAGGAAGAAGCAATGAGTAAGAGTTACGGTATAAGGGCAAGAAGATTGTGCTTAAACCAATGTCACCTCAAGCTATTCACTCTATGAGTTCTAGTAGGAGTGAAAAGCCAAAACTGGCCATGTTTGCTAGCGAACGGGAGGTGGAACATGCTATTGATGATGGCAAATGCGTGTACTTGTTGGTTCTAAAGGAGACACGGGATGGTAACATGGTTGTACGAAACGAAAGGATGGATGCCCTATTGCACGAATTTGCGGATGTTTTTCCCGAAGAATTACCGTCGGGTTTGCCACCAATTCGTGGGATTGAACATCAGATCGACCTCATACCGGGTGTGTCGCTCCCTAACAAAGCTGCCTATAGATGTAATCCCGAGGAGACTAAGGAATTACAAAACCAAATCGAAGAACTAATGGATCGCGGGTATGTTCGAGAAAGCCTAAGTCCTTGTGCGGTTCCGGTATTACTTGTTCCTAAGAAGGATGGTTCTTGGCGAATGTGTATTGACAGTCGAGCTGTGAACAATATAACCATCAAGTATCGATTTCCGATTCCGAGGCTTGATGACATGTTGGACGAATTACACGGATCAGTGATCTTTTCAAAAGTTGATCTACGAAGTGGTTATCACCAGATTCGGATGCGGGAAGGAGATGAGTGGAAGACAGCCTTCAAAACTAAACACTGGCTGTATGAATGGACCGTTATGCCATTCGGTCTTACAAATGCACCGAGTACTTTCATGCGCTTGATGAATGAGGTACTTAAGCCATTTTTAGGGAAATTTGTGGTTGTATACTTAGATGATATTTTGATCTATAGCCGATCGTTGCAAGAATATTTCGAACACTTGAGGCAAGTCTTCGAAACCCTTAGAGACCAGAAACTGTATGGAAAAAAGGAGAAGTGCTCATTTTTGGTCGAAAGTATAGTCTTTCTTGGCTATGTTGTTTCAAAGGACGGAGTGTCGGTCGATCAAGCAAACATCGAAGCAATTAAGTCCTGGCCAGTTCCCACTACAGTGACGGAGGTTAAATCGTTCCACGGACTGGATTCATTTTACCGAAGATTCATTCGAGACTTCAGTACCATTGCAAGCCCAATAACCGAATGTTTGAAGAAGGGCACGTTTAATTGGGTAAGTTTGCTCAGGAGTCGTTTGCAAATTTGAAGGCGAAGTTGTGCGAAGCACCAATCTTAGCATTACCTGATTTTTCGCAACCGTTTGAGGTAGAATGTGATGCTAGCGGAGTTGGCATTGGAGCGGTTCTCATTCAGGGAAAGCGACCTATTGCTTATTTTTCAGAGAAGTTAAATGGTGCTCGTCTCAATTATTGTACGTACGACAAGGAGTTTTATGCTATTGTGAGGGCTCTAGATCATTGGAGTCACTATCTTCGACCGAAGCATTTCATCATACATTCGGACCATGAATCCTTGAAGTACATTAACGGACAGCACAAGTTAAGTCCCAGGCATGCGAAGTGGGTGGAATTTTTACAATCATTTCACTTCTCATCAAAGTATAAGGATGGAAAGAGCAATGTTGTAGCAGATTCATTGTCTAGGCGATATGCCTTACTCGCCACTCTTGACGTTCGATTGCTTGGATTCGATACAGTAAAGGAGTATTACGAAGATGATGCGGATTTTGGCGAGACCTTTGCCCTTTGCAAATCTGGCCCGATGGGAGAATTTTCGATACAGGAGGGCTTTCTTTTTAAGGGGAATCGTCTTTGCCTACCAAGGCACACGATTCGAGAATTGCTGGTTCGAGAGGCTCACGGGGGAGGTTTGGCTGGCCACTTCGGTTCGGTCAAGACATTGGATGTACTTAAAGAACATTTTTATTGGCCAAGGATGCAAGGGGATGTTAATAATATAATCAGTAAATGTGTGACGTGCCATGTTGCGAAGAGTTCATTCAAACCAGGAGTCTACACACCTTTACCGATTCTGGAGAGGCCGTGGGAAGATGTCTCAATGGACTTCATCGTGGCTTTGCCTCGAATCCAACGAGGTAACGATGCAATTATGGTGGTCGTCGGTCGTTTTTCAAAGATGGCTCATTTTGTTCCTTGTCACAAAACCGATGATGCGAGTAATGTTGCTGACCTGTATTTCCGAGAGGTGGTGCGATTACATGGAGTTCCGAAAACTATTGTTTCGGACTGGGACTCGAAGTTTCTAAGCTACTTTTGGAACACATTATGGAGGAAGGTGGCAACCAAGCTTTTGTTTAGTACTTCGCATCATCCTCAAACCGACGGACAAACTGAAGTAACGAATCGAACACTGGGGACGATGTTGCGAGGCTTGGTGAGCAAAACACAAAAGGACTGGGATCTGAAACTGGCACATGTGGAGTTTGCTTATAATCGTTCTCCTACTCATGCCACAGCTCATTCTCCATTCGAAGTAGTTTACGGCCTAAATCCTTACATACCGTTAGAATTAATTCCATTACCAAGTGACGAATTGGTGCATAGGGATGCAGAGTCGAAGCTGAAGTCAATGATGAAATTACACGAATAGGTGCGGGATCGAATCAAGGAGATAAATGAGGCGTATAAAAGAAAATTAAACAAACAAAGGAAACCAAGAGTGTTCGAAGTCGGGGAATTAGTTTGGTTGCATTTGAGGAAGGAAAGATTCCCGAGTAAGCGTAAGAACAAGTTATTGCCACGAGCTGAGGGACCATTTAGAATAGTTGCGAAGGTGAATGACAATGCTTACAAGTTAGAACTTCCGGGTGATTACGGAGTACATGCTACTTTCAACGTAGGTGATCTATCCCCTTATCTCGACGACGATGGGATTGCGGAATTGAGGACAATTCCTTTTAAAGAAGGAGGAAATGATACGAAGCCACTCCAAGCGAAGAAGACGAAGTAAGAATTGACGTAAAACACCTCGACCGCACTACAACCTACTTAGGCGAGAAAACATAAACGAGGCACGGAGTTACCTTGATAGTCGGAATTGGAATAATTTAAACAAAAGACAAGCAGCACCTTGGGGAGGGGAAAAGGATCAAGTGGCAACTAAACAAATAAAAGAATGTTCAGCTTTCTCTTACAAAAGCAACAGGATTCTTGGCAAAAGGCGGCTGTCAGCAAGCAACTTGGAGACAAAGACCCAACTTTTACTTTTGTCCACAAGTGACATGAGGAACCTTTTTATTATCTTTTCTTATTCTAAGCTCAGCTTGTATTAGTTTAAATTATCTTGTCAGGCTGCTTTTGCTTATAAATAGTGGCAGTAGAGTTGTAATGAAGGGATTATTGAATGTTGAAGAATTAAGAACACTTTGTGTTTTTCCCTAGTGAATGCTTTTCATCAAAACTTGATTTTTATTCGACGCGTTTCGAGTATTAATCTGATTGATTCTCAATAGGTCTTGAGAAGAAATCGCTTTATTAAATTATAGGTCTAATTTGATAAAAACATCTGGTTATATCTTGTTTCGATATTCTGTTTGTTTTTCGATACAGTTGTATACTTGTCCGATATATCGCATAAAGTGTTGTTCGATCCTTTGAACTTGTCTCCTGTTTTAAGTTTGTTTCCGTCCAGAAACGTGCTGTTTCGAGTGTCGCTGTTTGGAGGTGGCCTGTTTCGAGTCATTTTCCAGTTGGCCAAATTCCTATCTTGTTGCTGTATCGAATTACCGTCTTCACCACTCGTCAGTATTGTTGCTGTAGCGAGGTGTTGACACCAGTTCCCGACAATTTCTTGTCGATAGCTTTCGCTCGTCAAAAAGTCTTCCGCTGTATCGATAGCGAATTCGCATAACCAGCGAGAATTCGTATCAAAGAGCTTGAAATTTGTTTTGGGGGCCAATTTTGATCGAGTCTAGCTTGGGATTGTTATTCTGGACAGGATCAGTAGCACCTGTAACACTTTTGGACTTACCAACCAACACAAACCTATCATTAGCCTGATAACATTGGTTTGGGATAACATAATTCACATTTTTTCCCAGGTTTTTATGAGTGAAAACAGCAGGTTTTAGAGCTGGGTTTTTAATATAACAATCTTCTATGGCATGGCCAATATGTTTACAATGTTGGAAATATTAAGGTATTTTTTCAAATTCCATGTCATATTCAATTTGAATATCCTCAACCTGAAGGTTGATTTTATTAATAAGTTTTTCTTCCAAGTTAATAGCCACACATAATCTGGCAAAGTTCATTTTGGTCCGATTAAGAGTGAAATCATCAACCTTGACAAAAGTGCCAACAAAACTAGCTATGGTTTTAAGGGACCGAACATCAAACCATTGCGAGGGTAATGCATGAATTTTAAACCATACAGGCACTAAAGCCGGCAATCTCATGAATTTTTGAAATCGAAGGATGGTGACCATTGAAACAATCTCATGGGAAACCCGACAAAATTATATTCCTTTTTCATCCACAGTTTGTCACACAACTTTTATTAGTCAAATTGATAAGCACATGTTTTCCATTCAGAAACTGCACTTTGCATAAACTAAACCCATCGACTTTAAGTTGTTGGGATATTACCTGATTTGTCGGTTTACCGTAAGTGAATTTGCCAATGAGGGCAAATTTGTAGTATTCAGAGACTGCATCGCACTCGGCCTTTGTGAAGATGGTCGTGGGGTTACTATCCGAAAATTCAAGAGTGCCGAATCTAACATCACCGTTGTCTTCCATTGAAATGGAAGTCGCGATATGATTTGTTCTGAACAACCGTTGGAGCCTTAGGACCGGGGCCATCTGTTGGGATTTCTCCTTCCTCCAGAAATGAGCCCACTCCATAATCACCCCGATGCACGTTGGCCCTGCTAGGACCAGGGTTTTGAGGGAGCGATTTTGTTGGGTCAGACGCCCCCGAACAACGGAATACTTCATAATATTTTCCGTGATTTGAGTTGCGAGCGATTGAACCATTTTTTGAGTGGGAACTAAGGTCGGGGAAGGTGTTTTTGTTGTTGGATGCACAGGGATTGTTGTTTCAAGACTCGAGCTTTGATTAGGCGAGGAAGGGTTTTTTGGGGGTGGTGGTATATCTGCCGCCACGACTGTCGATCTAGTGTTTATGCCAGGAAATGTTGCTTTGGAGGTTGGATTTAAATGATCAGTGGTTAGATCTGGCTTTTGCTTTGGCGAGCTAGGGTCTTTGGGCGGTGAAGTAACTCCCACCGCCTCCTCCACTAATTTGGTGTTAAGAACAGATATTTTATCAATCCGGTCCGCCGCAGAACCGCCTACCGCCCCGCAGGCCGAGCAGTAGCCGCACCACGACCAATCGAAACTGAAAAATGCCCACCGACCACCGCTGACCCAAAGATTTCCGGAAACAATGAGCCGACCGGCGCCGAAGGAGCAGTCACAGCAGGATCCACCGCGGAGAGCCGATCCAGAGCACCGAAAATCACCAAGTCGCCGCCAGCCGGAAAAATTTTGCTGCGACCAGAAGAGTCGCCCGCGATTTGCCCCGCCGAAGGGAAGACAGGTTCATGGCTTGGGACGGACAAATCTAAAGATAGGGAGAGAGTAATGTTTGTGGGGTTAATAAGATTATTATTATCATATTCAGACTTATTGGGGGGCGGTGAGCTGTATGGGTGGGATGTGGTAGGTGTGAGAAGATTTTGACCTTCCTTCTCCCCACTTGTGCTGATATCAACTTTTTGAGATCCACTTTTTGTGCTGGGAAAATCAACAATGAGTATTTTATTTTTAGCATCTCTCGTGAGCTGGTTTTCAGATCCGCTTTTCACTCCGGATGATTTCTTTGAGCTGGTTTTCAGATCCGCTTTTCACTCCGGATGATTTCTTTTTGGGAGATATTTTATTGATCTGGAAGTTTGCATCTGAAGTTTGGGGAGCAGCCTTAGTTTTAATTAAATCTGTAGACAGATTATTGATATTTGAGATCTGGGGAGAAGCCCCATGTGGGATATTTTTGTCTGCCATGCAGTGAAGATGCCAAAGCAAGGACCGCCGCACTAGGCGGCGGAGACAATAAATAAAAAAGACATTAACAGCCAGAATGTGCAGAAAATATGAAGAAATGATCAAGAAATAAAGGCTTAATCGGAGCTATTATATCTATTCCTTGCTACAATAATACTTAATCAAGAAAGAAAAGATTAATCGGAGCTCTTGTAGCCAATTCTGAGTACAAAAGGCTCGAGTCTAATCAATAAACCCGAGTTTTCATAGAGTTCCGACTCGAATGCATGTAACGTGGCCTTATCTCCTATTAACAAACATCGAAGTAAAGAGCTAATCGGGTATTATAGTGACTCCTTGCTACAACAAGACCTAATCAAGAAGTAAAAGATTAAACGGAGCCCTTATAGCCAATCTGAGTATAAATAGCTCGAATCTAATCAATAAACAAGAGTTTTCATAGAGTTGCAATTCGAATGCATGTAACATGGTCTTATCTCCTATTAACAAGACTTGTCAGTAAAGGAGCAATTGGAGTTATTATAGTGAATCCTTACTACAACAAGATTTAATCAAGAAAAAAAAGATTATTCGGAGCTTTTATAGTTAATTCTGAGTACAAAAGGCTCGAGTCTAATCAATAAACCTGAGTTTTCATAGATTTCCGACTCGAATGCATGTAACGTGGTCTTATCTCCTATTAACAAGACTTATCAAGAAGTAAAGGCTTAATCAGAGCTATTATAGCGACTCCTTGCTACAACAAGACCTAATCAAGAAGTAAAAGATTAAACGGAGCTCTTATAGCCAATCTGAGTATAAATGGCTCTAATTTAATCAATAAACTAGAGTTTTCATAGAGTTCCAACTCGAATGCATGTAGCGTGGTCTTATATCATATTAACAAGACTTAGTCAAGAAGTAAAGGCTTAAGCGGAGCTATTATAGCGAATCCTTGCTACAACAAGACTTAATCAAGAAAGAAAAGATTAATCGGAGCTCTTATACCCAATTCTGAGTACAAAAGGCTCGAATCTAATCTATAAACCAGAGTTTTCATAGAGTTCTGACTCGAATGCATGTAACATGGTCTTATCTCCTATTAACAAGACTTATCAAGAAGTAAAGGCTTAATCGGAGCTATTATAGCGACCCCTTGCTACAACAAGACCTAATCAAGAAGTAAAAGATTAAACGGAGCCCAATCTGAGTATAAATGGCTCGAATCTAATCAATAAACAAGAGTTTTCATAGAGTTGCAACTCGAATGCATGTAACGTGGTCTTATCTCCTATTAACAAGACTTAGTCAAGAAGTGAAGACTTAATTGGAGTTATTATAGTGAATCCTTGCTACAACAAGATTTAATCAAGAAAAAAAAAAGATTATTCGGAGCTTTTATAGCCAATTCTGAGTATAAAAGGCTCGAGTCTAATCAATAAACCCGAGTTTTCATAGAGTTCCAACTCAAATGCATGTAACGTGGTCTTATCTCCTATTAACAAGACTTATCAAGAAATAAGGCTTAATCGGAGCTATTATAGCGACTCCTTGCTACAACAAGACCTAATCAAGAAGTAAAAGATTAAACGGAGCCCTTATAGCCAATCTGAGTATAAATGGCTCGAATCTAATCAATAAACAAGAATTTTCATAGAGTTGCAACTCGAATGCATGTAACATGGTCTTATCTCCTATTAACAAGACTTAGTCAAGAAGTAAAGGCTTAATTGGAGTTATTATAGTGAATCCTTACTACAACAAGATTTAATCAAGAAAAAAAAAGATTATTCGGAGCTTTTATAGTCAATTCTGAGTACAAAAGGCTCGAGTCTAATCAATAAACCTGAGTTTTCATATATTTCCGACTCGAATGCATGTAACGTGGTCTTATCTCCTATTAACAAGACTTATCAAGAAGTAAAGGCTTAATTAGAGCTATTATAGCGACTCCTTGCTACAACAAGACCTAATCAAGAAGTAAAAGATTAAACGGAGCTCTTATAGCCAATCTGAGTATAAATGGCTCGAATCTAATCAATAAACTAGAGTTTTCATAGAGTTCCAACTCGAATGCATGTAACGTGGTCTTATATCATATTAACAAGACTTATTCAAGAAGTAAAGGCTTAAGCGGAGCTATTATAGCGAATCCTTGCTACAACAAGACTTAATCAAGAAAGGAAAGATTAATCGGAGCTCTTATAGCCAATTCTGAGTACAAAAGGATCGAATCTAATCAATAAACCAGAGTTTTCATAGAGTTCTGACTCGAATGCATGTAACATGGTCTTATCTCCTATTAACAAGACTTATCAAGAAGTAAAGGCTTAATCGGAGCTATTATAGCGACTCCTTGCTACAACAAGACCTAATCAAGAAGTAAAATATTAAACGGAGCCCAATCTGAGTATAAATGGCTCGAATCTAATCAATAAACAAGAGTTTTCGTAGAGTTGCAACTCAAATGCATGTAACGTGGTATCTTCTATTAACAAGACTTAGTCAAGATGTAAAGACTTAATTGGAGTTATTATAGTGAATCCTTGCTACAACAAGATTTAATAAAGAAAAAAAAGATTATTCGGAGCTTTTATAGCCAATTTTGAGTACAAAAGGCTCGAGTCTAATCAATAAACCAGAGTTTTCATAGAGTTCTGACTCGAATGCATGTAACATGGTCTTATCTCCTATTAACAAGACTTACCAAGAAGTAAAGGCTTAATCGGAGCTATTATAGCGACTCCTTGCTACAACAAGACCTAATCAAGAAGTAAAATATTAAACGGAGCCCAATCTGAGTATAAATGGCTCGAATCTAATCAATAAACAAGAGTTTTCATAGAGTTACAACTCGAATGCATGTAACGTGGTCTTATCTCCTATTAACAAGACTTAGTCAAGATGTAAAGACTTAATTGGAGTTATTATAGTGAATCCTTGCTACAACAAGATTTAATCAAGAAAAAAGATTATTCGGAGCTTTTATAGCCAATTTTGAGTACAAAAGGCTCGAGTCTAATCAATAAACCCGAGTTTTCATAGAGTTCCAACTCGAATGCATGTAACGTGGTCTTATCTCCTATTAACAAGACTAATCAAGAAGTAAAGGCTTAATCAGAGCTATTATAGCGACTCCTTGCTACAACAAGACCTAATCAAGAAGTAAAAGATTAAACGGAGCTCTTATAGCCAATCTGAGTATAAATAGCTCGAATCTAATCAATAAACTAAAGTTTTCATAGAGTTCCAACTCGAATGCATGTAACGTGGTCTTATCTCCTATTAACAAGACTTAGTAAAGAAGTAAAGGCTTAAGTGGAGCTATTATAGCGAATCCGCCATTGATTAGACGGCTAGCTCACTTTCGCTACAACAAGACTTAATCAAGAAAGAAAAGATTAATTGGAGCTCTTATAGCCAATTCTGAGTACAAAAGGCTCGAATCTAAATAATAAACCAGTGTTTTCATAGAGTTCCAACTCGAATGCATGTAACATGGTCTTATCTCCTATTAACAAGACTTAGTCAAGAAGTAAAGCCTTAATCGGAGCTATTATAGCGAATCCTTGCTACAACAAGACTTAATCAAGAAAAAAAGATTTATCGGAGCTCTTATAGCCAATTCTGAGTACAAAAGGCTCGAATCTAATCAGTAAATCCGAGTTTTCATAGAGTTCCGACTCAAATGAATGTAACATGGTCTTATATCCTATTAACAAGACTCAATCAAGAAGTAAAGGCTTAATCGGAGCTATTAGATACAATCCTTGCTACAATGAGACTTAATCAAGAAATAAAAGAATAATCGGAGTCGTTATAACCAATTCTGAGTACAAAAGGCTCGAATATAAGCAATAAACCCGAGTTTTCACAGATTTCCGACTAGAATGCATGTAATATGGTCTTATCTCCTATTAACAAGACTTAATCAAGAAGTAAAGGCTTAATCTGAGATATTATAGCAAATCCCTGCTACAACAAGACTTAATCAAGAAGTAAAAGATTAAAAGGAGCTGTTATAGCCAATTCTGAGTACAAAAGGCTCGAGTCTAATCAATAAATCTGAGTTTTCATAGAGTTCCTACTCGAATACATGTACGTGGTCTTATCTCCTATTAACAAGACATAGTCAAGAAGTAAAGGCTTAATCAGAACTATTATATCCAATCCTTGCAACAACGAGACTTAATCAAGAAGTAAAATATTAATCAGAGCTGTTATAGCCAAACTGAGTATAAAAAGCTCGAATCTAATCAATAAACCAGAGTTTTAATAGAGTTTCAACTCGAATGGATATAATGTGGTCTTATCTTCTATTAACAAGACTTAGTCAAGAATAAAGGCTTAATCGGAGCTATTATAGCGAATACTTGCTACAACAAGACTTGATCAAGAAAGAAAAGATTACTCGGAGCTATTATAGCGAATTCTGAGTAAAAAAGGCTCGAATCTAGTCAATAAACTTAAGTTTTCATAGAGTTCCAGCTTGAATGCATGTAACTGGTTTTATGCCCTATTAACAAGACTTAATCAAGAAGTAAAGGCTTAATCGGAGCTATTATAGCAAATCCTTGATACAACAAGACTTAATCAAGAAAGAAAAGATTAATCTGAGGTTTTATAGCTAATTCTGAGTACAAAAGGCTCGAGTCTAATCAATAAACCCGAGTTTTCATAGAGGTCCAACTCGAATGCATGTAATGTGGTCTTATCTCCTATTAACAAGACTTATCAAGAAGTAAAGGCTTAATCGGAGCTATTATAGCGACTCCTTGCTACAACAAGACCTAATCAAGAAGTAAAAGATTAAACGGAGCCCTTATAGCCAATCTGAGTATAAATGGCTCGAATCTAATCAATAAACAAGAGTTTTCATAGAGTTCCAACTCGAATGCATGTAACTTTGTCTTATATCCTATTAACAAGACTTAGTCAAGAAGTAAAGACTTAGTTGGAGTTATTATAGTGAATCCTTGCTACAACAAGATTTAATCAAGAAAAAAAAGATTATTCGGATCTTTTATAGCCAATTTTGAGTACAAAAGGCTCGAGTCTAATCAATAAACCCGAGTTTTCACAGAGTTCCAACTCGAATGCATGTAACGTGGTCTTATCTCCTATTAACAAGACTAATCAAGAAGTAGAGACTTAATCAGAGCTATTATAGCGACTCCTTGCTACAACAAGACCTAATCAAGAAGTAAAAGATTAAACGGAGCTCATATAGCCAATCTGAGTACAAAAGGCTCGGATCTAAACAATAAACCAGTGTTTTCATAGAGTTCCAACTCGAATGCATGTAACATGGTCTTATCTCCTATTAACAAGACTTAGTCAAGAAGTAAAGGCTTAATCGGAGCTATTATAACGAATCCTTGCTACAACAAGACTTAATCAAGAAAGAAAAGATTCATCGGAGCTCTTATAGCCAATTCTGAGTATAAAAGGCTCGAATCTAATCAGTAAACCCGAGTTTTCATAGAGTTCCGACTCAAATGAATGTAACATGGTCTTATATCCTATTAACAAGACTTAATCAAGAAGTAAAGGCTTAATCGGAGCTATTAGATCCAATCCTTGCTACAACAAGACTTAATCAAGAAATAAAAGATTAATCGGAGCTTTTATAGCTAATTTTGAATACAAAAGGCTCGAGTCTAATCAATAAACCCGAGTTTTCATAGAGTTCCGACTCGAATGCATGTAACATGGCCTTATCTCCTATTAACAAGACTTATCAAGAAGTAAAGGCATAATCAGACCTATTATAGCGAGACCTTGCTACAACAAGACCTAATCAAGAAGTAAAAGATTAAACGTAGCCCTTATAGCCAAGAGTTTAAACGGCTCGAATCTAATCAATAAACAAGAGTTTTCATAGAGTTGCAACTCGAATCCATGTAACATGGTATTATCTCCTATTAACAAGACTTAGTCAAGAAGTAAAGGCTTAATTGGAGTTATTATAGTGAATCCTTGCTACAACAAGATTTAATCAAGAAAAAAAAGATTACTCGGAGCTTTTATAGCTAATTCTGAGTACAAAAGGCGCGAGTCTAATCAATAAACCTGAGTTTTCATAGAGTTCCGACTCGAATACATATAACGTGGTCTTATCTCCTATTAACAAGACTTATCAAGAAGTAAAGGCTTAATCAGAGCTATTATAGCGACTCCTTGCTACAACAAGACCTAATCAAGAAGTAAAAGATTAAACAGAGCTCTTATAGCTAATCTGAGTATAAATGGCTCGAATATAATCAATAAACTAGAGTTTTCATAGAGTTCCAACTCGAATGCATGTAACTTTGTCTTATATCCTATTAACAAGACTTAGCCAAGAAGTAAAGGCTTAAACGGAGCTGTTATAGCGAATCCTTGCTACAACAAGACTTGATCAAGAAAGAAAAGATTAATTGGAGCTCTTATAGCCAATTCTGAGTACAAAAGGATCGAATCTAATCAATAAACTAGAGTTTTCATAGAGTTCTGACTCGAATGCATGTAACATGGTCTTATCTCCTATTAACAAGACTTACCAAGAAGTAAAGGCTTAATCGGAGCTATTATAGCGACTCCTTGCTACAACAAGACCTAATCAAGAAGTAAAATATTAAACGGAGCCCAATCTAAGTATAAATGGCTCGAATCTAATCAATAAACAAGAGTTTTCATAGAGTTACAACTCGAATGCATGTAACGTGGTCTTATCTCCTATTAACAAGACTTAGTCAAGATGTAAAGACTTAATTGGAGTTATTATAGTGAATCCTTGCTACAACAAGATTTAATCAAGAAAAAAAAGATTATTCGGAGCTTTTATAGCCAATTTTGAGTACAAAAGGCTCGAGTCTAATCAATAAACCCGAGTTTTCATAGAGTTCCAACTCGAATGCATGTAACGTGGTCTTATCTCCTATTAACAAGACTAATCAAGAAGTAAAGGCTTAATCAGAGCTATTATAGCGACTCCTTGCTACAACAAGACCTAATCAAGAAGTGAAATATTAAACGGAGCTCTTATAGCCAATCTGAGTATAAATAGCTCGAATCTAATCAATAGACTAAAGTTTTCATAGAGTTCCAACTCGAATACATGTAACATGGTCTTATCTCCTATTAACAAGACTTAGTCAAGAAGTAAAGGCTTAAGTGGAGCTATTATAGCGAATCCGCCATTGATTAGACGGCTAGCTCACTTTCGCTACAACAAGACTTAATCAAGAAAGAAAAGATTAATCGGAGCTCTTATAGCCAATTCTGAGTACAAAAGGCTCGAATCTAAATAATAAACCAGTTTTTTCATAGAGTTCCAACTCGAATGCATGTAACATGGTCTTATCTCCTATTAACAAGACTTAGTCAAGAAGTAAAGCCTTAATCGGAGCTATTATAGCGAATCCTTGCTACAACAAGACTTAATCAAGAAAGAAAAGATTTATCGGAGCTCTCATAGCCAATTCTGAGTACAAAAGGCTCGAATCTAATCAGTAAATCCGAGTTTTCATAGAGTTCCGACTCAAATGAATGTAACATGGTCTTATATCCTATTAACAAGACTCAATCAATAAGTAAAGGATTAATCGGAGCTATTAGATACAATCATTGCTACAACGAGACTTAATCAAGAAATAAAAGAATAATCGAATTCGTTATAACCAATTCTGAATACAAAAGGCTCGAATATAAGCAATAAACCCGAGTTTTCATAGAGTTCCGACTCGAATACATGTACATGGTCTTATCTCCTATTAACAAGACATAGTCAAGAAGTAAAGGCTTAATCGGAACTATTATATCCAATCCTTGCAACAACAAGACTTAATCAAGAAGTAAAATATTAATCGGAGCTGTTATAGCCAAACTGAGTATAAAAAGCTCGAATCTAATCAATAAACTAGAGTTTTAATAGAGTTTCAACTCGAATGGATATAACGTGGTCTTATCTCCTATTAACAAGACTTAGTCAAGAATAAAGGCTTAATCGGAGCTATTATAGCGAATACTTGCTACAACAAGACTTGATCAAGAAAGAAAAGATTACTCGGAGCTATTATAGCGAATTCTGAGTAAAAAAGGCTCGAATCTAGTCAATAAGCTTAAGTTTTCATAGAGTTCCAACTTGAATGCATGTAACTGGTTTTATGTCGTATTAACAAGACTTAATCAAGAAGTAAAGGCTTAATCGGAGCTATTGATACGGAATTTAACTAGTCAAAATGAAGAAGACGGAGCAAGGATCAAAATAAACGGCCTTACAACGCGTCAAGCCGGAAAAAGACACAACCTGCCGGAAAATGACATCGCCTGCCGGAAAAAGTCACGCCTGCCGGGAATTGGCTGATCACTGCCGACCGAACTCGGCCGTGCCGTCCGACACGCCCGTGCTGTACTCGTCCGGAAATGCCGAAGTCACTGCCCACAGGACTCGACCGTGTCGTCTGGCACGGCCGAGTCGAACTCTTCCGGATAAGCCAGAACCGACTGCCCAGACGCCCGACCGTGTTCCAGGACACGGTCGAGTCAATGCCGAAGCGCCGCGCCGTACCGAGTCACTGTCGGACGAGTCACTATCGGAAGGCCTCTTCGCGCCGCGACCGTGTCAAGCGGACACGGTCGAGTCCCTGCCGGCAGAATCGCGCCGGCCCGTGCCGATCGGCCGCCGTGTCAAACAGAACCGACAAAATGACCATTATTGCTGATTTTTTTTATTTTTTGTTGTTTTTCCTTCCCTCACATGTCATGATTAGACTTGTATGTTATGTGGGGTGTCTTATATTCATTTTGTTGTGTGATTCCCCCTCCCCTTGATTTGATTCCCTTGTATTTTATCTTGTTGTTTTGTTTTTCATTTCAAGATCATGTGATCTTGTTTTATTCCTTAGTTGCTAAGAAAACTACCATGCTATAAGTAGTCTTGTTCTTGCTTTCATTGTATTATGAATGTTGAAGAAATAAGAATACACTTGTGTTTTCTTGGTGAATGCTTTTCATCGAAACCTTGATTATAATTTGACGCGTTTTTGAGTTTTAATCGAATTGATTCTCAATAGGTCTTGAGGAAAGATTATCTTATCAAACTATAGGTCTAGTTTGATAAATCATTCATATTGTTCTTGTTTACGTAAGCCGAATTGCCCTACTTTCGGTTATATCTTACGAGTGTTACACATATTCGAGTGTTGTGACGATCAACTATATTTCCGCTGCATTCCATACGAGTTTACGTCCATTTTCATACGTAATTCGTATCATAAGTGGTATCGGAGCCCAGGGTCATCTCCTTGGGCGATTTATTCAACGAATTTTTAGTTGAAGTATTTAGTCACCTTCTTGGGTTGTTCTTCACGGTTAGAAGAATTTTTGCATAACATTGGCAGATTAGCGCAGTCGGAAGAAAAAAAAGTTTCCCGTGGATTCGACCGTTGGATCGTCACGAAATTTTGAAAAAGGTAAGCCAACTCATCGAACTACAGTCTGAACGGTGGAGATCAGATTCTTTGATCATCTTCTTGGTTCATTCTTCACGGATTTCTTGGCAAATTTCCTGTTCGATTTCTTGATCATTAGAAGAGATGGACTTTTCCAATACCGAATTCTTGGTAAAGCTACGTGATGCTTTACATGACTTACTGGAACCTCGACGAGGAGGAGAAGGTCTGTGTTCCCCACGCCATACTAACGAGTTCGAGTTGAACGAACTTCCGAAGTTCATCGGAGGTACCGATCCCAAAATTTATTTGGAATGGGAACGTAAGATGGATCGCTTGTTCGAGTTTAAAGGTCTTAATGATGAGAAGCGTTGCAAATATGCAATTATAAAGTTGGTTAAAGGCGCTTCAATTTGGTTCGAATTAAAGAAGAAGCAAAGGACTCGTGCTGGAAAAAACAAGATCCTTTCGTGGGAGTCGTTGAAAAGAAAACTTCGCAAGAGTTACGTACCTTTCGGCTTGAGTTCGGATCTCAAAATCGTAACAACATCAGCCCCCAACTCGGTTTCTAAAGCTCTCGACTTGCCTAATGAGACGAGTTTGCTGGAGGTGAGTTGTTTCATTGGCCAAGGGTTCGATCATGTGCAAGATGTTTGCCCGACTCTTGCTACCCGAGACGAGTTAATAGCCGAGGAAGAACAAGAAAGGCTAGGCGACATTCTCAAGTTTGATATAGAGGACGAAGGAGAAGAAGAATGTGTAGTTTACGATGCTCCCGATTATGATACAGACTTAGTTCTTCGTACTTTAGAAACCAAATCGGTTTCAAATGATTTGGAGCATCAGGACGAGTTAACGAGTGAGGAACTCACAAGTATACTTTTTAGTTCTACACAACCATCCATTCCCCAAGCTACAGAAGATGAAGAGATTGAGGACAAGGCGATTGTTCCCCAAAATTTCTATGAGGTTATTCCTATTATTGTTAAAAAATTGGAGGATCCCAATCCAATTGTTCTCATTGATCCGGTTCCCGACACCGACCAACGTAAAAGCTATGTGGCTATATGTGACTGGAAAACAGTAAAAGACGAACTCATTGATGAAAGGAATGAGGACAAGATTTGTGCCCACATGACGCCGGAAATGGAAATTATTCCGTTAAACCGCAAATTTTTTTTTGGGGATTCCGTTAAGGGAAATGGTAGACACCTAGATACATCGTTTGTTTTTATTTTGCAGGTTGATCTTTTAAAAATGCAATCCCAAGCAAACGTCAACACATCCGACGAAAATTACATCTTCAACCCGGGAGGAGCACAACCCTATCCGGAATACCAACCGTCCTTGGACTTTAGATTCGAGGACGAATCTCTTTTAAAGGGGGAGGAGATGATACGGAATTTAACTAGTCAAAATGAAGAAGACGGAGCAAGGATCAAAATAAAAGGCCTTACAACGCGTCATGCACGTACGACAACATTTTTAGGCGAGAAAACGGACACAAGCCGGAAAAAGACACAACCTGCCGGAAAATGTCATCGCCTGCCGGAAAAAGTCACGCCTGACGGGAATTGGCCGATCACTGCCGACCGAACTCGGCCGTGTCGTCCGACACGGCCGTGCTGTACTCGTCCGGAAATGCCGAAGTCACTACCCACAGGACTCGACCGTGTCGTCTGGCACGGCCGAGTCGAACTCTTCCGGATAAGCCAGAACCGACTGCCCAGACGCCCGACCGTGTTCCAGGACACGGTCGAGTCAATGCCGAAGCGCCGCGCCGTACCGAGTCACTGTCGGACGAGTCACTATCGGAAGGCCTCTTCGCGCCGCGACCGTGTCAAGCGGACACGGTCGAGTCCCTGCCGGCCAGATGCGCGCCGCGGCCGTGCCGATCGGCACGGGCCGTGTCCGACAGACCAGCAAATGACCATTATTGCTGATTTTTTTTTTTGTTGTTTTTCCTTCCCTCACATGTCATGATTAGACTTGCATGTTATGTGGGGTGTCTTATATTCATTTTGTTGTGTGATTCCCCCTCCCCTTGATTTGATTCCCTTGTATTTTATCTTGTTGTTTTGTTTTTCATTTCAAGATCATGTGATCTTGTTTTATTCCTTAGTTGCTAAGAAGACTACCATGCTATAAGTAGTCTTGTTCTTGCTTTCATTGTATTATGAATGTTGAAGAAATAAGAATACACTTGTGTTTTCTTGGTGAATGCTTTTCATCGAAACCTTGATTATAATTCGATGCGTTTTCGAGTGTTAATCGAATCGATTCTCAATAGGTCTTGAGGAAAGATTATCTTATCAAACTATAGGTCTAGTTTGATAAATCATTCATATTGTTCTTGTTTACGTAAGCCGAATTGCCCTACTTTCGGTTATATCTTACGAGTGTTACACATATTCGAGTGTTGTGAGGATCAACTATATTTCCGCTGCATTCCATACGAGTTTACGTCCATTTTCATACGTAATTCGTATCATAAGTGGTATCGGAGCCCAGGGTCATCTCCTTGGGCGATTTATTCAACGAATTTTTAGTTGAAGTATTTAGTCACCTTCTTGGGTTGTTCTTCACGGTTAGAAGAATTTTCGCCTAACATTGGCAGATTAGTGCAGTCGGAACAAAATAAAGTTTCCCGTGGATTCGACCGTTGGATCGTCACGAAATTTTGACAAAGGTAAGCCAACTCATCGAGCTACAGTCTGAACGGTGGAGATCAGATTCTTTGATCATCTTCTTGGTTCATTCTTCACGGCTTTCTTGGCAAATTTCCTGTTCGATTTCTTGATCATTAAAAGAGATGGACTTTTCCAATACCGAATTCTTGGTAAAGCTACGTGATGCTTTACATGACTTACTGGAACCTCGACGAGGAGGAGAAGGCCTGTGTTCCCCATGCCATACTAACGAGTTCGAGTTGAACGAACTTCCGAAGTTCATCGGAGGTACCGATCCCAAAATTTATTTGGAATGGGAACGTAAGATGGATCGCTTGTTCGAGTTTAAAGGTATTAACGATGAGGAGCGTTGCAAATATGCAATTATCAAGTTGGTTAAAGGCGCTTCAATTTGGTTCGAATTAAAGAAGAAGCAAAGGACTCGTGCTGGAAAAAACAAGATCCGTTCGTGGGAGTCATTGAAAAGAAAACTTCGCAAGAGATACGTACCTTTCGGCTTGAGTTCGGCTCTCAAAATCGTAACAACATCAGCCCCCAACTCGGTTTCTAAAGCTCTCGACTTGCCTAATGAGACGAGTTTGCTGGAGGTGAGTTGTTTCATTGGCCAAGGGTTCGATCATGTGCAAGATGTTTGCCCGACTCTTGCTACCCGAGACGAGTTAATAGCCGAGGAAGAACAAGAAAGGCTAGGCGAAATTCTCAAGTTTGATATAGAGGACGAAGGAGAAGAAGAATGTGTAGTTTACGATGCTCCCGATTATGATACAGACTTAGTTCTTTGTACTTTAGAAACCAAATCGGTTTCAAATGATTTGGAGCATCAGGACGAGTTAACGAGTGAGGAACTCACAAGTATACTTTTTAGTTCTACACAACCGTCCATTCCCCAAGCTACAGAAGATGAAGAGATTGAGGACAAGGCGATTGTTCCCCAAAATTTCTATGAGGTTATTCCTATTATTGTTAAAAAATTGGAGGATCCCAATCCAATTGTTCTCATTGATCCGGTTCCCGACACCGACCAACGTAAAAGCTATGTGGCTATATATGACTGGAAAACAGTAAAAGACGAACTCATTGATGAAAGGAATGAGGACAACATTTGTGCCCACATAACGCCGGAAATGGAAATTATTCCGTTAAACCACAAATTTTTTTTTGGGGATTCCGTTAAGGGAAATGGTAGACACCTAGATACATCGTTTGTTTTTATTTTGCAGGTTGATCTTTTAAAAATACAATCCCAAGCAAACGTCAACACATCCGACGAAAATTACATCTTCAACCCGGGAGGAGCACAACTCTATCCGGAATACCAACCGTCCTTGGACTTTAGATTCGAGGACGAATCTCTTTTAAAGGGGGAGGAGATGATACGGAATTTAACTAGTCAAAATGAAGAAGACGGAGCAAGGATCAAAATAAACGGCCTTACAACGCGTCATGCACGTACGGCAACATTTTTAGGCGAGAAAACGGACACAAGCCGGAAAAAGACACAACCTGCCGGAAAATGTCATCGCCTGCCGGAAAAAGTCACGCCTGCCGGGAATTGGCCGATCACTGCCGACCGAACTCGGCCGTGTCGTCCGACACGGCCGTGCTGTACTCGTCCGGAAATGCGAAATCCTTGCCACGAGACTCGGCCGTGTCATGCCGCGGCGAGTCGATCTCTTCCGGATAAGCGAGCAACCGCCCGACGCCTTGGCCCGTGTTCGAGACACGGTCGAGTCAATGCCGAAGCGCCGCGCGTCTGAAGTCAGCTGTCGGACGAGTCACTATCGGAAGGCCTCTTGGCCGCGGCCGTGTCAGCGGACACGGTCGAGTCCTGCCCGGCAGAATGCGTGCAGCGGTGATGCTGACAGAAGACAAATGACCATTATTGCTGATTTTTTTTATTTTTTGTTGTTTTTCCTTTCCTCACATGTCATGATTAGACTTGCATGTTATGTGGGGTTTCTTATATTCATTTAGTTATGTGATTCCCCCTCCCCTTGATTTGATTCCCTTGTATTTTATCATGTTGTTTTGTTTTTCATTTCAAGATCATGTGATCTTGTTTTATTCCTTAGTTGCTAAGAAGACTACCATGCTATAAGTAGTCTTGTTCTTGCTTTCATTGTATTATGAATATTGAAGAAATAAGAATACACTTGTGTTTTCTTGGTGAATGCTTTTCATCGAAACCTTGATTATAATTCGACGCGTTTTCGAGTTTTAATCGAATTGATTCTCAATAGGTCTTGAGGGAAGATTATCTTATCAAACTATAGGTCTAGTTTGATAAATCATTCATATTTTTCTTGTTTACGTAAGCCGAATTGCCCTACTTTCGGTTATATCTTACGAGTGTTACACATATTCGAGTGTTGTGACGATCAACTATATTTCCGCTGCATTCCATACGAGTTTACGTCCATTTTCATACGTAATTCGTATCATAAGTGGTATCGGAGCCCAGGGTCATCTCCTTGGGCGATTTATTCAACGAATTTTTAGTTGAAGTATTTAGTCACCTTCTTGGGTTGTTCTTCACGGTTAGAAGAATTTTTGCATAACATTGGCAGATTAGCGCAGTCGTAAGAAAATAAAGTTTCCCGTGGATTCGACCGTTGGATCGTCACGAAATTTTGACAAAGGTAAGCGAACTCATCGAACTACAGTCTGAACGGTGGAGATCAGATTCGTTGATCATCTTCTTGGTTCATTCTTCACGGATTTCTTGGCAAATTTCCTGTTCGATTTCTTGATCATTAGAAGAGATGGACTTTTCCAATACCGAATTCTTGGTAAAGCTACGTGATGCTTTACATGACTTACTGGAACCTCGACGAGGAGGAGAAGGCCTGTGTTCCCCACGCCATACTAACGAGTTCGAGTTGAACGAACTTCCGAAGTTCATCGGAGGTACCGATCCCAAAATTTATTTGGAATGGGAACGTAAGATGGATCGCTTGTTCAAGTTTAAAGGTCTTAATGATGAGGAGCGTTGCAAATATGCAATTATAAAGTTGGTTAAAGGCGCTTCAATTTGGTTCGAATTAAAGAAGAAGCAAAGGACTCGTGCTGGAAAAAACAAGATCCGTTCGTGGGAGTCGTTGAAAAGAAAACTTCGCAAGAGATACGTACCTTTCGGCTTGAGTTCGGCTCTCAAAATCATAACAACATCAGCCCCCAACTCGGTTTCTAAAGCTCTCGACTTACCTAATGAGACGAGTTTGCTGGAGGTGAGTTGTTTCATTGGCCAAGGGTTCAATCATGTGCAAGATGTTTGCCCGACTCTTGCTACCCGAGACGAGTTAATAGCCGAGGAAGAACAAGAAAGGCTAGGCGACATTCTCAAGTTTGATATAGAGGACGAAGGAGAAGAAGAATGTGTAGTTTACGATGCTCCCGATTATGATACAAACTTAGTTCTTCGTACTTTAGAAACCAAATCGGTTTCAAATGATTTGGAGCATCAGGACGAGTTAACGAGTGAGGAACTCACAAGTATACTTTTTAGTTCTACACAACCGTCCATTCCCCAAGCTACAGAAGATGAAGAGATTGAGGACAAGGCGATTGTTCCCCAAAATTTCTATGAGGTTATTCCTATTATTGTTAAAAAATTGGAGGATCCCAATCCAATTGTTCTCATTGATCCGGTTCCCGACACCGACCAACGTAAAAGCTATGTGGCTATATGTGACTGGAAAACAATAAAAGACGAACTCATTGATGAAAGGAATGAGGACAAGATTTGTGCCCACATGACGCCGGAAATGGAAATTATTCCGTTAAACCACAAATTTTTTTTTGGGGATTCCGTTAAGGGAAATGGTAGACACCTAGATACATCGTTTGTTTTTATTTTGCAGGTTGATCTTTTAAAAATGCAATCCCAAGCAAACGTCAACACATCCGACGAAAATTACATCTTCAACCCGGGAGGAGCACAACCCTATCCGGAATACCAACCGTCCTTGGACTTTAGATTCGAGGACGAATCTCTTTTAAAGGGGAGGAGATGATATGGAATTTAACTAGTCAAAATGAAGAAGACGGAGCAAGGATCAAAATAAAAGGCCTTACAACGCGTCATGCACGTACGGCAACATTTTTAGGCGAGAAAACGGACACAAGCCGGAAAAAGACACAACCTGCCGGAAAATGTCATTGCCTGCCGGAAAAAGTCACGCCTGACGGGAATTGGCCGATCACTGCCGACCGAACTCGGCCGTTTCGTCCGACACGGCCGTGCTGTACTCGTCCGGAAATGCCGAAGTCACTGCCCACAGGACTCGACCGTGTCGTCTGGCACGGCCGAGTCGAACTCTTCCGGATAAGCCAGAACCGGCGCGGGCCGCGGCCGTGTTCGGTGACACGGTCGAGTCAATGCCAAGCGCGCCGCGCCGTGCAGTCAGCGTCGGACGAGTCACTATCGGAAGGCCTCTTGGCGCCGCGGCCGTGTCAAGCGGACACGGTCGAGTCCTGCCGGCAGATGCGCCGCAGCTGTGCCGATCGGCACGAACCGTGTCCAGAACCGACAAATGACCATTATTGCTGATTTTTTTTTATTTTTTGTTGTTTTTCCTTCCCTCACATGTCATGATTAGACTTGCATGTTATGTGGGGTGTCTTATATTCATTTTGTTGTGTGATTCCCCCTCCCCTTGATTTGATTCCCTTGTATTTTATCTTGTTGTTTTGTTTTTCATTTCAAGATCATGTGATCTTGTTTTATTCCTTAGTTGCTAAGAAGACTACCATGCTATAAGTAGTCTTGTTCTTGCTTTCATTGTATTATGAATGTTGAAGAAATAAGAATACACTTGTGTTTTCTTGGTGAATGTTTTTCATCGAAACCTTGATTATAATTCGATGCGTTTTCGAGTGTTAATCGAATCGATTCTCAATAGGTCTTGAGGAAAGATTATCTTATCAAACTATAGGTCTAGTTTGATAAATCATTCATATTGTTCTTGTTTACGTAAGCCGAATTGCCCTACTTTCGGTTATATCTTACGAGTGTTACACATATTCGAGTGTTGTGAGGATCAACTATATTTCCGCTGCATTCCATACGAGTTTACGTCCATTTTCATACGTAATTCGTATCATAAGTGGTATCGGAGCCCAGGGTCATCTCCTTGGGCGATTTATTCAACGAATTTTTAGTTGAAGTATTTAGTCACCTTCTTGGGTTGTTCTTCACGATTAGAAGAATTTTCGCATAACATTGGCAGATTAGCGCAGTCGGAACAAAATAAAGTTTCCCGTGGATTCGACCGTTGGATCGTCACGAAATTTTGACAAAGGTAAGCCAACTCATCGAACTACAGTCTGAACGGTGGAGATCAGATTCTTTGATCATCTTCTTGGTTCATTCTTCACGGATTTCTTGGCAAATTTCCTGTTCGATTTCTTGATCATTAGAAGAGATGGACTTTTCCAATACCGAATTCTTGGTAAAGCTACGTGATGCTTTACATGACTTACTGGAACCTCGACGAGGAGGAGAAGGCCTGTGTTCCCCACGCCATACTAACGAGTTCGAGTTGAACGAACTTCCGAAGTTCATCGGAGGTACCGATCCCAAAATTTATTTGGAATGGGAACGTAAGATGGATCGCTTGTTCGAGTTTAAAGGTCTTAACGATGAGGAGCGTTGCAAATATGCAATTATCAAGTTGGTTAAAGGCGCTTCAATTTGGTTCGAATTAAAGAAGAAGCAAAGGACTCGTGCTGGAAAAAACAAGATCCTTTCGTGGGAGTCGTTGAAAAGAAAACTTCGCAAGACATACGTACCTTTCGGCTTGAGTTCGGCTCTCAAAATCGTAACAACATCAGCCCCCAACTCGGTTTCTAAAGCTCTCGACTTGCCTAATGAGACGAGTTTGCTGGAGGTAAGTTGTTTCATTAGCCAAGGGTTCGATCATGTGCAAGATGTTTGCCCGACTCTTGCTACCCGAGACGAGTTAATAGCCGAGGAAGAACAAGAAAGGCTAGGCGACATTCTCAAGTTTGATATAGAGGACGAAGGAGAAGAAGAATGTGTAGTTTACGATGCTCCCGATTATGATACAGACTTAGTTCTTCCTACTTTAGAAACCAAATCGGTTTCAAATGATTTGGAGCATCAGTACGAGTTAACGAGTGAGGAACTCACAAGTATACTTTTTAGTTCTACACAACCGTCCATTCCCCAAGCTACAGAAGATGAAGAGATTGAGGACAAGGCGATTGTTCCCCAAAATTTCTATGAGGTTATTCCTATTATTGTTAAAAAAATTGGAGGATCCCAATCTAATTGTTCTCATTGATCCGGTTCCCGACACCGACCAACGTAAAAGCTATGTGGCTATATGTGACTGGAAAACAGTAAAAGACGAACTCATTGATGAAAGGAATGAGGACAAGATTTGTGCCCACATGACGCCGGAAATGGAAATTATTCCGTTAAACCACAAATTTTTTTTTGGGGATTCCGTTAAGGGAAATGGTAGACACCTAGATACATCGTTTGTTTTTATTTTGCAGGTTGATCTTTTAAAAATGCAATCCCAAGCAAACGTCAACACATCCGACGAAAATTACATCTTCAACCCGGGAGGAGCACAACCCTATCCGGAATACCAACCGTCCTTGGACTTTAGATTCAGACGAATCTCTTTTAAAGGGGAGGAGATGATACGGAATTTAACTAGTCAAAATGAAGAAGACGGAGCAAGGATCAAAATAAAAGGCCTTACAACGCGTCATGCACGTGCGGCAACATTTTTAGGCGAGAAAGCGGACACAAGCCGGAAAAAGACACAACTGTAGGAAAATGTCGTCGCTGTAGGAAAAGTCACGCTGACGGAAATTGGCGATCGCTGCCCGGCCGAACTTCGGCCGTGTCGTCCGACACGGCCGTCTTGTACTCGTCCGGAAATGCGAAGTCACCGCCAACAGGACTCGACCGTGTCATCGGCATGGCGAGTCGAACTCTTCCGGATAAGCGAGCATTGCCCGGGCGCGGCCGTGTTCCAGACACGGTCAGTCAATCCGGCCGCGCGCCCGTCAGTCAGCTGTCGGACGAGTCACTTTCGGTAGGCCTCTTCGCGCCGCGACCGTGTCAAGCGGACACGGTCGAGTCCCTGCCGGCCAGATGCGTGCCGCGGCCGTGCCGATCGGCACGGGCCGTGTCCGACAGACCAGCAAATGACCATTATTGCTGATTTTTTTTATTTTTTGTTGTTTTTCCTTTCCTCACATGTCATGATTAGACTTGCATGTTATGTGGGGTGTCTTATATTCATTTTGTTGTGTGATTCCCCCTCCCCTTGAGTTGATTCCCTTGTATTTTATCTTGTTGTTTTGTTTTTCATTTCAAGATCATGTGATCTTGTTTTATTCCTTAGTTGCTAAGAAGACTACCATGCTATAAGTAGTCTTGTTCTTGCTTTCATTGTATTATGAATGTTGAAGAAATAAGAATACACTTGTGTTTTCTTGGTGAATGCTTTTCATCGAAACCTTGATTATAATTCGGCGTTTTGAGTTTTAATCGAATTGATTCTCAATAGGTCTTGAGGAAAGATTATCTTATCAAACTATAGGTCTAGTTTGATAAATCATTCATATTGTTCTTGTTTACGTAAGCCGAATTGCCCTACTTTCGGTTATATCTTACGAGTGTTACACATATTCGAGTGTTGTGACGATCAACTATATTTCCGCTGCATTCCATACGAGTTTACGTCCATTTTCATACGTAATTCGTATCATAAGTGGTATCGGAGCCCAGGGTCATCTCCTTGGGCGATTTATTCAACGAATTTTTAGTTGAAGTATTTAGTCACCTTCTTGGGTTGTTCTTCACGGTTAGAAGAATTTTTGCATAACATTGGCAGATTAGCGCAGTCGGAAGAAAATAAATTTTCCCGTGGATTCGACCGTTGGATCGTCACAAAATTTTGACAAAGGTAAGCCAACTCATCGAACTACAGTCTGAACGGTGGAGATCAGATTCTTTGATCATCTTCTTGGTTCATTCTTCACGGATTTCTTGGCAAATTTCCTGTTCGATTTCTTGATCATTAAAAGAGATGGACTTTTCCAATACCGAATTCTTGGTAAAGCTACGTGATGCTTTACATGACTTACTGGAACCTCGACGAGGAGGAGAAGGCCTGTGTTCCCCACGCCATACTAACGAGTTCAAGTTGAACGAACTTCCGAAGTTCATCGGAGGTACCGATCCCAAAATTTATTTGGAATGGGAACGTAAGATGGATCGCTTGTTCGAGTTTAAAGGTCTTAATGATGAGGAGCGTTGCAAATATGAAATTATAAAGTTGGTTAAAGGCGCTTCAATTTGGTTCGAATTAAAGAAGAAGCAAAGGACTCGTGCTGGAAAAAACAAGATCCGTTCGTGGGAGTCGTTGAAAAGAAAACTTCGCAAGAGATACGTACCTTTCGGCTTGAGTTCGGCTCTCAAAATCGTAACAACATCAGCCCCCAACTCGGTTTCTAAAGCTCTCGACTTGCCTAATGAGACGAGTTTGCTGGAGGTGAGTTGTTTCATTGGCCAAGGGTTCGATCATGTGCAAGATGTTTGCCCGACTCTTGCTACCCGAGACGAGTTAATAGCCGAGGAAGAACAAGAAAGGCTAGGCGAAATTCTCAAGTTTGATATAGAGGACGAAGGAGAAGAAGAATGTGTAGTTTACGATGCTCCCGATTATGATACAGACTTAGTTCTTCGTACTTTAGAAACCAAATCGGTTTCAAATGATTTGGAGCATCAGGACGAGTTAACGAGTGAGGAACTCACAAGTATACTTTTAGTTCTACACAACCGTCCATTCCCAAGCTACGAAGATGAAGAGATTGAGGACAAGGCGATTGTTCCCCAAAATTTCTATGAGGTTATTCCTATTATTGTTAAAAATTGGAGGATCCCAATCGATTTTCTCATTGATCCGGTTCAGACACCGACCAACGTAAAAGCTATGTGGCTATATGTGACTGGAAAACAGTAAAAGACGAACTCATTGATGAAAGGAATGAGGACAAGATTTGTGCCCACATGACGCCGGAAATAGAAATTATTCCGTTAAACCACAAATTTTTTTTTGGGGATTCCGTTAAGGGAAATGGTAGACACCTAGATACATCGTTTGTTTTTATTTTGCAGGTTGATCTTTTAAAAATGCAATCCCAAGCAAACGTCAACACATCCGACGAAAATTACATCTTCAACCCGGGAGGAGCACAACCCTATCCGGAATACCAACCGTCCTTGGACTTTAGATTCGAGGATGAATCTCTTTTAAAGGGGGAGGAGATGATACGGAATTTAACTAGTCAAAATGAAGAAGACGGAGCAAGGATCAAAATAAAAGGCCTTACAACGCGTCATGCACGTACGGCAATATTTTTAGGCGAGAAAACGGATACAAGCCGGAAAAAGACACAACCTGCCGGAAAATGTCATCGCCTGCCGGAAAAAGTCACGCTTGACGGGAATTGGCCGATCACTCCCGACCGATTTCGGCCGTGTCGTCCGACACGGCCGTGCTGTACTCCGAAGTCACTGCCCACAGGACTCGACCGTGTCGTCTGGCACGGCCGAGTCGAACTCTTCCGGATAAGCCAGAACCGCGCCGTGACGCCCGATGTGTTCGAGACACGGTCGAGTCAATGCCGCCGCACTGCACCGAGTCAGCTGTCGGACGAGTCACTATCGGAAGGCCTCTTGGCGCCGCGGCCGTGTCAGCGGACACGGTCGAGTCCTACCCGGCAGATCGCGCCCAGCGCGGCCGTGCCGTCGGCCGCGGGCGTGTCAACAGAACCGACAAATGACCATTATTGCTGATTTTTTTTATTTTTTGTTGTTTTTCCTTTCCTCACATGTCATGATTAGACTTGCATGTTATGTGGGGTGTCTTATATTCATTTTGTTGTGTGATTCCCCCTCCCCTTGATTTGATTCCCTTGTATTTTATCTTGTTGTTTTGTTTTTCATTTCAAGATCATGTGATCTTGTTTTATTCCTTAGTTGCTAAGAAGACTACCATGCTATAAGTAGTCTTATTCTTGCTTTCATTGTATTATGAATGTTGAAGAAATAAGAATACACTTGTGTTTTCTTGGTGAATGCTTTTCATCGAAACCTTGATTATAATTCGATGCGTTTTCGAGTGTTAATCGAATCGATTCTCAATAGGTCTTGAGGAAAGATTATCTTATCAAACTATAGGTCTAGTTTGATAAATCATTCATATTGTTCTTGTTTACGTAAGCCGAATTGCCCTACTTTCGGTTATATCTTACGAGTGTTACACATATTCGAGTGTTGTGAGGATCAACTATATTTCCGCTGCATTCCATACGAGTTTACGTCCATTTTCATACGTAATTCGTATCATAAGTGGTATCGGAGCCCAGGGTCATCTCCTTGGGCGATTTATTCAACGAATTTTTAGTTGAAGTATTTAGTCACCTTCTTGGGTTGTTCTTCACGGTTAGAAGAATTTTCGCATAACATTGGCAGATTAGCGCAGTCGGAACAAAATAAAGTTTTCCGTGGATTCGACCGTTGGATCGTCACGAAATTTTGACAAAGGTAAGCCAACTCATCGATCTACAGTCTGAACGGTGGAGATCAGATTCTTTGATCATCTTCTTGGTTCATTCTTCACGGCTTTCTTGGAAAATTTCCTGTTCGATTTCTTGATCATTAGAAGAGATGGACTTTTCCAATACCGAATTCTTGGTAAAGCTACGTGATGCTTTACATGACTTACTGGAACCTCGACGAGGAGGAGAAGGCCTGTGTTCCCCACGCCATACTAACGAGTTCGAGTTGAACGAACTTCCGAAGTTCATCGGAGGTACCGATCCCAAAATTTATTTGGAATGGGAACGTAAGATGGATCGCTTGTTCGAGTTTAAAGGTCTTAACGATGAGGAGCGTTGCAAATATGCAATTATCAAGTTGGTTAAAAGCGCTTCAATTTGGTTCGAATTAAAGAAGAAGCAAATGACTCGTGCTGGAAAAAACAAGATCCGTTCGTGGGAGTCATTGAAAAGAAAACTTCGCAAGAGATACGTACCTTTCGGCTTGAGTTCGGCTCTCAAAATCGTAACAACATCAGCCCCCAACTCGGTTTCTAAAGCTCTCGACTTGCCTAATGAGACGAGTTTGCTGGAGGTGAGTTGTTTCATTGGCCAAGGGTTCGATCATGTGCAAGATGTTTGCCCGACTCTTGCTACCCGAGACGAGTTAATAGCCGAGGAAGAACAAGAAAGGCTAGGCGACATTCTCAAGTTTGATATAGAGGACGAAGGAGAAGAAGAATGTGTAGTTTACGATGCTCCCGATTATGATACAGACTTAGTTCTTCGTACTTTAGAAACCAAATCGGTTTCAAATGATTTGGAGCATCAGGACGAGTTAACGAGTGAGGAACTCACAAGTATACTTTTTAGTTCTACACAACCGTCCATTTCCCAAGCTACAGAAGATGAAGAGATTGAGGACAAGGCGATTGTTCCCCAAAATTTCTATGAGGTTATTCCTATTATTGTTAAAAAATTAGAGGATCCCAATCCAATTGTTCTCATTGATCCGGTTCCCGACACCGACCAACGTAAAAGCTATGTGGCTATATGTGCCTGGAAAACAGTAAAAGACGAACTCATTGATGAAAGGAATGAGGACAAGATTTGTGCCCACATGACGCCGGAAATGGAAATTATTCCGTTAAACCACAATTTTTTTTTTTGGGGATTCCGTTAAGGGAAATGGTAGACACCTAGATACATCGTTTGTTTTTATTTTGCAGGTTGATCTTTTAAAAATGCAATCCCAAGCAAACGTCAACACATCCGACGAAAATTACATCTTCAACCCGGGAGGAGCACAACCCTATCCGGAATACCAACCGTCCTTGGACTTTAGATTCGAGGACGAATCTCTTTTAAAGGGGGAGGAGATGATACGGAATTTAACTAGTCAAAATGAAGAAGACGGAGCAAGGATCAAAATAAACGGCCTTACTGTAACACCCCAAACTAGGCGGATATTACAGTGCCGTAGATCCCCAACTGGGACCCACTAGGCAAATGAAAATGAATGAATTACACAAGATAAATGTAGTACCGAACTACATTACAGCAATAATTACTCCGATGTGGAGTTTAGTTACAACACACCAGGACAATACCGAATACTGGTGTATTTTATATGAAGATGAAATACACAACACTGAATGAAACGGAGTATTCAAATGAAAGTCTGCAGCGGAAAATAAAGAACAATAACATGAATAACTGAAAGATCGGGGCCCCCTACTAGTATCACTAGGACTTCTCGACGTCAACATGCTATTCCCGTGCGTTTGCCTTGCCATGACCTGAAAAACAAAATCCCCAAACGGGGTCAGTTACAAAGAACAACAATCCTCAAGAGTTGAAAATACACAATCATGATTATATCTGAAGTTATGAAACATCTTGTCGAAACATACGCAATCAAACATGCTATATGAATCAACTAACAGTACGGCTCAAAGGAAATGGCGCCACACTACGCCCGGGATGGAAATGTGTCCGTGCACAAGCCACCAATGAGTATCGATCGAATACACGTGTGGTCTTGTACCTAATCAGTCTCACGAAACAATCAATCTCGTGTGCACAGTCCAATGTGAGGCCACCAACCAACACATGACTATAATGTGCCCGACATGAAAACCCTACACATACCAACCGGCACGCCAGTATGACCCGGAATGCCACGATATAACAAAAGTGACATCGAAAATGAATAATGACTCACCGAGGTGGAATGGTAACGAAATAAATGACTGCTCAACGAAAAGATTGGAACCGTCGTTCCTTATGACTGAAACGATTAATTGATAACAACAAGTTTTGATACGGTTAATATAATGATGAGTGAGTTATGATTATGAATGAACAACAACAAAAGGGATGAATATCCTTTTAACCGAGTAAGAATTAACTTACAAAATACCGATGAAGAAAGTCCTTCCACGAACAAATGTCCTAAATGAAGTGTCGGTCGCACGAACAACCTTAATTCAATACAATTACCGACAATCCGATCAATATACGAATCAAACACGAATATAACGAACTCAAAACGTCGATACGACTAAACCAAGTCCATAGAGGCATTAAATCAAACACGTAGTATCCAAACTCCGATTGTTTACAATCAAACCTCAATATACCAATATCAAAATCCCCAAGAAGTGTTTCAAACCAACAAAATATCTCCAATACGATCAATAATCCATTATGAATATCCAAAAACGTGATTATAACAACAATTAGTCGAAAATCCCCAATTCCAACTCGATATTCAAGGTGTTCTCGAATAATTCCTCAATAATCCAATGAATCCTTATACAAACTCATAATCATATACATATCCCTTCATATAACATGATTATAACGTCCAAAACATCATATCTCAACACAAAATCGAAGTCCAAAGTGTTGAAGGAATTACCTCTTGATGATCCAAGTACTTTAATCCGAAGAACACGCGTTAGATTGATTATCCGGGCTTCACGATCGAAAGGAGATGAAGAAAATCAAACACCCAAATGATTTGTGAAGGAAAAACCCTCCCTCAAGCTTACTCTCACGGTTGAAGGTGAAGAAAAGGGATAGAAATGGTGAAATCTTGAAAAAAATGAATTTAAGGAGTTGATCTGCCGGACACGGCCGTGCGATCGGCACGCGGTCGTGTCGCACACCGGCCGCGATTGGCAGCGAGGGGACTCGACCGTGTCCTCGCTTGACACGGTCGCGCGCGGAGGGCCTCCCGACGATGACCGTCCGGGCGACTTCGGCATGACTCGGCCGTGCAGGCGGCACGGTCGGGCGTGTCGGCGATCGCTCGGCTTATCCGGAAGGGTTCGACTCGGCCGTGCGGAGCGACGGTAGGGTCACGAGGCGAACACCGGCACTTTCCGGACGAGTACGGCACGGGCCGTGTCGGACGACACGGCGAGTTCGTTCGGCGATGATCGCCAAAAGCGAAAAATGAGCGGTTGAGCTAAAGCGACCATAACTCTCTCGTCCGGACTCCGATTGACTCACCGTTTGAACCATTGGAAAGCTAACTCGATGCTCTATAATATTGCAAAGATTTAAAATTTTTGGAGTTACCAAAAATTAATGGTGATCTAACAAAGTCGAACTCATATGAGGAAAGTTGAAACAATGAACAATAACGATACACCACTCGAAGTTTTTCCGAACGGTGAAACACGGTGAATGAATATGATTGGTGAATGATTATAAATGAGTGAAAATCCACTGAGTGACAATCACCGAATAAAATTCTTGAATGATAATGATGAATTACAACCGGTATTACATACACCCCCTTAAAAGAGTTTCGTCCCGAAACTAAGGGTCAAACAACTCGGGATAACACTCCCGCATACTATCCTCGGTTTCCCAAGTAGCCTCTTCGACTCCGTGTCTAGACCCTTGAATCTTGACCAAAGGAATCGACTTATCCCTCAAGCTGTTTGACTCGCCGCTCTAACACTCGTACGGGACGCTCCTCGCACGAATGATCATCCGCGATCTCGATTTCGTCGAGCGAAGTATGTGACTCGGGTCGGCAACATACTTCCATGGCGAGAGACGTGAAACACATTATGAATCTGCTCAAAGCCGGAGGTAAAGCCAATCGATAAGCTAACTCGCCTACTCGATCCAAAATTTCAAGCGGTCGATGAATCTCGGACTCAACTTCCCCGTTTTAAAGCGGAAAATACCTCGACTGCAGGATACCTTGACCAAAACATGGTCACCGTCTCGAATTCGAGTGGTCGACGACGATTATCTGCATATGATTTCTGTCGACTCTGAGCTGTCAACATACGACTCTTGATCAAAGCTACCTTCTCTCGGGCGGCTATAAGCATATCGGGCTCGGTGCCGATTGATTCTGACAAGTCATCCCAACACAAAGGAGATCGACAAAGACGACCGTACAAGGCCTCGTAAGGTGCCATCTTAATGGAGGCATGCCAACTATACTGTACGTGGACTTAAACAACAGTAATTGGGCTTCCCAATCGTCTACTAATCGAGGACGCATGCCCTCAATATGTCCACTAATGTCAGAATAGTTCTCTCTGATTGTCCGTCGGACTGAGGATGAAAGGCAATACTGAGATTAAGCTGATTTCCCATAGCACGATGAACTGATTTCCAAAAATGGGAAACAAATCGTCCATCACGATCGGAAACGATACTCTTAGGAGTACCGTGCAGTCTCACTATCTCCTTGATGAACAACTGATCCAGTCTCTCGGGACCCCACGTATCCTTGATCTCAAGGAAATGAGCTGATTTAGTTGAGCGGTCCACAATCACCCAGATCGCATTCATGCCACGGCGACTCGTCGGCAAACTCGTGATGAAATCCATAGAAATGTCTTCCCACTTCCATTCCGGAATAGGGAGAGGTTTTCAGCATAACCGCCGGTCGCTGATGTTCAATCTTGACTTGTTGGCAAGTTAAGCATCTCGAAACAAATTCCGCGACTTCTCGCATATTACTCCACCGGTAATTTTGTTTCAAGTCCTTGTACATCTTCTTTGGACCGGATGAACAGAATAAGGGGTAGCATGAGCTTCTCTCAAAATAGAGTTTTTCAACTCGTCATTCGCCGGTACACACATCCGATTCTTAAATCTCAAAAGTCCATCCTCGCGGATCACGAATCCAGGGGCTTTCCCCTGAGCCACATCTTCACGGATGCGCAACAATGAAGGGTCTGAACTCTGATTCTCTCACGATTACCTCCTCAAGAGATGATGAAATCTCTAACATACAAAGCTGTCCCTGAATTCGCTGAAGCCAGACCTCGATCTCGGGTCTAAGGAATTCCTGCTGAAGCTTCTTCTGAACTGTTAAACGAGCAAGCATCTGCTCCTGCACGGACTTACGACTCAAGGCGTCGGCGACAACGTTCGCCTTGCCCAGGTGGTAAAGGATCTCGATATCAAAATCTTTGATTAGTTCTAACCACCGCCTCTGTCGCATATTTAACTCCTTGTGAGTAAATATATCCTTCAACTCTTGTGATTGGTGAAGATATGACAGGTGATGCCATAAAGGCAACGACGCCAAATCCCCAACGCGAAAACCACGGCTGCTAGCTCAGTGCGTGGGTTGGATAATTGACCAACTAATCAGGAAACATCGGATTTACTTAATATCTTTCGGAGGTTGCCAATCTCGGATAGTCTCCGTCTTCGAGGGTCGACTCGAACTGTGTCATATGAAATTACTTGTCAGAGAAAGTCTCTTAGGACCTACAGTACTCACATTTGGAATACTTTCCTTACAGTTGCTCTCGTCTCATCACGTCGAGATCATGTTGAAGATGTACCTCGTGTTCCTCTCGGATAAGAGAATAAATCAAAATGTCTTGATGAAGACAACAACAAACCGATCCAAAAGTCGATGAAAACCCGATTCATTAACTCCCCGAATACGCGAGTGCAATAGTTAGCCCGAACGGCATAACTACGAACTCATAATGACCATAGCGTGTACGAAGCGCTGTCTGGCGATATCCGACTCTCGAATCCGCAACTAGTGATATCCAGATCTTAAGTCGATCTGGAAAATACCGAGGCTCACGAAATTGATCTAAAAGATCAACAATACGAGGTAAAGGATACTACTCTTGATCATCACCTGTTCAACTCTGGTAATTAATACACACACGAGACGAGCCATCCTTCTCCTTGTGAGATCCTGCTGGTGCTCCTCACGGGGGCCTTGATCGGTCGGAGATAACCTTTCTCGAACTATTTCTCAAGTTGAATCTTCAACTCCTGCATTCTGGTCGGGGTCATCCGATACGGTGCCTTCCATAAAGGGGACGTCTGGCTCCAACTCACTTCGAATTCCCTTACTCTATGTGAAGGCAACCAGATAACTCGTCTGGAAATACATCGTCAATCGATGACAATGATACCACGAATGATTGAACATTTCGATTGCCCTAGAATGGTCAATCGATAAAAAGAGATACCAATAATGATTGAACAACTCGATTGCCTTAGAAAGGTCAATCGATGAAGATGATACAATGAATGTTTGAATAACTCGATTGTCTTAGAAAGGCCAATCGATGGAAATGATACAATGAATGATTGAATAACTCGATTGCCCTAGAAAGGCCAATCGATGAAAATGATACAATGAATGATTGAATGACTCGATTGTCTTAGAAAAGCCAATCGATGAGAATGATACAATGAATGATTGAATAGTTCGATTGCGGAATTTCTCTGCTTCCGCCATAATAAGATTTCGACTGGAACAACGGGGATTACTTCCCTGAAGCATACATTCAACAACCAACGACGGAAAGATAGCGACCAAACGCTAACAAGCACTGAGGATAGTATCAAGACGATCAAACCAACTAATACCGAAAATTACATCGTCCTAAGATAAATTCACCACGATTAGATCCATCAACCAATCACGGTCATTAAGTAGGACTATCCCGAAACAAGTCTATTCAAGCATGAATCGAAAATGAATGAATGCGGTGTACCAGCATAAAAAGGTACACACAAGTTGAAATAAAATTACGAGTATACCTGAAATCATTCAGGCCACCGGATCGTCGATCCTCCTCATCATATAAATGCAGGACTTGCGGCCCCGACCGGACGCTCCGTCGATAAATCTGAGCTCCAACTCTATTTGCTTCCAGTGTCTTAAACAACGTTGACAAAGCGATCGATTACGAAAGGCCGATTGCTTCGGAACTGAGATGCCGCTGGAGCCGACTTGGAGTCCTTTCGGCAAAAACGGGCCTTATGCCCAAAATTCCCACAATTATAGCACGTGATAGACGGTTTCAGACACTCAGTGCTGAAATGACCCGGCGTTCCACAATTGAAACAGGTGATGGCCGAACTGGCCGCTCGGGAATGAGATCCCGCACGATTATGTGCCGTAGGAGGTCGCTCAAAAACGATAGGACTCACACGAGGCTTCTTGCAGGTTGACTGACCGCCTTCGGATAGATTACGCTTCGTTGATTTCCTGTTGACATATGCAGGTTGCTGCTCAGCAATTTCCTTAGCAGCTGGCTCGTACGGGAGAGTTCTCTCGATTAATCCGGTCAGAGTGGCACAATGATGATTGAGCAACTGCACATGGGTCATCATGGCCTGCATAAAAGTGAGTGGATCAACCCGTACATCTTCTGATCGAGCCGAGTCCTGGGCACGATTTCGGCGGCCAGTGATTATTTCTCGGGTTTCGGTCCGCACTTCTCTCCCCGTGCATCCTGACAGACTCTCTCCATCTTGAAGTAGGGAGGTCGCATAATGATTATATTTCCGCATGATTAGCACGTTATGATTATGTCATGAGATTATGAAAATGACAATACATGCACTAACTTAGTGAATATATGAATCATTTCTTGAAGTTACATGATTATCTCGATGAAATTCTTGAAATGATTATCTTGAATAACTTAACAAGATTGACAATATGATTATCTAGGTTGACAAATCGAGTAATGAAATGAATTGAGTAATTAATGAGTTAACATGATCGTCCTGATTATTAACTGAGTAATGAAATGAATTAAGTGATTAATGAGTTAACATGATTGTCCTAATCACAATGAATGATGATGTTTGAGGATTGTTAAATGATGAATGATGAATGAATGACTATTGCTAGAAATTATACCATGGCGTTAGAAGTCTTACAGTTCTTTCGGTCTGATTGGCTCGGCATCTGCACAGGTCACACGTGACGCGAAAGTCCAATGATACTAGTCCGATGACGATGATTTCAAATGAGACATGACTCGGAAGGTAGTATTCAAAACCACGCTCCGATACCAACTCTGTAACACCCCAAACTAGGCGGATATTACAGTGCCGTAGATCCCCAACTGGGACCCACTAGGCAAATGAAAATGAATGAATTACACAAGATAAATGTAGTACCGAACTACATTACAGCAATAATTACTCCGATGTGGAGTTTAGTTACAACACACCAGGACAATACCGAATACTGGTGTATTTTATATGAAGATAAAATACACAACACTGAATGAAACGGAGTATTCAAATGAAAGTGTGCAGCGGAAAATAAAGAACAATAACATGAATAACTGAAAGATCGGGGGCCCCTACTAGTATCACTAGGACTCCTCGACGTCAACATGCTATTCCCGTGCGTTTGCCTTGCCATGACCTGAAAAACAAAATCCCCAAACGGGGTCAGTTACAAAGAACAACAATCCTCAAGAGTTGAAAATACACAATCATGATTATATCTGAAGTTATGAAACATCCTGTCGAAACATACGCAATCAAACATGCTATATGAATCAACTAACAGTACGGCTCAAAGGAAATGGCGCCACACTACGCCCGGGATGGAAATGTGTCCGTGCACAAGCCACCAACGAGTATCGATCGAATACACGTGTGGTCTTGTACCTAATCAGTCTCACGAAACAATCAATCTCGTGTGCACAGTCCAATGTGAGGCCACCAACCAACACACGACTATAATGTGCCCGACATGAAAACCCTACACATACCAACCGGCACGCCAGTATGACCCCGAATGCCACGATATAACAAAAGTGACATCTAAAATGAATAATGACTCACCGAGGTGGAATGGTAACGAAATAAATGACTGCTCAACGAAAAGATTGGAACCGTCGTTCCTTATGACTGAAACGATTAATTGATAACAACAAGTTTTGATACGGTTAATATAATGATGAGTGAGTTATGATTATGAATGAACAACAACAAAAGGGATGAATATCCTTTTAACCGAGTAAGAATTAACTTACAAAATACCGATGAAGAAAGTCCTTCCACGAACAAATGTCCTAAATGAAGTGTCGGTCGCACGAACAACCTTAATTCAATACAATTACCGACAATCCGATCAATATACGAATCAAACACGAATATAACGAACTCAAAACGTCGATACAACTAAACCAAGTCCATAGAGGCATTAAATCAAACACGTAGTATCCAAACTCCGATTGTTTACAATCAAACCTCAATATACCAATATCAAAATCCCCAAGAAGTGTTTCAAACCAACAAAATATCTCCAATACGATCAATAATCCGTTATGAATATCCAAAAACGTGATTATAACAACAATTAGTCGAAAATCCCCAATTCCAACTCGATATTCAAGGTGTTCTCGAATAATTCCTCAATAATCCAATGAATCCTTATACAAACTCATAATCATATACATATCCCTTCATATAACATGATTATAACGTCCAAAACATCATATCTCAACACAAAATCGAAGTCCAAAGTGTTGAAGGAATTACCTCTTGATGATCCAAGTACTTTAATCCGAAGAACACGCGTTAGATTGATTATCAAGCTTCACGATCGAAAGGAGATGAAGAAAATCAAACACCCAAATGATTTGTGAAGGAATATCCCTCCCTAATGCTTACTCTAACGGTTGAAGGTGAAGAAAAGGGATAGAAATGGCTGAAATCTCAAAAAACGAATTTAAGGGAGTTGATCGCTGCCGGACACGGCCGTGCCGATCGGCACGGTCGTGTCGTCGCACACCGGCCGATTGGCCGACAGGACTCGGCCGTGTCTCGCTTGACACGGTCGCGGCGCTGAGGGCCTCCCGACGATGACCCGTCCGGCGACTTCGGCATGACTCGGCCGTGCTGCACGACACGGTCGGGCGTGTCAGCGATCGCTTCAGTGTAACACCCCAAACTAGGCGGATATTACGGTGCCGTGGACCCCGACCGGGGACCCACCGGGCGAATGAAAATGAATGAATTACAGGTAAATGTAGTACCGAACCACATTACAACATCAATTACTCCGACGAGGAGTTTTATACAACACACCCAGGATAAAATAGAATACATGTGTATTTTATATGACGATAAAATACACAACACCTTGAATGAAATGAGCACTCAAACGGAATGTCTCAGCGGAATAAATAAAGGAACACAGATGGTGAATAAATGACTGAGCATCGGGGCCCCTACTAGTATCACTCGACTCTCGCCGTCACCGTGCTCTCCCGTGCTTTAGCCTTGCCATGACACGAAAAACAATATCCCCAACGGGTCGATACGTAACAACAATCCTCAAGGGTTGAAAATACACAATCATGATATATCCAAATTATGAATTAATCACAAACATACGCAATCAAACATGCTATATGAATCGACTAATCAAGACGGCTCAAAGGAATGGCGCCACACTACGCCCGGATGGAAATGTGTCCGCACAAGCCACCAACGATCAAACACGCGTGGTCTTGTACCTAATCGGTCTCACGAGCAATCGACTCGTGCACACCCAATGTGAGGCCACCAACCAACACACGACTATAATGTGCCCGACATGAAAATCCTACACATACCAACTGCACGCCAAGATGACCGGAAAGCCACAAAATGACAAAAGTGACAATGAAAATGAATAATGACTCACCAAGATTGAATGATGGTGAAATGAATGATAGCTCAATGAAATGATCGAACCGTTTCTTATGACCGAGGTGAATAATAGACAAAGACGAGTATTGAAACGATTAATACAATGATGAATGAGTTATGATTATGAATGAACAACGACAAAAGGAATGAATATCCTTTTAACCGAGTAAGAATTAACTTACACAATACCGATGATGAATGTCCGTCCACGAACAACGTCCTAAATGAAATATCGGTCGCTCGAACAACCTTGAATAACACAATTACCAATAATCCGATCATTACGCAAATCAAAAACGATCATAAACGACCCAAACATCGACACAACGATATCCGAGTTCGAATGAATCGAAACCAACTCCAAGATGAGTATTTCAAACCATCAAAACACTTTCAAGGATGTCAATAATCCATTAGGAATCCATAACTCATGATTACAACAACATCAATCGGAAAATCCCCAATTAACCGAAGTCAACCCCAAGGGTTCTTGGAATAATTCCGAAAATAACCGTTTAAATCCGTAGGAATATATTTATCCAAGTTAGATAATCCATAACTAACATATTCCAATGATAATCCAGGCTTACATGAAGAAATCGGAAGGAAAACCCAAAAATCCGAAATTCTAGATCCAAGAGTTTAATACCTTTGATTCGATGTGATGAAGATGATGAAATGATGATCAATCCGAAAGATGAGCTTGAAGATGATGATTGATGATTACACCTCGAAGAATCCTCTCCGAATCGCTCGAAATCGCCCAAAACTACCGAAGGAATGAAATGAGATGGAAAATGACGAACTCTGACTAAACTGTCCAATTTATACTCAGTCCAGATTAGCGTGCGCTAGCCCTTGTGCATAGCGTGCGCTAACGTGTAATTTGGGTAGTCCAGTACCCCCTGTCCGAACACGGTAGTGCGCGCTACGTACCTATTTGTAGCGTGCGCTACGGCCATACTACTAGCGTGCGCTAATATCCATTGTTAGCGTGCGCTAGCGAAATATTTGACGCCCAGTACTGGAGTCCAGAAAACTGTCTGACCTCTGATCTAACCTCGATAGCGTGCGCTACAACCAATTTTTAGCGTGCGCTATAGAATCGATTGCGTACGCTAACAACAATGCATAGCGTACGCTATGAATTTATCCAGTGCAGTCCAGTAGCCACTGGACTCGACCTGATCCATCCCTAGCGCGCGCTACTCCACACATATAGCGTGCGCTACTACAACCCGTTAGCGCGCGCTACTTACCACTCGTAGCGTGCGCTACAAATATTCTCACCTGCAGTCTAGTACCTTCTGGACTGCAGCCAAGGTAGCCTTAGCGTGCGCTAAAGCTGAGCGGTAGCGTGCGCTACCTATACCCAATTTTGCGTACGCTAAAAGGAGTATGTAGCGTGCGCTACTCCTCAAGCACAGCTTGCAACGAAAATGACAATGATGATAAACACGGCACGAAACTCCAATCAGATTAGTGATGAATGACGATTGATACACGATACAATTACTCTGAATGATGAATACCATGATTGAATATGAGTGACAAATGATCAACAATGAGTGAAATTACTGAGTGATAATGACTGAATGATAAATACTGAATGATAATTACTGAGTGATAATGACTGAATGATAAATACTGAATGATAATTACTGAGTTACAACTGGGTATTACATACACCCCCCCTTAAAAGAGTTTCGTCCCCGAAACTAAGGGTCAAACAACTCGGGATAACTCTCCCGCATACTATCCTCGGTTTCCCAAGTAGCCTCTTCGACTCCGTGTCTAGACCACTGAATTTTAACCAAAGGAATCGTCTTATTCCTCAACTGTTTGATTCGCCGCTCTAAAACTCGTATGGGACGTTCCTCATATGAATGATCGTCGGCGATCTCGATTTCGTCGAACTGAAGTATGTGACTCGGGTCGGCAACATACTTCCGCAACTGAGAGACATGGAACACATTATGAATTCGGCTCAACGCCGGAGGTAAAGCCAATCGATAAGCTAACTCACCTACCCGATCCAAAATCTCAAACGGTCCAATGAATCTCGGACTCAATTTCCCCCTCTTCCCAAAACGGAAGATACCACGACTCGGGGATACCTTGACCAACACGTGGTCACCTGTCTCGAACTCTAATGGTCGACGACGGTTATCTGCATATGATTTGCCGACTCGAGCGGTCAACAAACGACTCTGATCGAAGCTACCTTCTCACGGCGGCTATAAGCATATCGGGCTCGGTGCCGATTGATTCGATAAGTCGTCCCAACACAACGGAGATCGACAACGGCGACCATACAAGGCCTCGTAAGGTGCCATCTTGATCGAAGCATGCCAACTATTATTATACGTGAACTCGATCAATGGTAGTTGGGCTTCCCAATCGTTTTCCAATCGAGGACGCATGCCCTCAACATGTCCTCTAAGGTCCGAATAGTCCTTCTCGATTGTCCGCTTGACCGAGGATGAAAAGCGATGCGAGATTAAGCCGAGTTCCCATAAGACGATGAACTGATCTCCAAAAGTGCGACACAAACCGTCCGTCACGATCGGAAACGATACTTTTAGGAGTACCGTGCGGTCGACTATCTCTTTAATGAACAAGCTGGGCAAGTCTCTCGGGACCCCACGTATCCTTGATCTCAAGGAAATGAGCTGATTTGGTTAAGCGGTCCACGATCACCCAGATCGTGTTCATGCCACGACGACTCGTCGGCAAACTCGTGATGAAATCCATAGAAATGTCTTCCCACTTCCACTCGGGAATAGGAAGAGGTTTCAGCATACCCGCCGTCGCCGATGTTCAATCTTAACTTGTTGTGAGGTTAAGCATCTCGAAACAAATTCTGCGACTTCTCGCTTCATATTACTCCACCGGTAATTTTGTTTGAGTCCTTGTACATCTTGCTGGACCGGGTGAACAGAATAAGGGGTAGCATGAGCTTCTGTCAAAATCGAGTTTTTCAACTCGTCATTCGCGATACGCACAACCGATTCTTAAACCTCAAAAGTCCATCCTCGTAGACCACAAATCCAGGGGCTTTCCCTGAGCCACATCCTCTCGGATGCGCAACAATGATGGGTCCGAACCACGATTCTCTCGGATTTCCTCCTCGAGTGACGATGAAATCTCTAACATACAAAGCCGCCCGAACTCGCCGGCTGACCTCGATGTCGGATCTAAGGAATTCCTGCCGAAGCTCCTTCGAACTGTTAAACGGGCAAGCATCTGCTCTGAACGGACTTACGACTCAAGGCGTCGGCGACAACATTCGCCTTGCCCGGGTGGTAAAGGATCTCGATATCATAATCTTTGATTAATTCCAACCACCGTCTCGGCGCATATTTAACTCCTTCGAGTAAATATATACTTTAAGCTCCTATGATCGGTGAATATCTCGATGTAACGCCATAAAGATAATGACGCCAAATCTTCAAAGCGAACACCACTACCGCTAACTCCGGTCGTGGGTCGGATAATTAACCTCGTAAGGCCTCAATTGCCGTGAAGCATAGGCAATAACTTTCCTGCTCGCATGAGCACACATCCGAGACCCCGTCCGACGCATCACTATAGACCACAAATCCTTCCGTCCCTGCGGCAAGGAAAGTACAGTGCCGACATTAACCGACTCTTGAGTTCCTCAAAACTCCGTTGACACGCGTCGGACCACGTGTATTTCTTATCCTTCCGCAAAAGGTTCGTTAAGGGTTGGCGATTCGAGAAAATCCCACTACAAATCCCCGAAAATAACCCGCTAATCCAAGGAAACTTCGGATTTCCTTAACGTTCTTGGAGGTAGCCAATCTCGAATAGCCTCCGTCTTCGAGGATCGACACGAACTCCGTCTGATGAAATTACATGTCCGAGAAAAGTCACTTCGGACATCCAGAACTCACATTTAGAAAACTTCCCATAAAGTTGTTCTCGTCTTAACACGTCGAGCACTTGATGAAGGTGAAACTCGTGTTCCTCCCGGTCACGAGAATAAATCAAAATGTCATCGATGAAGACAACAACAAACCGATCCAAAAAGTCGATGAAGACCCGATTCATTAACTCCATGAATACCGCAGGTGCATTAGTCAATCCAACCGGCATAACCACAAACTCATAGTGACCATAGCGTGTTCGAAACGCTGTCCTCGCGATATCCGACTCTCGAATCCGAATCGATGATATCCAGATCTTAAGTCGATCTTGGAAAATACGAAGCTCCACGAAGTTGATCTAAGAGATCGTCAATACGGGTAAGGGATACTTATTCTTGATCGTCACCTGTTCAACTCCCGATAATCAATACATAAGCGGAATGAACCATCCTTCTTCTTGACAAACAACACCGGTGCTCCCCACGGGACGCACTCGGTCGGATATAACCTTTCTCAAACAACTCCTCAAGTTGGTTCTTTAATTCTGCATTTCGGTCGGGGCCATCCGGACGGTGCCTTCGATATCGGGATGTACCGTGCTCCAACTCAATCGTGAATTCCACATCCCTCTGTGGAGGCAAACTGTAACTCGTGCGGAAAAACATCGGCATATTCCCTCACCACCGAATATCCGTTAACATTCTTGATGATTTCTCGGTTACGCCATAAAGCACCAATAACCGACACATCCACGATTGAGTAATCTTACCGCTTTCATCAAATTAATGACTTTGCGAGCAGTAGGGATTACCTCCACGAAACACATATTCAACTCCATCGTTCAAATGATAGTGACCAAACGCTTTCGACACTAATGATGGCATCATGACGATCCATCCAATCAATACCCAAGATGATGTCGTCCCTCGGTAAATCTACTACGATTAGGTCCACGGCCATACACGACCATGGCCGAATCGGACAATTCAATCTCACTACCGATAATGCGTCTACCATCGGGTAGGCCAATGACATATGGCTCACAACTAGTAGCACTACCCGCACGTAGTCTACTCAAACATGACTCGGAAATGAATGAATGAGATGCACCAAGTATCAAAAAGGGTACACAAGGTTGAGATAGAATATCGAGTGTACACGAGATCATCCGGCCTCGGGATCATCGGTCTTCTTCATCTCATAAATTCGGGCTTGCTGCCCCCGAACCGGATGCTCCGTCGATAGCTCTTGGCTCCGCCTTTAGCTCTGTCGTTTTGAACGACGCCGAGTGAGTGGCCTGATTACGCACCCTGAATGACACGGGGCTTGAGATGACGCGGAGTGGGTTTAGAGTCCCTACGGCAAAAATGGGCCCTATGCCCGGCAATCCTGATTGTGGCACGTGATGCATCGCCGACACTTAGTGCTGAAATGACCTGTTCCTCACGGTTGAAACAGTGATGGCCGAATCAGCCGCTCGCGGCCGAGATTCCGTGGGTTTAGACGCCAGGGAGGTCGCTCGAGAAAAGTAGAGCCCGCCCGCGGTTTCTTGAAAGTGGCACGACTCCGTCGACCGACACGGTTCTTGGACTTCTTGCTAGCGGACGAAGGTTGCCGCTTAGCAATTTCCTTAGCCGTAAGCTCGTAAGTAAGAGCCTTCTCAATGAACTCGGCGAGTGGCACAGTTATGATTAAATGGCGAAGTCTCATACGGGGTTTCGACCTCTTGCTGAAATACTTGATCTTGTCCGCTTCCGAGTGAATGATAGATGAGGCGAACGGAAGAAGTTCTGAAATTTTTCGGCGATGGCGAGAACGTCATCATCCGCCGAAAGGTCGGGAGTGAGTAATTCCGACAACTTGGCCTCCCGAGTGGGGCCGGATAGTACCTCTCCATCATGAGAGTCTTGAATGGTCCCAAGTACATGTTCCGTCTGTGGGCCTCAACGATAACCACCATGAATGAGCGCTCTTACCGAGATAGTAAGCCGCAATCGAAACTTTATGCCCTTCGGGGCAATCCACCATAGCAAATAACTTCTCAAAATGCTCAAGCCGGTGAACAATATCCGCCGGCTCGGATGAGCCCTCAAAAGTAGGTGGTCGTTGGCGAGAGATATCGCTAATGATATTGCTTACACCCCTCTCTTGCCTCCGAGGTGGCGGCGGAGGAGCTTGCTGATTTTGATTGACGGAGTTATGCATCGTCTCCATCAATCGAGCCATCTGGGTCATTTGGGCCATCATGCCTGCATAAATGCGAGTGGGTCAACCGGACACCCTCTCGAATGAGCCGTGTCCTGCACGACTCCCGATAGTGAATGGTCGCGTCCGTGGTGAGTGAGTGGCGGCATCACCGCTCGATGAGTTAGCATTATTCTGGCATTTGCACGTGTATTCGCACGAGTTCTCGGGATTCGGCCCGCTCCACGGCCTCGTCCTCCACGTCCTCCCGGCCCCTTCCATCTCGAAGTGGAAAGTCATATGATGATTATATATCTCGCATGAGTATCACATTATGATTATATTATGAAATGATGAAAATGAGCATACGCGCTCGGATACGATTACATGAATGATTAGTTGACGTGACATGATTTACGATGAAATTCTCAAATGATTATCTTGAACAATTTAACAAGACTGATGATATGATCTTCAAGATCAACAACTGAGTAATGAAATGAATTGAGTGATTAATGAGTTAACATTATCGACTTGATCACGATTGAAATTGATGAATGAGGATTGTTAACTGATGAATTATGAATGAATGATTAATGCCAGAAATTATACCATGGCATTAGAAATCTTACAGTTCTTGGTCTGATTGGCTCGGCTTTTGCACAGGTCACACGTGGCGCGAAAGTCCAATGATACTAGTCTGATGACGATGATTTCAAATGAGACATGACTTGGAGGGTAGTATTCAAAACCACTCTCTGATACCAACTCTGTAACACCCCAAACTAGGCGGATATTACAGTGCCGTGGACCCCCGACTGGGACCCACCAGGCGAATGAAAATGAATGAATTACACAGGTAAATGTAGTACCGAACCACATTACAACATCAATTACTCCGACGATGAGTTTTATACAACACACCCAGGATAAAATAGAATACATGTGTATTTTATATGACGATAAAATACACAACACTGAATGAAATGAGCACTCAAACGGAATGTCTGCAGCGGAATAAATAAAGGAACACAGATGACTGAATAAATGACTGAACAGACTGGGCCCCCCTACTAGTATCACTGGGACTCCTCGCCGTCACCGTGCTCTCCCCGTGCTTTAGCCTTGCCATGACCTGAAAAACAATATCCCCCAACGGGTCGATACGTAACAACAATCCTCAAGGGTTGAAAATACACAATCATGATATATAAAATTATGAATTAATCACAAAACATACGCAATCAAACAACCTATATGAATCGACTAATCAAGACGGCTCAAAGGAATGGCGCCACACTACGCCCGGGATGGAAATGTGTCCGCACAAGCCACCAACGATCAAACACGCGTGGTCTTGTACCTAATCGGTCTCACGAGCAATCGACTCGTGTGCACACCCAATGTGAGGCCACCAACCAACACACGACTATAATGTGCCCGACATGAAAATCCTACACATACCAACGGCACGCCAAGATGACCGGAATGCCACAATATGACAAAAGTGACAATGAAAATGAATAATGACTCACCAAGATTGAATGATGGTGAAATGAATGATAGCTCAATGAAATGATCGGAACCGTCGTTTCTTATGACTGAGGTGATTAATTGACAATGACGAGTTTTGATACGATTAATACAATGATGAATGAGTTATGATTATGAATGAACAACGACAAAAGGAATGAATATCCTTTTAACCGAGTAAGAATTAACTTACACAATACCGATGATGAATGTCCGTCCACGAACAACGTCCTAAATGAAATATCGGTCGCTCGAACAACCTTGAATAACACAATTACCAATAATCCGATCATTACGCAAATCAAAAACGATCATAAACGACCCAAACATCGACACAACGATATCCGAGTTCGAATGAATCGAAACCAACTCCAAGATGAGTATTTCAAACCATCAAAACACTTTCAAGGATGTCAATAATCCATTAGGAATCCATAACTCATGATTACAACAACATCAATCGGAAAATCCCCAATTAACCGAAGTCAACCCCAAGGGTTCTTGGAATAATTCCAAAAATAACCGTTTAAATCCGTAGGAATATATTTATCCAAGTTAGATAATCCATAACTAACATATTCCAATGATAATCCAGGCTTACACGAAGAAATCGAAAGGAAAACCCAAAAATCCGAAATTCTAGATCCAAGAGTTTAATACCTTTGATTCGATGTGATGAAGATGATGAAATGATGATCAATCCGAAAGATGAGCTTGAAGATGATGATTGATGATTACACCTCGAAGAATCCTCTCCGAATCGCTCGAAATCGCCCAAAACTACCGAAGGAATGAAATGAGATGGAAAATGACGAACTCTGACTAAACTGTCCAATTTATACTCAGTCCAGATTAGCGTGCGCTAGCCCTTGTGCATAGCGTGCGCTAACGTGTAATTTGGGTAGTCCAAGACTTCGTCCGAACACGGTAGCGCGCGCTACGTACCTATTTGTAGCGTGCGCTACGGCCATACTACTAGCGTGCGCTAATATCCATTGTTAACGTGCGCTAGCGAAATATTTGACGCCCAGTACTGGAGTCCAGAAAACTGTCTGACCTCTGATCTAACCTCGATAGCGTGCGCTACAACCAATTTTTAGCGTGCGCTATAGAATCGATTGCGTACGCTAACAACAATGCATAGCGTACGCTATGAATTTATCCAGTGCAGTCCAGTAGCCACTGGACTCGACCTGATCCGTCCCTAGCGCGCGCTACTCCACACATATAGCGTGCGCTACTACAACCCGTTAGCGCGCGCTACTTACCACTCGTAGCGTGCGCTACAAATATTCTCACCTGCAGTCCAGTACCTTACGGATCGCGGCCAAGGTAGCCTTAGCGTGCGCTAAAGCTGAGCGGTAGCGTGCGCTACCTATACCCAATTTAGCGTACGCTAAAAGGAGTATGTAGCGTGCGCTACTCCTCAAGCACAGCTTGCAACGAAAATGACAATGATGATAAACACGGCACGAAACTCCAATCAGATTAGTGATGAATGACGATTGATACACGATACAATTACTCTGAATGATGAATACCATGATTGAATATGAGTGACAAATGATCAACAATGAGTGAAATTACTGAGTGATAATGACTGAATGATAAATACTGAATGATAATTACTGAGTGATAATGACTGAATGATAAATACTGAGTTACAACTGGGTATTACATCTGGCTTATCCGGAAGGGTTCGACTCGGCCGTGCCAGACGACACGGTAGGGTCCTGAGGCAGACACTTCGGCACTTTCCGGACGAGTACGGCACGGACCGTGTCGGACGACACGGCCGAGTTCGTTCGGCAGTGATCGGCCAAAACTGAAAAATGAGCGGTTGAGCTAAAACGACCATAACTCTCTCGTCCGGACTCCGATTGACTCACCGTTTGAACCATTGGAAAGCTAACTCGAAGCTCTATAATATTGAAAAGATTTAGAATTTTTGGAGTTACCAAAAATTAATGGTGATCTAACAAAGTCGAACTCATATGAGGAAAGTTGAAACAATGAACAATAACGATACACCACTCGAAGTTTTTCCGAACGGTGAACACGGTGAATGAATATGATTGGTGAATGATTATAAATGAGTGAAAATCCACTGAGTGACAATCACCGAATAAAATTACTGAATGATAATGACTGAATTACAACCGGGTATTACACTTACAACGCGTCATGCACGTACGACAACATTTTTAGGCGAGAAAACGGACACAAGCCGGAAAAAGACACCACCTGCCGGAAAATGTCATCGCCTGCCGGAAAAAGTTACGCCTACCGGGAATTGGCCGATCACTGCCGACCGAACTCGGCCGTGCTGTACTCGTCCGAAAATGCCAAAGTCACTGCCCACAGGACTCGACCGTGTCATCTGGCACGGCCGAGTCGAACTCTTCCGGATAAGCCAGAACCGACTGCCCAGACGCCCGACCGTGTTCCAGGACACGGTCGAGTCAATGCCGAAGCGCCGCGCCGTACCGAGTCACTGTCGGACGAGTCACTATCGGAAGGCCTCTTCTCGTCGCGACCGTGTCAAGCGGACACGGTCGAGTCCCTGCCGGCCAGATGCGTGCCGCGGCCGTGCCGATCGGCACGGGCCGTGTCCGACAGACCAGCAAATGACCATTATTGCTGATTTTTTTTATTTTTTGTTGTTTTTCCTTTCCTCACATGTCATGATTAGACTTGCATGTTATGTGGGGTGTCTTATATTCATTTTGTTATGTGATTCCCCCTCCCCTTGATTTGATTCCCTTGTATTTTATCTTGTTGTTTTGTTTTTCATTTCAAGATCATGTGATCTTGTTTTATTCCTTAGTTGCTAAGAAGACTACCATGCTATAAGTAGTCTTGTTCTTGATTTCATTGTATTATGAATGTTGAAGAAATAAGAATACACTTGTGTTTTCTTGGTGAATGCTTTTCATCGAAACCTTGATTATAATTCGACGCGTTTTCGAGTTTTAATCGAATTGATTCTCAATAGGTCTTGAGGAAAGATTATCTTATCAAACTATAGGTCTAGTTTGATAAATCATTCATATTGTTCTTGTTTACGTAAGCCGAATTGCCCTACTTTCGGTTATATCTTACGAGTGTTACACATATTCGAGTGTTGTGACGATCAACTATATTTCCGCTGCATTCCATACGAGTTTACGTCCATTTTCATACGTAATTCGTATCAGCTATTATAGCGAATCCTTGCTACAACCAGACTTAATCAAGAAAGAAAAGATTAATCTGAGGTTTCATAGATAATTCTGAGTACAAAAGGCTCGAGTCTAATCAATAAACCCGAGTTTTCATAGAGTTCCGACTCGAATACATGTAACGTGGTCTTATTTCCTATTAACAAGACTTATCAAGAAGTAAAGGCTTAATCGGAGCTATTATAGCGACTCCTTGCTACAACAAGACCTAATCAAGAAGTAAAAGATTAAACGGAGCCCTTATAGCCAATGTGAGTATAAATGGCTCGAATCTAATCAACAAACAATATTTTTCATAGAGTTGCAACTCGAATGCATGTAACATGGTCTTATCTCCTATTAACAAGACTTAGTCAAGAAGTAAAGGCTTAATTGGAGTTATTATGGTGAATCCTTGCTACAGCAAGATTTAATCAAGAAAAAAAAGATTATTCGGAGCTTTTATAGCCAATTCTGAGTAGAAAAGGCTCGAGTCTAATCAATAAACCTGAGTTTTCATAGAGTTCCGACTCGAATGCATGTAACGTGGTCTTATCTCCTATTAACAAGACTTATCAAGAAGTAAAGGCTTAATCAGAGCTATTATAGCGACTCCTTGCTACAACAAGACCTAATCAAGAAGTAAAAGATTAAACGGAGCTCTTATAGCCAATCTGAGTATAAATGGCTCGAATCTAATCAATAAACTAGAGTTTTCATAGAGTTCCAACTCGAATGCATATAACTTTGTCTTATATCCTATTAACAAGACTTATTCAAGAAGTAAAGGCTTAAGCGGGGCTATTATAGCGAATCCTTGCTACAACAAGACTTAATCAAGAAAGAAAAGATTAATCGGAGCTCTTATAGCCAATTCTGAGTACAAAAGGATCGAATCTAATCAATAAACCAGAGTTTTCATAGAGTTCTGACTCGAATGCATGTAACATGGTCTTATCTCCTATTAACAAGACTTATCAAGAAGTAAAGGCTTAATCGGAGCTATTATAGCGACTCCTTGCTACAACAAGACCTAATCAAGAAGTAAAATATTAAACGGAGCCCAATCTGAGTATAAATGACTCGAATCTAATCAATAAACAAGAGTTTTCATAGAGTTGCAACTCGAATGCATGTAACGTGGTCTTATCTTTTATTAACAAGACTTAGTCAAGATGTAAAGACTTAATTGGAGTTATTATAGTGAATCCTTGCTACAACAAGATTTAATCAAGAAAAAAAAGATTATTTGGAGCTTTTATAGCCAATTTTGAGTACAAAAGGCTCGAGTCTAATCAATAAACCCGAGTTTTCATAGAGTTCCAACTCGAATGCATGTAACGTGGTCTTATCTCCTATTAACAAGACTAATCAAGAAGTAAAGGCTTAATCAGAGCTATTATAGCGACTCCTTGCTACAACAAGACCTAATCAAGAAGTAAAAGATTAAACGGAGCTCTTATAGCCAATCTGAGTATAAATGGCTTGAATCTAATCAATAAACTAAAGTTTTCATAGAGTTCCAACTCGAATGCATGTAACATGGTCTTATCTCCTATTAACAAGACTTAGTCAAGAAGTAAAGGCTTAAGTGGAGCTATTATAGCGAATCCACCATTGATTAGACGGCTAGCTCACTTTCGCTACAACAAGACTTAATCAAGAAATAAAAGATTAATCGGAGCTCTTATAGTCAATTCTGAATACAAGAGGCTCGAATCTAAACAATAAACCAGTGTTTTCATAGAGTTCCAAGTCGAATGCATGTAATATGGTCTTATCTCCTATTAACAAGACTTAGTCAAGAAGTAAAGGCTTAATCGGAGCTATTATAGCGAATCCTTACTACAACAAGACTTAATCAAGAAAAAAAGATTTATCGGAGCTCTTATAGCCAATTCTGAGTACAAAAGGCTCGAATCTAATCAGTAAATCCGAGTTTTCATAGAGTTCCGACTCAAATGAATGTAACATGGTCTTATATCCTATTAACAAGACTCAATCAATAAGTAAAGGCTTAATCGGAGCTATTAGATACAATCCTTGCTACAATGAGACATAATCAAGAAATAAAAGAATAATCGGAGTCGTTATAACCAATTCTGAGTACAAAAGGCTCGAATATAAGCAATAAACCCGAGTTTTCACAGATTTCCGACTCGAATGCATGTAACATGGCCTTATCTCCTATTAACAAGACTTATCAAGAAGTAAAGGCTTAATCGGAGCTATTATAGCGACTCCTTGCTACAACAAGACCTAATCAAGAAGTAAAAGATTAAACGGATCCCTTATAGCCAATCTGAGTATAAATGGCTCGAATCTAATCAATAAACAAGAGTTTTCATAGAGTTGCAACTCGAATGCATGTTACATGGTTTATATCCTATTAGCAAGACTTAGTCAAGAAGTAAAGGCTTAATTGGAGTTATTATAGTGAATCCTTGCTACAACAAGATTTAATCAAGAAAAAAAGATTAATCGGAGCTTTTATAGCCAATTCTGAGTACAAAAGGCTCGAGTCTAATCAATAAACCTGAGTTTTCATAGAGTTCCGACTCGAATGCATGTAACATGGTCTTATCTCCTATTAACAAGACTTATCAAGAAGTAAAGGCTTAATCAAAGCTATTATAGCAACTCCTTGCTACAACAAGACCTAATCAAGAAGTAAAAGATTAAACGGAGCTCTTATAGCCAATCTGAGTATAAATGGCTCGAATATAATCAATAAACTAGAGTTTTCATAGAGTTCCAACTCGAATGCATGTAACTTTGTCTTATATCCTATTACCAAGACTTAGTCAAGAAGTAAAGGCTTAAGCGGAGCTATTATAGCGAATCCTTGCTACAACAAGACTTAATCAAGAAAGAAAAGATTAATCGGAGCTCTTATAGCCAATTCTGAGTACAAAAGGATCAAATCTAATCAATAAACCAGAGTTTTCATAGAGTTCTGACTCGAATGCATGTAACATGGTCCTATTAACAAGACTTACCAAGAAGTAAAGGCTTAATCGGAGCTATTATAGCGACTCCTTGCTACACCAAGACCTAATCAAGAAGTAAAATATTAAACGGAGCCCAATCTGAGTATAAATGGCTCGAATCTAATCAATAAACAAGAGTTTTCATAGAGTTGAAACTCGAATGCATGTAACGTGGTCTTATCTCCTATTAACAAGACTTAGTCAAGATGTAAAGACTTAATTGGAGTTATTATAGTGAATCCTTGCTACAACAAGATTTAATCTAGAAAAAAAAGATTATTCGGAGCTTTTATAGACAATTTTGAGTACAAAAGGCTCGAGTCTAATCAATAAACCCGAGTTTTCATAGAGTTCCAACTCGAATGCATGTAACGTGGTTTTATCTCTTATTAACAAGACTAATCAAGAAGTAAAGGCTTAATCAGAGCTATTATAGCGACTCCTTACTACAACAAGACCTAATCAAGAAGTAAAAGATTAAACGGAGCTCTTATAGCCAATCTGAGTATAAATGGCTCGAATCTAATCAATAAACTAAAGTTTTCATAGAGTTCCAACTCGAATGCATGTAACATGGTCTTATCTCCTATTAACAAGACTTAGTTAAGAAGTAAAGGCTTAAGTGGAGCTATTATAGCGAATCCGCCATTGATTAGACGACTAGCTCACTTTCGCTACAACAAGACTTAATCAAGAGAGAAAAGATTAATCGGAGCTCTTATAGCCAATTCTGAGTACAAAAGGCTCGAATCTAAACAATAAACCAGTGTTTTCATAGAGTTCCAACTCGAATGCATGTAACATGGTCTTATCTCCTATTAAAAAGACTTAGTCAAGAAGTAAAGGCTTAATCGGAGCTATTATAGCGAATCCTTGCTACAACAAGACTTAATCAAGAAAGAAACGATTTATCGGGGCTCTTATAGCCAATTCTGAGTACAAAAGGCTCGAATCTAATAAGTAAATCCGAGTTTTCATAGAGTTCCGACTCAAATAAATGTAACATGGTCTTATATCCTATTAACAAGACTCAATCAAGAAGTAAAGGCTTAATCGGAGCTATTAGATACAATCCTTGCTACAACGAGACTTAATCAAGAAATAAAAGAATAATCAGAGTCGTTATAACCAATTCTGAATACAAAAGGCTCGAATATAAGCAATAAACCCGAGTTTTCACTGAGTTCCGACTCGAATACATGTACATGGTCTTATCTCCTATTAACAAGACATAGTCAAGAAGTAAAGGCTTAATCGGAACTATTATATCCAATCCTTGCAACAACAAGACTTAATCAAGAAGTAAAATATTAATCGGAGCTCTTATAGCCAAACTGAGTATAAAAAGCTCGAATCTAATCAATAAACCAGAGTTTTAATAGAGTTTCAACTCGAATAGATATAACGTGGTCTTATCTCCTATTAACAAGACTTAGTCAAGAATAAAAGCTTAATCGGAGCTATTATAGCGAATACTTGCTACAACAAGACTTGATCAAGAAAGAAAATATTACTCGGAGCTATTATAGCGAATTCTGAGTAAAAAAGGCTCGAATCTAGTCAATAAACTTAAGTTTTCATAGAGTTCCAACTTGAATGCATGTAACTGGTTTTATGTCCTATTAACAAGACTTAATCAAGAAGTAAAGGCTTAATCGGAGCTATTATAGCGAATTCTTGCTACAACCAGACTTAATCAAGAAAGAAAAGATTAATCTGAGGTTTCATAGATAATTCTGAGTACAAAAGGCTTGAGTCTAATCAATAAACCCGAGTTTTCATAGAGTTCCGACTCGAATGCATGTAATGTGGTCTTATCTCCTATTAACAAGACTTATCAAGAAGTAAAGGCTTAATCGGAGCTATTATAGCGACTCCTTGCTACAACAAGACCTAATCAAGAAGTAAAAGATTAAACGGAGCCCTTATAGCCAATGTGAGTATAAATGGCTCGAATCTAATCAATAAACAAGAGTTTTCATAGAGTTGCAACTCGAATGCATGTAACATGGTCTTATCTCCTATTAACAAGACTTAGTCAAGAAGTAAAGGCTTAATTAGAGTTATTATAGTGAATCCTTGCTATAACAAGATTTAATCAAGAAAAATAAGATTATTCGGAGCTTTTATAGCCAATTCTGAGTACAAAAGGCTCGAGTCTAATCAATAAACCTGAGTTTTCATAGAGTTCCGACTCGAATGCATGTAACGTGGTCTTATCTCCTATTAACAAGACTTATCAAGAAGTAAAGGCTTAATCAGAGCTATTATAGCGACTCCTTGCTACAACAAGATCTAATCAAGAAGTAAAAGATTAAACGGAGCTCTTATAGCCAATCTGAGTATAAATGGCTCGAATCTAATCAATAAACTAGAGTTTTCATAGAGTTCCAACTCGAATGCATATAACTTTGTCTTATATCCTATTAACAAGACTCATTCAAGAAGTAAAGGCTTAAGCGGAGCTATTATAGCGAATCCTTGCTACAACAAGGCTTAATCAAGAAAGAAAAGATTAATCGGAGCTCTTATAGCCAATTCTGAGTACAAAAGGATCGAATCTAATCAATAAACCAGAGTTTTCATAGAGTTCTGACTCGAATGCATGTAACATGGTCTTATCTCCTATTAACAAGACTTATCAAGAAGTAAAGGCTTAATCGGAGCTATTATAGCGACTCCTTGCTACAACAAGACCTAATCAAGAAGTAAAATATTAAACGGAGCCCAATCTGAGTATAAATGACTCGAATCTAATCAATAAACAAGAGTTTTCATAGAGTTGCAACTCGAATGCATGTAACGTGGTCTTATCTTCTATTAACAAGACTTAGTCAAGATGTAAAGACTTAATTGGAGTTATTATAGTGAATCCTTGCTACAACAAGATTTAATCAAGAAAAAAAAGATTATTTGGAGCTTTTATAGCCAATTTTGAGTACAAAAGGCTCGAGTCTAATCAATAAACCCGAGTTTTCATAGAGTTCCAACTCGAATGCATGTAACGTGGTCTTATCTCCTATTAACAAGACTAATCAAGAAGTAAAGGCTTAATCAGAGCTATTATAGCGACTCCTTGCTACAACAAGACCTAATCAAGAAGTAAAAGATTAAATGGAGCTCTTATAGCCAATCTGAGTATAAATGGCTCGAATCTAATCAATAAACTAAAGTTTTCATAGAGTTCCAACTCGAATGCATGTAACATGGTCTTATCTCCTATTAACAAGACTTAGTCAAGAAGTAAAGGTTTAAGTGGAGCTATTATAGCGAATCCGCCATCGATTAGACGGCTAGATCACTTTCGCTACAACAAGACTTAATCAAGAAAGAAAAGATTAATCGGAGCTCTTATAGCTAATTCTGAGTACAAGAGGCTCCAATCTAAACAATAAACCAGTGTTTTCATAGAGTTCCAACTCGAATGCATGTAACATGGTCTTATCTCCTATTAAAAAGACTTACTCAAGAAGTAAAGGCTTAATCGGAGCTATTATAGCGAATCCTTGCTACAACAAGACTTAATCAAGAAAGAAAAGATTTATCGGAGCTCTTATAGCCAATTCTGAGTACAAAAGGCTCGAATCTAATCAGTAAATCCGAGTTTTCATAGAGTTCCGACTCAAATAAATGTAACATGGTCTTATATCCTATTAACAAGACTCAATCAAGAAGTAAAGGCTTAATCGGAGCTATTAGATACAATCCTTGCTACAACGAGACTTAATCAAGAAATAAAAGAATAATCGGAGTCGTTATAACCAATTCTGAATACAAAAGGCTCGAATATAAGCAATAAACCCGAGTTTTCACAGAGTTCCGACTCGAATACATGTACATGGTCTTATCTCCTATTAACAAGACATAGTCAAGAAGTAAAGGCTTAATCGGAACTATTATATCCAATCCTTGCAACAACAAGACTTAATCAAGAAGTAAAATATTAATCGGAGCTGTTATAGCCAAACTGAGTATAAAAAGCTCGAATCTAATCAATAAACCAGAGTTTTAATAGAGTTTCAACTTGAATAGATATAACGCGGTCTTATCTCCTATTAACAAGACTTAGTCAAGAATAAAGGCTTAATCGAAGCTATTATAGCGAATACTTGCTACAACAAGACTTGATCAAGAAAGAAAAGATTACTCGGAGCTATTATAGCGAATTCTGATTAAAAAAGGCTCGAATCTAGTCAATAAACTTAAGTTTTCATAGAGTTCTAACTTGAATGCATGTAACTGGTTTGATGTCCTATTAACAAGACTTAATCAAGAAGTAAAGGCTTAATCGGAGCTATTATAGCGAATCCTTGCTACAACCAGACTTAATCAAGAAAGAAAAGATTAATCTGAGGTTTCATAGATAATTCTGAGTACAAAAGGCTCGAGTCTAATCAATAAACCCGAGTTTTCATAGAGTTCCGACTCGAATGCATGTAACGTGGTCTTATCTCCTATTAACAAGACTTATCAAGAAGTAAAGGCTTAATCGGAGCTATTATAGCGACTCCTTGCTACAGCAAGACCTAATCAAGAAGTAAAAGATTAAACGGAGCCCTTATAGCCAATCTGAGTATAAATGGCTAGAATCTAATCAATAAACAAGAGTTTTCATAGAGTTGCAACTCGAATGCATGTAACATGGTCTTATCTCCTATTAACAAGACTTAGTCAAGAAGTAAAGGCTTAATTGGAGTTATTATAGTGAATCCTTGCTACAACAAGATTTAATCAAGAAAAAAAGATTATTCGGAGCTTTTATAGCCAATTCTGAGTACAAAAGGCTCGAGTCTAATCAATAAACCTGAGTTTTCATAGAGTTCCGACTCGAATGCATGTAACGTGGTCTTATCTCCTATTAACAAGACTTATCAAGAAGTAAAGGCTTAATCAGAGCTATTATAGCGACTCCTTGCTACAACAAGACCTAATCAAGAAGTAAAAGATTAAACGGAGCTCTTATAGCCAATCTGAGTATAAATGGCTCGAATCTAATCAATAAACTAGAGTTTTCATAGAGTTCCAACTCGAATGCATATAACTTTGTCTTATATCCTATTAACAAGACTTATTCAAGAAGTAAAGGCTTAAGCGGAGCTATTATAGCGAATCCTTGCTACAACAAGACTTAATCAAGAAAGAAAAGATTAATCGGAGCTCTTATAGCCAATTCTGAGTACAAAAGGATCGAATCTAATCAATAAACCAGAGTTTTCATAGATTTCTGACTCGAATGCATGTAACATGTTCTTATCTCCTATTAACAAGACTTATCAAGAAGTAAAGGCTTAATCGGAGCTATTATAGCGACTCCTTACTACAACAAGACCTAATCAAGAAGTAAAATATTAAACGGAGCCCAATCTGAGTATAAATGACTCGAATCTAATCAATAAACAAGAGTTTTCATAGAGTTGCAACTCGAATGCATGTAACGTGGTCTTATCTTCTATTAACAAGACTTAGTCAAGATGTAAAGACTTAATTGGAGTTATTATAGTGAATCCTTGCTACAACAAGATTTAATCAAGAAAAAAAAGATTATTTGGAGCTTTTATAGCCAATTTTGAGTACAAAGGCTCGAGTCTAATCAATAAACCCGAGTTTTCATAGAGTTCCAACTCGAATGCATGTAACGTGGTCTTATCTCCTATTAACAAGACTAATCAAGAAGTAAAGGCTTAATCAGAGCTATTATAGCGACTCCTTGCTACAACAAGACCTAATCAAGAAGTAAAAGATTAAATGGAGCTCTTATAGCCAATCTGAGTATAAATGGCTCGAATCTAATCAATAAACTAAAGTTTTCATAGAGTTCCAACTCGAATGCATGTAACATGGTCTTATCTCCTATTAACAAGACTTAGTCAAGAAGTAAAGGCTTAAGTGGAGCTATTATAGCGAATCCGCCATTGATTAGACGGCTAGCTCACTTTCGCTACAACAAGACTTAATCAAGAAAGAAAAGATTAATCGGAGCTCTTATAACCAATTCTGAGTACAAGAGGCTCCAATCGAAACAATAAACTAGTGTTTTCATAGAGTTCCAACTCGAATGCATGTAACATGGTCTTATCTCCTATTAACAAGACTTAGTCAAGAAGTAAAGGCTTAATCGGAGCTATTATAGCGAATCCTTGCTACAACAAGACTTAATCAAGAAAGAAAATATTTATCGGAGCTCTTATAGCTAATTCTGAGTTTAAAAGGCTCGAATCTAATCAGTAAACCGGAGTTTTCATAGAGTTCCGACTCAAATGAATGTAACATGGTCTTATATCCTATTAACAAGACTTAATCAAGAAGTAAAGGCTTAATCGGAGCTATTAGATCCAATCCTTGCTACAACAAGACTTAATCAAGAAATAAAAGATTAATCGGAGCTTTTATAGCCAATTTTGAATGCAAAAGGCTCGAGTCTAATCAATAAACCCGAGTTTTGATAGAGTTCCGACTCGAATGCATGTAACATGGCCTTATCTCCTATTAACAAGACTTATCAAGAAGTAAAGGCTTAATCGGAGCTATTATAGCGACTCCTTGCTACAACAAGACCTAATCAAGAAGTAAAAGATTAAACGGAGCCCTTATAGCCAATCTGAGTATAAATGGCTCGAATCTAATCAATAAACAAGAGTTTTCATAGAGTTGCAACTCGAATGCATGTTACATGGTCTTATCTCCTATTAGCAAGACTTAGTCAAGAAGTAAAGGCTTAATTGGAGTTATTATAGTGAATCCTTGCTACAACAAGATTTAATCAAGAAAAAAAGATTAATCGGAGCTTTTATAGCCAATTAAGTACAAAGGCTCGAGTCTAATCAATAAACACGAGTTTTCATAGAGTTCGACTCGAATGCATGTAACGTGGTCTTATCTCCTATTAACAAGACTTATCAAGAAGTAAAGGCGAGCTATTATAGCAACACCTTGCAACAAAAAGACCTAATCAAGAAGAAAAAGAATAAACGGAGCTCTAATATCAAAACAGATTATAAAAGGCACGAATATAATCAATAAACTAGAGTTTTCATAGAGTTCCAACTCGAATGCATGTAACTTTGTCTTATATCCTATTACCAAGACTTAGTCAAGAAGTAAAGGCTTAAGCGGAGCTATTATAGCGAATCCTTGCTACAACAAGACTTAATCAAGAAAGAAACGATTAATCGGAGCTCTTATAGCCAATTCTGAGTACAAAAGGATCAAATCTAATCAATAAACCAGAGTTTTCATAGAGTTCTGACTCGAATGCATGTAACATGGTCCTATTAACAAGACTTACCAAGAAGTAAATGCTTAATCGGAGCTATTATAGCGACTCCTTGCTACACCAAGACCTAATCAAGAAGTAAAATATTAAATGGAGCCCAATCTGAGTATAAATGGCTCGAATCTAATCAATAAACAAGAGTTTTCATAGAGTTGCAACTCGAATGCATGTAACGTGGTCTTATCTCCTATTAACAAGACTTAGTCAAGATGTAAAGATTTAATTGGAGTTATTATAGTGAATCCTTGCTACAACAAGATTTAATCAAGAAAAAAAAGATTATTCGGAGCTTTTATAGACAATTTTGAGTACAAAAGGCTCGAGTCTAATCAATAAACCCGAGTTTTCATAGAGTTCCAACTCGAATGCATGTAACGTGGTTTTATCTCCTATTAACAAGACTAATCAAGAAGTAAAGGCTTAATCAGAGCTATTATAGCGACTCCTTGCTACAACAAGACCTAATCAAGAAGTAAAAGATTAAACGGAGCTCTTATAGCCAATCTGAGTATAAATGGCTCGAATCTAATCAATAAACTAAAGTTTTCATAGAGTTCCAACTCGAATGCATATAACATGGTCTTATCTCCTATTAACAAGACTTTGTCAAGAAGTAAAGGCTTAAGTGGAGCTATTATAGCGAATCCGCCATTGATTAGACGGCTAGCTCACTTTCGCTACAACAAGACTTAATCAAGAAAGAAAAGATTAATCGGAGCTCTTATATCCAATTCTTAGTACAAAAGGCTCGAATCTAAACAATAAACCAGTGTTTTCATAGAGTTCCAACTCGAATGCATGTAACATGGTCTTATCTCCTATTAAAAAGACTTAGTCAAGAAGTAAAGGCTTAATCGGAGCTATTATAGCGAACCCTTGCTACAACAAGACTTAATCAAGAAAGAAAAGATTTATCGGAGCTCTTATAGCCAATTCTGAGTACAAAAGGCTCGAATCTAATCAGTAAATCCGAGTTTTCATAGAGTTCCGACTCAAATAAATGTAACATGGTCTTATATCCTATTAACAAGACTCAATCAAGAAGTAAAGGCTTAATCGGAGCTATTAGATACAATCCTTGCTACAACGAGACTTAATCAAGAAATAAAAGAATAATCGGAGTCGTTATAACCAATTCTGAATACAAAAGGCTCGAATATAAGCAATAAACCCGAGTTTTCACAGAGTCCCGACTCGAATATATGTACATGGTCTTATCTCCTATTAACAAGACATAGTCAAGAAGTAAAGGCTTAATCGGAACTATTATATCCAATCCTTGCAACAACAAGACTTAATCAAGAAGTAAAATATTAATCGGAGCTGTTATAGCCAAACTGAGTATAAAAAGCTCGAATCTAATCAATAAACCAGAGTTTTAATAGAGTTTCAACTTGAATAGATATAACGCGGTCTTATCTCCTATTAACAAGACTTAGTCAAGAATAAAGGCTTAATCGAAGCTATTATAGCGAATACTTGCTACAACAAGACTTGATCAAGAAAGAAAAGATTACTCGGAGCTATTATAGCGAATTCTGATTAAAAAAGGCTCGAATCTAGTCAATAAACTTAAGTTTTCATAGAGTTCTAACTTGAATGCATGTAACTGGTTTGATGTCCTATTAACAAGACTTAATCAAGAAGTAAAGGCTTAATCGGAGCTATTATAGCGAATCCTTGCTACAACCAGACTTAATCAAGAAAGAAAAGATTAATCTGAGGTTTCATAGATAATTCTGAGTACAAAAGGCTCGAGTCTAATCAATAAACCCGAGTTTTCATAGAGTTCCGACTCGAATGCATGTAACGTGGTCTTATCTCCTATTAACAAGACTTATCAAGAAGTAAAGGCTTAATCGGAGCTATTATAGCGACTCCTTGCTACAGCAAGACCTAATCAAGAAGTAAAAGATTAAACGGAGCCCTTATAGCCAATCTAAGTATAAATGGCTAGAATCTAATCAATAAACAAGAGTTTTCATAGAGTTGCAACTCGAATGCATGTAACATGGTCTTATCTCCTATTAACAAGACTTAGTCAAGAAGTAAAGGCTTAATTGGAGTTATTATAGTGAATCCTTGCTACAACAAGATTTAATCAAGAAAAAAAGATTATTCGGAGCTTTTATAGCCAATTCTGAGTACAAAAGGCTCGAGTCTAATCAATAAACCTGAGTTTTCATAGAGTTCCGACTCGAATGCATGTAACGTGGTCTTATCTCCTATTAACAAGACTTATCAAGAAGTAAAGGCTTAATCGGAGCTATTATAGTGACTCCTTGCTACAACAAGACCTAATCAAGTAAAAGATTAAACGGAGCTCTTATAGCCAATCTGAGTATAAATGGCTCGAATCTAATCAATAAACTAGAGTTTTCATAGAGTTCCAACTCGAATGCATATAACTTTGTCTTATATCCTATTAACAAGACTTATTCAAGAAGTAAAGGCTTAAGCGGAGCTATTATAGCGAATCCTTGCTACAACAAGACTTAATCAAGAAAGAAAAGATTAATCGGAGCTCTTATAGCCAATTCTGAGTACAAAAGGATCGAATCTAATCAATAAACCAGAGTTTTCATAGATTTCTGACTCGAATGCATGTAACATGTTCTTATCTCCTATTAACAAGACTTATCAAGAAGTAAAGGCTTAATCGGAGCTATTATAGCGACTCCTTACTACAACAAGACCTAATCAAGAAGTAAAATATTAAACGGAGCCCAATCTGAGTATAAATGACTCGAATCTAATCAATAAACAAGAGTTTTCATAGAGTTGCAACTCGAATGCATGTAACGTGGTCTTATCTTCTATTAACAAGACTTAGTCAAGATGTAAAGACTTAATTGGAGTTATTATAGTGAATCCTTGCTACAACAAGATTTAATCAAGAAAAAAAAGATTATTCGGAGCTTTTATAGCCAATTTTGAGTACAAAAGGCTCGAGTCTAATCAATAAACCCGAGTTTTCATAGAGTTCCAACTCGAATGCATGTAACGTGGTCTTATCTCCTATTAACAAGACTAATCAAGAAGTAAAGGCTTAATCAGAGCTATTATAGCGACTCCTTGCTACAACAAGACCTAATCAAGAAGTAAAAGATTAAATGGAGCTCTTATAGCCAATCTGAGTATAAATGGCTCGAATCTAATCAATAAACTAAAGTTTTCATAGAGTTCCAACTCGAATGCATGTAACATGGTCTTATCTCCTATTAACAAGACTTAGTCAAGAAGTAAAGGCTTAAGTGGAGCTATTATAGTGAATCCGCCATTGATTAGACGGCTAGCTCACTTTCGCTACAACAAGACTTAATCAAGAAAGAAAAGATTAATCGGAGCTCTTATAACCAATTCTGAGTACAAGAGGCTCCAATCGAAACAATAAACTAGTGTTTTCATAGAGTTCCAACTCGAATGCATGTAACATGGTCTTATCTCCTATTAACAAGACTTAGTCAAGAAGTAAAGGCTTAATCGGAGCTATTATAGCGAATCCTTGCTACAACAAGACTTAATCAAGAAAGAAAATATTTATCGGAGCTCTTATAGCTAATTCTGAGTTTAAAAGGCTCGAATCTAATCGATAAACCGGAGTTTTCATAGAGTTCCGACTCAAATGAATGTAACATGGTCTTATATCCTATTAACAAGACTTAATCAAGAAGTAAAGGCTTAATCGGAGCTATTAGATCCAATCCTTGCTACAACAAGACTTAATCAAGAAATAAAAGATTAATCGGAGCTTTTATAGCCAATTTTGAATGCAAAAGGCTCGAGTCTAATCAATAAACCCGAGTTTTGATAGAGTTCCGACTCGAATGCATGTAACATGGCCTTATCTCCTATTAACAAGACTTATCAAGAAGTAAAGGCTTAATCGGAGCTATTATAGCGACTCCTTGCTACAACAAGACCTAATCAAGAAGTAAAAGATTAAACGGAGCCCTTATAGCCAATCTGAGTATAAATGGCTCGAATCTAATCAATAAACAAGAGTTTTCATAGAGTTGCAACTCGAATGCATGTTACATGGTCTTATCTCCTATTAGCAAGACTTAGTCAAGAAGTAAAGGCTTAATTGGAGTTATTATAGTGAATCCTTGCTACAACAAGATTTAATCAAGAAAAAAAGATTAATCGGAGCTTTTATAGCCAATTCTGAGTACAAAAGGCTCGAGTCTAATCAATAAACCTGAGTTTTCATAGAGTTCTGACTCGAATGCATGTAACGTGGTCTTATCTCCTATTAACAAGACTTATCAAGAAGTAAAGGCAGAGCTATTATAGCAACTCCTTGCTACAACAAGACCTAATCAAGAAGTAAAAGATTAAACGGAGCTCTTATAGCCAATCTGAGTATAAATGGCTCGAATATAATCAATAAACTAGAGTTTTCATAGAGTTCCAACTCGAATGCATGTAACTTTGTCTTATATCCTATTACCAAGACTTAGTCAAGAAGTAAAGGCTTAAGCGGAGCTATTATAGCGAATCCTTGCTACAACAAGACTTAATCAAGAAAGAAACGATTAATCGGAGCTCTTATAGCCAATTCTGAGTACAAAAGGATCAAATCTAATCAATAAACCAGAGTTTTCATAGAGTTCTGACTCGAATGCATGTAACATGGTCCTATTAACAAGACTTACCAAGAAGTAAATGCTTAATCGGAGCTATTATAGCGACTCCTTGCTACACCAAGACCTAATCAAGAAGTAAAATATTAAATGGAGCCCAATCTGAGTATAAATGGCTCGAATCTAATCAATAAACAAGAGTTTTCATAGAGTTGCAACTCGAATGCATGTAACGTGGTCTTATCTCCTATTAACAAGACTTAGTCAAGATGTAAAGATTTAATTGGAGTTATTATAGTGAATCCTTGCTACAACAAGATTTAATCAAGAAAAAAAAGATTATTCGGAGCTTTTATAGACAATTTTGAGTACAAAAGGCTCGAGTCTAATCAATAAACCCGAGTTTTCATAGAGTTCCAACTCGAATGCATGTAACGTGGTTTTATCTCCTATTAACAAGACTAATCAAGAAGTAAAGGCTTAATCAGAGCTATTATAGCGACTCCTTGCTACAACAAGACCTAATCAAGTAAAAGATTAAACGGAGCTCTTATAGCCAATCGAGTATAAATGGCTCGAATCTAATCAATAAACTAAAGTTTTCATAGAGTTCCAACTCGAATGCATATAACATGGTCTTATCTCCTATTAACAAGACTTTGTCAAGAAGTAAAGGCTTAAGTGGAGCTATTATAGCGAATCCGCCATTGATTAGACGGCTAGCTCACTTTCGCTACAACAAGACTTAACCAAGAAAGAAAAGATTAATCGGAGCTCTTATATCCAATTCTTAGTACAAAAGGCTCGAATCTAAACAATAAACCAGTGTTTTCATAGAGTTCCAACTCGAATGCATGTAACATGGTCTTATCTCCTATTAAAAAGACTTAGTCAAGAAGTAAAGGCTTAATCGGAGCTATTATAGCGAACCCTTGCTACAACAAGACTTAATCAAGAAAGAAAAGATTTATCGGAGCTCTTATAGCCAATTCTGAGTATAAAAGGCTCGAATCTAATCAGTAAACCCGGGTTTTCATAGAGTTCCGACTCAAATGAATGTAACATGGTCTTATATCCTATTAACAAGACTTAATCAAGAAGTGAAGGCTTAATCGGAGCTATTAGATCCAATCCTTGCTACAACAAGACTTAATCAAGAAATAAAAGATTAATCGGAGCTTTTATAGCCAATTTTGAGTACAAAAGGCTCGAGTCTAATCAATAAACCCGAGTTTTCATAGAGTTCCGACTCGAATGCATGTAACATGGCCTTATCTCCTATTAACAAGACTTATCAAGAAGTAAAGGCTTAATCGGAGCTATTATAGCGACTCCTTGCTACAACAAGACCTAATCAAGAAGTAAATGATTAAATGGAGCCCTTATAGCCAATATGAGTATAAATGGCTCGAATCTAATCAATAAACAAGAGTTTTCATAGAGTTGCAACTCAAATGCATGTAACATGGTATTATCTCCGATTAACAAGACTTAGTCAAGAAGTAAAGGCTTAATTGGAGTAATTATAGCGAATCCTTGCTACAACAAGATTTAATAAAGAAAAAAAAGATTATTCGGAGGTCTTATAGCCAATTCTGAGCACAAAAGGCTCGAGCCTAATCAATAAACCCGAGTTTTCATAGAGTTCCGACTCGAATGCATGTAACGTGGTCTTATCTCCTATTAACAAGACTTATCAAGAAGTAAAGGCTTAATCAGAGCTATTATAGCGACTCCTTGCTACAACAAGACCTAATCAAGAAGTAAAAGATTAAACGGAGTTCTTATAGCCAATCTGAGTATAAATGGCTCGAATCTAATCAATAAACTAGAGTTTTCATAGAGTTACAACTCGAATGCATGTAACGTGGTCTTATATCATATTAACGAGACTTAGTCAAGAAGTAAAGGCTTAAGCGGAGCTATTATAGCGAATCCTTGCTACAACAAGACTTAATCAAGAAAGAAAATATTAATCGGAAGCCAATTCTGAGTACAAAAGACTCGAATCTAATCAATAAACCAAAGTTTTCATAGAGTTCTGACTCGAATGCATGTAACATGGTCTTATCTCCTATTAACAAGAGTTATCAAGAAGTAAAGGCTTAATCGTAGCTATTATAGCAACCCCTTGCTACAAAAAGACCTAATCAAGAAGTAAAAGATTAAACGGAGCCCAATTTGAGTATAAATGGCTCGAATCTAATCAATAAACAAGAGTTTTCATAGAGTTGCAACTCGAATGCATGTAACGTGGTCTTATCTCCTATTAACAAGACTTAGTCAAGAAGTAAATACTTAATTGGAGTTATTATAGTGAATCCATGCTACAACAAGATTTAATCAAGAAAAAAAAAGATTATTCGGAGCATTTATAGCCAATTCTGAGTACAAAAGGCTCGAGTCTAATCAATAAACCCGAGTTTTCATAGAGTTCCAACTCGAATGCATGTAACGTGGTCTTATCTCCTATTAACAAGACTTATCAAGAAGTAAAGGCTTAATCAGAGCTATTATAGCAACTCCTTGCTACAACAAGACCTAATCAAGAAGTAAAAGCATAAACGGAGCTCTTATAGCCAATCTGTGTATAAATGGCTCGAATCTAATCAATAAACTAGAGTTTTCATAGAGTTCCAACTCGAATGCATGTAACATGGTCTTATCTCCTATTAACAAGACTTAGTCAAGAAGTAAAGGCTTAAGTGGAGCTATTATAGCGAATCCGCCATTGATTAGACGGCCAGCTCACTTTCGCTACAACAAAACTTAATCAAGAAAGAAAAGATTAATCAGAGCTCTTATAGCCAATTCTGAGTACAAAAGGCTCGAATCTAAACAATAAACCAGTGTTTTCATAGAGTTCCAACTCAAATGCATGTAACATGGTCTTATCTCCTATTAACAAGACTTAGTCAAGAAGTAAAGGCTTAATCGGAGCTATTATAGCGAATCCTTGCTACAACAACACTTAATCAAGAAAGAAAAGATTTATCGGAGCTCTTATAGCCAATTCTGAGTACAAAAGGCTCGAATATAATCAGTAAACCCGAGTTTTCATAGAGTTCCGACTCAAATGAATCTAACATGGTCTTATATCCTATTAACAAGACTCAATCAAGAAGTAAAGGCTTAATCGGGGCTATTAGATACTATCCTTACTACAACGAGACTTAATCAAGAAATAAAAGAATAATCGGAGTCATTATAGCCAATTCTGAGTACAAAAGGCTCGAATATAAGTAATAAACCCGAGTTTTCACAGAGTTCCGACTAGAATGCATGTAATATGGTCTTATCTCCTATTAACAGGACTTAATCAAGAAGTAAAGGCTTAATCTGAGATATTATAGCAAATCCCTGCTACAACAAGACTTAATAAAGAAGTAAAAGATTAAAAGGAGCTGTTATAGCCAATTCTGAGTACAAAAGGCTCGAGTCTAATCAATAAATATGAGTTTTCATAGAGTTCCGACTCGAATACATGTACGTGGTCTTATCTCCTATTAACTGTAGGTCACAAGTCGTCCAGGTACAAGTCTAGAGGGGGGGTGAATAGATTTGTAGAAACTCTTAAACTCTTTTTCACGAAGAGTGAGTTTCTTCAGCTGATAGGTAAACAAATGACTTGGAGTCGTTTGTTCTTTGATATATGCGGAAGTCAGCTGATGACGAATAGAAAGCAACTAATGAAACACTTAACAATGAATGCAGCAGTTAAGGTATGACGCAATAAAACAGTAAATAACACAGGCAATTATAGTGGTCTCAGAGGTGGGGTAATCCTCTACTAATCCACTTTTCTCTAAACCAGTTGGAGATGAATTCACTATAATTCTCAACCAGTGATAAATATTACAGTGATTCAAACCACACTACAACAGCTTCCAACCAGTGGAAATCCGTGCCGTTGTACACACTTGACTGCCTTGCACCTCTTGATCCTCGATCCTCGGATGCCTTCTGATCTCTTACTTCAACCAGTGAAGTACCCCGTACTCAGGATTATAGACAAGAGTTTTTGTCTTCTCCAACTAAGAGCTTCTTTAAGTATGAACTTTTAGAACTGCTCTTTTCACGATGCTATTGATTGCTTTAGATTGCTTGATTGCTTTGATCGCTTGAATGTATGTTCGCACCGGTAGTTGCTCAGTTTCAAATCTTCGGATATATATAGGTCACGATCTCTGAGCTTTTTCCTTGTAGCCGTTGCAAATCTTTTGAACAAATCCGTCCATTGGAGGGAGACTTTTTTGTTTAATCTTTCTGAATGTTGCAAGGCTGGATTCCCATTATTTTATTTTATCTTCCGACCGTTGTGAAGACTTATGCATGTGAGTGCCGAATCTTTTGAATATAAAACGATTAAATTCTTCAAGGTGGGTCTGGATGATTTATTTAAATCAAATCTCTAGCGGGAATCACTCCAATTTGTCTCTTCACGTTGCATGTGACTTTCCGTAATACTTGACTTTTCAATGCATGCTGACGTGGACTTTGGAGTACTTGGCTGATTTCAACTAGGCTGATGAGCAGCTAACATCTCTGCAGTCTAGACCACTCTGTTGTTCACTGTTTGTGACTTATCTGATCAGGTGACTTCCCTGAGGTACCTTGGCTGCAGTCTGGTCAAACTTCTCTGATAAATTATGTTGACCAGGACTACTCTAACTCGACTCGACTGATCCTCTCTGATGAACTTAGCTGTACTCAGTACTTAGCCGATTTTTCAGCCTAACTAATTTTTTGGCCTACAGAAGATACTCATTTGGTTCTTCTTTACATTTTGCCAAGTTTTATACTTAACATATTTGGCCTATGGAAGATACTCATTTGGTTCTTCCTTACATTTTGCCAAGTAATAAACATTTGATTTCATATTAATGACATCATCAAAATCTAACAAGTATTCCTAACAAATTCCCCCTATTTTGATGATGGCAAAACTTTAAGCAAGTAATCAAATGATCAAGTCTGCACTTAAGTGCAAGACACAAACTGAAATCAGTCTAACATTGAGACAACTGAAAATTGTCATTCAACAGACTGTTATAAAACTTTCTGACTTGATTATGATTGAGTTTTACAAGAAAGTTTTTACAGGTACAGAAATAAAAAAAAATTACAAGTACAAAGAAATAAAGTCATCTGCCTCTTCCTCTGCCTCTGCGAATAGGCTGTTTGGCAGGCCTGAATGGTTTATCTCCAATTGGTCTTATCTTGACTGGAGCAAGACCATATTTCCTCTTCATAACAACAGCTGCAAAGTCTTGTTCTTGTTGGGATGAAAATCTATTCTCAAGACATAACTGCTTGATTTCTCTTTGAAGATCTAGCTCATTTAGCTCATTGTCCAGACGGGTCGGCGCTTCCTCTGCTCTGAATGAGGGAATCATAGGATAAGAATTTTGATCCTTAGCATGCTTCTTCAGAATAGCCCAGAGTTTTGGATGAGCTGCCTCCATGAAATTGATGAAGATCTGCTGTGGGGAGAGATTATCATCCTGGAGTATTTCCCAGATGTAATAGTCTCTGATGAATTTCTTCTTTGCAGTTCCCCACATGGGCAGGGCTTCATATGGTATAAAATCCTCAACATACCACAGCTCCTTTCCTTCCCATTCTAGAGTAGGCCCAAAACCTCCTCTAGTCCTCCTTTTCTTGCCTTCAGGCTGGTCAGCCTGTTCATCTGGATCCGCTCCTCCCTTCCTCTTCAGACTTGAGGGTGCTTCAATTTGAAGGACATCTTGCCTCTTCTTTGTTCTTATATCTGCCCTTATCTCTCCTTGATTACTTCCTTCCCCCTGAACTCTCTCTTCCCCCTTTTTGCCAGCATCAACAAGGGTAGTTAATTGCTGCTCCATTCTGCTCATCCAATTAGACATGCCAAATGGCATTCTGTTGTTGGTAGGGGGAGGGGCTGAGAATCTCTCTGCAGCAGTGTCGATCTTTGCATTGATTGATTGAAGGTCGGGAGTGACTGAGGCATGTGACTCTCAATTGTATCTTTGACTATCTGATCGGCTCGGTCATGGCGGGAGATATCCGAGTGATGGAGAGTGCTCTCTGAGCCTTACGCAAAAGAACCACTAGGCGCAAGCCATGCTGCGGTGATAGTCGAGAGGAGTCTTCTCTGGGTCACGACACGAGTCTTGACTAACTCCACGTCTAGGCTGGTGTACCGGGCAGGTACCATAGTCCTATCTGCAGCTTTTTGAATTGGCTCTGGCTCCGGCTCTGGCTCCTTTTCTTCTTCTTTCTCTTCCTCTTTCTCCTGATCCTCCTCCTTCTCTTCTTCTTCCTTTTCTTCAATATTTTCCTTTTCTTCCTCCTCATCCTTTTCTTTTTCATTTTCTTTTTCGGCTCCTTCATCTCCTCCATCATCATCATCATTATCATCATCATTCTCCTCTTTTTCTCCTTCATCATCATCATCCTTTTCATCATCATCCTCCTGATCTCCTTCATCTTTTTCTTGTTCTACCTCTTCTCCTTCTTCTTCTTCTCCTTCATCAGCCAACTCTTCTGTTTTCTCAATTTCTCCTGACTGTTTTTCAACTAGAGTATTTTCTCCTGTTCTTCTCTCTTATTCTTCTTCATCAACCAAATCAACAACTTCTTTATTTCCTTCTCCATCTACCTCCTCAATTCTAATTTCTTTTTCAACTTCCTCCTCCCCTGCTTCTCCAAAAGAACCATCAAAAATGCTAAGCATTATGGAATGGATAAATTGGTCCATGTTTGTTTTAAAATGGGACATGAACCAATTATCCTGGAGGATCAACACTAAGTCTGATTCTTTGCAAAAGTGAATCAGTACCTCCTCTGTGGCTTGGGGATATTCCCAACCACTAGTTCCAATGTAAGTTTGAAGGTTTGTAAATGTCAGAGTTTTGAAAAACTTCCACTCTTCAAAAATATTGACAAAAGAGTGTTTTAATGCTTGTGGCTTAACAAGCTGGAGTTGTTCAATTGATAGGTTGAAAGTATTGTTTTCTAGCAGGTTAAAGGTATAATTAGCTTCAGGGATAGAAATTATGAGACCTACTTCTTCTTCCTCGGAGATGTAGGCTGGGGGGGTGAGTACAGCCACAATCCGAGTCTCGTGGGTGCACAGGGCGGTGGTCTTCGGATGAGTTGGTGATCCGCCGAGAGGCTGGCAAGATGTTGTTGCTCTTCCTCACTAAATTGCAGTTTCCTTGGCCTCTTGGGAGTGGGTTCTGGTGATGACTGCAAGATAGAGGGTCCTTCAGGTGGTCCCCTTCTCTTAAATCATTGCTATGGGAGTGTCGTCGGACTCGGTGTCGACTCATTGCGATTGCGATATCAGTGCCAGTGCATCCGACTCTCCTGACGAATAATATCTCGGATATGGCCTCGTGTCATGTAGGTCCTTCAGCATCTGAGCTGCTCTCTTTGCGCCTCTGAATTTCCTCAGCTTCTCGTGGTCCATATGACCAAGTCTTTTGTTGGGGTGGAAGGGGTCAGTGCTTCCCTTTGCCACACCAGTCTTTTCCAAAAACCAACTTAGCTGCGTTCCAAACGCCAGCTTTGTCTTAAATCTCTTCTCATCGTCAAGCCACTCGACTTTCTTGACCTCTCGCACGAGTTGCCTGAAGATGTAATCAGCCCAGTCGATTTCTTCTTCCTGAATTAGTTCTCCCAGCACCATAAATTTTGCCGACGACAGTTGATCATAACTGCCGGCCATCCCCATGATTATTTTGTTGGTTATGTCCAACGCAAAACGGTAAACCTTTTTAAGCTCATTCCTCTTGGAAGTTAATTTCAGCTTTTCGGGCACATTCTTGTCCTTAATCGTCTTCCAGATTTCGGCAGAAGACTGTTTGAGCGCTTCGACGGCTATGCCGCGGTGCTTCATACCGAAAACTCTGCGAATCGACTCTCGCGTTATGTCGACCTGAATTCCTCCGACTGTGCTCCGAATTCCATCTTGAATCAAACAAGCTTCGTGATAGAACGCGATGACATCCTCCTTGAACAGATGTTGCGGGTTGACATCAAGGAATGGGTAGATCCCATTTGTAACACCCCAAACTAGGCGGATATTACAGTGCCGTGAATCCCCGACTGGGACCCACCAGGCGAATGAAAAGGATGAATTACACAAGATAAATGTAGTACCGAACCACATTACAACAGTAATTACTCCGATGAGGAGTTTAATTACAACACACCAGGACAATACCGAATACTAGTGTATTTTATATGAAGATAAAATACACAACACTGAATGAAACGGAGTATCAAAATGAAAATCTGCAGCGGAAAATAAAGGACAATAACATGAATAACTGAAAGATCGGGGCCCCTACTAGTATCACTAGGACTCCTCTACATAAACATGCTATTCCAGTTCTTATACCTTGCCATGACATGAAAAACAAAATCCCCAAACGGGGTCGATTACAAAGAACAACAATCCTCAAGGGTTGAAAATACACAAACATGATTTATACGAAGTTATGAAATATCCTTAGTTATGAATTACGCTGAAGAAGAGTATCATAGTACGCCCGTAATGTTACGTGCGAGTGTACAACATCCGTCCGTGTACCTAATTAGTCTCACGGTGTAACGCTTTCCGTGTGCGGTCTAATGTATTGGTGAACCCAATACAATAACCATCGTGTGCCCGACTAAAAATTCCACACAGACCACGCCCGGCCACGCAATATGAACCCGAAGGTCATATGAGCGAGAATGACCGTAATGAATATCAATGAATAAATAATAATCGACAAAGTCAAGAATGACTCACCGAGATGAGAGTAATAATGAAATGAATGAAAGCTCAACGAAAAGATTGGAACCGTCGTTCCTTATGATGAAGTAATTAATTGACAATAACAAGTTTTAATATGATTAATATAATGATGAATGAGTTATGATTATGAATGATCAACAACAAAAGGTATGAATATCCTTTTAACCGAGTAAGAATTAACTTACACAACAACAACGAAGAATGTCCGTCCCACGAACAACGTCTAACCAAGATACGGTCGCTCGAACAACCTTAATTCATTACAATTACCAACAATCCGATTAATAACGAATTAAACACGAATAAAACGAACTCAAGACGTCGATACGATTAAACCAAGTTCATCGGGGCATTATATCGAACACTTTGAGGCCAACTTTGATTGTATACAACTAAACCTCAATAATATCAACTTCAAATCCCCAAGAAGTGTTTCAAATCAACAAAACATCTCCAATACGATCAATAATCCGTTATGATTATCCGGCGTGATCATAACAACAATTAGTCGAAAATCCCCAATTCGATTCGATTTACAAGGTGTTCTTGAATAATCCCTCAATAATCCAATGAATCCTTATACAAACTCATAATCATATACATATCCCTTCATATATCATGATTATAACGTCCAAAACATCCTATTTCAACACAAAATCGAAGTCCAAGTGTTGAAGGAATTACCTCTTGATGATCCAAGTGCTTTAATCCGAAGAATACGCGTTAGATTGATTATCCGGGCTTCACGATCGAAAGGAGATGAAGAAAATCAAACACCCAAATGATTTGTGAAGGAAAAACCCTCCCTCAAGCCTTATCTCTCGGTTGAAGGTGAAGAAAATGCGAGAAAATGGTGAAATGATGAAAAAATGAATTTATAGGGGTTGGTGCTGCCGGACACGGCCGTGCCCGATCGGCACGGTCGTGTCGCACGCGGATGGCCGGCGGTTGGCGGCGATGACTCGGCCGTGTCGGATTGACACGGTCGCGGCTGAGGGCCTTCCGAAAGCGACCCGCGGCGGCTGACTTCGGCATGACTCGGCCGTGTCACGGGACACGGTGGGCGTGTCAGCGATCGTTCGAGCTTATCCGGAAGAGTGCGGCACGGGCCGTGTCGGGCGACACGGTCGAGCACAGTCGGCGAAACTCTGCATTTTCGGGGAAATGAGTGCACGCAGGCGTGTCGGACGACACGGCCAGTTCGGTCGGCAAAATCGCCAAAGCGACCATAACTCTCTCGTCAGGACTCCGATTGACTCACCGTTTGAACCATTGGAAAGCTAACTCGATGCTCTATAATATTGCAAAGATTTAGAATTTTTGGAGTTACCAAAAATTAATGGTGATCTAACAAAGTCGAACTCATATGAGGAAAGTTGAAGCGATGAACAATAACGATACTCAACTCGAAGTTTATACGAGCGGTGAACACGGTGAATGAACATGATTGATGAATGATTATAATTGAGTGAAAATACCGAGTGACAATTACGGTGATAATTCTTGAATGAAAATGAATGAATTACAAGGGTATTACATACTCCCCCTTAAAAAGAGTTTCGTCCCGAAACTAAGGGTCAAACAACTCGGGATAACCCCCGCATAATCTCCTCGGTTTCCCAAGTGGCCTCTTCGACTCCATGTCTGGACCATGAATCTTGACCAAAGGAATCGACTTATTTCTCAAGCTGTTTGATTCGCCGCTCTAATACTGCAGGGACGCTCCTCGTACGAATGATCATCTGCGATCTCGATTTCGTCGAATTGAAGTATGTGTCTTGGGTCGGCAACATACTTTCGAATCGAGAGACATGAAACACATTATGAATTCGGCTCGGGGCCGGAGGTAAAGCCAATCGATAAGCTAACTCGCCTACTCGATCCAAAATTTCAAGCGGTCCAATGAATCTCGAACTCAACTTCCCCGTTTTCCGAAGCGGGAAAAATACCTCGACTCGGGGATACCTTGACCAAGGCGTGGTCACCGTCTCGAACTCTAGTGGTCGGCGACGATTATCTGCATATGATTTACGCCGACTCGAAGTCAACATACGACTCTTGATCAAAGCTACCTTCTCCCGGCTATAAGCATATCGGGTTCGGTGCCGATTGATTCTGACAAGTCATCCCAACACAAGGGAGATCGACAACGACGACCGTACAAGGCCTCGTAAGGTGCCATCTTAATGGAAGCATGCCAACTATTATTATACGTGAACTCGATCAATGGTAGTTGGGCTTCCCAATCGTCCTTCCAATCGAGGACGCATGCCCTCAACATGTCCTCTAATGTCTGTATAGTCCTCTCTGATTGTCCGTCGGACTGAGGATGAAAGGCGGTACTGAGATTGAGCTGAGTTCCCATAGCACGGTGAACTGATTTCCAAAAATGAGATACAAATCGTCCGTCACGATCGGAAACGATACTCTTAGGAGTACCGTGCAGTCTTACTATCTCCTTGATGAACAACTGGGCCAGTCTCTTGGGACTCCACAAATCCTTGATCTCAAGGAAATGAGTTGATTTAGTTAAGCGGTCCGCGATCACTCAGATCATAACTATGCCACGATGACTCGTCGGCAATCCGTGATGAATTCCATAGAAATGTCTTCCCACTTCCATTCTGAAATAGGGAGCGGTATCAGCATACTCGCCGGTCGCTGAGGCTCCATCTTGACTTGTTGACAGGTTAAGCATCTCGAAACAAATTCTGCGACTTCTCGCTTCATATTACTCCACCAGTAATTTTGTTTCAAGTCCTTATACATCTTGCTAGACCCCGGATGAACAGAATAAGGGGTAGCATGAGCTTCTCTCAAAATCGAGTTTTTCAACTCGTCAATCGCCGGCACGCACAACCGGTTCTTAAACCTCAAAAGTCTATCCTCGTGGACCACGAATCCAGGGGCTCTCCACAGGCCACATCCTCACGAATGCGCAACAATGCCGGGTCTCAACCACGATTCTCCTGATTGCATCCTCAAGAGATGATGAAATCTCTAACATACAAAGTCACTGAACTCGTTGAAGCCGGACCTCGATCTCGGGTCTAAGGAATTCTGTTGGAGCTCCTTCGAATTGTTAAACGAGCAAGCATCTGCTCTGAATGGACTTACGACTCAAGGCGTCGGCGACAACGTTCGCCTTGCCCGAGTGGTAAAGGATCTCGATATCAAAATCTTTGATTAGTTCCAACCACCGTCCACGCCATATTTAACTCCTTGTGAGTAAATATATACTTCAACTCTTGTGATTGGTGAAGACGACAAGTGATTCCATAAAGGTATGACGCCAAAATTCCAGCGAAAACCACGGTTGCTAGCTACGGTCGTGGGTTGGATAATTAATCGGCTAATCCGGGAAACTTGGATTTACTTAACACCTTTCGGAGGTTGCCAACCTCGGATGGCCTCCGTCTTCGAGGGTCGACACGGTCTCGGCGGTGAAATTACATGCCCGAGAAAATCACCGGACATCGAACTCACAATTGGAAAGCTTACCATGAAGTTGCTCGCGTCTCAACACGTCGAGAACACGATGAAGATGTACCTCGTTTTCCTCTCGATCACGAGAATAAGCCAAAATGTCATCGATGAAGACAACAACAAAATGATCCAAAAAGTCGATGAAAACCCGATTCATTAACTCCATGAATACCGCAGTGCAATAGTTAGCCCGAACGGCTTAACTACGAACTCATAATGACCATAGCGTGTACGAAGCAGCTGTCTCGCGATATCCGACTCTCGAATCCATGGCTGGTGATATCCGGATCTTAAGTCGATCTTGGAAAATCCGAAACTCCTGAAGTTGATCTTAAAGATCATCAATACGAGATAAAGGGTACTACTCTTGATCATCACCTGTTCAACTCCTAGTAATTAATACACACACGAGGCGAGCCATCCTTCTCCTTGACAGATCCTGCGGTGTTCCTCACGGGGGCCTTGATCGGTCGGGATAACTTTCCTCGAACCATTCCTCAAGTTGAATCTTCAACTCCTGCATTCAGTCGGGCCATCCGATACGGTGCCTTCGATAAAGGAACGTGCGGCTCCAACTCACTCACGAATTCCCTTACTCTATGTGAAGGCAACGGATAACAAATGCGGAATTACATCGTCAATCGATGACAATGATACCACGAATGATTGAACATTTCGATTGCCTAGAATGGTCAATCGATAAAAGAGATACCAATAATGATTGGACAACTCGATTGCCTTAGAAAGGCGATCGATGAAGATGATATAAGGAATGATTGAATGACTCGATTGTCTAGAAAGGCCAATCGATGAGAATGATACAAAGAATGATTGAATAACTCGATTGCCTTAGAAAGGCCAATCGATGAAAATGACGCAATGAATGATTGAATAACTCGATTGTCTTAGAAAGGACAATCGATGAAAATGAAACAATGAATGATTGAATGACTCGATTGCCTTAGAAAGGCCAATCGATGAAAATGAAACAATTAATGATTGAATAGTTATTTGTGGAATTTCTTCGCTTCCGCCATAATAGAAATTCTCTTTGGAACAACGGGATTACTTCCTGAAGCACACATTCGACAACCAACGACGGAAAGATAGCGACCAAACTCTAACAAACACGAGGATAGTATCAAGGCGGTTAAACCGGCTAATACCGAAAATTACATCGTCCTAAGATAAGTTCACCACGATTAGATCCAACAACCAATCGCGGTCATTAAACTTAATTCGGTATGATTAGAAAATTCTTCCATCGTCAGTAGACCGATGGTATGAGGTCCACAAGCAATAGGACTATCCCGAAATAAGTATATTCAAGCATGATTCGAAAATGAATGAATGCGGTGTACGAGAATCAAAGGTACACACAAGTTGAAATAAAATTACAGTATACACGAAATCATTCGGGCCACCGTATCGTCGATCCTCCTCATCATATGAATGGGACTTGCCGTCCCCGAACCGGACGCTCCCGTCGATAAATACGAGCTCCAACTCTATTTGCTTCCAGTGTCTTAAGCAGCGATGACAAAGCGATCGATTAAACGCTGGTTGCTTCGGGGCTGAGATGCCGCGGAGCCGACTTGGAGTCCTTTCGGCAAAAACGGGCCTTATGCCCAAAATTCCCACAATTATAGCACGTGATAGACGGTTTGGACACTCGGTGCTGAAATGACCGGCGTTCCACAATTGAAGCAGTGATGGCAGGCGGCGCTCGGGAATGAGATCCCGCACGATTATGCGCCGTAGGAGGTCGCTCGAAGCGATAGGACCTACGAGGCTTCTTGAAGGTTGGTGACCGCCTTCGGATTGATTACGCCGTTGATTTCTTGTGACAAATGAAAGTTGTTGTTCAACACTTTCCTTACTTGGTGGCTCATACGTGAGAGTTCTCTCGATTAAACCGGTCAGTGGCGCAATGATGATTGAGCAAGCGCACATGGGTCATCATGGCTGCATAAAAGTGAGTGGATCAACCGAACATCTTACGATCGAGCGAGTCTGGGCACGATTTCCCGGCCAGTGATTATTTCTCGGGTTTCGGTCCGCACTTCTCTCCCCGTGCATCCCACATGACTCTCTCCATCTTGAAGTAGGAAGGTCGCATAATGATTATATTTCCCGCATGATTAGCACGTTATGATTATGTCATGAGATGATGAAAATGAGTATACATGCTCTAACTTAGTGATTATATGAATGATTTACTGAAGTTACATGATTATCTGATGAAATTCTTGAAATGATTATCTTGAATAACTTAACAAGATTGATAATATGATTATCAGTTGACAACTGAGTAATGAAATGAATTGAGTAATTAATGAGTTAACATGATCGTCCTGATCATAATGAATGATGATGTTTGAGGATTGTTAAATGATGAATGATGAATGAATGACTATTGCCAGAAATTATACCATGGCGTTAGAAGTCTTACAGTTCTTTCGGTCTGATTGGCTCGGCATCTGCACAGGTCACACGTGACGCGAAAGTCCAATGATACTAGTCCGATGACAATGATTTCAAATGAGACATGACTTGGAGGGTAGTATTCAAAACCACTCTCCGATACCAACTCTGTAACACCCCAAACTAGGCGGATATTACAGTGCCGTGAATCCCATCGGGACCCACCAGGCGAATGAAAAGGATGAATTACACAAGATAAATGTAGTACCGAACCACATTACAACAGTAATTACTCCGATGAGGAGTTTAATTACAACACACCAGGACAATACCGAATACTAGTGTATTTTATATGAAGATAAAATACACAACACTGAATGAAACGGAGTATCAAAATGAAAATCTGCAGCGGAAAATAAAGGACAATAACATGAATAACTGAAATAAAGGGGCCCCTAATATTATCACTAGGACTCCTCGACATCAACATTCTATTCCGTGCGTTTGCCTTGCCATGACACGAAAAACAAAATCCCCAAACGGGGTCGATTACAAAGAACAACAATACTCATGGGTTGAATATTCACTAAAATGATTTATATGAAGTTATGAAATATCCTTAGTTATGAATTCCGCTGAAGAAGAGTATCATAGTACGCACGTATTGTTATGTGCGAGTGTACAACATCCGTACGTGTACCTAATTAGTCTCACGGTGTAACGCTTTCCCGTGTGCGGTCTAATGTATTGGTGAACCCAATACAATAACCATCGTGTGCCCGACTAAAAATTCCACACGCCACGCCCGGCCACGCAATATGAACCAGAAGGTCATATGAGCGAGAATGACCGTAATGAATATCAATGAATAAATAATAATCGACAAAGTCAAGAATGACTCACCGAGATGAGAGTAATAATGAAATGAATGAAAGCTCAACGAAAAGATTGGAACCGTCGTTCCTTATGATCAAGTAATTAATTGACAATAACAAGTTTTAATATGATTAATATAATGATGAATGAGTTATGATTATGAATGATCAACAACAAAAGGTATGAATATCCTTTTAACCGAGTAAGAATTAACTTACACAACAACAACGAAGAATGTCCGTCCACGAACAACGTCCTAACCAAGATACCGGTCGCTCGAACAACCTTAATTCATTACAATTACCAACAATCCGATTAATAACGAATTAAACACGAATAAAACGAACTCAAGACGTCGATACGATTAAACCAAGTTCATCGGGGCATTATATCGAACACTTTGAGGCCAACTTTGATTGTATACAACTAAACCTCAATAATATCAACTTCAAATCCCCAAGAAGTGTTTCAAATCAACAAAACATCTCCAATACGATCAATAATCCGTTATGATTATCCGAGCGTGATCATAACAACAATTAGTCGAAAATCCCCAATTCGATTCGATTTACAAGGTGTTCTTGAATAATCCCTCAATAATCCAATGAATCCTTATACAAACTCATAATCATATACATATCCCTTCATATATCATGATTATAACGTCAAACATCCTATTTCAACACAAAATCGAAGTCCAAGTGTTGAAGGAATTACCTCTTGATGATCCAGTGCTTTAATCAGAAGAATACGCGTTAGATTGATTATCCGGGCTTCACGATCGAAAGGAGATGAAGAAAATCAAACACCCAAATGATTTGTGAAGGAAAAACCCTCCCTCAAGCCTTATCTCTCGGTTGAAGGTGAAGAAAATGCGAGAAAATGGTGAAATGATGAAAAAATGAATTTATAGGGGGTTGGCGCTGCCGGACACGGCCGTGCCGATCGGCGCGGTCGTGTCGCACGGATGGCCGACGGTTGGCAGCAGATGACTCGGCCGTGTCGGATTGACACGGTCGCGGCTGAGGGCCTCGAAGCGACGCGGCGGCTGACTTCGGCATGACTCGGCCGTGTCACGGGACACGGTGGGCGTGTCGGCGATCGTTCGAGCTTATCCGGAAAGAGTGCGGCCGCGGGCCGTGTCGGGCGACACGGTCGAGCCAGTCGGCGAAAACTCTGCATTTTCCGGACGAAATGCAGCCGCGGGCCGTGTCGGACGACACGGCCGAAGTTGGTCAGCGGTGATCGGCCAAAAGCGAAGCGACCATAACTCTCTCGTCCGGACTCCGATTGACTCACCGTTTGAACCATTGGAAAGCTAACTCGATGCTCTATAATATTGCAAAGATTTAGAATTTTTGGAGTTACCAAAAATTAATGGTGATCTAACAAAGTCGAACTCATATGAGGAAAGTTGAAACGATGAACAATAACGATACTCAACTCGAAGTTTATACGAACGGTGAACACGGTGAATGAACATGATTGATGAATGATTATAATTGAGTGAAAATACACTGAGTGACAATTACAGACTGATAATTACTGAATGAAAATGAATGAATTACAACCGGGTATTACACCATTGAGCTTCATCGCGCGGATTAGGTTGTACACATCATAATCCTTCATAATAGCTTCTAACAAACCTTCAAAATCGACGACCAGAGAGAAAATGATCTGGTCCTTGACCGCCTTCAGGTTTACGCCTTCGAAGTAGGTTGCCATTTCTGTAATCAAAAGATTTTAGTGTATTTCGGTGTTCAAGAAATTTTTTGCTCTGAAAAATCTAGGGTTTGAAAGCGTAAAGGGTAAAGTGAAAGGTCTTATTTCCTTATAAAGAAGATGAAAAGACGGATGTATTAATTTATTATATATTTGAAACGGTGGTACGCCTTTTGATATTCTTTTGAATTTCAAATTTGAATCGGTGGCCCATTTTAAAATTTGACGGTTGATTTTGATTGGCCACCGTGGAGGTCGATTTAATAAGCGATTGACGCGTGTATTAAAATTGCCACTTGGCTTAGAAAAATGTATATTTAAATGCCATTTGTTAACCAAAATTAATATAATAATATTATAACTATGGCAGATAATAATTAAATATTCAGAGGTCAGTTTAGAAAACTTAGGTGTCGATTTGTTATTTGTTGACGCTCTCTGTATCGGGTGAGTTGACTTCTACTTTGATATTACGATCGACTAGGTTGCTTTGTCCGTCCTTTGTCTTCTTGCTGCATCGGTTAGGATCGATTCTTCACCGGGTCCGTCCTTCCTCTGAAATGCTTGACTTGCTTGATACTAGATTCCCAATCTAGTAATCCAAGATCTCTGCTCGGCTCAGAAATCTTTCTTCGGCAAGGGTTTGGTGAAGATGTCGGCTATCCGGTAGTCTGTCTGACTCTTTCAACTCTAACCCTTTTGTTAAGCACATGGTCTCTGATGAAGTGGTGCTTAACATCAATGTGCTTCGTCCTTGAGTGCAAAACCGGATTGTTGGTTATTGCAATAGCACTATTGTTGTCACACCAGATTGGAACTTCGTTGGCAATGATATTATAATCCCTTAACTTTTGTCTGATCCATAGAATCGTACTGCATGACTACTGCGGCTAGGTATTACGACTCTGTGGTGGAGATAGAGTTAGAAACACGCTTCTTGCTAAACCAGGATATCGATCTGGTTCCTAGGAATTGACACGTTCCACTAGTGCTCTTCCTGTTGATTTTGCATCCTGCGAAATCCGCATCTGAGTATCCTGACAGCTCGAAATTATCATCCTTGGGATACCATAGTCCAACATTGATTGTAGACTTAAGGTATTTTATTATCCTCATGGCTGCATCCAGGTGTGATTGCTTCGGCTTGGACTGGAATCTTGCACAAACTCCAACGGCATAGGATATGTCTAGCACCTTGCGGTGAAGTGCGAAGAGATCCAATGAGTCCTCTGTAGTGGGTTGAGTCCACCGATATGCACCGCCAAATGCGCATCCAGGTGAGTACTTGTGCTCATAGGAATTCTTGCGGGCTTGGCTGATTCCATTCCATATCTCTTGATAAGATCTCTGGTATACTTTGCTTGGTTGATGAAAATTCCTTTTTCCATCTGCTTAACTTGTAGTCCGAGAAAGAAGTTAAGTTTTCCCATCATACTCATCTCAAATTCTCCTTGCATGAGGTTGGAGAATTTCTCGCATAGCTCTGGATTGGTTGATCCGAATATGATGTCATCCACATATATCTGGACTATTAATATGTGGCCTTCGTGCTCCACTCTGAATAGGGTCTTGTCCACCTTTCCTTTACAAAATCCATTTTTCTCAAGAAACACAGACAGTGTTTCATACCACGCTTTTGGTGCTTGCTTAAGTCCATACAGAGCCTTCAACAGCTTATTGACTTTGTCTCCTTTGACAAAACCTGGGGGTTGCTCTACATAGACTTATTCTTCTAGGATTCCATTTAGAAAAGCACTCTTTACATCCATCTGATAGACTTCAAAATCCTTGAATGCAGCATATGCGAGGAATAGTCTGATGGCCTCTAATCTTGCAACAGGTGCATAGGTTTCATCAAAATCTATTCCTTCACACTGTGCATAACCTTTCGCTACAAGTCTGGCCTTATTCCTAACAACAACTCCGTCTTCATCACTCTTATTTTTGTACACCCATTTGGTGCCAATAACTTTCTTGTGATCAGGTATATCAGTTAGTTCCCAAACTTTGTTTCTCTCCATCTGCTCCAATTCCTCTTGCATGGCATTAATCCACGAATAATCTTCCAAGGCTTGTTCTGTAGTTTTAGGTTCAATTTGTGACATAAAACATGAGAACATCGCCATTCCTGCTGGTAGGGTTGACTGTCTCGTCTTAACTCCATGAGTCAACTTTCCGATAATTTGCTGGATTGGGTGATCCTTGAGCCACTTGGGGATATCGTCCTCTTCTGGGTTTGTTCCCCCTGTTGGATTGCCTTGGTGAATTTCTGCATCAGCTGGGTTCTGGTCTGCAACTGGATCAGCTACCGTCTTGTCATCTGCAGGTTGGTTCTGATCTGTAGATGAGTCTTTATCAGCTACGGTTGGGTCTTCTTCAGCAGCAACTGGATCAGATAGGTTTGGTGATCCTGTCTGATCTGCAGTTGGGTCTTCAGCAGCTGCAGTTGGGTCATCAGGCTGGTCTGCAGGTGAGTCCACCATTCCAGTGTCATGTACAATGACTTCTTCAAGGGTCGATGATTTGAGCTTGTTCTCAATTAGCTCAACTTGTTTCCTGTACTCAACGGTAGATTCATCAAAAACAACATGGGGTGTTTCTTCCACAACTAAGGTTCTTTTATTAAAAACTCTATATGCCTTGCTTCTTTGGGAATATCCCATAAAGAGACCGTCATCAGTTTTAGCATCAAAGGCATTTAGTTGTGTTTTACCGTTGTTGTGGATGAAACACTTACAACTAAAAACATGAAAGTAAGCAACAGTAGGAGTTCTATTATTCCAAACCTCATAGGGAGTTTTGCCATGTCTCCCTACTATCATACTCCTGTTCTGGGTGTGACAGGATGTGTTGGCGACTTGACCCGAGAACCTTTTGGGTAGGTCCGCTGCAATCATGCACCTTCTTTGCTTCCTTGAGTTCTGTTCCTTCTTTCGGCAACACCATTCTGTGGGGCATCACATTGCGAGAGAGCTCATCTTTGGATCCCATTAAATCGTAATCGATTATCGCCTTGTTGAGAAACTCTCCTCCTCTATCGATCGATCTTGATTATGGATAGGGATTTCTCATTACGGATCCTTCTCGGCTCGGAGTAACTTGGTCAAGGTTTCACTTTTCTTATATAGGAAGATAATCCAAGTGTACCTTGAATAATCATCTACTATAACAAGTGCATGCTTTCGGCCGCTCAAAGTCCTTGGCTTAGATCCATGTGGAGTAGATCTAAGATCCTTTTTGTGAGCGTTGTAGGCTGAACTGGCTTGAACGATGCCCTGGTCTGCTTTCCTTTCTGACATGCATCACAGAGCGCTTCCTTCTTGAATGCTTCATTTGGAAGTCCTCTGACCAGCTTCTGAGAACTAATCTTGTTGATGGCTTTGAAGTTCAGGTGACATAGTCTTTTGTGCCACAACCATCCATTCTCAGCTACTGTCTTGGATAGAAAACAGGAGTTAGGTGTTCCTGTGTTCCAATCAATCATGTAGACATCTCTCCTTCTGAAACCTTGTAGCTTTACTTCTCCAGATAAGATATCTATTACCATACACTTCAAGATGGTGAATACTACTAGGTTCTTCTCGTCACAGAACTGGCTTATGCTCAGGAGGTTGTACTTGAGCCCTTTGACATAATGAACTTTGGATATCACAATATTTCCTCGGTGCAGCTCTCCAAAGCCTTTTGTTTGTCCTCTAGAGCTATCTCCAAAGGTTACATCGGGACCTCTTTCTTTGGTGTATTTGGACAGCATCTTCTTGTTCCCGGTCATATGCCTCGAGCATCCAGAATCTACAAACCATTCTTCACCTCCAAAATTTGAGCTTGTGGAGATGTGGTTGTAGTCCTTCCACCTTTTCTGCAATCAGACAAGCAGAGATTTAGGTACCCAAATCTGTGTGGGTCCTTTGGGGTTAGCTGGTTTCCTGGAGAATTGATTTCTCCTTGGATTATAGAAATTGTTATTATTATTATAACCCTCATAAGGTGTGTAAGTTCGAGGTCTAAATCTCCTGTTGGGATAGTATACCGGATATTCCTCAAAATGTTGATAGTGTGGGCCATTTCTAAATTTAGGCTGAGTCCATTTATTAAATCTTTGTGGTCTCCACACTTGTTCATTTTGGTAATTAGGATAACCTTGAGGTTTCCATCTGCCCCTCCCATTATGAAATCTGTTTTTAGGGAGTTGTTGGTAATAGTGGGCATGTTATGCAGAATTTCTTGTTTTTGCACAGGCCATTGCCTAGTCGCTGTCTAGGTGGTGCACTGGTGTAACATTGCGGCTAGACATTTGACTTAGGCATTGCTGTTTTGAATATCGGTTTATACGTAGGCTCAACGGTCGAGACAATTGTTTCTCCTTGATAAATTTTCTTTTAGAACTAGAGGAGTGTGAGGATCATATCCAAGGCACGATTTGGAATATAGTGGCCTTTTATTGGTACACAATTCTTCGGGGTTGAAGACGCCTTCAAGGAGGTTATTTCCTGCGGTGAGTTTTATTCACTGTGTCGACTTAGTAAACTCGTTTTTGGCATGAGCAAGTGCGGTGATTTTCTTTAAGTAAAATGGTTAGTCTGTTTATCTCATTTGTATTAACGTCGACTGGTTTTAAAGTCAATGCTGACTATCTCAACCTTATTTAAATCTAGGTGAGTTTTGAAATCATTTTTAATTGCCTATTCTCATCTTGCGGTGAGTCTTCTCTATTGATCTGATTTGGTGTGCGATTTGAGTGTTTCAAAATCTTTAAATAACTGATTTACCGATTCATGTAGATCCATATCTTGTGACATGGCTGAGCTATTATTTGAACCGGTGGGTTTAGAAGTTACCTCATCATCAGCTAGGTTTGCCATCAGGCAGTCATACTCCTCATCTTCATCAGAAAAGAATCCGCTGCTTGATTCGACATGCTCCTGGTCTTCTCCGATGAGGGCCTTTCTTCTATCTTCTTTTCTGCCCACCTCCTTCTTGGTTTCGTCCTTCTTGAGCTCAGGACAGTCCATTTGGATGTGTCCGGTCTTGTGACAGTTGTAGCATTCTACTTTCCAGCTTCCAGCCTTCTGGTTCCTTCTTAGATTCTCCTTATAATTTTTCTTGTATTTGGAGTAGTTCTTTCTAAAGTTGCTGAACCTTTGCATTATAAACGCCATTTCTTTCTCAAAATCTAGTGGATTTGGAGGTTTCACATCATATAGGATCTTGGCAGGGGACTCGGCTGCAAATGCAATTCCCTTCTCTGCAGGCTCAGTTGAGGATGAACTTGGAAGCTCAAACTCATAAGCCTTCAGATCAGAGAACAGCTCCTGGATCTTTATCTTATTCAGGTCCTTGGACTCTCTCATGGCCACGGCCTTCATGCTCCATTCGGGGTTGAGAGATCTGAGAACCTTTAGTGCCATTTCCCTGTTGCCATAGGTTTTGCCGAGGGAGTTGATCTCATTAATAATCTCAGTGAACCTTGTGTCCACTTGATCTATGGATTCACCATTCTTCATTTTAAAGTTGTTAAATTTTTGAATAGCAATTGACAGCTTGTTTTCCTTGATCAGCTTCGTTCCTTCACACATTAGGGCTAATGTGTCCCAGATTTCTTTGGCATTCTTACAGTTCTTGATCTTGACCATGGTGGATTTGTCAAGAGTTTGATATAACACATCTCTGGCCCGGTTATCAAGATTGGCCAGCTTTCTTTCTTCGGGAATCAGCTCTGTCCTCTTCTTAGGAATCTTCTCTGGCTTCCCTGCTGCGATCTCCTCTGCTGTGTTGTCCTTCTCAAAGATGAATGGACCGTCCTCGATGATGCACCACATGTCGTCATGAATCGAAGATAAGTGTGCCTGCATCCTTATCTTCCACAGATCATACTCGTCAACTGAAAACACAGGGAGTCTAGAGTGCATGTGTTCCATTATAAAGTGAGAGTAAAGATATATATATACGATATAGATGCAGTTCGTTAAATCAATGAACCAACCGCTCCGATACCCCTTGTCGGCCACAAGGCGTCCAGGTACCCGTCACGCGGGGGGGGGGGTGAATAGACTTGTAGAAACTCTTAAACTCTTTTTCACGAAGAGTGAGTTTCTTCAGCTGATAGGTAAACAAATGACTTGGAGTCGTTTGTTCTTTAATATATGCGGAAGTCAGCTGATGAATAATAGAAAGCAACTAATGAAACACTTAACAATGAATGCAACAGTTAAGGTATGATGCAATAAAACAGTAAATAACGCAGGCAATTATAGTGGTCTCAGAGGTGGGGTAATCCTCTACTAATCCACTTTTCTCCAAACCAGTTGGAGATGAATTCACTATAATTCTCAACCAGTGATAAATATTACAGTGATTCAAACCACACTACTGTGATTTCCAACGGTGGAAATCCGTCTTTTGTACACACTTGACGCCTTGCACCTCTTGATCCTCGATCCTCGGATGCCTTCTGATCTCTTACTTCAACCGGTGAAGTACCCGTACTCGAGATTATAGACAAGAGTTTTTGTCTTCTCCAACTAAGAGCTTCTTTAAGTATGAACTTTTAGAACTGCTCTTTTCACGATGCTATTGATTGCTTTAGATTGCTTGATTGCTTTGATCGCTTGAATGTATGTTCGCACCGGTAGTTGCTCAGTTTCAAATCTTCGGATATATATAGGTCACGATCTCTGAGCTTTTTCCTTGTAGCCATTGCAAATCTTTTGAACAAATCCGTCCGTTGGAGGGAGACTTCTTTGTTTAATCTTTACGAGCGTTGCAATTTGGATTCCCATTATTTTATTTTATCTTCCGACCATTGTGAAGACTTCTGCATGTGAGCGCCGAATCTTTTGAATATAAAACGATTAAAGTCTTCAAGGTGGGTCTGGATGATTTATTTAAATCATATCTCTAGCGGGAATCACTCCAATTTGTCTCTTCACGTTGCATGTGACTTTCCGTAACACTTGACTTTTCAACGCATGCTGACGTGGACTTTGGAGTACTTGGCTGATTTCGACTAGGCTGATGAGCAGCTAACATCTCTGCAGTCTGGACCTCTCTGCTGTTCACTGTTTGTGACTTATCTGATCAGGTGACTTCCCTGAGGTACCTTGGCTGCAGTCTGGTCAAACTTCTCTGATAAATTATGTTGACCAGGACTACTCTGACTCAACTCGACTGATCCTCTCTGATGAACTTAGCTGTACTCAGTACTTAGCTGATTTTTTAGCCTAACTATTTTTTCGGCCTACAGAAGATACTCATTTGGTTCTTCTTTACATTTTGCCAAGTTTTATTCTTAACATATTTGGCCTATGGAAGATACTCATTTGGTTCTTCCTTACATTTTTGCCAAGTAATAAACATTTGATTTCATATTAATGACATCATCAAAATCTAACAAGTATTCCTAACATTAACAAGACATAGTCAAGAAGTAAAGGCTTAATCGGAACTATTATATCTAATCCTTGCAACAACAAGACTTAATCAAGAAGTAAAATATTAATCGGAGCTGTTATAGCCAAACTGAGTATAAAAAGCTCGAATCTAATCAATAAACCAGAGTTTTAATAGAGTTTCAACTCGAATTGATATAAAGTGGTCTTATCTCCTATTAACAAGACTTAGTCAAGAATAAAGGCTTAATCGGAGCTATTATAGCGAATACTTGCTACAACAAGACTTGATCAAGAAAGAAAAGATTACTCGGAGCTATTATGATACTAACACGGTTGTGCTACCAAGAGAGTTAGGAACGGTTAGAACCATCATGGACCCCACTGGTCCTATCACACGTGCACGTGCTAGGAAGTTGAGAGAACAAACGAGTGAAATGTTGAGAACGAGTGACACTAGCACCACCTCACGAAATAAACTTAATGCACGTTCCTCACCTGTTACGTTATTATCTGTTATTAACTCTTACGAAGACAACTCGGTTCCTACTCAAGAGGTTTACTGTATGACCTCGTCAAATCCTCTCCTGAAGACCCTCACACTGAGGCTGCTTGGAGTACACTGAATAAAGACTCCAAACCTAGAAGAAATCACGACCAAAGAAAAGAAGAAGACAAGCTCGTCCTTAAGCTGCCCGAATTGGAAGCGGAATTCATGTCTAAGTTTAGTGACTGTGCGACGGTGGATCTACTTGAGATTCAAGAAGGCCCGATAGTTGTTCAAATCCTAAGCCCAGATATAGCTTTGCTTGAGGGCAGCCCAGATATAGCTAAAAACAGAAAGCTTGAGGGCGGACCCCAGATATTGCCTAAATAATGGCATGAGGGCGTCTTTGTCGTATTTCCTGAAAATGAGAGTTAAGTCATAAAAAAACTCGAAAAGAGAAATACTCTATAAAAAGGATGAACAAACCGAAGGTCGATTTGATGATTAAGGAAAATCCATCCTAGCTTGGAAATTAGACTTAGGCATGAGGAAGCTTCAAGGAAGGTGTGATGTTTGGTATTGTCTTGGAAAAGGGGACTTCAGAATGTGAAAGTTTCAAAGTGAACTTGAGGATTGTGAAGACCAAGACCTTTTCAAGATTTCTTTATTAACTTTATAGTTAAGTTGTTGTTAGTTTATTCCCTTTTAATCCAGTCCCATGTGTAGCCGCCCTGCATTGTCTTAAAAAGTAGGGACACTTGATTTTATTTCCTTAGTTTAATATATCAGAGATAATATAGTTTGTTTTGTACTCTCCTATAAAAGGAGACCTTTAGGTAACGAGAAAAAAAATCAACCTTTGAAATCATAAAAATATTTCGGCCTTGTGCTAGAATCAGAGCTGTTGCTCGAATTTTCTTGAGTATTATTCTTATAATTCTCACTTCTACATTCTTACAATTTTAGTTCATAAAATTGTTAAGTCTTAATCACAAAAACTTGAGTTCTTAGAATAATTCCAAACGTTTCTTTAGAACAGGATTCTAAGGGGATTATAGTAATTAATTCTAAGGGTTTCAAGTGCCCTCATCATTTCCGTATCCATTGTTGCTGTACCGAAATACAGTCCATTGTTGTTGTACCGTAATACAATCTATTGCGCTATACCGAAGTACCATACTGAAGTGAAGTCCATTGTTACTATAACGGAGTACTGTCCAAATATTGTTGTACCGACGTACGATCGACTCTCGCTGAATCAAAGTGCAATCGATTCTGACTGTATCAAAGTGGTGTCCGAATAGTGCTGTATCGAAGTGTATCGAAGTGCTGTCCAAACATTGCTGTATCGAAGTGCTGTTGTATCGAAGTGTTGTCCGCTATTGTTATTTGCTGTTTGTTGTTCCTTTGCTTCCGCTCGAGAACTTATACTTCTGCTTCACCCAACCACGATTCACAACAGTTCCTGTATTGGTAACACTGTTGGGTATCGAACGGCATCATTTGGCATCGGAGCATGGTTTTGTCGTTCCTTTCTTATCGTTATATATATATATATATATTTTGTGATTCGCATTGGAGTTAAGTTGTTGTGTTTTAAGTAAGCTACTCGATACTTGCTTACTGTTTCGAATCACTTAGTACCATGATGACAGGATCAAGAAACTCGAAGGATGGAGAAACTCCAGCCCCTAGACGAGCTGGGAAGGATCCCGTAGATGAGGAAGAGGTTTTAAGCGACGACCCAGTTACTAATAAAATCCAAAGCTTCCGTGATGTGCAATTCCAACTCGAGGGCCTGACATCCTACATACGAAGGATGGAAAACGTGATATTGGAAATGAGAGAAGAGCTGAAATCCCATAGAACGTCACCAACTCCCGAACCTACTATTAGAAACAGGGAGGATCGAGAGAGAAAACCCACGATGGGAGGAAGGGATTCATGGTATAGAGGTAGAGAAAGGGGCAGAGTTAGGGCGGCCCCTCCACCACCCGAATACTATCTGGAAGATGAATATGACGAGTACTTTGAGGATGACAGACATCCTAGGATCGACCAAGAACCTAGAGAACAACGAGTACGGGTAGATGATAACTTAAGTAGTGTTAAGTTCTCCATACCACCTTTTGAAGGCAAATCTGATCCCGAAACTTATTTTGAATGGGTTAGGAAGGTCGAGGGACAATTTGAGTGTCGAAATTTTTCTGATCTTAAGAAGGTTAAGATAGCCACTGTAGATTTCACCGGGTATGCTCTTATATGGTGAGATCATGTAGTTCAACTTAAGCACCGACGTGGGGAAAGACCCATAGATACATGGGAAGAACTGAAGCGAGTGATGAAGGAAAGATTTGTTCCTAGCTATTACATGAGGGACCTTAGGTATAGTCTCCAAACTTTAAGGCAAGGAAATAAGTCAGTAGACGATTAATATAAGGAGATGGAAACAGGACTGATTAGGTGTCGTATAGAGGAGGACCACGATAGTACCATGACTAGGTTCTTAGCCGGACTTAATGTTGAGATTAGGGACCAATTAGAGCTCATGACTATCCATGACTTAGAAGAAATGGTGCACATATCTAGGAAAATAGAAACCCAAGTTCGGAGGCGCCAAACTAGGAAGAACCCCACTCCTAGTATCCCATGGAAACCGAGACAGCCCACTAACCATAAGGAAGACCCAAAACCGTCGGTCACTAGGGTCCAGACATCCCCTAATCCGCCAACTAAGTCCCAACCTTCACCAAATTCCAAACCTCAACCTAGGACACATGAGATTCGATGCTATAAGTGTCAAGGTATAGGTCACATAGCCCCAACTGTCCAAATAAGCGATTTGTAGTCATTAAGTCAGGGTAAATAGCGACTGAAAGTGAGAGTGAAGAGGAGATTAAGAATGAGGATAGTGGAGAAGAGATAGAAGAATGTAATGAAGAGATCTTAGAAGGGAAGATTAATGTAGTGCTCAGAATGTCCTTGTCAGCTAAGGTAGTGGAAGATGAGGATAGCCAGAGGGAGAACTTGTTTCAGTGTAGGTGCTACATTAAGGAGAACCTCTGTAGTATGATCATAGATGGGGGTAGTTGTGTCAATGTCGTTAGTACAACCTTGGTGCAGAAACTAGAACTTAAAACCGAAAGACACCCTAAACCTTATAAGTTGATGTGGATGAATAATGCTGGGGAACTGAAAGTAGTGAGTAGATGCACCGTACCCTTTAAAATATGTAGATATGATGACGAAGTAGTTTGCGACGTCGCCCCTATGCATGCCACCCAGATCCTTTTAGGAAGACCATAGCAGTACGACCGCAAAGTTACTCATGATAGGTTTTCGAACAAGTATTCCTTCATTTTTGGAAAGAAGAAATTTAACCTATCACCTATGACCCCTAAGCAAATCCTTGAAGATCAGAGGATATTAGAACAAGCACTGAGAGAAAGCGAAAAAAGGGGGAAGGAAAAGAAAGCAGTCATGGCGATCCCTAATGGGATAAAAACCGTCGCCCTTTGTAGGTCTAGTGAAGTTAAACGGGCCTTGCTCGCAAGACGGCCTGTGGTTCTATTACTATTTCGTCACGTATTGCTTAATGTTCCATCAACTCCTGATACTACTGACCCATTGATTGTCTCTTTATTGCAGGAGTTTGAAGACGTGTTTCCTGAGGAGACCCCACCCGGATTGCTGTCCGTTCGAGGCATCGAGCACTGTATCGACTTTGTTCCAGGATCCTAAATACCAAACCGTCCTGCATACCGAAGTAACCCCGAAGAGACTAAAGAGATGCAAAGGCAAGTGGATGAACTACTAGCAAAGGGACATGTGAGAGAGAGTATGAGTCCTTGTGCAGTTCCGGTATTGCTAGTACCAAAGAAAGATGGCTCGTGGAGGATATGCATAGACTGTCGTGCAATAAACAACATTACGGTGAAATATCGACATCCCATCCCTAGACTTGACGATATGTTAGATGAATTATATGGTTCCACAATGTTTTCAAAAATTTATTTAAGAAGTGGGTACCATCAGATTCAAATGAAAGAGGGAGACGAGTGGAAAATGGTGTTTAAAACTAAACATGGTTTGTATGAGTGGTTAGTTATGCCATTTGGGCTCACTAACGCACCAAGAACATTTATGAGGGTAATGAATCATGTTCTACGTGCTTTTATTGGGAAGTTTGTTGTTGTATACTTTGATGATATCCTAATATATAGCAAAGGTTTGAATGAACATATCAAGCATTTGAAGGAGGTGTTGCTTGTGCTTAGAAAGGAACACTTGTTTGCTAACATTCAAAAATGCAACTTTGGCACCGAGAAATTGGCTTTCCTTGGTTTCATTGTTAGTTCCCAGGGGATACAGGTCGATGAAGAGAAAGTGAGGGCAATTAGAGAATGGGACAGCCCCAAAAATGTGAGCAAAGTCCGAAGCTTCCACGGCTTGGCAAGCTTCTATCGCCGGTTTGTGCCCAACTTTAGTACTATAGCCGCCCCTTTGACAGAGGTAATCAAGAAGAATGTTGGATTCAAGTGGGAACAAGAACAAGAGACGGCCTTCAAGGCCTTGAAAGAAAAACTGACAAATGCCCCCTGCTAGCCCTGCCGAATTTTGCTAAGTCTTTTGAGATCGAGTGTGATGCATCCGGTACAGGTATAGGAGTTGTTTTGATGCAAGAAGGTAGGTCGATTGCCTACTTCAGTGAGAAGTTGGGAGGAGCTTTGCTGAATAATCCAACTTACGACAAGGAACTATATGCCTTGGTTCGAGCACTCGAGACTTGGCAACATTACTTATGGCCCAAAGAGTTCGTGATACACACTGATCACGAGTCCTTGAAACATCTGAAGGGACAACAAAAGTTGAATAGAAGGCATGCTCGATGGATGGAGTTCATAGAGACGTTCCCATACATAATCAAGTACAAACGGGGAAAAGAGAACGTCGTTGCTGATGCTCTCTCTCGCAGGTATACCTTTCTGACTACTTTAGAATCGAAAATACTTGGTTTTGAATTGATTAAAAATTTGTACGAGAAAGACATTGATTTTGGCGAAATTTTCATTACTTGTGAGAAGTCTGGAGTAAATAAGTACTATAAGAGTGATGGTTTTCTGTTTAGGGAAAATAAGTTATGCATACCTACTAGCTCTATACGTGAACTATTATTACTCGAATCACATGGGGAAGGGTTGATGGGTCATTTTGGCATTGATAAAACCTTGTCTGTCTTGCAAGAACATTTCTATTGGCCGGGTATGAAACGAGATGTCATTCGTATTTGTGGTCGCTGTATCGATTTTAAAATGGCTAAAAGTCGAGTTCAACCCCACGGTTTGTACACCCCACTCCCCATTCCAAATACTCCTTGGACTGATATATCGATGGATTTCATGCTGGGATTGCCTAGAAACCGGTATGGGAGGGATTCTATATTTGTTGTGGTTGATAGGTTTTAAAAAATAGCACATTTCATAGCTTGCCACAAAACTGATGATGCGTCTCACGTGGCTAATCTTTTCTTTAGAGAGATCGTTCGTTTACATGGAATGCCTAGGACTATAGTTTCTGATCGCGATGCTAAGTTCCTAAGTTATTTTTAGAAAACCATATGGGCTAAATTAGGCACAAAGCTTCTATTTTCTACCACTTTCACCCACAAACTGATGGGCAATCCGAAGTAGTAAATAGAACTCTTTCTACTTTATTAAGGGTTATAATAAAAACAAACATTAAAACTTGGGAAGAATGTTTGCCGCATGTTGAGTTTGCTTATAACCGAACAATGCATTCTGCTTCTCAATTTTCTCCTTTTGAGATTGTTTATGGATTTAATCCTTTGACCCCACTTGATCTTGTGCCTTTGCCTGTGACTGAAAGAATTAGTACAGATGGGAAGAGGAAAGCCGAGCTAGTTAAGCAACTCCATGAGAAAGCAAGAGCTAACATTAAAAGGCGTACTAAGCAGCATGTTGAGCGCGCCAACCGAGGGAGAAAGGAAGTGGTCTTTGAACCTGGAGATTGGGTTTGGTTACATCTGAGGAAGGAAAGGTTTCCTATACAAACGAGATCAAAATTGCTGCCAAGAAGAGATGGTCCTTTCATGATCTTGGAGAGGATAAATAATAATGCTTATAAACTAGACTTACTAGGAGAATACAATGTATCTGCTACTTTTAATGTTTCTGATTTGTCTTTGTTTGAAGCAGGTGACCTCGCGGATCTGAGGACAGATCCTCCTAAAGAGGGAGGGGATGATACAAACACAGTTGTGCTACCAAGAGAGTTAGGAACGGTTGGAACCGTCATGGACCCCACTGGTCCTATCACATGTGGACGTGCTAGGAAGTTGAGAGAACAAACGAGTAAAATGTTGAGAACGAGTGACACTAGCACCACCTCACGAAATAAACTTAATGCACGTTCCTCACCTGTTACCTTATTATCTGTTATTAACTCTTACGAAGACAACTCGGTTCCTACTCAAGAGGTTTACTGTATGACCTCGATCAAATCCTCTCTTGAAGACCCTCACACTGAGGCTGCTTGGAGTACACTGAATAAAGACTCCGAACCTAGAAGAAATCACGAGCAAAGAAAAGAAGAAGACAAGCTCGTCCTTAAGCTGTCCGAATTGGAAGCGGAATTCATGTCTAAGTTTAGTGACTGTGCGTGTAACACCCCAAACTAGGCGGATATTACAGTGCCGTGGACCCCCGACTGGGACCCACCAGGCTAATGAAAATGAATGAATTACACAGGGTAAATGTAGTACCGAACCACATTACAACATCAATTACTCCGATGAGGAGTTTCATACAACACACCCAGGATAATACAGAATACATGTATATTTTATATGGAGATAAAATATACAACACTGAGTGAAATGAGTATTCAAGCGGAATGTCTGCAGCGGAATAAATGGCGAAAACATAAATGACTGAAAAGACTGGGGGGCCCTACTAGTATCATTGGGACTCCTCGCCTTTGACGTGCTCTCCCCGTGCTTTTGCTTTGCCATGACCTGAAAAACAATATCCCCCAACGGGGTCAGTTACACAGAACAACAATCCTCAAGGGTTGAAAATACACAATCATGATATATATGAAATTATGAAATATCCTGTCGAAACATACGCAATCAAACATGCTATATGAATCAACTAACGGTATGGCTCAAAGGAATGGCGCCACACTACGTCCGGGATGGAAATGTGTCCGTGTACAAGCCACTAACGAGTATCGATCGAATACACGTGTGGTCTTGTACCTAATCAGTCTCACGAAGCCATCAACTCGTGTGCACAGTCCAATGTGAGGCCACCAACCAACACACGACTTAAATGTGCCCAACATGAAAATCCTACACATACCAACCGGCATGCCAGTGCGACCCAGAATGCCACGATATAACAAAAGTGACATCAAAATCAATAATGACTCACCGAGATGAAATGACAGTGAAATGAATGATTGCTCAATGAAATAATTGGAACCGTCGTTCCTCGTGAATGAAGTAATGAAGTGACAATTACAAGTTTCAATACGGTTAGTACTTTAGGAATGAATTATGATTATGAATGAACAACAACGAAAGGAATGAATATCCTTTTAACTGAGTAAGAATTAACTTACACAACACCGATGAAGAATGTCCGTCCACGAACAACGTCCTAAATGAAATGTCGGTCGCTCGAACAACCTTGAATAACACAATTACCAATAATTCGATCATTACGCGAATCAAATACGATCATAACCGACTCAAACGTCGATACAACAATATCCAAACTCGAATATATCGAAACCAACTCCAAGATGAGTATTCCAAACCATCAAAACACTTTCAATGATATCAATAATCCCATAGAAATCCACAATTCAATATTACAACAACGTCAATCGGAAATCCCCAAATTAACCGAAGTCAACCCCAAGGGTTCTTGATATAAATCCCCAAAATAGTCATTAAATCCGTAGGAATATATTTATCCAAGATAGATAATCCATATCTAACATATTCCAACAACAATCCAAGCTTACACGAAGAAAATCGGAAGGAAAACCCAAAAATCCGAGTTCCTAGATCCAAGAGATTAATACCTTTGATTTGATGTGATGAAGATGATGAAATGATGATTAATCTGAATGATGAGCTTGAAGATGATGATTGATGATTACACCTCGAAGAATACTCTCCAAATCGCCCGAAATCGCCCAAAACCGCCAAAGGAGTGAAGTGAGATGAAGAAATGACGAAATGGACTGCACTGTCCTATTTATAGTTACTCCAGTTTAGCGTGCGCTAGCTCTTCTGCGTAGCGTGCGCTAACGGGTATTTTGGGTAGTCCAGTACCCACTGTCCGGAAACGATAGCGCGCGCTACGTACCTTTTTGTAGCGTGCGCTACGGCTATACACTTAGCGTGTGCTAACCCCAAAATGTTAGCGTGCGCTAACGAATTATCTGATGCCCAAAATGTTAGCGTGCGCTACTTTCTGTCCTGTGATCTGATCTCGGTAGCGTGCGCTACAACCAAAGATTAGCGTGCGCTACTACACCGTTTGCGTATGCTAAAAACCACTCTTAGCGTGCGCTATGAATAAATTCAATTCAGTCCAGTAGCCACTGGACTCAACCTGATCCGACCTTAGCGCGCGCTACACCGACTGCATAGCGTGCGCTACTCCGGCTCACTAGTGCGCGCTACTTACCATTCGTAGTGTGCGCTACAATCCCAACTGCAGTCTAGTGCCTTCTGGACTGCCTGCTCAACTACACTAGCGTGCGCTAGTGTTGAGAGGTGGCGTGCGCTACCAGTACTCAATTAGCGCACGCTAAAGAGAGTACGTAGTGTGCGCTACTCCTCACACACAGCACACTATGAAATGACAATGATGGTAAACACCGCACGATTCTCCAACTAGATTGATGATGAATGATGATACAATTACTCTGAAGGATGAATACAATGATTGAATATGAGTGACAAATGATCATAAATGAGTGAAAAATACTGAGTGACAATTACTGAATGATAAATACTGAATGATAATGACTGAATTACAACCAGGTATTACAGTGCGACGGTGGATCTACTTGAGATTCAAGAAGGCCCGATAGTTGTTCAAATCCTAAGCCCAGATATAGCTTTGCTTGAGGGCAACCCAGATATAGCTAAAAACAGAAAGCTTGAGGGCGGACCCCAGATATTGCCTAAATAATGGCATGAGGGCGTCTTTGTCGTATTTCCTGAAAATGAGAGTTAAATCATAAGAAAACTCAAAAAGAGAAATACTCTATAAAAAGGATGAACAAACCGAAGGTTGATTTGATGATTAAGGAAAATCCATCCTAGCTTGGAAATTAGACTTAGGCATGAGGAAGCTTCAAGGAAGGTGTGATGTTTGGTATTGTCTTGGAAAAGGGGACTTCAGCATGTGAAAGTTTCAAAGTGAACGTGAGGATTGTGAAGACCAAGACCTTTTCAAGATTTCTTTATTTACTTTATAGTTAAGTTGTTGTTAGTTTATTCCCTTTTAATCCAGTCCCATGTGTAGCCGCCCTGCATTGTCTTAAAAAGTAGGGACACTTGATTTTATTTCCTTAGTTTAATATGTCAGGGATAATATAGTTTGTTTTGTACTCTCCTATAAAAGGAGACCTTTAGGTAACGAGAAAAAAAAAATCAACCTTTGAAATCAAAAAGATATTTCGGCCTTGTGCTAGAATCAGAGCTGTTGCTCGAATTTTCTTGAGTATTATTCTTATAATTCTCACTTCTACATTCTTACAATTTTAGTTCATAAAATTGTTAAGTCTTAATCACATAAACTTGGGTTCTTAGAATAATTCCAAACATTTCTTTAGAACAGGATTCTAAGGAGATTATAGTAATTAACTCTAAGGGTTTGAAGTGCCCTCATCATTTCCGTATCCATTGTTGATGTACCAAAATACAGTCCATTGTTGCTGTACCGAAATACAATCCATTGCGCTGTACCGAAGTACCATACTGAAGTGAAGTCCATTGTTACTATAACGGAGTACTGTCCAAATATTGTTGTACCGACGTACGATCGACTCTCGCTGAATCAAAGTGCAATCGATTCTGACTGTATCAAAGTGGTTTCCGAATAGTGTTGTATCGAAGTCTTTGTCCAACATTCTTTGTATCGAAGTCTTCTTTGTATCGAAGTCTTTGTCATTTGTTGTTATTTGTTGTTTGTTGTTCGTTTGCTTCCGCTCGAGAACTTATACTTCCGCTTCACCCAACCACGATTCACAAGAGTTCCTGTATTGGTAACACTATTGGGTATCAAACGGCATCATATTATAGCGAATTCTGAGTAAAAAAGGCTCGAATCTAGTCAATAAACTCAAGTTTTCATAGAGTTCCAACTTGAATATATGTAACTGGTTTTATGTCCTATTAACAAGACTTAATCAAGAAGTATAGGCTCAATCGGAGCTATTATAGCGAATCCTTGCTACAACAAGACTTAATCAAGAAAGAAAAGATTAATCTGAGGTTTTATAGCTAATTCTGAGTACAAAAGGCTCGAGTCTAATCAATAAACCCGAGTTTTCATAGAGTTACGACTCGAATGCATAATGTGGTCTTATCTCCTATTAAAAAGACTTATCAAGAAGTAAAGGCTTAATCGGAGCTATTATAACGACTACTTGCTACAACAAGACTTAATCAAGAAGTAAAAGATTATACGGAGCCCTTATAGCCAATCTGAGTATAAATGGCTCGAATCTAATCAATAAACAAGAGTTTTCATAGAGTTGCAACTCGAATGCATGTAACATGGTCTTATCTCCTATTAACAAGAGTTAGTCAAGAAGTAAAGGCTTAATTGGAGTTATTATAGTGAATCCTTGCTACAACAAGATTTAATCAAGAAAAAAAAGATTATTCGGAGCTTTTATAGCCAATTCTGAGTACAAAAGGCTCGAGTCTAATCAATAAACCCGAGTTTTCATAGAGTTCCGACTATGCATGTAACGTGGTCTTATCTCCTATTAACAAGACTTATCAAGAAGTAAAGGCTTAATCATAGCTATTATAGCGACTCCTTGCAACAACAAGACCTAATCAAGAAGTAAAAGAATAAACGGAACTCTTATAGCCAATCTGAGTATAAATGGCTCGAATCTAATCAATAAACTAGAGTTTTCATAGAGTTCCAACTCGAATGCATGTAACGTTGTCTTATATCCTATTAACAAGACTTAGTCAAGAAGTAAAGGCTTAAGCGGAGCTATTATAGCGAATCCTTGCTACAACAAGACTTAATCAAGAATGAAAAGATTAATCGGAGCTCTTATAGCCAATTCTGAGTACAAAAGGATCGAATCTAATCAATAAACCAGAGTTTTCATAGAGTTCTGACTCGAGTTCATGTAACATGGTCTTATCTCCTATTAACAAGACTTATCAAGAAGTAAAGGCTTAATCGGAGCTATTATAGCGACTCCTTGCTACAACAAGACCTAATCAAGAATTGAAATATTAAACGAAGCCCAACCTGAGTATAAATGGCTAGAATCTAATCAATAAACAAGAGTTTTCATAGAGTTGCAACTCGAATGCATGTAACGTGGTCTTATCTCCTATTAACAAGACTTAGTCAAGAAGTAAAGACTTAATTGGAGTTATTATAGCGAATTCTTGCTACAACAAGATTTAATCAAGAAAAAAAAAGATTATTTGGAGCTTTTATAGCCAATTCTGAGTACAAAAGGCTCGAGTCTAATCAATAAACCCGAGTTTTCATAGAGTTCCAACTCGAATGCATGTAACGTGGCCTTATCTCCTATTAACAAGACTTATCAAGAAGTAAAGGCTTAATCGGAGCTATTATAGCGACTCCTTGCTACAACAAGACCTAATCAAGAAGTAAAAGATTAAACGGAGCCCTTATAGCCAATCTGAGTATAAATGGCTCGAATCTAATCAATGAACAAGAGTTTTCATAGAGTTGCAACTCGAATGTATGTAACATGGTCTTATCTCCTATTAGCAAGACTTAGTCAAGAAGTAAAGGCTTAAGTGGAGCTATTATAGCGAATCCGCCATTGATTAGACGGCTAGCTCACTTTCGCTACAACAAGACTTAATCAAGAAAGAAAAGATTAATCGGAGCTCTTATAGCCAATTCTGAGTACAGAAGGCTCGAATCTAAACAATAAACCAGTGTTTTCATAGAGTTCCAACTCGAATGCATGTAACATGGTCTTATCTCCTATTAACAAGACTTAGTCAAGAAGTAAAGGGTTAAGCGGAGCTATTATAGCGAATCCTTGCTACAACAAGACTTAATCAAGAAAGAAAAGATTTGTCGGAGCTCTTATAGCCAATTCTGAGTACAAAAGGCTCGAATCTAATCAGTAAACTCGAGTTTTCATAGAGTTCCGACTCAAATGAATGTAACATGGTTTTATATCCTATTAACAAGACTTAATCAAGAAGTAAAGGCTTAATCGGAGCTATTAGATACAATCCTTGCTACAACGAGACTTAATCAAGAAATAAAATAATAATCGGAGTCGTTATAACCAATTCTGAGTACAAAAGGCTCGAATATAAGCAATAAACCCGAGTTTTCACATAGTTCCAACTAGAATGCATGTAATATAGTCTTATCTCCTATTAACAAGACTTAATCAAGAAGTAAAGGCTTAATCTGAGATATTATAGCAAATCCCTGCTACAACAAGACTTAATCAAGAAGTAAAAGATTAAAAGGAGCAGTTATAGCCAATTCTGAGTACAAAAAGCTCGAGTCTAATCAATAAATCTGAGTTTTCATAGAGTTCTGACTCGAACACATGTACGTGGTCTTATCTCCTATTAACAAGACATAGTCAAGAAGTAAAGGCTTAATCGGAACTATTATATCCAATCATTGCAACAACAAGACTTAATCAAGAAGTAAAATATTAATTGGAGCTGTTATAGCAAAGCTGAGTATAAAAGGCTCGAATCAAATCAATAAACCAGAGTTTTAATAAAGTTCCAACTCGAATGGATATAATGTGGTCTTAACTCCTAATAACAAGACTTAGTCAAGAAATAAAGTCTTAATCGGAGCTATTATAGCGAATACTTGCTACAACAAGACTTGATCAAGAAAGAAAATATTACTCGGAGCTATTATTGCGAATTCTGAGTAGAAAAGGCTCGAATCTAGTCAATAAACTCAAGTTTTCATAGAGTTCCAACTCGAATGCATGTAACTGGTTTTATGTCCTACTAACGAGACTTAATCAAGAAGTAAAGGCTTAATAGGAGCTATTATAGCGAATCCTTGCTACAACAAGACTTAATCAAGAAAGAAAAGATTGATCTGAGGTTTTATAGCTAATTATGAGTACAAAAGGCTCGAGTCTAATCAATAAACCCGAGTTTTCATAGAGTTCCGACTCGAATGCATGTAACGTGGTCCTATCTCCTATTAACAAGACTTATCAATAAGTAAAGGCTTAATCAGAGCTATTATAGCGACTCCTTGCTACAGCAAGACCTAATCAAGAAGTAAAAGATTAAATGGAGCCCTTATAGCCAATCTCAGTATAAATGGCTCGAGTCTAATCAATAAACCAGAGTTTTCATACAGTTCCAACTCGAATGCATGTAACGTGGTCTTATCTCCTATTAACAAGACTTAGTCAAGAAGTAAAGGCTTAATCGGAGCTATTATAGCGAATTCTTGCTACAACAAAACTTAATCAAGAAAGAAAAGATTAATCTAAGGTTTTATAGCTAATTCTGAGTACAAAATGCTCGAGTCTAATCATTAAACCCGAGAGTTCCAACTCGAATGCAATAACGTGGTCTTATCTCATATTAACAAGACTTATCAAGAAGTAAAGGCTTAATCAGAGCTTTATGACGAATCCTTGCTACAACAAGACTTAATGAAGAAGTAAAAGATTATTCGGAGCTCTTATAGCCAATCTGAGTATAAAAGGCTCGAATCTAATTAATAAGCCATAGTATTTATAGAGTTCCAACTTGAATGCATGTAAGTGGTCTTGTCTCCTATTAACAAAACGTTTTTTTTAAACAACAGCTCTTATATCATAGCGAAAAGTTGAGGGTGGACGAGTCCCTCTACACGCCCAAGAAAAGGAGAGGATGAGTTCCTCAACACGTCCAAAAATAAGATACACATGAAGATTATGGGTAGCCGACTCCAAAACAAGGCTAAAGTTGCGAAATAACTCCCAAACTAGAAGACGATTACAGATAAAATTTCCTACTCCTAATATAGGGGTAGGACATTTTATCGAGTTTAATAAGGCCCCGGTTTTTCCCTTCAATATTGGAGATATCGTGGAAGTGAAAATCTTGACGATCACATCCTATATTAGCCAATAGGTCGGCAATGGCATTGCCCTCACGAAAAATATGTGAAAAATGGATTTCGTATTTTTCCACGAGAGCCCGAATTTTGAAAATGAAACCTTGGAGTTTCCAATGACACGAAGCTGATACGAATTCTCACTTATGATGCGAATTCGCTATCGATACAGCGGAAGGCTTTTTGACGAGCGGAAGCTATCGGCAAGAAACTGTCGGGAACTGATGACAACATTTCGCTACAGCGGTAATACAGGCTAGCGGCACGCACTCGCGATAGGAATGTATGACGGCAACTCGATACAGCAACAAGACAGGAATTTGACAAAAGTAAAGACTTGATGCAGCCTACTTCCAAACAGCAACACTCGAAACAGCACGTTTCAGGTGGACACGAATTCAATAGGAAACAAGTTCAAGGATCGAACAACACTTTATGCGAAATATCAGACAAGTATACAACTGTATCGAAAAACAAACAGAATATCGAAACAAGATATAAACAGATGTTTTTATCAAATTAGACCTATAATTTGATAAGGTGATTTCTCCTCAAGACCTATTGAGAATCAATCAGATTAATACTCGAAACGCGTCGAATAAAAACCAAGTTTTGATGAAAAGCATTCACCAGGGAAAAACACAAAGTGTTCTTATTTATTCAACAATCAATAATGATTTATTACAACTCTACTGCCACTATTTATAGGTAAAAGCAGCCTGACAAGATAAATTAAACTAATACAAGCTGAGCTTAAAATAAGAAAAGATAATAAAAAGGTTCCTCATGTCACTTGTTGACAAAAGTAAAAGCTGGGTCTTTGTCTCCAAGTTGCTTGCTGACAGCCGCCTTTTGCCAAGAATCCTGCTAGTTTTGTAAGAGAATGCTGAACATTCTTTTATTGTTTAGTTGCCACTTGAACCTCTTCCCCTCCCCAAAATGCAAGTTGTCTTTTATTTAAGTTATTCCAATTCCGACTATCAAGGTAACTCCGAGCCTCGTATCTGTTTTCTCGCCCAAGTACGTTGGAGTATGGTCGAGGTGTTTTACGTCAATTCTTACTTTGTCTTCTTCGCTTGGAGTAATCGGTTTCGTATCATTCCCTCCTTCTTTAAAAGGAATTGTCCTCAATTCCGCAACCCCATCGTCGTCAAGGTAAGGGGATAGATCACCTACGTTGAAGGTAGCATGCACTCCGTAGTCACCCGGAAGTTCTAACTTGTAAGCATTGTCATTCACCTTCGCAACTATTCTAAATGGTCCCTCAGCTCGTGGCATTAACTTGTTCTTACGCTTACTCGGGAATCGTTCCTTCCTCAAATGTAACCAAACTAAATCTCCAACCTTGAATAATCTCGGTTTTCTCTACTTGTTTGACTTCCTTTTGTACGTCTCGTTCACCTCATTTGATACGAAATTGAGTAGTCCAAATAAATAAAACGAAGCACGGATCGACATAAATGGCCTTACGACACGTCCTGCACATACAACGACATTTTTAGGCGAGAAAACGGACATAAGACGTAAAAAGAATGTCCAACCGGCCGGAAAATGTCCAACCGGCCGGAAAATATCCAGTCTGCCGGAAAAAGTCACGCCTGCCGGAAAATGCCGAGCACTGCCGGACGGACTCGACCGTGTCGTCCGGAACGGTCGAGTCTTGCTCGTCTGGAATAGCCAAGGTCGCTGTCAGCCGAACCCGACCGTGCCAGGAGACACGGTCGAGTCCTACTCGCCCACAACTACCAGAACCCACTGCCCAGACGCCTGACCGTGTTCCAGGACACGATCGAGTCCACGCCGAACGTCCCTATCGCGACGAGTCACTGTCGGACGTCCCTGTCGTGCCGCGACCGTGTCAAGCGGACACGGTCGAGTCACTGCCGACGTTCTTGTCAGCGCCGCGCCCGTGTCGAGTCCCTGCCGGCAGCCCTATATTTTATACACTTTTGTGTATTTTTGTCCTTTTTTTCTTTCTTTACTTATAGTGAGGGATTGTGTCTCCCTTTTATTTGATTTGTGTTCCCTTTTTTGTATTTTATGTTGATTTGTTTTGATTATTCAAAGATTTTATAATCTTTGAATTGTTTTTTTTTATTGTTATAGGTAGAGTTAGTTTTTTTTTCTATAAATAGGCTTTGATAAGTCTTGTAATGAGATAGTATGATGAATTTGAATGTGAAAGAATACACTTTGTGTTTCTATCCTTGGTAAATGATTTTTACCGAAACTTGATTTTTATTCGATGTGTTTTCGAGTATTAATCCGATTGATTCTCAATAGGTCTTGAGAAGAAATCACCTTATCGAATTATAGGTCTAATTCGATAAACCCTTGTTCTTGATCGTTCAAGTCTTCTTGATCGATATTATCACTTTTCCCGATATTACTTCCATTTTTCATTTGTTCGAATTTTCATTGCCATATTCGATATTACTCCCACAAAATACATCCAAAAACACCCATACTCGTAAAAGACTTCCGCTACGATATTCCTACATATACTCTGAACGATACGTATCCACTTATCCCGGATAATTCGTATCATAAGTGGTATCGGAGCCCAGGGTCATCTCCTTGGGCGATTTCTTCAACGATTTCTTGTGAAGAACTATCTCTTGACTCTAGCCATACCGATTCTGGAACTAAAATGGAGGAATTTGATTTCTTCTGGTCTCACTTGGCTACCGCCATTGATGGAGTTTTTGACAGTTCTTGTCAATGGGATGACAAAAATTTACCTGTGTCGCCACCGTCGTCTTCCCCAGTTTTGGCAGCCCTGATTGTCGCTAGTACAGCAGTACCAGATCGAGATCCAGCTTCCCATGTCTCACAACCACCATGCCACACGACCGCCGCCACGATGGACCACCAGTCATCCACCATAATCCACATCCCCACGACCATACTTCCTGAAATTCATGATTATGATGGGTCACCTATTTTTGATAAAGATGAAGAACAGTGCTATATATATCCAGTGGTTCCTGTTTATGATACCGAGCCTAAAGACGAGCCTTTCCAATATTTTGATGTGAAAGATGATTACGAGGCAATTTTCTTCATTCTTGAAATTGCATCCGGTGAGTTCAACCATGATGATAAAGGCTTTGCCTCGCAAAATAATTATCATTTTTATGTTAATCATGATAGTTATTTTGTAGGTTGCCCTTTGAAATATCCATTCATTTATCACCTCAAAGTTCTGCGCCACACTTGAACGTCCGATATTTTTGGGCTTATTATCTGTTTGGTGACTTTCTTTTATCCCTTTGGAGATGAGATCAATGCCGATTCGAGGACGAATCGCTTTAAAGGGGGAAGAAATGATACGAAATTGAGTAGTCCAAATAAAGAAAACGAAGCACGGATCGACATAAATGGCCTTACGACACGTCCTGCACATACGAAGACATTTTTAGGCGAGAAAACGGACATAAGACGTAAAAATAATGTCCAACCTGCCGGAAAATGTCCAACCGGCCGGAAAATATCCAATCTGCCGGAAAAAGTCACGCCTGCCGGAAAATGCCGAGCACTGCCGGCCAGACTCGACCGTGTCGTCCGGAATGGTCGAGTCTTGCTCGTCCGGAATAGCCAAGGTCACTGTCAGCCGACCCCGACCGTGCCAGGAGACACGGTCGAGTCCTACTCGCCCACAACTACCGAAACCCACTGCCCAGACGCCCGACCGTGTTCCAGGACACGATCGAGTCCATGCCGAACGTCCCTATCGTTCCGAGTCACTGCCGACGTCCTTGTTAGCGCCGCGCCTGTGTCGAGTCCCTGCCGGCAGCCCCATATTTTATACACTTTTATGTATTTTTGTCCTTTTTTTCTTTCTTTACTTATAGTGAGGGATTGTGTCTCCCTTTTATTTGATTTGTGTTCCCTTTTTGTATTTTATGTTGATTTGTTTTGATTATTCAAAGATTTTATAATCTTTGAATTGTTTTTTTTTATTGTTATAGGTAGAGTTAGTTTTTTTTCCCTATAAATAGGCTTTGATAAGTCTTGTAATGAGATAGTATGATGAATTTGAATGTGAAAGAATACACTTTGTGTTTCTATCCTTGGTAAATGATTTTTACCGAAACTTGATTTTTATTCGACGCGTTTTCGAGTATTAATCCGATTGATTCTCAATAGGTCTTGAGAAGAAATCACCTTATCGAATTATAGGTCTAATTCGATAAACCCTTGTTCTTGATCGATATTATCACTTTTCCCGATATTACTTCCATTTTTCATTTGTTCGAATTTTCATTGCCATATTCGATATTACTCCCACAAAATACATCCAAAAACACCCATACTCGTAAAAGACTTCCGCTACGATATTCCTACATATACTCCGAACGATACGTATCCACTTCTCCGGGATAATTCATATCATCCTTGATTCGTTCACGCACCTGTTAATGTAATTTCATCATTGATTTCAGCTTTGACTCCGCATCCTTATGCACCAATTCATCATTTGGTAACGGAATTAAGTCTAACGGTATGTAAGGATTTAGACCGTAAACTACTTCGAATGGAGAATGCGCTGTGGCATGAGTAGGAGATCGATTATAAGCAAACTCCGCATGTGCCAGTTTCAGATCCCTGTCCTTTTGTGTTTTTTTCACCAAGCCTCACAACAGCGTCCCCAGTGTTCGATTAGTTACTTCAGTTTGTCCGTCTGTTTGAGGATGATGCGAAGTACTAAACAAAAGCTTGGTTCCCACCTTTCTCCACAATGTGTTCCAAAAGTAACTCAGAAACTTCGAGTCCCGGTCCGAAACAATTGTTTTCGGAACTCCATGTAATCACACCACCTCTCGGAAATACAAGTCAGCAACATTACTCGCATCATCGGTTTTGTGACAAGGAACAAAATGAGCCATCTTTGAAAACCGATCGACAACAACCATAATCGCATCCTTTCCTCGTTAGGTTCGAGGCAAAGCAACGATGAAATCCATCGAGACATCTTCCCATGGCCTCTCCGGAATCGGTAAAGGTGTGTAGGCTCCTGGTTTGAACGAACTCTTCGCAATATGGCATGTTACACATTTACTAATTATATTATTAACATCCCCCTGCATCTTTGGCCAATAAAAATGTTCTTTAAGCACATCAAATGTCTTGACTGAACCAAAGTGGCCAGCCAAACCCCCTCCGTGAGCCTCTCGAACCAGCAATTCTCGAATCGTGTGCCTAGGTAGGCAAAGACGATTTCCCTTAAAAAGGAAGCCTTCCTGTATCGAAAATTCTCCCATCGAGCCAGGTTTGCACAAGGCGTAGGTCTCGCCAAAATCCGCATCACCTTCGTAATACTCCTTTACTGTATCGAATCCAAGCAATCGAATGTCAAGGGTAGAGAGTAAGGCACAATGCCTAGACAATGCATCCGCTACAACATTGCTCTTTCCATCCTTATACTTTGATGAGAAGTGAAACGATTGTAAAAATTCCACCCACTTTGCACCCCTGGGACTCAACTTGTGTTTCCCGTTAATATACTTCAATGATTCATGGTCCGAATGTATGATGAAATGTTTTGGCCGAAGATAGTGACTCCAATGATCTAGAGCCCTCACAATAGCATAAAACTCCTTGTCGTACGTACAATAATTGAGACGAGCATCGTTTAACTTCTCTGAGAAATAAGCAATAGGTCGCTTTCCCTGAATAAGAACTGCTCCAATGCCAACTCCACTAGCATCACATTCTACCTCGAACGGTTGCGTAAAATCAGGTAGTGCTAAGATTGGTGGTTCGCACAACTTTGTCTTCAAATTTGCAAATGACTCCTGAGCAGCCCGGCTCCAATTAAACGTGCCCTTCTTCAAACATTCGGTTATTGGGCTTGCAATGGTACTGAAATCTCGAATGAATCTTCGGTAAAATGAAGCCAGTCCATGGAACGATCTAACTTCCGTCACTGTAGTGGGAATTGGCCAGGACTTAATTGCTTCGATCTTTGCTTGATCGACCGACACTCCATCCTTTGAAACAATATAGCCAAGAAAGACTATACTTTCGACCAAAAATGAGCACTTCTCCTTTTTTCCATATAGCTTCTGGTCTCTAAGGGTTTCGAAGACTTGCCTCAAGTGTTCGAAATGTTCTTGCAACGATCGGCTGTAGATCAGAATATCATCTAAGTATACGACCACAAATTTCCCTAAGAATGGCTTAAGTATCTCATTCATCAAGCACATGAAAGTACTCGGCGCATTTGTAAGGCCGAACGGCATAACGGTCCATTCATACAGTCCGTGTTTAGTTTTGAAGGCCGTCTTCCACTCATCTCCTTCTCTCATCCGGATTTGGTGATAACCACTCCGTAGGTTAACCTTTGAAAAGATCACGGATCCGTGTAATTCATCCAACATGTCATCAAGCCTTGGAATCAGAAATCGATACTTGATGGTTATATTATTCACAGCTCGACTGTCAATACACATCCTCCAAGATCCGTCTTTCTTAGGAACCAGTAATACCGGAACCGCACAAGGGCTTAGGCTTTCTCGAACATACCCACGATCCATTAGTTCTTCGATTTGGTTTTGTAATTCCTTCGTCTCCTCGGGATTACATCTATAGGCAGCTTTGTTAGGGAGCGACACACCTGGTATGAGGTCGATCTGATGTTCAATCCCACGAATAGGTGGCAAACCCGACGGTAATTCTTCGGGAAAAACATCCGCAAATTCGTGCAATAAGGCATCCATCCTTTCGTTCCGCACAACCATGTTACCATTCCGTGTCTCCTTTAGAATCAACAAGTATACGCACTTGCCATCATTAATAGCATGTTCCACATCCCATTCGCTAGCAAACATGGCCAGTTTTGGCTTTTCACTTCGACTAGAACTCATAGAGTGAATATCTTGAGGTGACATTAGTTTAAGCACAATCTTCCTGCCCTTATCCCGTAACTCGTACTCATTGCTTCTTCCTAGGTATAAAATGTCCCTATCAAACATCCATGGTCTTCCCAACAGTACATGGCATGCATCCATCGGGAGTACATCACATAATACGTTGTCTTCATATGAACCCATGGCTAGTCCAATCCTCACTTGTTTTGTCACCCTTATTTTGCTCCCATCATCGAGCCAATGCAAAGTGTAAGGTTTTGGGTGAGTCATAGTGGTCAGCCCGAGTTTAGTCACCATTTCGCTGGAAGCTACGTTGGTGCAACTCCCTCCATCAACAATCAAACTACACCATTTATTTCCAACTTGACACTTCGTGTGAAATATTTGATTCCGCTGTTCCGAATCATTCGAAACCGCTTTGGCTTGTAGCGTCTGCAGAACTAAAGCCATGTCATAGCTTGGAGCATCGTAAGTCTCGCATTCTTCTCCTTCTTCGTCCTTCATGTCGAAATCAAATACGTCACCTAGTCTTTCTTCCTCAACCAACAACTCGTCTCGGATCGTGACAGCTTCCCTTAGTGTCACCACTCATTTGTTTGGACATGCATCTTGATAATGTCTGAATCCTTGACATTTGAAACATCTCACTTTAGCCAAACTTGTCTCCTTTGGTACATAGGGTACAGTTGCCTTAGCACGAATCGCAACAGGAACTGGAGTCGGTACAGTTGCCTTAGCAGCTGAACTAGATCCGATGCTTGGGTTTCCAAATTTGACTGGAAACTCGGGTTTATACATCCTTATCCTGTTTTGAGCTTCTAACTTCACACATAACCCACATAATGTATCGAAGTCCTCGCATGGATACAGTTCCACCGAGTTAGCTATGCTGCGGTTTAATCCGCGCAAGAATCGCGACATCTTATGCTCCTCATTCTCCTCTATCTCTCCCATTAAGGTTAGATTCTCAAACTCCTCAATGTACTCACTGACATTTAACTTTCCTTGTATGAGATCTGCAATTTTCCTGTACAAGGACAACTGGTGTGATGTTGGCACATATCTTTTACGAAGTTTTCTTTTTAACGAATTCCACGAACGGATTTTATCTTTCCCCGCACGAGCTCTTCATGTTTTTACTCCTTCGTACCAAAGTGAAGCTCCTTTCCCCAACTTGAGAATTGCATACTTACACCTTTTCTCATCGTCGAGGTCTTTAAACTCGAACATACGATCAATTTTTCGTTCCCATTCTAGGTAAACTTCAGGATCTGTTCCGCCAACGAACTCCGGGAGCTCGTTCACCTTGAACTCTTCGACATGGCATGAAGGTCGTTCATAGTCACCACGCCTAGGTTGCCAACATTGGTCGCGTTGTTCTGGTACGTCACGCAATGCGTCACGAAGTTTTGCCAAGAAGTCAGCGTCGTTGAGATCCATAATGCTAAAGATCAAGAACTTGGGCGCGCTCCGATACCACTTATGATACGAATTCTCACTTGTGATGCGAATTCACTATCGATACAGCGGAAGGCTTTTTGACGAGCGGAAGCTATCGGCAAGAAAGCGCCGAGGCGATGACAACGATTCGCTACGGTATCTGAGCTAGCGGCACGCACTCGCGACAGGAATGTATGAAGGCAACTCGATACAGCAACAAGACAGGAATTTGACAAAAGTAAATACTTGATGCAGCCCACTTCCAAACAGCAACACTCGAAACAGCACGTTTCGAGTGGACACGAATTCAATAGGAAACAAGTTCAAGGATCGAACAACACTTTATGCGAAATATCAGACAAGTATACAACTGTATCGAAAAACAAACAGAATATCGAAACAAGATATAAACAGATGTTTTTATCAAATTAGACCTATAATTTGATAAGGTGATTTCTCCTCAAGACCTATTGAGAATCAATCAGATTAATACTCGAAACGCGTCGAATAAAAACCAAGTTTTGATGAAAAGCATTCACCAGGGAAAAACACAAAGTGTTCTTATTTCTTCAACAATCAATAATGATTTATTACAACTCTATTGCCACTATTTATAGGTAAAAGCAGCCTGACAAGATAAATTAAACTAATACAAGCTGAGCTTAAAATAAGAAAAGATAATAAAAAGGTTCCTCATGTCACTTGTTGACAAAAGTAAAAGCTGGGTCTTTGTCTCCAAGTTGCTTGCTGACAGCCGTCTTTTGCCAAGAATCCTGCTGCTTTTGTAAGAGAATGTTGAACATTCTTTTATTGTTTAGTTGCCACTTGAACCTCTTCCCCTCCCCAAGATGCAAGTTGTCTTTTGTTTAAGTTATTCCAATTCCGACTATCAAGGTAACTCCGAGCCTCGTATCTGTTTTCTCGCCCAAGTACGTTGGAGTATGGTCGAGGTGTTTTACATCAATTCTTACTTCGGCTTCTTCGCTTGGAGTAATCAGTTTCGTATTAGAAGCTGAATGCTCAATCAAGTGAAGACCAACCTTCGAATCGACCTCCACCCAAACTCTAGTAAAATTGTGATCGATGCAAAAATCGAGACCCCTCCAAATGGTATATATTTCAGCAAAATTGTTGGTTTGAGCCCCAAGAAATTCGGAGAACATGAAAAGCAGTTTGCGGAGATGATCCCGAACAATCCCTCCCGCGGCCTCCCCGCCCGGGTTGCCCTTCGCTGCCCCGTCCGTATTGAGTTTCCACCATCCCATGTCCGGCTTAATCCAACGAACCGCCATGATTTTGTACTTCGGCCCCAGGGCCTGTTTGATGCCCACATAGTCGCCAATTCTAGCCGGTCCCTTCCAAAAATGCCTTTTAATTTTGCCTTGAAATTTGAGATTGTTAATGTAGTTCCAAATATGCTTACACACAACTTTCGGCGTAAATGGAATATTATTAACTCTCTTATCGTTCCTACAGCACCAAAGAAACCATAAAATGAGGATCGGGATGATGTAAAAAATATGGGTAGTGCCCTTCGTTTTACCAAACCAATTAGCAATGGTAAGATTCAAGTTAGAGGACATAAGAATTTTAATACCCGCAAGGTTATGAAACATCTTCCAAACTTCTTTAGCAATTGGGCCAGTAAGAAAGAGGTGTGGAAGATTTTTAATACCATTACAAAAATAACAGTTATTGGTAGCAATAATGCCCCTTCGAATGAGACCATCCGGCGTTGGGATCCATTTATTCAGGACCTTTACCATAAACAAAGATACGGTAGTGTGATCAATGGGTTCCAACAATAGCAAAGAAAATTATTCGAAGGATTATTTTTCCGAACCAACTCCCAAGCGATTTTGAAATAAAAATCCCTGTTAGGGGATAAAGTCCAAGAAGGCTTATTGTCGGAAGGAAAAGTGGGTAATGAGCAAATATGGTCACACAAACCCGAAGAGAGTTAAAAAAAAAACCCCGAAGAGAGTTTGCGATTAATTTTATTTTTATCCCACTCCCCATTAGTCCAATAAGCCTCAATTTTATCTTTGGAATTAGTATGGTTAAAGTTTGATAGAGGGCTCATGTCGCACCACTTGTCATGCCAAAAGGACACATTACCATTACCGCTATTCCAAAAAACTTTATCGTCCGCAATAGATCTAATACTACAAAGGTTTTTCCAAAACGGAGAACTTTTAGGATTAAATTTAATAACCATGGGGTGAAGCCGAGAACAATATTTTTGAAGTAAGAAATTAGACCAAATATTATTAGAAGTTCTAAACCTCCACCACATTTTAATTTGGGCAGCCCGAATAATGTCATTAGGATCCCGACAATCGAGACCCCCTTATCCGTTGTGTAACAAAGTCGATTCAATGCCGCCCAATGTAACTTCCGTTTATTGTTATTAGATCCCCATAGAAATTTGTTGAATAATCTTTCTATGTAATTTATGATATTCCAAGAGGTTTGAGCACTTCAAGGTTAAACAAAGCAATGGAGTTTAACACCGATTTAATTAATTCTAGGCAGCCCCCCGTAGAGAGCAAATGGTGGTTCCACGTTATAATTTTGTTTTTAATTTTCGAGAGGAGGGGACCGTACATATCAAAGGTTTGAAACCCATTCCACATAGGGACGCCTAGATACATAATCGGAAAATCGACTTTATTAAACCCCAGAATTCTTTGCACCCAATTAGAAACTTGAGGGGTCGGATTATTCATAATGAAATTACTTTTGTGGTTGTTGATCTTTTGACCGGAAACATTCTCATATTGAGTAATGCTATTGTTGAAAATGTGAAGACCTTTTTTGGAAGCATTAAGAAAAATGAGAATATCATCGGCATATGCAAGATGCGTGATTTTCGCTTTTTTTTAGCTTTGTAGTACATCGTAGGATTTTTGGAAAACATTTGATCAATACTCCGGGAGAAATAATTGGCGGCAATTACAAAAATGAGGGGGGATAGAGGATCCCCTCTTCGAATACCTCTCTCGGTTTTGAAAAACCCACTCAATTACCCATTGACAAGGACCGAAAACCAACAATTCGAAATGCAAGATTTGATAAAATTAATCCAAACATTCGAAAAACAAAGCTAGTCATAACTTGAAATATAAAATTCCAATTAATTCTATCATAGGCCTTTTCCATGTCGAGTTTAAAAATAGCGTTAGTCACCGCTTGAGAAATGTCATGGGTAACTTCGTGTGCCGTCAAAATATTATCCGTAATATTCCTACCTTTGATGAAACCGGATTGGACCGGATTAATAATGGATGGGAGAATTATGCCAAGTCTTTTGCTAAGAATTTTCGAGATGATTTTGTAAGTAGTGTTACACAAACTAATCGGCCGAAAATCTTTCCAAAATCGAGGATTATTATTTTTAGGGATAAGTGTTATGGTGGTCGAACTGAAAGACCGAGGCAACGGGGAACCACCAAAAAAATCCCTAACGGCTTTCAAGACATCCCAGCACACTATATCCCAACAAATTTGAAAAAAATTTAGCATTAAAACCATCCGGTCCGGCAATGCTATCCCCATCCATGTCGAAAACACATTCCTTAGTTTTATCAAAAGTGGGAATACTACAAAGACTAATATTAATATCATTAGAAATAATATTATGCACCACCCAAGGGTCGATGTCATCTAAAGATGGGATTTGCTCCGTAAAGCAACTGGAGAAGTAAGATACTGCAGAGTTACCAATTTCCTTAGGATTCATGATATAACGACCATTATCCCGAATCGAGTGGATACAATTTTTTTGTCTTTTCTTTTTCACAATGGAGTGAAAAAAATTAGTATTCCTTTCCCCTTCGATCTTCCATTTCACATTAGATTTTTGTTTACAAAAATCTTCTTCCATGGATAGTACAAGGGTAAGGTTGGCGTTCATTTTTTTTAAGGTGGATCAGATTAGTAATAGGGGGGGTCTTGATCAAAATCATTTTCGGCAACTTCCACCGCATATTGGGCCTGATCTATTTTAGTAAAAATATTAACAAAGTCTAATTTATTCCATTCCTTAAGGGTGTGTTTTAACCTCGAGAGTTTCTCCAAAAGTTTAAACATCCCTCGAGTATTGGTATAAAGATCCCATGATTCCTTCACTGTGGGTAAGAAAAGATGGTGTTTAACCCATATATTTTGAAATCTGAATGAAGCCTTGGGTTTAGATGTATTATTACTGAATTGACACAACATGGAGTTATGGTCCGATTTATATTTCGGGAGATGCCGAATAGACAGAAAAGGAAAGACCGAATACCACTCCGGGGAAAGGAGGATCCTGTCCAATCTTTGCCAAACACCATCACTATACCAGGTGTAGGGGGTGCCCACATATCCACCATCAGTCAAGTCGCAGTTTAAAAAAGCATCGTTAAACTCCTCCATTTCTGATTGGATTGGGGCAGCCCCTCCTTTTTTCTCATCCGGTTGGAGAATAAGGTTGAAATCTCCCCCAACCATCCAAGGAATCTGGCTTTGACTAACGGAGAGAAGATCATCCCACAAGTCCTTTCTCTCAATTTTGGTATTCCTACCATAAACAACAGTTAAAAGGAAAGGGTTGGGGAGGGAGTCACAAACAACTTCCACATGAAGCAATTGCTCCTTATTTTGCAAAATATTGATCTGGACACCGGGTTCAGAAAATAGCCAAATGTGATTACTGATATTTTTACAAACATTAGAAAACCCAAACCGTTTAAGAAAAAATTCGGAGTCCAGATTCACTTTTGGTTCGATGAGCGCCAAAATGTTAAACTTGTGTTTTCTTTTAATCATTCTCACTTTGTTTTGGGCAGGTTTGTTCACAATGCCTCTAATATTCCAAAAAAGTGTACTAATCATTGATGTAAAGCACTACTGCTAGTCCTCCTTTTTGGAACATTATTAGTCTGGTTTTTAACTTTAGTAAGCCTCTGCTTACCTGAATTCTTATTTTCTCCCTTACTATTACCTTTGATTTGCTTATTCTCACCAAAGTCCTAGAGATCGTCATTGTTATCCTAGAGGGACTGTTCTGGGATGGATTTTTTGGAGTTTGTGGACCAGGCAGATCCTCCCCCTGTATCAAAATCAAAATCATCATTAGATTCAGAAAGATGATCACTACCACTGTCCGCATCAAATTTCCCAATTGGGGAGTCCAGGCCGGAGACCCTGACATCAAAAAGAGTTTCACAGTCAGAAGTATCATGTATATCAACAACAGGCGGTTTAAAAACAATTAAATCTGTTATTTTGTCCCCAATGATATTATCACCCACGGATGAGATGCCAAACACCTCAGCATTAGAAATTTTGTCTGGAGATGATTTCGCTTGGTGAGAGGTCTCAGCCAATTTTTCCAAGGGCAGAACAGGGGGATATGATTTTATGAGAGCAGTCCCTAAAGTATCCTGACCAGGCTCCAAGTTGCCATTATCAACAGTCAACTCAGATTGATCAGTAACCTGGGTGGGATCACTTTCAATGCCCCCATTGATAACAGGATTCTCTGATTCCTGAATTAAAGCAAGAGCTTGAAATTTGTTTTGGGGGCCAATTTTGATCGGGTCTAGCTTGGGATTGTTATTCTGGACAGGATCAGTAGCACCTGTAACACTTTTGGACTTACCAACCAACACAAACCCATCATTAGCCTGATAACTTTGGTTTGGGATAACATTCCTAACATAATTCACATTTTTTCCCAGGTTTTTATGAGTGAAAACAGCAGGTTTTAGAGCTGGGTTTTTTAATATAACAATCTTCTATGGCATGGCCAATATGTTTACAATGTTGGCAATATTTAGGTATTTTTTCAAATTCTATGTCATATTCAATTTTAACATCCTCAACCTGAAAGGTTGATTTTATTAATAAGTTTTTCTTCCAAGTTAATAGCCACACATAATCTGGCAAAGTTTATTTTGGTCCGATTAAGAGTGAAATCATCAACATTGACAATGCCAACAAGACTAGCTATGGTTTTATGGGACCGAACATGAAACCATTGCGAGGGTAATGCATGAATTTTAAACCACACAGGCACTAAAGCCGGTTCATGTTTGAAATCGAAGGATGGTGACCATTGAAACAATTTCATGGGAAACCCTGCAAAATTATATTCCCTTTTCATCCACAGTTTGTCACACAACGTTTTATTAGTCAAATTGATAAGCATGTGTTTTCCATTCAGAAATTGCACTTTGCATAAACCAAACCCATCGACTTTAAGTTGCTGGGATATTACATGATTTGTCGGTTTACCGTAAGTGAATTTGCCAATGACGGCAAATTTGTAGTATTCGGAGACTGCGTCGCACTCGGCCTTTGTGAAGATAGCCGTGGGGTTACTGTCCGAAAAATCAAGAGTGTCGAATCTAACATCACCGTTGTCTTCCATTGAAATGGCATCGCAATATGATTTGTTCTGAACAACCGTTGGAGCCTTAGGACCGGGGCCATCTGTTGGGATTTCTCCTTCCTCCAGAAATGAGCCCACTCCATAATCACCCCGATGCACGTTGGCCCTGCTAGGACCAGGGTTTTGAGGGGGCGATTTTGTTGGGTCAAACGCCCCCCGAACAACGAAATACTTCATAATATTTTCCGTGATTTGAGTTGCGAGCGATTGAACCGTGGTCGGGGAAGGTGTTTTTGTTGTTGGATGCACAGGGATTGTTGTTTCAAGACTCGGGGTTTGATTAGGCGAGGAAGGGTTTTTTGGGGGTGGTGGTATATCTGCCGCCACGACTGTCGATCTAGTGCTTATGCCAGGAAATGTTGCTTTGGAGGTTGGATTTACATGATCAGTGGTTAGATCTGGCTTTTGCTTTGGCGAGCTAGGGTCTTTGGGCGGTGAAGTAACTCCCGCCGCCTCCTCCACTAATTTGGTGTTAAGAACAGATATTTTATCAATCAGATCCGCCGCAGAACCGCCTACCGCCCCGCAGGCGGAGCAGTAGCCGCACCACGACCAACCGAAACTGAAAAATGCCCACCGACCACCGCTGACCCAAAGATTTCCGAAAACAATGAGCCGACCGGCGCCGAAGGAGCAGTCACAGCAGGATCCACCACGGAGAGCCGATCCGGAGCACCAAAATCACCAAGTCGCCGCCAGTCGGAAAATTTTTGCTGCGACCAGAAGAGTCGCCCGCGATTTGCCCCGCCGAAGGGAAGACAGGTTCATGGCTTGGGGCGGACGAATCTAAAGATAGGGAGAGAGTAATGTTGTGGGGTTAATAAAATTATTATTATCATATTCAGACTTATTGGGGGGCGGTGAACTGTATGGGTGGGATGTGGTAGGTGCGAGAAGATTTTGACCGTCCTTCTCCCCACTTGTGCTGATATCAACTTCTTGAGATCCACTTTTTGTGCTGGGAAAATCAACAATGAGTATTTTATTTTGAGCATCTCTCGTGAGCTGGTTTTTAGATCCGCTTTTCACTGCGGATGATTTCTTTTTGGGAGATATTTTATTGATCTGGAAGTTTGCATCTGATGTTTGGGGAGCAGCCCCAGTTTTAATTAAATCTGTAGATAGATTATTGATATTTGAGATCTGGGGAGACTTAATCAAGAAAGAAAAGATTAATCGGAGCTCTTATAGCCAATTCTGAGTACAAAAGGCTCGAATCTAATCAATAAACCCAGTTTCATAGAGTTAAGCTCGAATCGTAACGTAATGCTTATATCCTATTAACAAACTTAATCGAAGTAAAGGCTGTCATTTATTAGATCAAATACTTGCTACAACAAGACTTGATCAAGAAATAAAAGATTAATCGGAGCTTTTATAGCCAATTTTGAGTACAAAAGGCTCGAGTCTAATCAATAAACCCGAGTTTTCATAGAGTTCCGACTAGAATGCATGTAACGTGGTCTTATCTCCTATTAACAAGACTTATCAAGAAGTAAAGGCTTAATCGGAGCTATTATAGCAACTCCTTGCTACAACAAGACCTAATCAAGAAGTAAAAGATTAAACGGATCCCTTATAGTCAATCTGAGTATAAATGGCTCGAATCTAATCAATAAACAAGAGTTATCATAGAGTTCCAACATGAATGCATGTAACGTGGTCTTATCTCCTATTAACAAGACTTAGTCAAGAAGTAAAGGCTTAAGCGGAGCTATTATAGCGAATCCTTGCTACAACAAGACTTAATCAAGAAAGAAAAGATTCATCGGAGCTCTTATAGCTAATTCTGAGAATAAAATGCTCGAATCTAATCAATAAACCAAAGTTTTTATAGAGTTCCAACTCGAATGCATAACATGATCTTATCTCCTATTAACAAGACTTATCAAGAAGTAAATACTTAATCAGAGCAATTATAGCGACTCCTTGCTACAACAAGACCTAATCAAGAAGTAAAAGATTAAACGGAGCTCTTATAGCCAATCTGAGTATAAATGGATCGAATCTAATCAACAAACTAGAGTTTTCATAGAGTTCCAACTCGAATGCATGTAACATGATCTTATCTCCTATTAACAAGACTTAGTCAAGAAGTAAAGGCTTAAGTGAGGCTATTATAACGAATCCTTGCTACAACAAGACTTAATCAAGAAAGAAAAGATTCATCGGAGCTCTTATAGCCAATTCTGAAAACAAAAGGCTCGAATCTAATCAATAAGCCAGAGTTTTCATAGAGTTCCAACTCGAATGCATAACATGGTCTTATCTCCTATTAACAAGACTTAGTCAAGAAGTAAAGGCTTAATCGGAGCTATTATAGCGAATCCTTGCTACAACAAGACTTAATCAAGAAAGAAAAGATTTATCGGAGCTCTTATAGCCAATTCTGAGTACAAAAGGCTCGAATCTAATCAATAAACCCGAATCTTCATAGAGTTCCGACTCGAATGAATGTAACATGGTCTTATATCCTATTAACAAGACTTAATAAAGAAGTAAAGGCTTAATCGGAGCTATTAGATCCTTGCTACAACGAGACTTAATCAAGAAATAAAAGATTAATCGGAGCTGTTATAACCAATTCTGAGTACAAAACGCTCGAATATAAGCAATAAACCCAAGTTTTCACAGAGTTCCGACTAGAATGCATGTAATATATATGGTCTTATCTCCTATTAACAAGACTTAATCAAGAAGTAAAGGCTTAATCTGAGATCTTGTAGCAAATTCTTGCTACAACAAGACTTAATCAAGAAGTAAAAGATTAAAAGGAGCTGTTATAGCCAATTCTGAATACACAGGGCTCGAGTCTAATCAATAAATCTGAGTTTTCATAGAGTTCTGACTCTAATACTTGTACATGGTCTTATCTCCTATTAACAAGACATTGTCAAGAAGTAAAGGCTTAATCGGGACTATTATATCCAATCATTGCAACAACAAGACTTAATCAAGAAGTATAATTTTAATCGGAACTGTTATAGCCAATCTGAGTATAAAAGGCTCAAATCTAATCAATAAACCAAAGTTTTATTAGAGTTCCAACTCGAATGGATATAACGTGGTCTTATCTTTTAATAAGAAGACTTAGTCAAAAAAATAAAGTCTTAATCAGAGCTATTATAGCGAATACTTGCTACAACAAGACTTGATCAAGAAAGAAAATATTACTTGGAGCTATTATAGCCAATTCTGAGTAGAAAAGGCTCGAATCCAGTCAATAAACTCAAGCTTTCATAGAGTTCCAACTCGAATGCATGTAACTGGTTTTATGTCCTATTAACAAGACTTAATCAAGAAATAAAGGCTTAATCGGAGCTATTATAGCGAATCCTTACTACAACAAGACTTAATCAAGAAAGAAAAGATTAATTTGAGGTTTTATAGCTATTTCTGAGTACAAAAGGCTCGAGTCTAATCAATAAACCCGAGTTTTCATAGAGTTCCGACTCGAATGCATGTAACGTGGTCTTATCTCCTATTAACAAGACTTATCAAGAAGTAAAGGCTTAATCAGAGCTATTATAGCGACTCCTTTCTACAGCAAGATCTAATCAAGAAGTAAAAGATTAAATGGAGCCCTTATACCGAATATGAGTATAAATGGCTCGAGTCTAATCAATAAACTAGAGTTTTCATATAGTTCCAACTCGAATGCATGTAACGTGGTCTTATCTCCTATTAACAAGACTTAGTCAAGAAGTAAACGCTTAATCGGAGCTACTATAGCGAATCCTTGCTACAACAAGACTTAATCAAGAAAGAAAAGATTAATCGGAGCTCTTATAGCCAATTCTGAGTACAAAAGGCTCGAATCTAATCGATAAACCTGAGTTTTCATAGAGTTCGGACTCGAATGCATGTAACATGGTCTTATATCATATTAACAAGACTTAATCAAGAAGTAAAGGCCTAATCGGAGTTATTAGATCAAATCCTTGCTACAACAAGACTTAATCAAGAAATAAAAGATTAATCGGAGCTTTTATAGCCAATTTTGAGTACAAAAGGCTCGAGTCTAATCAATAAACCCGAGTTTTCACAGAGTTCCAACTCGAATGCATGTAACGTGGTCTTATCTCCTATTAACAAGACATATCAAGAAGTAAAGGCTTAATCGGAGCTATTATAGCGACTCCTTGCTACAACAAGACCTAATCAAGAAGTAAAAGATTAAACGGATACCTTATAGCCAATCTGAGTATAAATGGCTCGAATCTAATCAATAAACAAAAGTTATCATAGAATTCAAACTCGAATGCATGTAACATGGTCTTATCTCCTATTAACAAGACGTAGTCAAGAAGTAAAGGCTTAATTGGAGTTATTATAGCAAATCCTTGCTACAACAAGATTTAATCAAGAAAAAAAAGATTATTCGGAGCTTTTATAGCTAATTCTGAGTACAAAAGGCTCGAGTCTAATCAATAAACCCTAGTTTTCATAGAGTTCCGACTCGAATGCATGTAACATGGCCTTATCTCCTATTAACAAGACATATCAAGAAGTAAATGCTTAATTAGAGCTATTATAGTGACTCCTTGCTACAACAAGACCTAATCAAGAAGTAAAAGATTAAACGGAGCTCTTATAGCCAATCTGAGTATAAATGGCTCGAATCTAATCAATAAACTAGAGTTTTCATAGAGTTCCAACTCGAATGCATGTAACGTGGTCTTATCTCCTATTAACAAGACTTAATCAAGAAGTAAAGGCTTAATCGGAGCTATTATAGCGAATTCTTGCTATAACAAGACTTAATCAAGAAAGAAAAGATTCATCGGAGCTCTTATAGCCAATTCTGAGTACAAAAGGCTCGAATCTAATCAATAAACCCGAGTCTTCATAGAGTTCTGTCTCGAATGAATGTAACATGGTCTTATATCCTATTAACAAGACTTAATCAAGAAGCAAAGTCTTAATCGGAGCTATTAGATCCAATCCTTGCTACAATGAGACTTAATCAAGAAATTAAAGATTAATCGGAGCTGTTATAACCAATTCTGAGTACAAAAGGCTCGAATATAAGCAATAAACCCAGTTTTCACAGAGTTCCGACTAGAATGCATGTAATATGGTCTTATCTCCTATTAACAAGACTTAATCAAGAAGTAAAGGCTTAATCTGAGATATTATAGCAAATCCTTGCTACAACAAGACTTAATCAAGAAGTAAAAGATTAAAAGGAGCTGTTATAGCCAATTTTGAGTACAAAAGGCTCGAGTCTAATCAATAAATCTGAGTTTTCATAGAGTTCTGACTCGAATACATGTACGTGGTCTTATCTCCTATTAACAAGACATAGTCAAGAAGTAAAGGCTTAATCGGAACTATTATATCTAATCATTGCAACAACAAGACTTAATCAAGAAGTAAAATATTAATTGGAGCTGTTATAGCAAATCTGAGTATAAAAGGCTCGAATCAAATCAATAAACCAGAGTTTTAATAAAGTTCCAACTCGAATGGATATAATGTGGTCTTAACTCCTAATAACAAGACTTAGTCAAGAAATAAAGTCTTAATCGGAGCTATTATAGCGAATACTTGCTACAACAAGACTTGATCAAGAAAGAAAATATTACTCGGAGCTATTATAGCCAATTCTGAGTAGAAAAGGCTCGAGTCTAGTCAATAAACTCAAGTTTTCATAGAGTTCCAACTCGAATGCATGTAACTAGTTTTATGTCCTATTAACATGACTTAATCAAGAAGTAAAGGCTTAATCGTAGCTATTATAGCGGATCCTTACTACAACAAGACTTAATCAAGAAAGAAAAGATTAATCTGAGGTTTTATAGCTAATTCTGAGTACAAAAGGCTCGAGTCTAATCAATAAACCCGAGTTTTCATAGAGTTCCGACTCGAATGCATGTAACGTGGTCTTATCTCCTATTAACAAGACTTATCAAGAAGTAAAGGCTTAATCAAAGCTATTAAAAGATTAAATGGAGCTCTTATTGCCAATCTGAGTATAAATGGATCGAGTCTAATCAATAAACCAGAGTTTTCATACAGTTCCAACTCGAATGCATGTAACATGGTCTTGTCTCCTATTAACAAGACTTAGTCAAGAAGTAAAGGCTATATCGGAGCTATTATAGTGAATCCTTGTTACAACAAGACTTAATCAAGAAAGAAAAGATTAATCGGAGCTCTTATAGCCAATTCTGAGTACAAAAGGCTCGAATTTAATCGATAAACCCGAGTTTTCATAGAGTTCCGACTCGAATGCATGTAACATGGTCTTATATCCTAACAAGACTTAATCAAGACGTAAAGGCTTAATCGGAGCTATTAGATCCAATCCTTGCTACAACAAGACTTAATCAAGAAATTAAAGATTAATCGGAGCTGTTATAACCAATTCTGAGTACAAAAGGCTCGAATATAAGCAATAAACCCGAGTTTTCTCAGAGTTCCGACTAGAATACATGTAATATAGTCTTATCTCCTATTAACAAGACCTAATCAAGCAGTAAAGGCTTAATCTGAGATATTATATTAATCCTTGCTACAACAAGACTTAATCAAGAAGTAAAAGATTAAAAGGAGATGTTATAGCCAATTCTGAGTATAAAAGGCTCGAGTCGAATCAATAAATCTGAGTTTTCATAGAGTTTTGACTCGAATACATGTAAGTGGTCTTATCTCCTATTAACAAGACTTAGTCAAGAAGTAAAGGCTTAATAGGAACTATTATATCCAATCCTTGCAACAACAAGATTTAATCAAGAAGTAAATATTAATCGGAGCTGTTATAGCCAGTCTGAATATAAAAGGCTCGAATCTAATCAATATATAAACCAGAGTTTTAATAGAGTTCCAACTCGTATGGATATAGTGTGGTCTTATCTCCTATTAACAAGACTTAGTCAAGAAATAAAGGCTTAATCTGAGATATTGTAGCAAGCTACAACAAGACTTAATCAAGAAGTAAAAGATTAAAAGGAGCTGTTATAGCCAATTCTGAATACACAGGGCTCGAGTCTAATCAATAAATCTGAGTTTTCATAGAGTTCTGACTCGAATACTTGTACGTGGTCTTATCTCCTATTAACAAGACAAAGTCAAGAAGTAAAGGCTTAATCGGGACTATTATATCCAATCATTGCAACAACAAGACTTAATCAAGAAGTATAATTTTAATCGGAACTGTTATAGCCAATCTAAGTATAAAAGGCTCAAATCTAATCAATAAACCAAAGTTTTAATAGAGTTCCAACTCGAATGGATATAACGTGGTCTTATCTTTTAATAAGAAGACTTAGTCAAAAAATAAAGTCTTAATCAGAGCTATTATAGCGAATACTTGCTACAACAAGACTTGATCAAGAAAGAAAATATTACTTGGAGCTATTATAGCCACTTCTGAGTAGAAAAGGCTCGAATCCAGTCAATAAACTCAAGCTTTCATAGAGTTCCAACTCGAATGCATGTAACTGGTTTTATGTCCTATTAACAAGACTTAATCAAGAAATAAAGGCTTAATCGGAGCTATTATAGCGAATCCTTGCTACAACAAGACTTAATCAAGAAAGAAAAGATTAATATGAGGTTTTATAGCTATTTCTGAGTACAAAAGGCTCGAGTCTAATCAATAAACCCGAGTTTTCATAGAGTTTCGACTCGAATGCATGTAACGTGGTCTTATCTCCTATTAACAAGACTTATCAAGAAGTAAAGGCTTAATCAGAGCTATTATAGCGACTCCTTTCTACAACAAGACCTAATCAAGAAGTAAAAGATTAAATGGAGCCCTTATACCGAATATGAGTATAAATGGCTCGAGTCTAATCAATAAACTAGAGTTTTCATATAGTTCCAACTCGAATGCATGTAACGTGGTCTTATCTCCTATTAACAAGACTTAGTCAAGAAGTAAACGCTTAATCGGAGCTATTATAGCGAATCCTTGCTACAACAAGACTTAATCAAGAAAGAAAAGATTAATCGGAGCTCTTATAGCCAATTCTGAGTACAAAAGGCTCGAATCTAATCGATAAACCTGAGTTTTCATAGAGTTCGGACTCGAATGCATGTAACATGGTCTTATATCCTATTAACAAGACTTAATCAAGAAGTAAAGGCCTAATCGGAGTTATTAGATCAAATCCTTGCTACAACAAGACTTAATCAAGAAATAAAAGATTAATCGGAGCTTTTATAGCAAATTTTGAGTACAAAAGGCTCGAGTCTAATAAAAAAACCCGAGTTTTCATAGTGTTCCGACTCGAATGCATGTAACGTGGTCTTATCTCCTATTAACAAGACATATCAAGAAGTAAAGGCTTAATCGGAGCTATTATAGCGACTCCTTGCTACAACAAGACCTAATCAAGAAGTAAAAGATTAAACGGATCCCTTATAGCCAATCTGAGTATAAATGGCTCGAATCTAATCAATAAACAAGAGTTATCATAGAATTCCAACTCGAATACATGTAACGTGGTCTTATCTCCTATTAACAAGACTTAGTCAAGAAGTAAAGGCTTAATTGGAGTTATTATAGCAAATCCTTGCTACAACAAGATTTAATCAAGAAAAACAAGATTATTCGGAGCTTTTATAGCTAATTCTGAGTACAAAAGGCTCGAGTCTAATCAATAAACCCTAGTTTTAATAGAGTTCCGACTCGAATGCATGTAACATGGCCTTATCTCCTATTAACAAGACTTATCAAGAAGTAAATGCTTAATCAGAGCTATTATAGTGACTCCTTGCTACAACAAGACCTAATTAAGAAATAAAAGATTAAACGGAGCTCTTATAGCCAATCTGAGAATAAATGGCTTGAATCTAATCAATAAACTAGAGTTTTCATAGAGTTCCAACTCGAATGCATGTAACGTGGTCTTATCTCCTATTAACAAGACTTAGTCAAGAAGTAAAGGCTTAATCGGAGCTATTATAGCGAATCCTTGGTATAACATGATACGGATTCCTCGGGGGAAAGGCGGATACGTATCGGTCGGAGTATACGTAAGTGTATGATAGCGGAAGGCTTTTTACGAGTATGGTGTTTTTGGATGTATTTTGTGATGTAATATCGAATATGACGAGGAAAATTCGAACAAATGGAAAATGGAAGTAATATCAGGAAAGTGATAATATCGATCAAGAAGACTTGAACGATCTGGAACAAGGGTTTATCGAATTAGACCTATAACTCGATAAGGTGATTTCTTCCCAAGACCTATTGAGAATCAATCGGATTAATACTCGAAAACGCGTCGAATAAAAATCAAGTTTCGGTAAAAATTATTTACCAATAATAGAAACACAAAGTGTATTCTTTCACATTCAAATTCATAATACATTATCTTTACAAATGATAATCAACTCCTACTTATAGGAGGTGAAGCCTTAGTCTAAGGAATCAAACAAAAAAAAGAAAATAATTCAAAGATTTATAAAATCTTTGAATAATCAAAACAAATCAAATAAAATACATACAAGAAACATAAATCACAAAATGGGGGAAGCATAATCCCTAAAATAAGTAAAAAGGAAAAGAGAAGTCAAAAATACACAAAAGTGTATAAAATAAGTGGTTTGTCATACAGACGCGACCGTGTCCGTGACACGGCGCGGCGGCGATGTGCGCGGCGTGCGGACTCGACCGTGTCCGCTTGACACGATCGCGGCGCAATAGCAACGTGTCACGGGATGGGAGTTTTGCGCAGCTAACCCGTGCGGCACTTAAACAACTAAGCTGAGTCGAGTTGCTAAGTAAGCCTGAAATTAACGAGAAAAGGGGCAATGGCACAAAAGGATTTTATTAAGTATGAATGCTTTGGGTACAAGAGAGCTTTACAATGCTTGATTGCTTGAGGATTTCTGGATGGAGTGAGCAAATGAGGCTCCTCCTCCTTTTATACCAACCTAGGAGAGTTCTGGAGTGGAACTCTCTAGATAGAACTTTCTAGATAGAACACTCTAGATACTTGTAGTACATTTACATGGGCATTTTACATGAGCATTCTACAAAGTGTGTAAGAAGTAATTTTCTACATGCTTCTAGAGTCATCTACGAATTTACAAGTATGTAGAGATCTCTGGGTCTTTCTTGATCTTTCTAGAACCTTCCGGAACCTTCCGACACATAGAGACTCATGTTAGGGTCATCCGGGTCGCTTTCGCCCGACCCGTCACATCCTCCCCCACCTATTTCAGCGACGTCCTCGGCGCGTTCTCTTGTTTGAACCTCTTTATGTGATCTTGAAATTGCCAGAGTTCGTCTTCTCGTTCCCATGTTGCTTCGCTATCAGGGAGGTTTTTCCATTTCACCAAGTATTCCGTGCCGGGAGGCACACCTCTCTTCCGAGTAATTCGTTCGGTCACAATATAGTCCACCTCCTTGTCGAATGAGGTGATTACGGCAGTAGGTGCACGATTTGACTCCCCTCGGTGCGGGTCTTCCGAGTCGGCATGGTAGAGTTTCAATTGGCTCGCGTGGAAGACCGGATGTATTTTAAGTTTCGGAGGGAGTTGCAACATATAAGAGACATTTCCAACACGTTTGATTATTGTAAATGGTCCTTCGTACCTCCTCACCAATCCTTTGTGTACTTTGCGCAATGCCTTGAATTGGTTGGTAGAAAGTTTGACCATGACCTGATCACCTTCTTGGAATTTAATGTCTCTTCTTTTAGGATCAGCCCACTTTTTCATCTTCCGGGCGGCCTTGTCAAGGTAGGCGCGCGTAATGTCTGATTCCTCATGCCATTCTCGGGCAATGCGGTGAGCTGCGGGACTTTTCCCTTCATGTGTCGAGGCTACAGCATTTGGGGTTAGTGGCTGAAAACCCATAATGATTTTGAAAGGGGACTTACCTGTTGCCTCGCTTTTCTGCAGATTGTAAGAGAACTGGGCCACATCAAGCAATCTTGGCCAGTCCTTCTGATGAGCGCTTACATAGTGCCTTAGATATATTTCCAGCAGAGCATTGATTCGTTCGGTCTGTCCGTCTGTTTGGGGATGGAAACTTGTCGAGAACTTGAGGTCGGTTCCCAATAGCTCGAATAGTTCTCTCCAAAATCGTCCAGTGAATCAAGGGTCTCGATCACTCACAATGCTTAAAGGAATCCCCGAAAGTTTGATGATATGTTTGAAGAATAGACGGGCAGCTTCATTAGCATTGCAATCGGGTGATGTGGCAATGAAAGTAGCATACTTACTGTATCGGTCCACCACCACCATGATGCTTCCGAATCCTTCTGATTTCGGGAGAGTTGTGATGAAGTCCATAGACACACTCTCCCAGGGCCTTGATGCAATGGGCAGGGGCTCCAACAATCCTGCCGGCAGATTCTGCTCATCCTTGTCTTGCTGGCACACAAGACAAGTCTTCACGTAGGCTTCAATTTCGTCCCTCATTTGCGGCCAATAGTATGAGGCCTGCACGAGTGCAGTCGTGCGTTCGATTCCTGGGTGACCAGCCCACTTAGTATCATGGCACTCCTTTATGATTTCCTTCCGAAGCTTTCCCCACTTAGGCACAAATATCCGATCGCCGATGGTGCGTACGATACCATCTTCTTCCCAAAATCGCCTTGTTTTACCTTGCCTTATTTTGTCCAAAAGATCTTTCAGTTGGGCGTCTTGTTGGACTCCTTCCTTAATCCGTTGGATGAGGTCAGACTTTGGCATACTTGAACTCATAGTGGCCCTTTCAGACTTACTGATTAGGGCATCCGCGACTACATTAGCTTTCCCCGGCTTGTACTCGAGTCGGTAGTCGAATTCCGCCAAGAAGTCTTGCCATCGAGCTTGCTTAGGACTTAACTTCTTTTGCGTCTGAAAATAACTCGTAGCAACATTATCCGTCATAATGACAAAGTGTGAGCCAAGCAGGTAGTGTCGCCATGTTCGCAGGCAGTGTATGACCGCAGTCATTTCCTTTTCTTGCACCGTATACCGTCTTTCCGTCTCGTTGAGTTTCCGGCTCTCAAAGGCAATGGGGTGTCCATCTTGCATGAGCACTCCCCCAATAGCGAAATCAGAAGCGTCAGTTTGTACCTCAAAAGCTTTCGTGTGATCCGGCAAGGCCAGTACGGGTTCTTCGGACACCGCTTGTTTGAGTTCTTCAAAAGCCTGCTGACACTTGCTGGACCAATGCCATACTTGGTTTTTCTTAAGTAGATCGGTCAGTGGGGCTGCTTTAGCCGAGTATCCTCTTATAAAGCGGCGGTAGTAGTTCACCAAGCCAAGAAATGACCGAAGTTCTGGGACCTTGGTCGGGGGTTGCCAATCCCGAATAGCTTTCACCTTTGCATTTTCCATCATGATTTTGCCTCCTTTAACCTTGTGACCGAGGAATTCGACTTCTTCTTGGGCAAATGAACATTTTTCCTTCTTAACATAGAGCTCGTTCTCGCGTAGTACTTGGAAGACTTGTTTAAGGTGTTGAATATGTTCTTCAAGAGTCGAGCTGTACACCACAATATCATCCAAGTAAACAACAACAAATTGGTCAAGTAAAGGGTGAAGTACCTTGTTCATGAGGGTGCAAAAGGTTGCAGGTGCATTCGTGAGACCGAAGGGCATGACAAGGAACTCAAAAGCACCGTAACGAGTCACACATGCGGTCTTGGCCTCATCTCCTTCAGCAATTCGCACTTGATAGTATCCCGAGCGCAGGTCAAGTTTGGTGAAGTACCGCGCCTTGCCAAGTTGATCGAATAGATCAGCTATCAATGGTATTGGGTATTTGTTCTTGATAGTGATCCGATTGAGTGCCCTGTAGTCGATGCACATTCGAAGGGTGCCATCCTTCTTCTTCTGGAATAGTACGGGTGCACCGTAGGGAGACTTGGAGGGACGTATGTATCCTGTTTCTAGAAGGTCCTTGATTTGCCTTCGCGATTCGCGAGTTCGGGCGGTGCCATGCGGTAGGGAGTAGCAGCTGGGGGTTTGGCACCGGGCTCCAACTCGATACAATGATCCACCTCTCGCCTGGGTGGAAGTTTCTTAGGCAACTCTTTAGGCATCACATCCTTGTATTCTTCAAGAATATTCTTCAAGATTTGCGGGTGGTCAGTCCGCGATGAGTCGAGTTTTCTTCGTCATTGAGCTGCCGAATTGTTACCAAGTAGTTGGGGTACTTCCGCATCCCCTTCTTAAATTGCATGGCCGAGATTAGTTTCTTCTCAACATGGGCTCGTTCAATAGGGACCATGCATGCCTTGTCCGTCGTAGATGGCGAGTGTGTTTGTGGCCGGCATAGGGAAGGCTTGGAATCATTGAAGAATTCCATGCCTAGAACCATCTTGAAGTCGTCTATGGGGACGATAGAGAAGTCGAGCTTTAGGACCATGTCCCAAGAGAGAGTGGACGTCATGAGCAATTCCGGCTATAGGCTTGGCGGTGAGTTTCTGCCTTCATCGCACCTCCGCGATAAAGCTGTCTTGAGCCCTAGGCGTTTGGCTTCTTCCTCGGACATGAAGTTATGAGATGCTCCAGTGTCGAGTAATGCGCTAACGGTTTGACCGTTAATAGTGGTGCGAGCAAACATTAGCCCTTTCTTCGAGTAGCAGGCGTGGGGCTTGTCCCTTAAGAGCGGACATGTCTTGAAGAGAACCCTTGCTGTGTCGGGGTTCTTCTAATGGAGTGGCCGAGGTATCATTGGCATTGATTTTTAAGTGGGCAGCAAGGGCGTTTAGGGTCTTCTTTTCAGGGTAGTCGCGTATCCAATGGTTGCCATTGCATATGAAGCAAGGGCTTTTGGGCTTTGATTGCTCCTTCCTTCCTGGGAATTTTTGTTGCCCGATCCTGCCACTCGGGGGTCGGTTAGTTCCCCAATTCTTGCGATTACCGCCATGTCCTTCCTTGCGATTTTCTCCCCCACCTTTGCCATGAATGGGCCGTTTATCTTTACCTTGCCCAGAGTAGTCAGTGAGTGATTCAGCCTTGGCGATAGCTTCACATGGTCCGAACACCATGTCTATCCAGCTCGGTTTTGGCCCAATTGTTAAGGCCATCGGTGAAATATAAAAGTGCATCTTTATCGGACATTTCCACTTCAAGCATGAGAGTTGTAAATTCATTGATATAGTCACGAATCGTACCTGTCTGCTTGAGTCTTCGGAGGCGAGCTCTCGCATCTCGTTCAGCATTGCTTGGGGCAAATTGTTTTCGGAGTTCTCTTTGGAAGTCTGCCCAAGTGTCAATGGTGCAGATCCCTTTGCCCATATCGCCATACTTTCGGCGCCACCAGAGTTGTGCGGCACCACGCAGGTAATTTAGTGCGCCGTTGACCTTCTGTTCCTCATCTTTTACGCCCATAGCGTCAAAGTAACGTTCCAGGCCGAATAAGAAGTTATCGACCATAGTGGCATTCCGAGTGCCATCGTAGGTTTCGGGCTTCGGCACATCCAAGCGGCGCGCATCAAAAGCGAACGGGGCAGCGGAATTAAATGATGCGGCTCGCTTGTGTTTAGCCCATTCCGACCGGACTTCTTCCACTTCCGAGCGAATAGAGCGTAGCTCTTCTTGGACAAAGCCACGGAGACCCTGAATCTCCTTCTGGAATTCGATAAGTTGCCCGCGCAACATATCCGACTGGTCCATCATAAGTTTCTTCAAAGACGCCCGATGTCGGCGTATTCGATCTCAGAGTGTCGAACTGTCATGGACTTGATCAAGGTTCTCCTCCAAGCTAGCCATCGAGGCTTCCGGTGGCAATCCGAGGTTCGAAGGCGTCGGCAGAGGGTCCCTTGGACTTGCCTCGGACCTTGTTACCTCGTTGCTCCTCACGACCGCGTTGCTGCTCTTGAGTAGCATCAATAGGGACATCCTGAGTATTGGCCATTGTTCTCGTGTGATATGAGTCGGTTGTGTGCAAACCGTGGCTCTGATACCACTTGTCACGGGATGGGAGTTTTGCGCTTTAACCTGCGGCACTTAAACAACTAAGCCGAGTCGAGTTGCTAAGTAAGCTGAAGTTAACGAAAAGGGGCAATGGCACAAAAGGATTTTATTAAGTATGAATGCTTTGGGTACAAGAGAGCTTTACAATGCTTGATTGCTTGAGGATTTCTGGATGGAGTGAGCAAATGAGGCTCCTCCTCCTTTTATACCAACCTAGGAGAGTTCTGGAGTGGAACTCTCTAGATAGAACTTTCTAGATAGAACACTCTAGATACTTGTAGTACATTTACATGGGCATTTTACATGAGCATTCTACAAAGTGTGTAAGAAGTAATTTTCTACATGCTTCTAGAGTCATCTACGAATTTACAAGTATGTAGAGATCTCTGGGTCTTTCTTGATCTTTCTAGAACCTTCCGGAACCTTCCGACACATAGAGACTCATGTTAGGGTCATCCGGGTCGCTTTCGCCCGACCCGTCACAAACGTCTGACAGTGACTCGGCACGGGCGCAGCGTGACAAGGACCGGCAGTGACTCGACCGTGCGGCGTGACAAGGACGTTTGGCAGGACTCGGCACGGGCGCGGCAAGGACCGGCAGCGACTCGACCGTGCGGCGTGACAAGGACGTTTGGCAGGACTCGATCGTGTCCTAGAACACGGTCGGGCGTCAGGGCAGTGGGTTCCGGTAGTTGTGGGCGAGTAGGACTCGACCGTGTCTCCTGGCACGGTCGGGTTCGGCTGACAGCGACTGGGTCGCTCCGGACGAGCAAGACTCGACTGCCCGACGACACGGTCGAGTCCGCCCGCAGGTTTCTCGGAATTTTCCTACAGCGTGACTTTTCCTACAGTGGATATTTTCCGGCCGGTTGAACATTTTCCGGCAGGTTGGACATTCTTTTTACGTCTTATGTCTGTTTTCTCGCTTAAAAATGTCGCCGTACGTGCATGACGCGTCGTAAGGCTGTTTATTTTGATCCTTGCTGTCTTCTTTATTTGGACTAGTCAATTCCGTCTCATCCCCTCCCCCTTTAAAGGGAATTGTCCTCAATTCCGAACTTCCTTCGTCATCAAGATAATTAATTAAAGCCTCTAAGTACTTGATCTCGAAAATGTCCGCAGTACGTACATGGCCCAAAATCTTGAGACGATAGGTAGTGGGGCCCCCTCGAGAATCACCAACAAAATAACTATCATTATTAATAAAATAATAATAATTACTCCGCCAGGTAATACCGATATCATGACATGAGTGGATATCTGAAATGGGACGCACGGTTAACTCCACATCGGGTTCCTCCTCCAGAATTGGAAACACTGATAATTCCATATCGGGTTCACCATCAAAAATGGAAAACACAGAATTTATTGCGGATTCCTCTTCATCAACTGGTTCCTCATCAAATGTTGGCGGTCCGTCGCAATCTGACCAACTCTCCGTTTCAAAATTATTGGGCTCCCCCAATAATGGCCCATCACAAAATAATTTACTAACCTCAGTTTGGTAATCATCCAAGACCATAAGTCCATCACCAGAAACTGAGTCGATATAAAAATTGGGCTCAAAATTGTCGTTTTCTTTCAACCAACCAATTTTAGTCCCAAGCTCCATTTCGTCTTCCACATCTTTAAAAGGTCCGATTTGTGTGAATAATTCCTTCGACCCATCAATTCCGTTTTGGTCAATTTGACCAACACAACTGATTGGTTCATGCTCATAATAGCAAGTTCCAAGTTCGTCAATTATGGAAACATGGCTCAACTCACTTTCTTCGTTGTATTGCGGCGTTGAAACCTCTGTCTCGTCTACTCCATCGAAAATGGTGGTAGGGACATCGTCTTCATCGAAAAATGGCTTTGCTGGAAATTCTTCGATGGGGATAAACCTTAGATCGAAGGTTGGTGGCGGGGTGGCGCCGAACTTCTACAATTTCCAGGGTGGTGCCGTTGGTGGATCGTGGCGGTGAGAATTTGTGGGGATGAATTTCCGAGTAAAGTGTTTTATGAATTTGTTCCAGTCTCTTAGTTTGGGTTTACCTTGGTGTAAACGACTGGTTTTCAATTTCTGCCACCAGGTCGAGGCGCGACCACGAAGGCGTTTTGTCGCCAACGAGACTCGGCGGTCTACTGGAATTGAATTGTGGTTGAAAAACTCCTCACAAATGTGGAGCCAATCAACACCTGATTCTGGATCGGAATGTCCCATGAACTCCGGTACGCTGTGTAATGCGTCGCGTAATATCGCCAAGTGATAAATATCGTTGAACTCCATTTTGTTGAAAGATCAAGAACCTTAACTGAATTAAGAAATTCAGGTGTGGTTTCCGATGACAAGAACCAAGAGATATTTTCTTCGACAAGTAATCGTTGAATAAATCGCCCAAGTAGATGACCCTGGGCTCCGATACCACTTATGATACGGATTCCTAGGGGGAAAGGCGGATACGTATCGGTCGGAGTATATGTAAGTGTATGATAGCAGAAGGCTTTTTACGAGTATGGTGTTTTTGGATGTATTTTGTGATGTAATATTGTTAGGCGTATTTTTATACGTTTATTTATCATTATTTTGTAGTGTTTTGTTGAGTGAAATCATCTAAATGAGCTTTTAATGCCTTAATTTTGCATGATTGACAGGAAATTGAAGTCCGGAAGCTAAAACGAGGCAAAACGGGCGAAAACGGCAAAACTGGACTATGAGCCGCGGCACAAGGAAGCTGAGCCGCGGCAAAGGAAGACACCACCAAGGGCGAGTAGTAGTGTACTGCGTGCCGCGCACACCCATGTGAGCCGGCACGAAGGATTTAATTACGCCTGTATTGATTTTGGCGATGTGCCGCGCACAGTTGATGAGCCGCGGCACACTTAGCGGGTTTGGTACGTCTGCGGATTTTGGGCCGTTTGGCTTGATTTCAACCAACTAATACGGACGCGATTTATGGAAGTGCTGAGCTATAAATAGGGCTTAAGACCCTAAGTTAATCATCTTTGAATCATTGAATCAAGACCTAAGGGAGCTTAAGCTTGGAGACAGAGAAGAGGAGGAAAGCAGAGGAATTCAAGGGCAGAAGGCGGAAGCTGAAGAACGGAGGAATCCGAGCTTCATCTGCGTTTGAATTTTATGCTTTCGTTTATTTACTTTGTATTGTCAGTTTTTAGTATGTCAGGCTAAAGCCCTTATCTAGGGTTTTGATGAAACCTTTATTTTGACGAATTGATTGAGGTTATCCAATTTATTACCTTTTTATTGAGTTTTCCCAATTATGTTTAATGCTTGCAATTATCTGGCCAATAGTTGTATTGATTTAATCATTCACTTCGAATCGGGAGAGGAGATTTGGTGAGGAACTATTGGTGAGGACCGTTTTATTCTGTGAGATAGGAATATACTCATAGGAACTGCGTGGCCTTTAGGAGATTTCATGCTTTTTGCCTAGCGACGAGATAATTCACCTAGGGATAGAGTGCGTTAGTCGCCGTTAGATGAATCTATTGACCTCGGGAGAGGCGGTAGAATATATTAGCAATCTCCGCCTTCAATAAATTGGGAAAATTATTTATTACGGATAATCAAGATTAAATTCGGATAAATTAAGGTGGATTCAGAACTCTAGACTTATTTATAATTTGATTCCTTTTATTCAAGCTATCGTTTTCTGTTTAGTCTTTCAGTAATTCTTTTAGTTATTAATCCACACACCCAACTTCGATTGTTCAAATAAAATTGGGATACGAAAACGTCGGTAGTTAGAAATTCAATCCTCGTGGGAACGATACTCTACTTATCACTTTATTACTTGTAAACGATGACGTGCACTTGCGTGTAGGAATTATCGCAACAAGTTTTTGGCGCCGTTGCCGGGGATTGAAATTTTTCTAATATCGACTTAAGTATTTCCAGTCTTAATTTGAACGTTTTATTTCTATTTTTTGTGTATTTAATTTTGTTTATTCGTTTTTCCTTTCAGGACCTTTCGTGTAGTGCATGAGAAGACTCGGTAACGAAGGCTTACTACCTTTGGACACCGAGCTCGAGCGCACTCTAAGAAGGAATAAAAAGAAAAAAAGAGAGTTGCATTTACGGTCAAGATGGCCGAAAATATTGAAATCCAAGGAGGAGACAACCAAGTGCGGCAAGTTCAACCGGAACTCGCTCTTCGAGATTATGCCATGCCGCAAGTCAACGCAAATTTTTCGGGAATTCGGCGTCCCACCGTCCAAGCTAATAATTTTGAAATCAAGCCCGCCATTATTCAAATGGTACAGGCGAGCCCTTTCTGTGGATTGCCGAAGGACGACCCGAATGCCCACATTGCTTCGTTCCTTGAGATATGTGACACATTTAAAACAAATGGTGTCACCGACGATGCCATCCGATTGAGGCTTTTCCCTTTTTCTTTGAGGGATAAAGCAAAATTCTGGTTGAATTCCTTCTGGTCGATTACAACTTGGGAGAGGTTGGTGCAAGCCTTCCTTGCAAAATTTTTCCCACCAGCTAAGACGGCGCGGTTGAGAAACGAGATAACTACTTTTGCCCAGTTTGATATGGAATCGCTCCACGAGGCGTGGGAGCGATATAAAGAATTGCTTCGAAGATGCCCTCATCACGGCATTCCTGATTGGCTTCAGCTGCACACATTTTATGGTGGTTTGAGTGCTTCTACACGCACTTTAGTGGATGCAGCCTCCGGAGGAACATTCATGGGAAAATCTATGGCCGAGGCTCACGTGCTTTTGGAGGATATGGCCGAAAACGCATACCAATGGCCAGCAGAAAGATTGACACCGAAGAGGGTAATGGAAGTTTCGAGCAATGATCCAATCTCCACCTTGTCAGCTCAAGTCGCCGTTTTGACACAACAGCTCCAGAACTTTTCGCATGCACCCGCCCCCGTTACCATTGAGACGTGTAATTGGTGTAACGGACCACACCCGAGTGCGGAATGTCAATTTGGAAATCCGTTCGAGCAACATCAGATGGAGCAAGCTCAGTTCGTGGCCAATGGAAATCGACAAAGCAATTTTTATCCCAGCACTTATAATCAAGGGTGGAGGAATCAACAAAATTCTCCATGGAGAAATGGGCAAGCTATGAAGCCTCCACAACCTCACTTCGTGCAACCCCCACAGCAGCCCCCTCAATCTTCAAAGGTATCTTTGGAGGATGCTCTTGCTCAATTGGCGGCTAACACAAGCCAATTCATGACCCGCACCGAGAAGACTCTTCAAAATCATTCAACCTCCATCCAAAATCTAGAAACAAAAATGGGGCAGATTGCTAATTTATTGTCTTCTCGGGCTCAAGGTGCAGCCCCCAACGCAGCCGAAGGGAAAACCAAGGAAAATGTGCAAGCAATCGAATTAAGAAGCGGAAAGGAGTTGAAGGGGCAGCCTATTAATGACAAAGAGCAGCTGAACGTGCAGAACGAGAAGGAAAAGGATGAGACACCTAAGCCAAAGGAGGTCTCGACTACTCAGCCCACTCCTCAAATTCCATTTCCACAGCGTTTTCAAAAGCAAAAACTGGACAAGCAGTTTTCCAAATTCCTCGACGTCTTCAGAAATTGCACATAAACATTCCGTTCGCCGACGCATTGGAACAGATGCCGAGTTACGTCAAGTTCATGAAGGAGATCTTGTCCAATAAACGAAAGCTCGAGGAATATGAGACGGTCGCTTTAACGGAGGAGTGCAGCGCTATTTTGCAAAAGAAACTCCCACCTAAATTGAGAGATCCGGGAAGTTTCACCATTCCTTGCATCATCGGTAATTCATCTTTTGAAAGAGCCCTATGCGATCTCGGGGCCAGTATAAATCTTATGCCCCTTTCGATTTTCAAAAAGCTGGAGATTGGGGAAGCCAAGCCGACGACAGTCTCTCTACAATTGGCCGATAGATCCATCAAATATCCGAGGGGTGTGATAGAGGACGTTTTAGTCAAAGTGGATAAGTTCATCTTTCCGGCCGATTTCATCGTACTTGATATGGAAGAAGACCATGATATCCCAATTATTTTGGGAAGACCATTTTTGGCAACAGGCCGAACGTTGATTGATGTGGAAAAAGGAAAGCTGACTTTGCGCGTTCAAGAGGAGCAAGTAACCTTCAATATTTTTCGATCCGTAAAATATCCAAGTGACGCTGAAAATTGTTTCCAAGTTGACGTCATTGACTCATGCGTGAGAAAAACTTTTCGAGAAAACTATCCACCCGATCCATTGGAATCCGTTTTGATTGGGGCTGTTTCCGAGCCAAATGGAGAGCATGCCGCCTACGTACGACACATGGATGCTTCCCCGCCAATCTTTATTCGTAAACCATTCGAGGAGCTAGGAAGTTCACTAACTCGACCGACCCCATCGATCGAAAAACCTCCAAAATTGGAACTCAAAAAGCTGCCACCTCATTTGAAGTATGCATTCCTGGGGCCCGACGACTCCCTTCCAGTTATTCTTTCGGCCGCATTAGCAGGAGATCAAGAGGCAAAATTATTAAGAGTTTTGAGGGAGTACAAATCTGCTCTTGGATGGTCTATTGCGGATATCAAGGGGATCAGCCCATCAATTTGCATGCACAAGATTTTGATGGAGGAAGACTACAAACCATCCGTGGAGCATCAACGCCACTGAATCCTAACATGAAAGAGGTGGTAAAAGTCGAGGTTTTAAAACTCCTCGGCAGTATGATCTTTCCAATTTCGATAGTAAGTGGGTAAGTCGGTTCAAGTTGTGTCGAAAAAGGTGGGATAATGATTGTTCAAAACGATAATAATGAATTAATTCCCACCAGGATTGTTACGGGGTGGCGTATGTGCATAGATTATAGGAAACTAAATAAGGCCACTAGAAAAGATCATTTTCCCTTGCCTTTTATTGATCAGATGTTAGATAGATTAGCCGGACACGATTTCTATTGCTTTCTCGATGGCTATTCGGGGTATAATCAGATTTACATAGCCCCCGAAGACCAAGAGAAAACGACGTTTACATGTCCTTATGGCATTTTCGCGTATAGGCGCATGCCGTTTGGATTGTGTAATGCGCCGGCGACTTTTCAACGGTGTATGATGGCTATTTTTTCTGACATGGTAGAGCAGTGTATTGAGATTTTCATGGATGATTTTTCTGTTTTTGGAGATTCTTTTGACATTTGTTTGGAAAATTTGCAGAAGGTTTTGCGAAGATGTGAAGAGACCAATTTAGTCTTGAATTGGGAGAAGTGTCATTTTATGGTGCAGGAGGGCATTGTGCTTGTCCATCGAATATCCTCACATGGAATTGAAGTCGACCGAGCAAAAATTGAGACAATGGAGAAGATGCCTCCACCCACTTCGGTCAAAGGGATTAGGAGTTTTCTGGGACACGCCGGTTTTTATCGCCGATTTATTAAGGATTTTTCAAAGATCACGAAGTCATTGTGCAACTTACTCATGAAAGATGTCCCATTTACTTTCGACGAGTCTTGTAAAGAAAGTTTTGAGTTCTCAAGAAAGCTCTAAGCACGACCTGGTGATAGTCGCTCGATTGGGACCTTCCATTCGAACTAATGTGTGATGCTAGCGATTTTGCCATTGGGGCTGTTTTGGGGCAGAGACGAGGGAAGGTGTTTCATGTCATATACTATGCGAGCCGAACGCTCGATGACGCCCAAAGAAATTATGCCACAACGGAGAAGGAATTGTTGGCGGTGATATTTGCATTTGATAAATTTCGGTCCTATCTACTAGGAACAAAGGTGATAGTGTGGACCGATCATTCGGCGATAAAGTACCTTTTGGAGAAGAAGGATGCCAAACCAAGGTTAATTCGGTGGGTGCTACTCCTTCAAGAATTCAACTTGGAGATTCGGGACAAGAAAGGGACAGAAAATGTTATAGCCGATCACCTTTCACGGTTAGAGAGTTCCCTCGAGAAGGAAGAAAGTCAGCCACAAATTATAGAAACCTTCCCCGACGAGCAGCTCTACAAGTTGGATTCAACACATGCGCCTTGGTATGCTGATCTAGTGAACTACTTAGCAAGTAAAACAATTCCGGACGATCTCTCACGTCATCAAAAGAAGAAGCTAATCTCGGATGCTAAGTACTATTTGTGGGACGATCCTTTTCTTTTTAAGCGATGCCCCGATCAAATTATCCGTAGATGCATTCCAGATGAGGAAATCCACAGTGTGCTGAACCATTGCCATGCATCGCCCTACGGTGGACACTTTAGTGGAAATAGAAACGGCGAAGGTCTTACAGTCGGGATTTTATTGGCCGTCCTTATTCAAAGATGCTCACTCCTTTGTGTCTACATGTGATCGGTGTCAACGGACAGGAAACATCTCAAGACGACACGAAATGCCGCTGAACACCATACTTGAAGTCAAATTATTTGATGTATGGGGGATCGACTTCATGGGTCCATTTCCCCCATCAAACAAGAATCTCTACATTTTGGTGGCCGTGGATTACGTCTCCAAATGGGTTGAAGCGGTGGCACTACCTACGAATGGGTCCAATGTCGTGATCAAGTTTATCAAACAACATATCTTCTCACGCTGGGACTCCCGTGCTATTATAAGTGATGGTGGGTCACACTTCGACAACAAATTTCTTGATGCGGTTTTGAGAAAATACGGAGTCACTCATCGTGTTGCCACAAAGATACCATCCACAAACGAGCGGTCAAGTTGAGATATCAAATCGAGAGCTGAAGTGGATTCTAGAAAAGACGGCCACTCGTCTCGAAAAGATTGGGCATTTAAACTCGATGATGCACTTTGGGCGTCGGATCGCGTATAAGACACCTATCGGAATGTCGCCTACAGATTGGTCTATGGAAAAGGTTGCCATCCGCCGTAGAGATGGAGCACCGTGCTTATTGGGCGATAAAGAAACTAAACTTTGATCTAAAATCCGCAGGGAAAAGCGGTGTTTGCGGTGAACGAGTTAGAAGAAATTCGCCACAACTCATACGAAAATGCAAAACTTTATAAGGAGCGGACAAAAATTTGGCATGATAAGCATATCACGCAATGAGAATTTGTCCCGGTCAAGAGGTGTTGCTATTCAACTCACGCTTAAAGTTATTTCCGGGAAATTGCGTTCACGATGGTCGGGACCGTTCACCGTAGTTCAAGTGTTTCCACATGGTGCGAGAAGTTCAAAGAGATGGTCGACAATTCAAAGTTAATGGACAACGGTTGAAGGCATACTTGGGAAATCCAATAGACACGCAGAAAACGAGCGTCACCTTATCCACCGCGGGATGAATGCGAGAAAAGTCCTATGAAGACTATAAACTTAGCGCTTCTGAGGCAACCCGAGTATTAGTTGTAGATTCTTTGTTGGTTGCTTGCATTTTTAGAGTCTCTTTTTGTCTTCTTTCCTCTTGGATCCATCCTTTCCTCTCATTTTAATGAATTCGTAAAATTTACGTGGCAGAATCAAAGAAAAAGGGGATAAATTCAATAATGGGCCGCAGATACCAGGTGAGCCGCGGCACACATCAGCTGAGGAAAAATGGCCGATCAAACTGTACCCAGTGCCGCGGCATGATCTTACTGAGCCGCGGCACACCAGGTCGCTGAGCCGCGGCACCCGAAAACCGAGCCGCGGCATACTAAATGGTCAAGAAACGCCCAGGGCGCCTGTACTTTGAGCCGCGGCATACAATGGCTGAGCCGCGGCACACTATAACACTGAGCCGCGGCATACGAAATCTGAGCCGCGGCACCCGACGGCATATCAAAACGTCCAAATCCGACTGTACTTTGGGCCGCGGCTCACTTTTATTGTGCCGCGGCACCCGTCGCAAAATAAGAGCAGCCAGGTCAAGCTCTTTCAGTCGATCGGCCTGCATATAGACTTCTTCCCTTCATTCCTTCCCTCCTGCACACGATGAGGTTAGTCGGGTCCATTCTATCAGTCTCCTTCTCAAATTCTCCAGGTAATTTTTGATTTCTAAATCATAGGTGAATTTTGATGTGAAAAGATTTGAAGTTTTATATTGCTAGTTGTTCTTCATTGTTGTTTCTGAAATGGAGTTGGAATTTGGGGAATTTGTTATTGTGATGGAATTGATGTTTGTGAACGAATTGTTGATGATGGTTTTTGTAATTCAGGGCTACAATCTGTGTTATTATTTTTGGGATTTGGAATTAACCATCAAAATTTTTGTTCTTCATTTTAACTTGTGCACACAAGGTGTTTGATAAATTGCAGCAATGGAAAATTGATCATTCAGAAGCACCACCTTCCTCACCGGACGATGCCGGCACCAGCTCCTGAGCAGACTGGAGGGGAGTACTTGACCTTTTACTTTTCTTGCATTTCATTTTTGTCCATTGAGGTCAATGTACGTCCTAAGTTTGGGGGGGGTCTACTTTCAGTCTACATTCATTGCTGTACTCTATTTTCTTGCTGTACATTACTTTTTGTTGCACTTTTCTTTTCTTTGCGAAATTTTTTTTTTTTAGATAGCCTTGCTGGCCGTAGTTTTTCTTTATTCGTGAATTTTCGTGCTTCTATTATGTGTGATACTGATGTTACGACACTGTCTTTCTCTTTGAAGAAGCGGGCGAGTTTTAGTCGAGTTGTAGTCAGTTATTTCGCTCGCTTAGTATTGATTAGGTCCGAAATTTTTCGTGATTGTAGAGGACTGGGCAGATAAGAGACGATACATACTTGTTTTTAATCCCCATCAATACGTTTGGCTACATTTTCCGGATAGTGAGTCGTACTGTTCTTTAGTCGTGTTGGCACTTAAATTGAGTTTAGAGTCGGGCAGTTTTTCCCTAAAAGTCGAGATAATGTGTTCTATGAAGGGAAGTCTAGTAACCGGGGGTATTCGCGTGACCCGTTGTTTACTCTCGCGTAAAACGACGACCCCGATTAGACTAGTGATTTAGTGATTTCACATGTGCCAATAATAGGGAGCCTAGTAACCGGGGGTATTCGCGTGAACCGCTGTTTACTCTCGCGTAAAACAGCAACCTTGATTCGGACATGCGGAAATTAGTTATTCGAGTTGTTTCTCCGCTGTAGACGGGAACTTAGTAACTAGAAGCATCCATGTGCCCCATGAGTGTCTTTTACGTCAAACGGTTTCCTAATACATGAGAATGGAAGTTCCACCCTAGGATTATCCCGATGAAACATCCCGAGATCCTAACCTAGTGGTCGACTCGAATCAAATTCTTAAGCATATTTATATAAGGGGATACTGTCCGAGGTTTATTTGTTATGAGACTCGTGAAAATTGTGCCTTTAGACTGTGGAACGCGACGAACTAGCTTGTTTATGCTAGCCTTTCATATTGACGGTCGATTTGACTCATGTTTTGTTAATCTTTGAGCTGAGTTTTCTTCATGAACGAATGATTAGGACTGAACTTGATTACTTTGCGGAATCATTATTCTAAGTGCAGCTCGCTTTTATGACACTCGTATTATTTAGAGAGAATGGCAGGATAGTATTGATTAGGTTGAACACTATGAGTTGCACGATTGTTCACGACATTCTTTTATTGAATTTAATTCTTTTTGCTTGAGGACAAGCAAAGGCTTAAGTTTGGGGGTATTTGTTAGGCGTATTTTTATACGTTTATTTATCATTATTTTGTAGTGTTTTGTTGAGTGAAATCATCTAAATGAGCTTTTAATGCCTTAATTTTGCATGATTGACAGGAAATTGAAGTCCGGAAGCTAAAACGAGGCAAAGGCGAAACGGCAAAGCTGGACTATGAGCCGGCACAAGGAAGCCGAGCGGCAAAGGAAGACACCACCGAAGGGCGAGTAGGTGTACTGCGTGCGCGCACACGGCCCATGTGAGCCGCGAGAAGGATTTAATTACGCCTGGTATTGATTTTGGCGATGTGCCGCGGCACGAGTTGATGTGAGCCGCGGCACACTTAGCGGGTTTGGTACGTCTGCGCGGATTTTGGGCCGTTTGAAGCGATTTCAACCAACCAACTAATACGGACGCGATTTATGGAAGTCTTTGAGCTATAAATAGGGCTTAAGACCCTAAGTTAATCATCTTTGAATCATTGAATCAAGACCTAAGGGAGCTTAAGCTTGGAGACAGAGAAGAGGAGGAAAGCAGAGGAATTCAAGGGCGAGGCGGAAGGCGAAGAACGGAGGAATCCGAGCTTCATCTGCGTTGAATTTTATGCTTTCGTTTATTTACTTTGTATTGTCGGCTTTTTAGTATGTCGCTAAAGCCCTTATCTAGGGTTTTGATGAAACCTTTATTTTGACGAATTGATTGAGGTTATCCAATTTATTACCTTTTATTGAGTTTTCCCAATTATGTTTAATGCTTGCAATTATCTGGCCAATAGTTGTATTGATTTAATCATTCACTTCGAATCGGGAGAGGAGATTTGGTGAGGAACTATTGGTGAGGACCGTTTTATTCTGTGAGATAGGAATATACTCATAGGAACTGCGTGGCCTTTAGGAAATTTCATGCTTTTTGCCTAGCGACGAGATAATTCACCTAGGGATAGAGTGCGTTAGTCGCCGTTAGATGAATCTATTGACCTCGGGAGAGGCGGTAGAATATATTAGCAATCTCCGCCTTCAATAAATTGGGAAAATTATTTATTACGGATAATCAAGATTAAATTCGGATAAATTAAGGTGGATTCAGAACTCTAGACTTATTTATAATTTGATTCCTTTTATTCAAGCTATCGTTTTCTGTTTAGTCTTTCAGTAATTCTTTTAGTTATTAATCCACACACCCAACTTCGATTGTTCAAATAAAATTGGGATACGAAAACGTCGGTAGTTAGAAATTCAATCCTCGTGGGAACGATACTCTACTTATCACTTTATTACTTGTAAACGATGACGTGCACTTGCGTGTAGGAATTATCGCAACAAATATCGAATATGACGAGGAAAATTCGAACAAATGGAAAATGGAAGTAATATCAAGAAAGTGATAATATCGATCAAGAAGACTTGAACGATATGGAACAAGGGTTTATCGAATTAGACCTATAACTCGATAAGGTGATTTCTTCCCAAGACCTATTGAGAATCAATTGGATTAATACTCGAAAACGCGTCGAATAAAAATCAAGTTTCGGTAAAAATCATTTACCAATAATAGAAACACAAAGTGTATTCTTTCACATTCAAATTCATAATACATTATCTTTACAAATGATAATCAATTCCTACTTATAGGAGGTGAAGCCTTAGTCTAAGGAATCAAACAAAAAAAAAGAAAATAATTCAAAGATTTATAAAATCTTTGAATAATCAAAACAAATCAAATAAAATACATACAAGAAACATAAATCACAAAATGGGGGAAGCATAATCCCTAAAATAAGTAAAAAGGAAAAGAGAAGTCAAAAATACACAAAGGTGTATAAAATAAGTGGGTTGTCGGCAGGACTCGATCGTGTCCCGTGACACGGCCGCGGCGCGGTCGACAGGCGCCGGCAGGGACTCGACCGTGTCCGCTTGACACGGTCGCGGCGCGACAGCAACGTCTGACAGTGACTCGGCACGGGCGCGGCGTGACAAGGACCGGAAGTGACTCGACCGTGCGGCGTGACAAGGACGTTTGGCAGGACTCGGCACGGGCGCGGCACGACAAGGACCGGCAGCGACTCGACCGTGCGGCGTGACAAGGATGTTTGGCAGGACTCGATCGTGTCCTAGAACACGGTCGGGCGTCAGGGCAGTGGGTTCCGGTAGTTGTGGGCGAGTAGGACTCGACCGTGTCTCCTGGCACGGTCGGGTTGGTGACAAATGACCTTGGTCATTCGGACGAGCAAGACTCGACCGTTCCGGACGACACGGTCGAGTCCGGACGGTAGTGCTCGGAATTTTCCGGCAGGCATGACTTTTTTCCGGCAGGCTGGATATTTTCCGGCCGGTTGAACATTTTCCGGCAGGTTGGACATTCTTTTTACGTCTTATGTCCGTTTTCTCGCTTAAAAATGTCGTCGTACGTGCATGACGCGTCGTAAGGCCATTTATTTTGATCCTTGCTCCGTCTTCTTTATTTGGACTAGTCAATTCCGTATCATAACAAGACTTAATCAAGAAAGAAAAGATTCATCGGAGCTCTTATAGCCAATTCTGAGTACAAAAGGCTCGAATCTAATCAATAAACCCGAGTCTTCATAGAGTTCTGACTCGAATGAATGTAACATGGTCTTATATCCTATTAACAAGACTTAATCAAGAAGCAAAGGCTTAATCGGAGCTATTAGATCCAATCCTTGCTACAACGAGACTTAATCAAGAAATTAAAGATTAATTGGAACTGTTATAACCAATTCTGAGTACAAAAGGCTCGAATATAAGCAATAAACCCAGTTTTCACAGAGTTCCGACTAGAATGCATGTAATATGGTCTTATTTCCTATTAACAAGACTTAATCAAGAAGTAAAGGCTTAATCTGAGATATTATAGCAAATCCTTGCTACAACAAGACTTAATCAAGAAGTAAAAGATTAAAAGGAGCTGTTATAGCCAATTATGAGTACAAAAGGCTCGAGTCTAATCAATAAATCTGAGTTTTCATAGAGTTCTGACTTGAATACATGTACGTGGTCTTATCTCCTATTAACAAGACATAGTCAAGAAGTAAAGGCTTAATTGGAACTATTATATCCAATCATTGCAACAACAAGACTTAATCAAGAAGTAAAATATTAATTGGAGCTGTTATAGCAAATCTGAGTATAAAAGGCTTGAATCAAATCAATAAACCAGAGTTTTAATAGAGTTCCAACTCGAATGGATATAATGTATTCTTAACTCCTAATAACAAGACTTAGTCAAGAAATAAAGTCTTAATCGGAGCTTTTATAGCGAATACTTGCTACAACAAGACTTGATCAAGAAAGAAAATATTACTCGGAGCTATTATAGCCAATTCTGAGTAGAAAAGGCTCGAGTCTAGTCAATAAACTCAAGTTTTCATAGAGTTCCAACTCGAATGCATGTAACTAGTTTTATGTCCTATTAACATGACTTAATCAAGAAGTAAAGGCTTAATCGTAGCTATTATAGCGGATCCTTACTACAACAAGACTTAATCAAGAAACAAAAGATTAATCTGAGGTTTTATAGCTAATTCTGAGTACAAAAGGCTCGAGTCTAATCAATAAACCCGAGTTTTCATAGAGTTCCGACTCGAATGCATGTAACGTGGTCTTATCTCCTATTAACAAGACTTATCAAGAAGTAAAGGCTTAATCAGAGCTATTAAAAGATTAAATGGAGCCCTTATTGCCAATCTGAGTATAAATGGATCGAGTCTAATCAATAAACCAGAGTTTTCATACAGTTCCAACTCGAATGCATGTTACATGGTCTTGTCTCCTATTAACAAGACTTAGTCAAGAAGTAAAGGCTATATCGGAGCTATTATAGTGAATCCTTGTTACAACAAGACTTAATCAAGAAAGAAAAGATTAATCGGAGCTCTTATAGCCAATTCTGAGTACAAAAGGCTCGAATTTAATCGATAAACCTGAGTTTTCATAGAGTTCCGACTCGAATGCATGTAACATGGTCTTATATCCTAACAAGACTTAATCAAGAAGTAAAAGCTTAATCGGAGCTATTAGATCCAATCCTTGCTACAACAAGACTTAATCAAGAAATTAAAGATTAATCGGAGCTGTTATAACCAATTCTGAGTACAAAAGGCTCGAATATAAGCAATAAACCCGAGTTTTCACAGAGTTCCGACTAGAATGCATGTAATATAGTCTTATCTCCTATTAACAAGACCTAATCAAGCAGTAAAGGCTTAATCTGAGATATTATATTAATCCTTGCTACAACAAGACTTAATCAAGAAGTAAAAGATTAAAAAGGAGATGTTATAGCCAATTCTGAGTATAAAAGGCTCGAGTCTAATCAATAAATCTGAGTTTTCATAGAGTTTCGACTCGAATACATGTACGTGGTCTTATCTCCTATTAACAAGACTTAGTCAAGAAGTAAAGGATTAATAGGAACTATTATATCCAATCCTTGCAACAACAAGATTTAATCAAGAAGTAAATATTAATCGGAGCTGTTATAGCCAGTCTGAATATAAAAGGCTCGAATCTAATCAATATATAAACCAGAGTTTTAATAGAGTTCCAACTCGTATGGATATAGTGTGGTCTTATCTCCTATTAACAAGACTTAGTCAAGAAATAAAGGCTTAATCTGAGATATTGTAGCAAATTCTTGCTACAACAAGACTTAATCAAGAAGTAAAAGATTAAAAGGAGTTGTTATAGCCAATTCTGAATACACAGGGCTCGAGTCTAATCAATAAATCTGAGTTTTCATAGAGTTCTGACTCGAATACTTGTACGTGGTCTTATCTCCTATTAACAAGACATAGTCAAGAAGTAAAGGCTTAATCGGGACTATTATATCCAATTATTGCAACAACAAGGCTTAATCAAGAAGTATAATTTTAATCGGAACTGTTATAGCCAATCTGAGTATAAAAGGCTCAAATCTAATCAATAAACCAAAGTTTTAATAGAGTTCCAACTCGAATGGATATAACGTGGTCTTATCTTTTAATAAGAAGACTTAGTCAAAAAATAAAGTCTTAATCAGAGCTATTATAGCGAATACTTGCTACAACAAGACTTGATCAAGAAAGAAAATATTACTTGGAGCTATTATAGCCAATTCTGAGTAGAAAAGGCTCGAATCCAGTCAATAAACTCAAGCTTTCATAGAGTTCCAACTCGAATGCATGTAACTGGTTTTATGTCCTATTAACAAGACTTAATCAAGAAATAAAGGCTTAATCGGAGCTATTATAGCGAATCCTTGCTACAACAAGACTTAATCAAGAAAGAAAAGATTAATCTGAGGTTTTATAGCTATTTCTGAGTACAAAAGGCTCGAGTCTAATCAATAAACCCGAGTTTTCATAGAGTTTCGACTCGAATGCATGTAACGTGGTCTTATCTCCTATTAACAAGACTTATCAAGAAGTAAAGGCTTAATCAGAGCTATTATAGCGACTCCTTTCTACAACAAGACCTAATCAAGAAGTAAAAGATTAAATGGAGCCCTTATACCGAATATGAGTATAAATGGCTCGAGTCTAATCAATAAACTAGAGTTTTCATATAGTTCCAACTCGAATGCATGTAACGTGGTCTTATCTCCTATTAACAAGACTTAGTCAAGAAGTAAACGCTTAATCGGAGCTATTATAGCGAATCCTTGCTACAACAAGACTTAATCAAGAAAGAAAAGATTAATCGGAGCTCTTATAGCCAATTCTGAGTACAAAAGGCTCGAATCTAATCGATAAACCTGAGTTTTCATAGAGTTCGGACTCGAATGCATGTAACATGGTCTTATATCCTATTAACAAGACTTAATCAAGAAGTAAAGGCCTAATCGGAGTTATTAGATCAAATCCTTGCTACAAGACTTAATCAAGAAATAAAAGATTAATCGGAGCTTTTATAGCAAATTTTGAGTACAAAAGGCTCGAGTCTAATCAATAAACCCGAGTTTTCATAGAGTTTCGACTCGAATGCATGTAACGCGGTCTTATCTCCTATTAACAAGACATATCAAGAAGTAAAGGCTTAATCAGAGATATTATAGCGACTCCTTGCTACAACAAGACCTAATCAAGAAGTAAAAGATTAAACGGATCCCTTATAGCCAATCTGAGTATAAATGGCTCGAATCTAATCAATAAACAAGAGTTATCATAGAATTCCAACTCGAATGCATGTAACGTGGTCTTATCTCCTATTAACAAGACGTAGTCAAGAAGTAAAGGCTTAATTGGAGTTATTATAGCAAATCCTTGCTACAACAAGATTTAATCAAGAAAAAAAAGATTATTCGGAGCTTTTATAGCTAATTCTGAGTACAAAAGGCTCGAGTCTAATCAATAAACCCTAGTTTTCATAGAGTTCCGACTCGAATGCATGTAACATGGCCTTATCTCCTGTTAACAAGACTTATCAAGAAGTAAATGCTTAATCAGAGATATTATAGTGACTCCTTGCTACAACAAGACATAATCAAGAAGTAAAAGATTAAACGGAGCTCTTATAGCCAATCTGAGTATAAATGGCTCGAATCTAATCAATAAACTAGAGTTTTCATAGAGTTCCAACTCGAATGCATGTAACGTGGTCTTATCTCCTATTAACAAGACTTAGTCAAGAAGTAAAGGCTTAATCGGAGCTATTATAGCGAATCCTTGCTATAACATGATACGGATTCCTCGGGGGAAAGACGGATACGTATCGGTCGGAGTATACGTAAGTGTATGATAGCGGAAGGCTTTTTACGAGTATGGTGTTTTTGGATGTATTTTGTGATGTAATATCGAATATGACGAGGAAAATTCGAACAAATGGAAAATGGAAGTAATATCGGGAAAGTGATAATATCGATCAAGAAGACTTGAACGATCTGGAACAAGGGTTTATCGAATTAGACCTATAACTCGATAAGGTGATTTCTTCCCAAGACCTATTGAGAATCAATCGGATTAATACTCGAAAACGCGTCGAATAAAAATCAAGTTTCGGTAAAAATCATTTACCAATAATAGAAACACAAAGTGTATTCTTTCACATTCAAATTCATAATACATTATCTTTACAAATGATAATCAACTCCTACTTATAGGAGGTGAAGCCTTAGTCTAAGGAATCAAACAAACAAAAGAAAATAATTCAAAGATTTATAAAATCTTTGAATAATCAAAACAAATCAAATAAAATACATACAAGAAACATAAATCACAAAATGGGTGAATCATAATCCCTAAAATAAGTAAAAAGGAAAAGAGAAGTAAAAAATACACAAAAGTGTATAAAATAAGTGGGCTGTCGGCAGGACTCGACCGTGTCCCGTGACACGGCCGCGGCATGGCGACAAAGGTGGGCAGACTCGACCGTGTCCGCTGACACTCGCGGCGACAAAGCAACGTCGACAGATGACTCGCACGGCGCGCGTGACAAGGACCGGCGTGACTTCGGCCGTGCGGCGTGACAAGACGTTTGGCGAGACTCGGCACGGCGGCGCGGCACAAGGACAGCGGCGACTCGACCGTGCGGCGTGACAAGGACGTTTGGGAGGATTCGATCGTGTCCTGGAACACGGTCGGGCGTCAGGGCAGTGGGTTCCGGTAGTTGTGGGCGAGTAGGACTCGACCGTGTCTCCTGGCACGGTCGGGTTCGGCTGAGAGCGACCTTGGCTGTTCCTGACGAGCAAGACTCGACTGTTCCGGACGACACGGTCGAGTCCACGGCAGCGTTTCGGAATTTTCCTACAGCGTGACTTTTTCCGGCAGGCTGGATATTTTCCGGCCGGTTGAACATTTTCCGGCAGGTTGGACATTCTTTTTACGTCTTATGTCCGTTTCTCGCTTAAAAATGTCGACGTACGTGCATGACGCGTCGTAAGGCCATTTATTTTGATCCTTGCTCCGTCTTCTTTATTTGGACTAGTCAATTCCGTCTCATCCCCTCCCCCTTTAAAGGGAATTGTCCTCAATTCCGAACTTCCTTCGTCATCAAGATAATTAATTAAAGCCTCTAAGTACTTGATCTCGAAAATGTCCGCAGTACGTACATGGCCCAAAATCTTGAGACGATAGGTAGTGGGGCCCCCTCGAGAATCACCAACAAAATAACTATCATTATTAATAAAATAATAATAATTACTCCGCCAGGTAATACCGATATCATGACATGAGTGGATATCTGAAATGGGACGCACGGTTAACTCCACATCGGGTTCCTCCTCCAGAATTGGAAGCACTGATAATTCCATATCGGGTTCACCATCAAAATTGGAAAACACAGAATTTATTGCTGAGTCCTCTTCATCAACTGGTTCCTCATCAAATGTTGGCGGTCCGTCGCAATCTGACCAACTCTCCGTTTCAAAATTATTGGGCTCCCCCAATAATGGCCCATCACAAAATAATTTACTAACCTCAATTTGGTAATCATCCAAGACCATAAGTCCATCACCAGAAACTGAGTCGATATAAAAATTGGGCTCAAAATTGTCGTTTTCTTTCAACCAACCAATTTTAGTCCCAAGCTCCATTTCGTCTTCCACATCTTTAAAAGGTCCGATTTGTGTGAATAATTCCTTCGACCCATCAATTCCGTTTTGGTCAATTTGACCAACACAACTGATTGGTTCATGCTCATAATAGCAAGTTCCAAGTTCGTCAATTATGGAAACATGGCTCAACTCACTTTCTTCGTTGTATTGCGGCGTTGAAACCTCTGTCTCGTCTACTCCATCGAAAACGGTGGTAGGGACATCGTCTTCATCGAAAAATGGCTTTGCTGGAAATTCTTCGATGGGGATAAACCTTAGATCGAAGGTTGGTGGCGGGGTGGCGCCGAACTTCTACACTTTCCGGGGTGGTGCCGTTGGTGGATCGTGGCGGTGAGAATTTGTGGGGATGAATTTCCGAGTAAAGTGTTTTATGAATTTGTTCCAGTCTCTTAGTTTGGGTTTACCTTGGTGTAAACGATTGGTTTTCAATTTCTGCCACCAGGTCGAGGCGCGACCACGAAGGCATTTTGTCGCCAACGAGACTCGGCGGTCTACTGTAATTGAATTGTGGTTGAAAAACTCCTCACAAACGTGGAGCCAATCAACACCTGATTCTGGATCGGAATGTCCCATGAACTCCGGTACGCTGTGTAATGCGTCGCGTAATATCGCCAAGTGATAAATATCGTTGAACTCCATTTTGTTAAAAGATCAAGAACCTTAACTGAATTAAGAAATTCAGGTGTGGTTTCCGATGACAAGAACCAAGAGATATTTTCTTCGACAAGTAATCGTTGAATAAATCGCCCAAGGAGATGACCCTGGGCTCCGATACCACTTATGATACGGATTCCTCGGGGGAAAGGCGGATGCGTATCGGTCGGAGTATACGTAAGTGTATGATAGCGGAAGGCTTTTTACGAGTATGGTGTTTTTGGATGTATTTTGTGATGTAATATCGAATATGACGAGGAAAATTCGAACAAATGGAAAATGGAAGTAATATCGGGAAAGTGATAATATCGATCAAGAAGACTTGAACGATCTGGAACAAGGGTTTATCGAATTAGACCTATAACTCGATAAGGTGATTTCTTCCCAAGACCTATTGAGAATCAATCGGATTAATACTCGAAAACGCGTCGAATAAAAATCAAGTTTCGGTAAAAATCATTTACCAATAATAGAAACACAAAGTGTATTATTTCACATTCAAATTCATAATACATTATCTTTACAAATGATAATCAATTCCTACTTATAGGAGGTGAAGCCTTAGTCTAAGGAATCAAATAAAAAAAAGAAAATAATTCAAAGATTTATAAAATCTTTGAATAATCAAAACAAATCAAATAAAATACATACAAGAAACATAAATCACAAAATGGGGGAAGCATAATCCCTAAAATAAGTAAAAAGGAAAAGAGAAGTCAAAAATACAAAAAAGTGTATAAAATAAGTGGGCTGTCGGCAGGACTCGACCGTGTCCCGTGACACGGCTGCGGCGCGGTCGACAGGCGCCGACAGGGACTCGACCGTGTCCGCTTGACACGGTCGCGGCGCGACAGCAACGTCTGACAGTGACTCGGCACGGGCGCGGCGTGACAAGGACCGGCAGTGACTCGACCGTACGGCGTGACAAGGACGTTTGGCAGGACTCGGCACGGGCGCGGCGCGACAAGGACCGGCAGCAACTCAACCGTGCGGCGTGACAAGGATGTTTGGCAGGACTCGATCGTGTCCTAGAACACGGTCGGGCATCAGGGCAGTGGGTTCCGGTAGTTGTGGGCGAGTAGTACTCGACCGTGTCTCCTGGCACGGTCGGGTTCTACCGACGACCTTGGTCATTCGGACGAGCAAGACTCGACCGTTCCGGACGACACGGTCGAGTCCGGCCGGCAGTGCTTGGAATTTTCCGGCAGGCGTGACTTTTTTCGGCAGGCTGGATATTTTCCGGCCGGTTGCACATTTTCCGGCAGGTTGGACATTCTTTTTACGTCTTATGTCCGTTTTCTCGCTTAAAAATGTCGCCATACGTGCATGACGCGTCGTAAGGCCATTTATTTTGATCCTTGCTCCGTCTTCTTTATTTGGACTAGTCAATTCCGTATCATAACAAGACTTAATCAAGAAAGAAAAGATTCATCGGAGCTCTTATAGCCAATTCTGAGTACAAAAGGCTCGAATCTAATCAATAAACTCGATTCTTCATAGAGTTCTGACTCGAATGAATGTAACATGGTCTTATATCCTATTAACAAAACTTAATCAAGAAGCAAAGGCTTAATCGGAGCTATTAGATCTAATCCTTGCTACAACGAGACTTAATCAAGAAATTAAAGATTAATCGGAGCTGTTATAACCAATTCTGAGTACAAAAGGCTCGAATATAAGCAATAAACCCAATTTTCACTGAGTTCCGACTAGAATGCATGTAATATGGTCTTATCTCCTATTAACAAGACTTAATCAAGAAGTAAAGGCTTAATCTGAGATATTATAGCAAATCCTTGCTACAACAAGACTTAATCAAGAAGTAAAAGATTAAAAGGAGCTGTTATAACCAATTCTGAGTACAAAGGATCGAGTCTAATCAATAAATCTGAGTTTTCATAGAGTTATGACTCGAATACATGTACGTGGTCTTATCTCCTATTAACAAGACATAGTCAAGAAGTAAAGGCTTAATCGGAACTATTATATCCAATCATTGCAACAACAAGACTTAATCAAGAAGTAAAATATTAATTGGAGCTGTTATAGCAAATCTGAGTATAAAAGGCTCGAATCAACTCAATAAACCAGAGTTTTAATAGAGTTCCAACTCGAATGGATATAATGTGGTCTTAACTCCTAATAACAAGACTTAGTCAAGAAATAAAGTCTTAATCGGAGCTATTATAGCGAATACTTGCTACAACAAGACTTGATCAAGAAAGAAAATATTACTCGGAGCTATTATAGCCAATTCTGAGTAGAAAAGGCTCGAGTCTAGTCAATAAACTCAAGTTTTCATAGAGTTCCAACTCGAATGCATGTAACTAGTTTTATGTCCTATTAACATGACTTAATCAAGAAGTAAAGGCTTAATCGTAGCTATTATAGTGGATCCTTACTACAACAAGACTTAATCAAGAAAGAAAAGATTAATCTGAGGTTTTATAGCTAATTCTGAGTACAAAAGGCTCGAGTCTAATCAATAAACCCGAGTTTTCATAGAGTTCCGACTCGAATGCATGTAACGTGGTCTTATCTCCTATTAACAAGACTTATCAAGAAGTAAAGGCTTAATCAGAGCTATTAAAAGATTAAATGGAGACCTTATTGCCAATCTGTGTATAAATGGATCGAGTCTAATCAATAAACTAGAGTTTTCATACAGTTCCAACTCGAATGCATGTAACATGGTCTTGTCTCCTATTAACAAGACTTAGTCAAGAAGTAAAGGCTATATCGGAGCTATTATAGTGAATCCTTGTTACAACAAGACTTAATCAAGAAAGAAAAGATTAATCGGAGCTCTTATAGCCAATTCTGAGTACAAAAGGCTCGAATTTAATCGATAAACCTGAGTTTTCATAGAGTTCCGACTCGAATGCATGTAACATGGTCTTATATCCTAACAAGACTTAATCAAGAAGTAAAGGCTTAATCGGAGCTATTAGATCCAATCCTTGCTACAACAAGACTTAATCAAGAAATTAAAGATTAATCGGAGCTGTTATAACCAATTCTGAGTACAAAAGGCTCGAATATAAGCAATAAACCCGAGTTTTCACAGAGTTCCGACTAGAATGCATGTAATATAGTCTTATCTCCTATTAACAAGACCTAATCAAGTAGTAAAGGCTTAATCTGAGATATTATATTAATCCTTGCTACAACAAGACTTAATCAAGAATTAAAAGATTAAAAGGAGATGTTATAGCCAATTCTGAGTATAAAAGGCTCGAGTCTAATCAATAAATCTGAGTTTTCATAGAGTTTCGACTCGAATACATGTACGTGGTCTTATCTCCTATTAACAAGACTTAGTCAAGAAGTAAAGGCTTAATAGGAACTATTATATCCAATCCTTGCAACAACAAGATTTAATCAAGAAGTAAATATTAATCGGAGCTGTTATAGCCAGTCTGAATATAAAAGGCTCGAATCTAATCAATATATAAACCAGAGTTTTAATAGAGTTCCAACTCGTATGGATATAATGTGGTCTTATCTCCTATTAACAAGACTTAGTCAAGAAATAAAGGCATAATCGGAGCTATTATAGTAAATACTTGCTACAACAAGACTTGATCAAGAAAGAAAAGATTACTCGGAGCTATTATAGCCAATTCTGAATAGAAAAGGCTCGAATCTAGTCAATAAACTCAAGTTTTCATAGAGTTCCAACTCGAATGCATGTAATTGGTTTTATGTCCTATCAACAAGACTTAATCAAGAAGTAAATGCTTAATCGGAGCTATTATAGCGAATCCTTGCTACAACAAGACTTAATCAAGAAAGAAAAGATTAATCTGAGGTTTTATAGCTAATTCTGAGTACAAAATGCTCGAGTCTAATCATTAAACCCGAGTTTTCATAGAGTTCTAACTCGAATGCAATAACGTAGTCTTATCTCATATTAACAAGACTTATCAAGAAGTAAAGGCTTAATCAGAGCTATTATAGCGACTACTTGCTACAACAAGACTTAATCAAGAAGTAACAGATTAAACGGAGCCCTTATAGCCAATCTGAGTATAAAAGGCTCGGATCTAATCAATAAGCCATAGTATTCATAGAGTTCCAACTCGAATGCATGTAACGTAGTCTTGTCTCCTATTAATAAAACTTAATCAAGAAGTAAAGGCTTAATCGGAGCTATTATATCCAATCCTTGCTACAACAAGACTTAATCAAGAATGAAAAGATTAATCGGAACTCTTATAGCCAATTCTGTGTACAAAAGGCTCGAATCTAATCAATAAACCCGAGTTTTCATAGAGTTCCGACTCGAATGAATGTAACATGGTCTTATATCCTATTAACAAGACTTAATCAGGAAGTAAAGGCTTAATTGATACGAAACCAACTACTCCAAGCGAAGAAGACGAAGTAAGAATTGATGCAAAACACCTCGACCATACTCCAACGTACTTGGATGAGAAAACAGATACGAGACGCGGAGTTACATTGATAGTCGGAATTGGAATAACTTAAACTAAAGGCAACTTGTATCTTGAGGGGGGGTAAGTGGTCCAAGTGGTAGCAAAACAATAAAAGAATTTTCAGCATTTTCTTTATTACAAAAGCAGCAGGATTCTTGGCAACATGTTGTATGAAAAGGCGGCTGTCAGCTTTCAACTTGGAGACAAGGCCGAGTTTTTACTTTTGTCAACAAGTGTCATGAGGAATCCTTTTATTATCTGTTATTATTTTAAGTCCAGCTTGTAATAGTTAAGATTATCTTGTCAGGCTCCTGTCAGGCTATTTTTGCCAATAAATAGGGCGATGGAGTTGTAATGAAACATTATTGAATGTTGAAGAAATAAGATTACACTTTGTGTTTTCCTTGGTGAATACTTTTCATCAAAACTTTGATTATTATTCGACGTGTTTTCGAATCTTAATCCGATTGATTCTCAATTGGTCTTGAGATGAAATCACTTTATCGAATTATAGGTCTAATTTGATAAAACATCTGTTTCTGTTATGTTTCGATATTCTGCTTGTTTTCAATACAGTTTTATACTTGTTCGATATTTCGCATCAAGTGTTGTTCGATCCTTTGAACTTGTTTCCTATCTTCAATTCGCATCCGACCGAAATGTGCTGTTTCGAGTGTCGCTGTTTGGAGGTGGTCTGTAGCAAGTCTTTTACATTTGGCCAAGTTCCTGTCTGATTGCTGTATTGAGTTGCCGTCCTCATTTCTTGTCGCGTGCACGTACCGCTCGCCAGTGTTACTGCTGTAGCGAACGGGTGTTCTCAGTTCCTGACAGTTTCTTGCTGATTCGCTTCCGCTTTAGTCACCATCTCACTGGAAGCTACGTTGGTGCAACTCCCTCCATCAACGATCAAACTACACTATTTATTTCTGATTTGACACTTTGTGTGAAATATTTGATCCCGCTGTTCCAAATCATTCGAAACAGCTTTGGCTTGTAGAGTATGCAGTATGCAGAACTAATGATGTGTCATAGTTTGGAGCATCGTAAGTCTCACATTCTTCTCTTTCTTCGTCCTTCATGCTGAAATCGAATACCACCCAGTCTCTCCTTTTCGTCCTCGACCAACAACTCGTCTCGAATCGTGACAGCTTCTCTTAGTGTCACCACTCGTTTGTTCGGGCAAGCATTTTGATAATGTCCGAACCCTTGACATTTAAAACATCTTACTTTAGCCAAACTCGTCTCCTTCGGTATGTAGGGGGCCTTCGGAATCGCAACAGGGACCGGAGTCGGTACCGTTGTCTTAGTAGTTGAACTAGAACCGACACTTGGGTTTCCAAATCTGGCTGGAAACTCGGGTTTATACAACTTCATCCTGTTTTCAGCTTCCAACCTTACACATAGCCCACATAATGTATCGAAGTCCTCGTATGGATATAATTCCACCGAGTTAGCTATGCTTCGGTTCAAGCCACGCAAGAATTGCGACATCCTCTGCTCCTCATTCTCCTCTATTTATCCCATTAAGGTTAGATTCTGCAACTCCTCAATGTATTCACTGACACTCAACTTTCCTTGCATGAGATCTGCAATCTTTCTGTACAAGGACAACCGGTGTGATGTTGGTACATATCTTTTATGAAGTTTTCTTTTTAATGAATCCCACGAACGGATCTTTTCTTTCCCCGCACGAGCTCTTCGTGTTTTAACTCCTTCGTACTAATGTGAAGCGCCTTTCCGCAACTTGAGAATTGCATACTTGCACCATTTCTCATCGTCGAGGTCTTTAAACTCGAACATGCGGTCAATTTTACGTTCCCATTCTACGTAAACTTCAGAGTCTTTCCCGCCGACGAACTCCAGAAGCTCGTTCACCTTGAACTCTTCGACATGGCATGAGGTTGCCAATGCTGGTCGCGTTGTTCTGGTACATCAGGCAATGCGTCGCGAAGTTTTGCCAAGAAATCAGCGTCGTTGAGATCCATAATGCCAAAGATCAAGAACTTGGGCTCTGATGCCACTTATGATGCGAATTCTCTATCGATACAGCGGCAAGCTATTTTGACAAGCGGAAGCGAACAGCAAGAAACTGTCAGGAACTGATAACAATAGTTCGCTACAGCAATAAGACTGACTAGCGGTATGCGCACGCGATAGGGAATGATGACGGCAGCTTGATACAGCAACAAGACCGGAACTGGCCGAATGGAAATGACTCGAAACGGGCAACCTCCAAACAGCGGCACTCGAAACAGTAAGTTTCGATCGGATGCTAATTGAAAACAGGAAACAAGTTCGAACGATCGAACGGCACTTGATGCGAAATCCCGATCAAGTACAACCCTGTATCGAAAACAAGAAGAATATCGTAACAGGACAGGAAACAGTTGTTTTATCGAACTAGACCTATAATTCGATAAAGTGATTTCTTCTCAAGACCTATTGAGAATCGATCAGATTAAGATTCGAAAACGCGTCGAATAATAATCAAAGTTTTGAAGAAAACTCGTCCAACACTTAAACAATACACAAGGTATGTTGTTTTATCATTCAAAGATCCTCCCCCCCATTACAACTCCATCACCACTATTTATAGGCAAAAGTAGCCTGACAAGATAATCTAAACTATTACAAGCTGGTCTTAAAATAAGGAAAAGAAAATACAAGGTTCCTCACGTCACTTGCAAATAAGAGTAAAAGCTGGGTTTTGTCTCCAAGGTGATAGCTGCCTTTCACAAAGCATGCTGCCGAGAATCCTGCTGCTTTTATAATAAAGAAAATGCTGAAATTCTTTTATTGTTTTGCCTTTACCACTTGGACCTCTTCCCCTAAGATGCAAGTTGCCTATTATTTAAGTTACTCCAAGTCCAGTTATTAAGGTAACTCCAGGTCTCATATCCGTTTTCTCGCCTAAGTACGTTGGAGTATGGTCGAGGTGTTTTACGTCAATCCTTACTTCGTCTTCTTTGCTTGGAGTAGTCGGTTTCGTATCAGAGCACCACTTCCTAATAAAGCCACCTATAGATATAATCCCGAGGAGACGAAGGAGTTACAAAGACAAGTCGAAGAACTTTTGAACCGCAGGTACGTTCGGGAGAGCTTGAGTCCGTGTGCGGTTCCAGTCTTACTTGTCCCCAAGAAAGACGGTTCTTGGCGAATGTGTGTGGATAGTCGGTCCGTGAACAATATCACCGTAAAGTATCGATTCCCTATCCCGAGACTTGATGATATGTTAGACGAACTACATGGTTCGGTTGTCTTTTCAAATGTTGATTTACGAAGCGGATATCATCAAATTCGAATGCGAGAAGGTGACGAGTGGAAGACGGTCTTCAAAACGAAAAATGGATTATATGAATGGACCGTTATGCCATTCGGTCTTACAAATGCACCAAGTACTTTCATGAGGTTGATGAACGAAGTGCTTAAACCATTTCTGGGGAAATTCGTGGTTGTATATCTGGATGACATTCTGATCTATAGTCGGTCATTACAAGAACATTTCGGGCACTTAAGCAAGTCTTCAAAACTTTGAGGGACCGAAAACTATATGGAAGAAAGGAGAAGTGTTCATTCTTAGTCGAGAGTATAGTCTTTCTTGGCTATGTCGTTTCGAATGATGGAGTGGCGTTGATCAAACAAAAATTGAAGCAATTAAGTCTTGGCCGACCCCTACGACCGTGACGGAAGTAAGGTCATTTCACGGACTTGCTTCTTTTTATCGGAGGTTTATTCGGGACCTTAGCACCATTTCAAGTCCGATAACAGAGTGCTTAAAAAAGGGGCCATTTGTATGGAACGGGGCTGCCCAAAGAGCGTTCGAAAGGTTAAAGGCCAAATTATGCGAAGCACCGATCCTAACACTACCCGATTTTACTCAACCATTCGAAGTAGAGTGTGATGCTAGTGGAGTTGGAATTGGAGCGGTTCTTATTCAAGGTAAACGACCTATCGCTTACTTTTCAGAGAAATTAAACGGCACTCAGTCGAATTATTGCACTTACAATAAAGAATTCTATGCTATCGTAAGGCCCCTTGATCATTGGAGTCATTATCTTCGGCCGAAACATTTTATTCTACATTCGGACCACGAATCATTGAAATACATTAACGGACAACACAAACTGAGTCCGAGGCATGCTAAGTGGGTGGAATTCCTACAATCGTTTCACTTTTCATCCAAGTACAAAGACGGTAAAAGCAATGTCGTTGCGGATGCGTTACCTAGAAGGTATGCTTTACTTTCTACTCTGAAGGTTCGGTTACTTAGTTTCGAAATGTTGAAAGAGTATTATGCAAATGATACGGATTTTGGGGAAGTTTTTACTCGTTGCATTTCTAGTCCGTTCGGGGATTTCATGATACAAGATGATTTTCTCTTTAAAGGGAATAAACTTTGTGTTCCAAAACATACGGTTCGAGAATTGTTGGTTCGGGAGGCTCACGGAGGAGGCTTAGCGGGGCACTTTGGCACGGCTAAGACAATTTAGGTACTCAAAGAACATTTTTTTTTGGCCAAAAATGCTAAGAGACGTTTACAATGTTTTAAGTAAATGTGTAACATGTCACATCTCGAAGAGTTCGTTCAAACCGGGATCGTATATGCCTCTGCCGATTCCAGAAAGACCGTGGGAGGATGTATCAATGGATTTTATCGTTGCTTTGCCCCGTACTCAACGAGGTAAAGATGCTATTATGGTGGTCGTTGATAGTTTCTCGAAGATGGCTCATTTCGTGGCTTGCCACAAAACCGACGACGCAAGTAACATGGCCGATATATACTTCCGAGAGGTGGTTCGTTTACATGGAGTTCCGAAAACTATTGTTTCGGATCAGGATTCGAAATTTCTTAGTTATTTTTGGAATACATTATGGAGGAAAGTGGGAACAAAACTCTTATTTAGCACCTCACACCATCCTCAAACAGATGGTCAAACCGAGATCACAAATCGAACGCTAGGAACGTTGTTGCGAGGACTTGTGAATAAAACGCAAAAGGATTGGGACGTGAAACTTGCTCATGTGGAATTTGCCTATAACCGGCACCCTACACATGCCACAGCACACTCTCCCTTTGAAATCGTCTACGGGTTAAATCCTTATATACCCTTAGACTTGATTCCATAGCCGAAGGACGAGTTGGTACACAAAGATGCGGAATCTAAACTTAAATCGATGATAAAGTTACATGGACAAATACGTGATCGAATCAAAGAGGTGAATGACGTCTACAAACGGAAATCCAACAATCAAAGAAAATCGAGATCGTTCGAGGTAGGCGACTTGATTTGGGTACACTTAAGAAAGGAGAGATTTCCTAGTAAACGCAAGAACAAACTTATGTCGAGGGCCGAGGGTCTTTACAAAATCGTGGGTAAGGTGAACGAGAATGCATATCAAGTAGAACTTCCGGGCGATTATGGAGTACACGCCACTTTCAACGTGGGCGATCAATCTTCTTACCTTGATGATGAGGGAATTACTGAATTGAGGTCAATTCCTTTTAAAGGGGGAGGAGATGATGCGATATTGACATATCCAAATGAAGAAAACGAAGTAAGAATTGACGTAAGTAACGATACAACATTGTATGCACATGCACCTACGTACTTTGATGAGAAAACGGACACAAAACGAGGAGGCCAAGGTGCCAAGTCTCGGTCGTGTCATGCTGTGCCGGAAGACCCAAGTACACTGCCTGCCGAACTCGGCAGTGTCGTCCGACATGGAGCGTGTCGAGATGTCCTGGACAAGGAAAACTGACTGCCCGCTGGACTCGACCGTGTCCCGAGACACAGCCGAGTCAAACTCATCCGGAACTTGCCGAAAGACTGCCTGCCCAGCCCGACCGTGTCCCAAGACACGGTCGAGTCCTACTCACCCAGAACGTCGGAACTGATTGCCCAGACACCCGACCGTGTTCCAGGCGACACGGTCGAGTCCTGCCGACCATGTTGCGCGTGCCGCGGCCGTGTCAAGCGACATGGCCCGTGTCCCTACCGGCAGCCACCTTTTTTTATACACTTTTGTTACTTTTTTTTTTTCCTTTTCTTTCTTTACTTATTTTAGGGATTGTGTTCCCCTATTATGTGATTTGTGTTCCCCTTTTTGTATTTTATTTTAATTTGTTTTGATTATTCAACGATTTTGTAATCTTTGAATTGTTTTGTTTAAATGATAGGAAGACTTAGATTTCCTATAAGTAAGTCTTGTATGCGCATTGTAATACCATTGAATGTTGAAAGAATACACTTTGTGTTTTCCTTGGTGAATGCTTTTCATCGAAACTTGATTTTTGTTTGATGCGTTTTCGCATATTAATCCAATCGATTCTCAATAGGTCTTGAGAAGAAATCAACTTATCGAATTATAGGTCTAATTCGATAAACCCTTTTTCTTGTTCGAATTTTTCATTGTCATATCCGATATTACTTCCATAAAAATACACTCCAAAACACCCTACTCGTAAAAGGCCTTCCGCTATCATAAACTTACATATACTCCAACCGATACATATTCGTATTCCCAAGCGAATTCGTATCATTTAGATCCCAGTCTTTTTGTGTCTTTCTTACAAGACCTCGCAACAGTGTTCCCAGAGTTCGATTAGTCACTTCCATTTGCCCGTCGGTTTCAGGATGGTGCGAATGCTAAACAAGAGTTTTGTTCCCACCTTCCTCCATAGAGTGTTCCAAACATAGCTAAGAAATTTTGAGCCCCGATCCGAAACAATAGTCTTCGGAATCCCATGTAAGTGTACCACCTCTCGGAAATATAAGTTGGCCACATTGCTTGCATCGTCTGTCTTGTGGCACGCTACAAAATGAGCCATTTTCGAAAAACGATCTATGACTACCATAATAACATCCCTTCCTCGTTGAGTATGAGGTAAAGCAACAATGAAATCCATCGAGACATCTTCCCATGGTGATAAGAATTCTCGCAGACGATGTGAATTCGCTATCGACACAACAGGAAGCTGTTTTGACGAGCGGAAGCTATTCAGCAAGGGACTGTCAGGAACCGAGAACAACAGTTTGCTACAGCAATAATACGGGCTAGAGGTACGCACTCGCGACAGGAATGGATGACGGCAATTCGATACATCAACAATACATGAGCTTGGACCAAAAGCAAAAGACTTGATACAGACCACCTCTAAACAGCAACCCTCGAAACGACATGTTTCGGTCAGATGCGAATTGAAAACAAGAAACAAGTTCGAAGGATCGAACAACACTCGATGCGAAATATCGAACAAGTATAAAACTGTATCGAAAAGAAACATAATATCGAAACAGGGCAGAAACAGTTGTTTTATCGAATTAGACCTATAATTCGATAAAGTGATTTCTTCTCAAGACCTATTGAGAATTAATCGGATTGAGATTCGAAAATGCGTCGAATAATAATCAAAGTTTTGATGAAAAGCATTCACTAGAGAAAAGACAAAGTGTATTCTTAATTCTTCAACATTCAATTCTCTTCATTACAACTCTACTGCCACTATTTATAGGCAAAAGTAGCCTGACAAGATAATCTAAACTATTACAAGCTGGTTCTAAAATAATGAAAAGATAATAAAAGGTTCCTCATGTCACTTGTTGACAAAAGTAAAAACTGGGCTTTGTCTCCAAGTTGAAAGCTGATAGCCGCTTTTTCATACAACATGTAGCCAAGAATCCTGCTGCCTTAAAAGAAATGCTTAAAATTCTTTGTTTTGCTACCACTTGGACCTTTTCCCCCTCCCAAGTTGCAATTTGCCTTAAGTTATTCCAATTCCGACTATCAAGGTAACTTCGTGCCTCGTATCTATTTTCTCGCCCAAGTACGTTGGAGTGAGCTGTTTTATGTCAATTCTTACTTCGTCTTCTTCGCTTGGAGTAGTCGGTTTCGTATCATCCCCTCCTTTAAAAGGAATTGTCCTCAATTCCTCAATCCCATCGTCGTCGAGATAAGGAGATAGATCGCCTATGTTGAAAGTAGCATGCAGTACCCGGAAGTTCTAACTTGTAAGCATTGTCCTTCACCTTCGCAATTATTCTAAATGGTCCCTCATCTCGTGGCATCAACTTGTTCTTACGGTTACTCGGGAATCGTTCCTTCCTCAAATGTAACCAAACTAAATCTCCAACCTCGAATAGTCTCGGCTTTCTTTGCTTGTTCGACTTCCTTTTATACGTCTCGTTTATTTCCTTGATTCGATCCCGCACCTATTCGTGTAATTTCATCATTGATTTTAGTTTTGACTCCGCATCCTTATGCACCAATTCGTCACTTGGTAGTGGAATTAGATCTAGCGGTATGTAAGGATTCAGCCCGTAAACTACTTCAAATGGAGAGTGTGCCGTGGCATGAGTAGGAGATCGATTATAAGAAAACTCCGCATGTGCCAGTTTTAGATCCCAGTCCTTTTGTGTTTTGCTTACCAAGCTTCGCAATAGTGTTCCCAGTGTTCGATTAGTCACTTCAGTTTGTCCGTCTGTTTGAGGATGATGTGAAGTACTAAACAAAAGCTTGGTTCCCACCTTTCTCCACAATGTGTTCCAAAAGTAGCTTAGAAACTTTTAGTCCCGGTCCGAAACAATAGTTTTCGGAACTCCATGTAATTGCACCACCTCCCGAAAATACAAGTCATCAACATTACTCGCATCATCGGTTTTGTGACAAGCCACAAAATGAGCCATCTTTGAAACACGATCGACAACAACCATAATCGCATCTCTACCTCATTGGGTTCGAGGTAAAGCAACAATAAAATCCATCGAGACATCTTCCCATGGCCTCTCCGGAATCGGTAAAGGTGTGAAGTGATACGAATTACGTATGTAAGTGTACGTAATGCGTATGAAATACAACGGAAGATTATTATGTTTGGAAAAGTATCAAAGTATCAACCAAAAGTACAAGGTGGTGACCGAAATTTATACGGTTTTCGGCCGTGATGTAGGATAGTGTATGGGTTTGAATGTGTTTTACCGAACTAGACCTATAACTCGATAAAAGTAATCTCTTCCCAAGACCTATTGAGAATTGATCAAGTTAAAATCTCGAGACGCGTCGAAATAATAACTAAAGTTTTGTTGAACTCGTTCAACGTATATTTCAAAGAAATACAAGGTTTATTACTTTCAAGATTCAAGATGATTTACAAGTACAACGAGCCCTACTATATATAGTAGTTCCCAACCGTAAGAAAATACAACAAAACGAGAAAACGAAACTTCCTAGCAACTTCCATTTCGGCCGAAAATCTCCAAGTAGATACCAAGCATCTTGGATTTTTATGTTGATGAAGACATCTTGGACTTATTAAGTGATGGGGACATGAAGAAGACCATTTTTATGTTGATGAAGACATCTTGGACTTATTAAGTGATGGGGACATGAAGAAGACCAAATATCCTTCCTTTCATGCATCAATTCCGAGCTCAATTAGGAGGATTTGGTGTAGATTATGATATCATCCTCCTTGTATTTATATAGGTGATAATGACATGAGGGACATGGAAGTCTTCTTCAAATCTTGGTGTTTTGGCCGTTTCTTATCATGGTGGGGAAGGAAAATAACTTCATTATCTTGTCAAAGATATGAAGTCAAGTGAGGTCCCTTTCAAGCATGTTTTGGCGAATTTACATGCTCCTGACCGATCCGTGCTGAGTTTTACGTTACTCTGCTCCTTAACAAAGTAACTCCAATCCGCGTATTCTTTTCTCCCAGGTATAATGATGCATCGCCATGCGTATCGTCGTGGACGTCGATTTTTATTGGAGCTTCTTCGATTGGAATATTAGATATCGTATCAAGTCTTGAAACTAGAAGAGACAAAAATCTTCATGATTTTGGACCAAATATGATGCTGTCGGTTTTGTCATTTCTGGGATCCAATGGGTCCGAATTTGGTCCTATGGTCTTCATAAGATTTGTAGCTCTCTTTCTTAGCTTTCCATGACCACTTGAATCACCTGAATCGGATTTCGGACGAGAAAGTTATGGGCAAAATACTAAAACTGCTGCGAAGTCGTCGTGCGCGCGAGAATTGGTAATTTGTCCATGTATTTTGCATGAGGATTTTATGTATGCCTGCGACTCAATCAAGCGTGGCTGGATAATCTTCTTTTTGTTATTTGATGATGTTGACCGATTCGTATCATACCCTCTCTCTTCAAAGGGAATTGTCCTCAATTCCGAACTCCCTTCGTCACCAAGATAATTAACTAAGTATTTGATCTCGAAGATATCCGCAGTGCGTACATGGCCCAAAATCTTGAGACGATAGGTAGTGGGCCCCCCTCGAGAATCATCAACACTATCATTATTAATAAAATAATAATAATTACTCCGCCAGGTAATACCGATATCATGACATGAGTGGATATCTGAAATGGGACGCACGGTTAACTCCACATCGGGTTCCTCCTCCAGAATTGGAAACACTGATTTCTCGGGTTCATCATCAAAAATGGAAAACACAGAATTTATTACGGTGGAAACCATAGGATTTATTACGGATTCCTCTTCATCAATTGGTTCCTCATCAAATGCTGGCGGTCCGTCATAATCTAACCAACACTCCGTTTCAATATTGCTGGGCTCCTCCAATAATGTCTCATCAAAAATTAATCCACTAAGCTCGTTTCGTACAGCAACAAAGTCACACGACCCACTTTGCTCCGATAGGGTAGTTCGACTCCAACCATCATCTTCTTTGTCATCAAAAAATGCCGCAGGAAATTCTGTCATATCAAAGTCGTCAGTGACAAAGAGTTCATCTTCAAGATTAGCCGTTTCAGAAAGCATAAGGCCGTGATCTTGTTTCGCGTTACTAAAATAATTTGATCCGTTTTGGTCAATTTGACCAACACAACCAACTAGCCCATGATCAAAGTAGCAAGATCTAGGTTCGTCGACTAGGGAGACACGGCTCAACTCATCTTCTTCGTTGAATTGCTCCGTTGAAAATTCTGTCTCGTCTACTTCATTGAAAATGGTGGTAGGGACATCGTCTTCGTCAAAAAACTTCATTGGAAATTCTTCGATGAAAAAAATCTTTGATCAAAGGTTGGCGGGCGTCGAAGGATTGGTGGTGGGAACAACGAGTGGTGGTATGGTTTGAACCTTCGATTGAAATATTTTGTGAATTTTTGCCAATCTTTGATTTTGGCTTACGTTGTTGTGAACGGACTTATTTGATTTTGCCACCAGACGGCGGCGCTACCGCTGAGGCGCCTTGCCACCAACGAAACGCGGCGGTTGATCGGGCACCTTGAAGTCCGAGTGCTCCTCACAAGCACGAAGCCATTCTATGCACGCATTTGGATTACTATCTCCGTGAAATTCGGTATCTTGGAATTTGGCCAAGAAATCAATATCGTTGGCATCGTCTCTGTGTCTTTCTTGCATACGTCGCTCCGGTAAGCCGTTTAGTGCGTCACGGAGTGTCATCAAGAAATCAAGCTCGGAGAAATCCATAACAAGAATCAAGAGATAGTTCTTGACAAGAAATCGGACAGAAAATTTTCCAAAAATTCCGTGAAGAATGAACCAAGAAGATGATCAAAGAATCTGATCTCCACCGTTCAGACTGTAGTTCAGTGAGTTGGCTTACCTTTGTAAAAATTTCGTGATGATCCAACGGTCGAATCCACGGGAAACTTTGTTTTCTTCCGACTGCGCTAATCTGCCAATGTTATGCGAAAATTCTTCTAACCGTGAAGAACAACCCAAGAAGGTGACTAAATACTTCAAAAAAAATTCGGTGAATATAGTTGATCGCCCAAGGAGATGACCTTGGGCTCCGATACCACTTATGATACGAATTACGTATGTAAGTGTACGTAATGCGTATGAAATACAACGGAAGATTATTATGTTTGGAAAAGTATCAAAGTATCAACCAAAAGTACAAGGTGGTGACCGAAATTTATACGGTTTTCGGCCGTGATGTAGGATAGTGTATGGGTTTGAATGTGTTTTACCGAACTAGACCTATAACTCGATAAAAGTAATCTCTTCCCAAGACCTATTGAGAATTGATCAAGTTAAAATCTCGAGACGCGTCGAAATAATAACTAAAGTTTTGTTGAACTCGTTCAACGTATATTTCAAAGAAATACAAGGTTTATTACTTTCAAGATTCAAGATGATTTACAAGTACAACGAGCCCTACTATATATAGTAGTTCCCAACCGTAAGAAAATACAACAAAACGAGAAAACGAAACTTCCTAGCAACTTCCATTTCGGCCGAAAATCTCCAAGTAGATACCAAGCATCTTGGATTTTTATGTTGATGAAGACATCTTGGACTTATTAAGTGATGGGGACATGAAGAAGACCATTTTTATGTTGATGAAGACATCTTGGACTTATTAAGTGATGGGGACATGAAGAAGACCAAATATCCTTCCTTTCATGCATCAATTCGGCCGAGCTCAATTAGGAGGATTTGGTGTAGATTATGATATCATCCTCCTTGTATTTATATAGGTGATAATGACATGAGGGACATGGAAGTCTTCTTCAAATCTTGGTGTTTTGGCCGTTTCTTATCATGGTGGGGAAGGAAAATAACTTCATTATCTTGTCAAAGATATGAAGTCAAGTGAGGTCCCTTTCAAGCATGTTTTGGCCGAATTTACATGCTCCCGGACCGATCCGTCGTTGAGTTTTACGTTACTCCTGTTCCGGTTAACAAAGTAACTCCAATCCGCGTATTCTTTTCTCCCAGGTATAATGATGCATGGCCATGCGTATCGTCGTGGACGTCGATTTTTATTGGAGCTTCTTCGATTGGAATATTAGATATCGTATCAAGTCTTGAAACTAGAAGAGACAAAAATCTTCATGATTTTGGACCAAATATGATGCTGTCGGTTTTGTTATTTCTGGGATCCAATGGGTCCGAATTTGGTCCTATGGTCTTCATAAGATTTGTAGCTCTCTTTCTTAGCTTCCATGGCCACTTGAATCACCTGAATCGGATTTCGGACGAGAAAGTTATGGGCAAAATACTAAAACTGCTGCGAAGTCGTCGTGCGCGCGAGAATTGGTAATTTGTTCATGTATTTTGCATGAGGATTTTATGTATGCCTGCGACTCAATCAAGCGTGGCCGGATAATCTTCTTTTTGTTATTTGATGATGTTGACCGATTCGTATCATGAAGACTCCTGGTTTGAACGAACTCTTCGCGACATGGCATGTCACACATTTACTAATTATATTATTAACATCCCCCTGCATCTTTGGCCAATAAAAATGTTCTTTAAGCACATCCAATGTCTTGGCCGAACCAAAGTGGCCAGCCAAACCTCCCCCGTGAGCTTCTCGAACCAGCAATTCTCGAACCGTGTGCTTGGGTAGGCAAAGATGATTTCCCTTAAAAAGGAAGCCTTCCTGTATCGAAAAATCTCCCATCGGGCCAAATTTGCAAAGGGCGAAGGTCTCGCCAAAATCCGCATCACCATCATAATATTCCTTCACTGTCTCGAATCCAAGTAATCGAACATCAAGGGTAGAGAGTAAGGCATACCGCCTTGACAATGCATCTGAGACAACACTGCTCTTTCCATCCTTATACTTTGATGAGAAGTGAAACGATTGTAAAAATTCCACCCACTTCGCATGCCTGGGACTCAACTTGTGTTGTCCGTTAATATACTTCAATGATTCATGGTCCGAGTGTATGATAAAATGCTTTGGCCGAAGATAGTGACTCCAATGATCTAGAGCCCTCACGATAGCATAAAACTCCTTGTCATACGTACAATAATTGAGACAAGCACCGTTTAACTTCTCTGAAAAATAAGCAATAGGTCGCTTTCCCTGAATGAGAACCGCTCTAATGCCAATTCCGCTAGCATCACATTCTACTTCGAACGGTTGCGAAAAATCGGGTAATGCTAAGATGGGTGCTTCGCACAACTTCACCTTCAAATTTGCAAACGACTCCTGAGCAGTCCGGCTCCAATTAAACGTACACTTCTTCAAACATTCGGTTATTGGACTTGCAATGGTACTGAAATCTCGAATGAATCTTCGGTAAAATGAAGCCAGTCCGTGGAACAATCTAACTTCCGTCACTGTAGTGGGTACTGGCCAGGATTTGATTGCTTCGATCTTTGCTTGATCGACGGACACTCCGTCCTTTGAAACAACATAGCCAAGAAAGACTATACTTTCGACCAAAAATGAGCATTTCTCCCTTTTCCATACAACCTCTGGTTTCTAAGGGTTTCGAAGACTTGTCTCAAGTGTTCGAAATATTCTTGTAACGATCGGCTGTAGATCAAAATATCATCCAAATATACAACCACAAATTTCCCTAAAAATAGCTTAAGCACCTTATTCATCAAGCGCATGAAAGTACTCGGCGCATTTGTAAGGCCGAACGGCATAACGGTCCATTCATACAGTCCGTGTTTAGTTTTGAAGGCCGTCTTGCACACATCTCCTTCTCTCATTCGGATTTGGTGATAACCACTCCGTAGGTCAACCTTTGAAAAGATCACAGATCCGTGTAATTCATCCAGCATGTCATCAAGCCTTGGAATCGGAAATCGATACTTGATGGTTATATTATTCACGGCTCGACTGTCAATACACATCCTCCAAGATCCGTCTTTCTTAGGAACCAGTAATACCGGAACCGCACAAGGACTTAGGCTCTCTCGAACATATCCGCGGTTCATTAGTTCTTCAATTTGGTTTTGTAATTCCTTCGTTTCCTCGGGATTACATCTATAAGCAGCTTTGTTAGGGAGCGATGCGCCCGGTACGAGGTCGATCTGATGTTCAATCCCGCGAATAGGTGGCAAACCCGACGGTAATTCTTCGGGAAAAACATCCGCAAATTCGTGCAATAGGGCATCCATCCCTTCGTCGTTCCACACAACCATATTACCATTTCGTGTCCCCTTCAGAATCAACAAGTACACGCATTCGCCATCCTTAATGGCATGTTCCACATCTCTTTCGCTAGCAAACATGGCCAGTTTTGATTTTTCACTCCGACTAGAACTCATAGAGTGAATAGCTTGAGGTGACATTGGTTTAAGCACAAACTTCTTGCCCTTATCCCGTAACTCGTACTCATTGCTTCTTCCTCGGTGTAAAACGTTCCTATCGAACATCCATGGTCTTCCCAACAGTACATGGCATGCATCCATCGGAAGTACATCACATAATACGTTGTCTTCATATGAGCCCATGGCTAGTCTAATCCTCACTTGTTTAGTCACCCTTATTTTGCTCCCATCATCGAGCCAAAGCAAAGTGTAAGGTTTTGGGTGAGTCGTAGTGGTCAGCCTGATGCGATTATGACGTCTCCAAATGAAGTAAGCGAAGTAAGAATTGACGTAGGTGACGATACCACGTTGCATGCACATGCACCTACGTACTTCGGTGAGAAAAATGCGTAAATGGGAACGATCTTAATAATCGGAACCGGGATAACTTAGACGTATCAAAACATGCATACAAAATCGGCCATTTGGGGAAGATTTCGGCCGATTGTGACATACATCCATGAAGGATCTTTTGTCCCCACTACTTTAATATTTGCTTTCATTTTCAAAGTCCACCATATCAAGATCAAGGATAGAGATTTGATTCACTCCACTCCTTTGAAGACAAATCGGCCGAACCACATGAAGAAGAAGATGCTAAGAAGTCCCTTTCATGTTCAAGTCCTTATCTTACAAAGATTTCACATGAGAAAGATGATTATCTCATCCCTCCAAGTACCCCACGGCCGAAATGAAGGAGGAAGAAGCCAAGTATGTGTTGTTTTCAATCTTTGTCAAAAGTCTTGATAGTTTAGTTTATTATTTGCTTGTCTTTTAGCTTGATTTTGTGGGATCTTGTTTGAACTTATTAGAAGTTGTAATGGCTATATATTAGCCTCATCCTCAACCTTTAATAAACACTTTGGAAGCTTGAAAAAAACGAAATACATTGTACATGTATACTTGTTGAATGATTTTCAGCACAACTTGATTATAATTCGACGCGTCTTCGAGTTGTAATTTTAATCGATTCTCAATAGGTCTTGAGGAGAGATTGCTTTATCAAACTATAGGTCTAGTTTGATAATTTACTTTCATAATTATCTTGTTTACGTAAGCCGAATTGCCCTACTTTCGGTTAATTCTTACGAGTGTTACACATATCGAGTGTTGTGAGGTAACAAAATATATCCGCTGCATTTCCCAGCGAATTTACGTTCATCTTATACGTTGATTCGTATCATTAGTGGCATCAGATACCAAGGTTATTTCGTTGTCGAAATTCTCTTGGCGATTTTCTTGTCAAAGCTATCTTATCATGGGTTTTTCCGACGATTTCATGGAGAAACTATGTGAAGCACTACAAAACTTACAAGAACCACGTTTTCAAGCTAGAAGAGGAGACTATGACGCACATTCACCGCGTCATGTGGATGAATTCAATGTAAATGAACTTTCGGAATTTGTCGGAGGTACTAATCTCGAAGTTTACTTGGAGTGGGAGAGGAAGATAGAACGTATGTTCGACTTCAAGCACCTTAACGATGAGAACGTTGCAAATATGCGATTCTCAAGTTAGGGAAGGGCGCTTCCTTATGGTTCGAGGGTGTGAAAACACAACGAGCTCGTGCGGGAAAAGAGAAAATCCGTTCTTGGGATTCTTTGAAGAAAAAACTGCGTAAAAGGTATGTCCCGACATCACATCGGTTAACCTTATGATACGAATTATCCGGGGAGAGGTGGATACGTATCGGTCGGAGTATATGTAAGTGTATGATAGCGGAAGGCTTTTACGAATATGGAGTTTTTCGGATGTATTTTGTATGTGAATAATATCGGATATAACAATAAAAAATATCGAACAAGAAGATGATACGAATTACGTACGTAATGCGTATGAAATACAACGGAAGATTATTATGTCTTGACGATTATCAAAGTGTCACTCGAAAATACAGGGGGTGGCCGAACTTAAATGGATTTCGGCCGTGAGGTAGTAGTGTATACGGATTTGGATGTGTTTTATCGAACTAGACCTATAACTCGATAAAAGTAATCTCTTCCCAAGACCTATTGAGAATTGATCAAGTTAAAATCTCGAGACGCATCGAAATAATAACCAAGGTTTTGTTGAACTCGTTCAACATATATTTCAAAGAAATACAAGTTTTTTTTACTTTCAAGATTCAAGATTTTTACAAATGTTACAAGTACTACTATATATAGTAGTTTCCAACCGTAAGAAAATACAACAAAACGAGAAATGAAACTTCCTAGCATGCTTCCATTTCGGCCGAAATATCTAAAGAGGAGATACCAAGTATCTTGGTTTTATTAGGTGATTATGACATGAAGTAATCTTGGACTTGTGATGGTGACATGAAGAAGATCTTCACCAAATATCATCCTTGCAATCTTCAATTCGGCCGTATTCCTCAAGTAGTGATTAGGAGGATTTTGTGAAGATATGATATCACCCCTTTGGAATTATTATGGTGATTATGACATGAGGGAAAATGACATGAAGGATGAAAGTATTCTTCAAATCTTATGCATGGGCCGTTTTTTATTGAGGTGGGGAAGGAGAAATATCTTCATTTGGAAGTATTATGGTGATGGTGACATGAAGAAGATATTTGATGAAAGTCTTCATCAAATTCTCATGCTTGGGCCGTTTTTTATTGAGGTGGGGAAGGAGAAATATCTTCATTTGGAAGTATTATGGTGATGGTGACATGAAGAAGATATTTGATGAAAGTCTTCATCAAATTCTCATGCTTGGGCCGTTTTTTATTGAGGTGGGGAAGGCTTGGACGATTTGTAGTAATGGTGGGGAAGTATCTTCAAAGTAGGGACAATATCAAAGGAAATCTTTGAAAGTGACATACTTGAACAAAATGGTAGGGGGGGCGATATGTTTGTGATGTGGGGTGGAATAGGCGATATGTTTGTGATGTGGGGTCGTCCGGATACAAGCATGCGAATGGTGGGAGGAATCTTTTAATATGGGGACAAATCTTTGACAAAGATTTGTGAAGACCTTGTAATGAAAAGATAACAAATGTGACAAAATCTTCATGGTGTTGGGGAATGGGGCCGAATGCAATTCATGACTTTAGTATGCATGGTGCATACTACGTATGCATGTCGACACGTCTACGTTATTCCGAGTCCGATTTCTAAAATGCATTCCAATCTTCTTCATTCGGAATAGTCATTTTCGTATCATTATTCGGAATAGTTGTTTTCGTATCATTCCCTCTCTCTTTAAAGGGAATTGTCCTCAATTCCGAACTCCCTTCGTCACCAAGATAATTAACTAAAGCCTCTAAGTATTTGATCTCGAAGATGTCCGCAGTACGTACATGACCCAAAATCTTGAGACGATAGGTAGTGGGGCCCCCTCGAGAATCACCAACAAAATAACTATCATTATTAATAAAATAATAATAATTACTCCGCCAGGTAATACCGATATCATGACATGAGTGGATATCTGAAATGGGACGCACGGTTAACTCCACATCGGGTTCCTCCTCCGTGGAAACACCGATTTCTCGGGTTCATCATCAAAAATGGAAAACACAGAATTTATTACGGTGGGAACCATAGATTTATTACGGATTCCTCTTCATCAATTGGTTCCTCATCAAATGTCAAGGTCCGTCATAATCTAACCAACACTCCGCTTCAATATTCCGGGCTCCTCCAATAATGTCTCATCAAAAATTAATCCACTAGGCTCGTTTGCACCGCAACAAAGTCATACGACCCACTTTGCTCCGATAGGGCAGCTCGACTCAACCATCGCCTTCTTTGTCATCAAAAATGCCGCAGAAATTTCACATATCAAAGTCGCGGTGACAAAGAGTTCATTTTCAAGATTAGCCGCTTTAAAGCATAAGGCCGTGATCTTGTTTCGCGTTACTAAAATAATTTGGTCCGCTTTTGGTCAATTTGGCCAACACAACCAACCGCCCATGATCAAAGTAGCAAGATCTAGGTTCGTCGACTAGGGAGACACGGCTCAACTCATCTTCTTCGTTGAATTGCTCCGTTGAAAATTCTGTCTCGCCTACTTCATTAAAAATGGTGGTAGGGACACCGTCTTCAAAAAAACTTACTGAAATTCTTCGATGAAAAAAATCTTTGATCAAAGGTTGGCGGCGGGCGTCAAGGATTGGTGGTGGGGGAACAACGAGTGGTGGTATGGTTTGAACCTTCGATTGAAATATTTTGTGAATTTTTGCCAATCTTTGATTTTGGCTTACGTTGTTGTGAACAGGATCGCTTGCTTTTGCCACCAGACGGCGGCGCTACCGCTGAGGCGCCTTGCCACCAACGAAACGCGGCGGTTGATCGGGCGGCCTTGAAGTCCGAGTGCTCCTCACAAGCACGAAGCCAATCTATGCACGCATTTGGATTACTATCTCCGTGAAATTCCAGATATCGCGAATTTGGCCAAGAAATCAATATCGTTGGCATCGTCCCCGTGTCTTTCTTGCATACGTTGCTCGGTAAGCCGCTTAGTGCGTCACGGAGTGTCATCAAGAAATCGAGCTCGAGAAATCCATAACAAGAATCAAGAGATAGTTTTTGACAAGAAATCGGACAGAAAATTTTCCAAGAAATCCGTGAAGAATGAACCAAGAAGATGATCAAAGAATCTGATCTCCACCGTTCAGACTGTAGTTCAATGAGTTGGCTTACCTTTGTCAAAATTTCGTGATGATCCAACGGTCGAATCCACGGAAAACTTTGTTTTCTTCCGACTGCGCTAATCTGCCAAAGTTATGCGAAAATTCTTCTAACCGTGAAGAACAACCCAAGAAGGTGACTAAATACTTCAACAAAAAAAAATTCGGTGAATATAGTTGATCGCCCAAGGAGATGACCTTGGGCTCCGATACCACTTATGATACGAATTATCCGGGGAGAGGTGGATACGTATCGGTCGGAGTATATGTAAGTGTATGATAGCGGAAGGCTTTTACGAATATGGAGTTTTTCGGATGTATGTGAATAATATCGGATATAACAATAAAAAATATCGAACAAGAAGATGATACGAATTACGTACGTAATGCGTATGAAATACAACGGAAGATTATTATGTCTTGACGATTATCAAAGTGTCACTCGAAAATACAGGGGGTGGCCGAACTTAAATGGATTTCGGCCGTGAGGTAGTAGTGTATACGGATTTGGATGTGTTTTATCGAACTAGACCTATAACTCGATAAAAGTAATCTCTTCCCAAGACCTATTGAGAATTGATCAAGTTAAAATCTCGAGACGCGTCGAAATAATAACCAAGGTTTTGTTGAACTCGTTCAACGTATATTTCAAAGAAATACAAGTTTTTTTTACTTTCAAGATTCAAGATTTTTACAAATGTTACAAGTACTACTATATATAGTAGTTTCCAACCGTAAGAAAATACAACAAAACGAGAAATGAAACTTCCTAGCATGCTTCCATTTCGGCCGAAATATCTAAAGAGGAGATACCAAGTATCTTGGTTTTATTAGGTGATTATGACATGAAGTAATCTTGGACTTGTGATGGTGACATGAAGAAGATCTTCACCAAATATCATCCTTGCAATCTTCAATTCGGCCGTATTCCTCAAGTAGTGATTAGGAGGATTTTGTGAAGATATGATATCACCCCTTTGGAATTATTATGGTGATTATGACATGAGGGAAAATGACATGAAGGATGAAAGTATTCTTCAAATCTTATGCATGGGCCGTTTTTTATTGAGGTGGGGAAGGAGAAATATCTTCATTTGGAAGTATTATGGTGATGGTGACATGAAGAAGATATTTGATGAAAGTCTTCATCAAATTCTCATGCTTGGGCCGTTTTTTATTGAGGTGGGGAAGGAGAAATATCTTCATTTGGAAGTATTATGGTGATGGTGACATGAAGAAGATATTTGATGAAAGTCTTCATCAAATTCTCATGCTTGGGCCGTTTTTTATTGAGGTGGGGAAGGCTTGGACGATTTGTAGTAATGGTGGGGAAGTATCTTCAAAGTAGGGACAATATCAAAGGAAATCTTTGAAAGTGACGTACTTGAACAAAATGGTAGGGGGGGGGGGGCGATATGTTTGTGATGTGGGGTGGAATAGGCGATATGTTTGTGATGTGGGGTCGTCCGGATACAAGCATGCGAATGGTGGGAGGAATCTTTTAATATGGGGACAAATCTTTGACAAAGATTTGTGAAGACCTTGTAATGAAAAGATAACAAATGTGACAAAATCTTCATGGTGTTGGGGAATGGGGCGGCCGAATGCAATTCATGACTTTAGTATGCATGGTGCATACTACGTATGCATGTCGACACGTCTACGTTATTCCGAGTCCGATTACTAAAATGCATTCCAATCTTCTTCATTCGGAATAGTCATTTTCGTATCATTATTCGGAATAGTTGTTTTCGTATCACCTTATACCGAGAAATTGTGGAGTTCGTACAAGGGAAACTAAGTGTGGAAGAATATATCGAAGAATTTGAAGGCTTGGCCTTAATGGGAGAACTAGAAGAAAATGAAGAATAAAGAATGTCACGTTTCTTACGTGGCCTAAATCGAAACATTGCAAATACGGTAGAATTATACCCATACGGAGATTTTGACACTTTATGCGGACTATGCATAAAAATAGAAGCTCAAAACAAGTTGAAGTATACCAAACCCGAATTCCCATACAAATTCGGAAATGCAAGTGCCGGCTCAAGTTCGACTACGAAACCTACCGTACCTTTTCAAGTCCCTACCCCGGCCCCGAAGGTTCCTCACATTTCCAAGGAAACGAGCTTGGCTAAAGTACGTTGTATTAAATGTCAAGGCTTTGGTCACTATCAAAATGCATGTCCAAATAAACGGTTGGTCACTTTAAGAGAAGCTCTTGCGGTCCGAGATGAACTTTTAGTCGAGGACGAGAAGGAAGGCCTTGGTGACGTATTTAACATGGAGGCCGAGGAAGAGAATGAGGATTGCGAGACTTATGACGCTCCGGAATATGATACTGCTTTAGTGCTTCGAGCACTACATACCAAAATCATTCCAAGTGATACGGAGCAAAGAGACCAAATCTTTCATTCCAAATGCAAAGTCGGAGAAAAGTGGTGTAGCTTGATAATAGACGGAGGGAGTTGCACGAATGTAGCTTCAAACGAAATGGTTACCAAACTCAGGCTAACTACTACGGCCCACCCGAGACCGTATGCTTTACACTGGCTCGATGACGGAAGTAAAGTGAAGGTGTCAAGACAAGTACGGGTCAACTTAACTATGGGATCATACGGAGACGATGTGTTATGTGACGTACTCCCGATGGACGCATGCCACATACTTTTGGGAAAACCATGGATGTTCGACCGAGATGTTTTACATCGAGGTCGGAGTAATGAATATGAATTACAAGACAAAGGAAAGAAGATTGTGCTCAAACCAATGTCCCCACAAGCTGTCCGTTCGATGAGTTCTAGTCGAGTGGAGAAACCGAAACTTACCATGCTTGCTAGCGAAAGAGAAATGGAACATGCCATTAATGACGGGGAGCGAGTATATTTGGTGATGTTTAAAGAGACAAAGGACGAGAACATGGGAGTACAAAACGGAGGAGAGTTAGATGTGTTGTTACACGAATTTGAGGATGTTTTTCCCGAAGAATTACCGTCGGGTTTACCACCTATTCGCGGTATCGAACACCAAATCGATCTTATACTGGGAGCACCACTTCCTAATAAAGCCGCTTATAGATGTAATCCCGAGGAGACGAAGGAGTTACAAAGACAAGTCGAAGAGCTTTTGGACCGCGGGTATGTCCGGGAGAGTTTGAGTCCGTGTGCGGTTCCGGTCTTACTTGTCCCTAAGAAAGATGGTTCTTGGCGGATGTGTGTGGATAGTCGGGCCGTGAACAATATCACTGTCAAGTATCGGTTCCCTATCCCGAGACTTGATGACATGTTAGACGAACTACATGGTTCGGTGATCTTTTCAAAAGTTGATTTACGAAGCGGATATCATCAAATCCGAATGCGAGAAGGTGATGAGTGGAAGACGGCCTTCAAAACGAAAAATGGATTATATGAATGGACCGTTATGCCATTCGGTCTTACAAATGCGCCAAGTACCTTCATGAGATTGATGAACGAAGTGCTGAAACCATTTCTGGGGAAGTTCGTGGTTGTATATCTGGATGACATTCTAATATATAGTCAATCACTACAAGAACATTTCGGGCACTTAAGGCTAATCTTCGAAACCTTGAGGGACCGAAAATTGTATGGAAAAAAAGAGAAGTGTTTGTTCCTAGTCGAAAGTATAGTCTTTCTTGGCTATGTCATTTCGAAGGACGGGGTGGCGGTTGATCAAACAAAAATCGAAGCAATTAAGTCTTGGCCGACCCCTACGACCGTGACGGGAGTGAGATCATTTCACGGACTTGCTTTTTTTTACCGGAGGTTTATTCGAGACTTTATCACCATTTCAAGTCCGATAATGGAGTGTTTAAAAAAGGGACCATTTGTATGGAACGGGACTGCCCAAGGAGCTTTCGAGAAGTTAAAGGCCAAATTATGCGAAGCACCGATTCTAACACTACCCGATTTTACTCAACCATTCGAAGTTGAATGTGATGCTAGCGGAGTTGGAATTGGAGCAGTTCTTATTCAAGGTAAAAGACTTATCGCTTACTTTTCGGAGAAGTTGAACGGAGCTCGGTTGAATTATTGTACTTACGATAAAGAATTCTATGCTATCGTACGGGCCCTTGATCATTGGAGTCATTACTTACGGACGAAGCATTTTATTCTACACTCGGACCACGAATCATTGAAGTACATTAACGGACAACATAAACTGAGTCTGAGGCATGCCAAGTGGGTGGAATTCCTACAATCATTTCACTTTTCATCCAAGTACAAAGACGGTAAAAGCAATGTCGTTGCAGATGCGTTATCTAGGAGGTATGCTTTACTTTCTACTCTGGAGGTTCAGTTACTTGGCTTCGAAATGTTGAAGGAGTGTTATGAAAATGATGCGGATTTTGGAGAAATTTTTACTGATTGCAAATCTGGTCCGTTCGGGGAGTTCATGTTACAAGATGATTTCCTATTTAAAGGGAATAGGCTTTGTGTTCCAAAACAGGCGGTTCGGGAATTATTGGTCCGGGAGGCTCACGGAGGAGGTTTAGCAGGACATTTTGGCACGGCTAAAACATTGGAAGTACTAAAAGAACATTTCTTTTGGCCTAAAATGCTAAAAGACATTTACAATGTTTTAAGTAAATGCGTAACATGTCACATCTCAAAGAGTTCGTTCAAACCGGGATCGTATATGCCTCTACCAGTTCCAAAAAGACCGTGGGAAGATGTGTCAATGGATTTTATCGTCTCTTTACCCCGTACTCAACGAGGTAAAGATGTTATTATGGTGGTTGTTGATCGGTTCTCAAAAATGGCTCATTTCGTGGCTTGCCACAAAACCAACGATGCAAGCAACGTGGCCGACTTATACTTCTGAGAGGTGGTTCGTTTACATGGAGTTCCGAAGACTATTGTGTTGGATCGGGATTCGAAATTCCTTAGCTATTCTTGGAATACTTTATGGAGGAAAGTAGGTACAAAGCTCTTATTTAGCACTTCGCACCATCCTCAAACCGATGGTCAAACCGAAGTCACAAATTGAACGTTAGGAACGTTGTTGCGAGGACTTGTGAATAAAATGCAAAAGGATTGGGACATGAAACTTGCTCATGCGGAATTTGCCTATAACCGATCCCCTACACATGATACGGCACATTCTCCTTTTGAAGTCGTTTACGGGTTAAATCCTTATATACCCTTAGACTTGATTCCATTGCCAAAGGACGAGTTGGTACACAAAGATGCGGAATCGAAACTTAAATCGATGATCAAGTTGCACGGACAAATACATGATCGAATCAAAGAGGTGAATGACGCATACAAACGGAAATCCAACAATCACAGAAAACCGAGACTATTCGAAGTGGGCGACTTGGTTTGGGTACACTTAAGAAAAGAGAGATTTCCTAACAAACGCAAGAACAAGCTTATGCCGAGGGCCGAGGGACCTTACAAAATCGTGGGTAAAGTGAACGACAATGCATATAAAGTAGAACTTCCGGGCGATTATGGGGTACACGCCACTTTTAATGTGGACAATCTATCTGCTTACCTTGACGATGAGGGAATCACTGAATTGAGGTCAATTCGTTTCAAAGGGGGAGGGGATGATGCGATTATGACGTCTCCAAATGAAGTAAGTGAAGTAAGAATTGACGTAGGTGAAGATACCACGTTGCATGCACATACACCTACGTACTTCGATGAGAAAACAAATGCGGAAATGGGAACGATCGTAATAATCGGAACCGGGATAACTTAGACGTATCAAAACATGCATACGTATGCATGTTCATGCATACAAAATCGGCCATTTGGGGAAGATTTCGGCCGATTGTGACATACATCCATGAAAGATCTTTTGTCCCCACTACTTTAATATTTGCTTTCATTTCCAAAGTCTACCATATCAAGATCAAGGATAGAGATTTGATTCACTCCACTCCTTTGAAGACAAATCGGCCGAACCACATGAAGAAGAAGATGCCAAGAAGTCCCTTTCATGTTCAAGTCCTTATCTTACAAATATATCACATGAGAAAGATGATTATCTCATCCCTCCAAGTACCCCACGGCCGAAATGAAGGAGGAAGAAGCCAAGCATGTGTTGTTTTCAATCTTTGTCAAAAGTCTTGATAGTTTAGTTTATTATTTGCTTGTCTTTTAGCTTGATTTTGTGTGATCTTGTTTGAACTTATTAGAAGTTGTAATGGCTATATATTAGCCGCATCCTCAACCTTTAATAAACACTTTGGAAGCTTGAAAAAAACGAAATACATTGTACATATATACTTGTGGAATGATTTTCAGCACAACTTGATTATAATTCGACGTGGCTTCGAGTTGTAATTTTAATCGATTCTCAATAGGTCTTGAGGAGAGATTGCTTTATCAAACTATAGGTCTAGTTTGATAATTTACTTTCATAATTATCTTGTTTACGTGAGCCGAATTGCCCTACTTTCGGTTAATTCTTACGAGTGTTACACATATCGAGTGTTGTGAGGTAACAAAATATATCCGTTGCATTTCCCAGCGAATTTACGTTCATCTTATACGTTAATTCGTATCACAGCCCGAGTTTAGTCACCATATCGCTGGAAGCGATGTTGGTGCAACTCCCTCCATCAACGATCAAACTACACCATTTATTTCGAACTGGACACTTTGTGTGAAATATTTGATTCCGCTGTTCCGAATCATTCGAAACAGCTTTGGCTTGTAGCATACGCAGAACTAAAGCCGTGTCATAGCTTGTAGCATCGTAAGTCTCAAATTCTTCTCCTTCTTCATCCTTCATGTCGAAATCAAATACATCACCCGGTCTTTCTTCCTCAACCAACAACTCGTCTCGGATCGTGACAGCTTCTCCTAGTGTCACCACTCGTTTGTTCGGACAAGCATTTTGATAATGTCCGAACCCTTGACATTTGAAACATCTTACTTTGGCCAAACTTGTCTCCTTCGGTACGTAGGGGTTCTTAGGAATCGCAACAGGGACCAGAGTCGGTACAGTTGCCTTAGTAGTTGAACTAGACCCGCCGCTTGGGTTTCCAAATTTGACTGGAAACTCGGGTTTATACAACTTCATCCTGTTTTGAGCTTCTAACTTCACATATAGCCCACATAATGTATCGAAGTCCTCATATGGATATAGTTCCACCGAGTTAGCTATGCTTCGGTTCAAGCCACGCAAGAATCGCGACATCTTCTGCTCCTCATTCTCCTCTGTTTCTCCCATTAAGGTCAGATTCTCGAACTCCTCAATGTATTCACTGACGTTCAACATTCCTTGCATGAGATCTGCAATCTTCCTGTATAAGGACAACCGGTGTGACGTTGGTACATATCTCTTACGAAGTTTTCTTTTTAAAGAATCCCACGAACGGATCTTTTCCTTCCCCGCACGAGCTCTTCGTGTTTTAACTCCTTCGTACCAAAGTGAAGCTCCTTTCCCCAACTTGAGAATTGCATACTTACACCTTTTCTCATCGTCAAGGTCTTTAAACTCGAACATACGATCAATTTTTCGTTCCCATTCCAGGTAAATTTCAGGATCCGTCCCTCCAACGAACTCCGGAAGCTCGTTCACCTTGAATTCTCCGACATGTCGTGAGGGTCGTTCATAGTCAGCACGCCTAGGTTGCCAACACTGGTCGCGTTGTTCTGGTACGTCACGCAATGCGTCACGAACTTTTGCCAAGAAATCAGCGTCGTTGAGATCCATAATGCCAAAGATCAAGAACTTGGGTGATACGGAATCATTTGATATGAACGAAGAAGACGAAGTAAGGATCGATTTAAATGACCTTACTACACGCCATGCACGGGCTACTACGTATTTAGGCGAGAAAACGGACATAAGACGTGGAGTCTCGGTCTCAGCCGTGTCATATAACACGGCCCGTGTCATGCTATTCCGGAAGGTCGACAATCGACCGGAAAATGGACGAACTGCCGGAAAAATCACCACTGGCCGGAAAATTCACCACTGCCGAATCGCCGATCACCGACCACCTCTGCCGGAATCGGCGATCACGTCTGCTGAATCGCCGATCACGCTGAACGAATCCGGCCGTGTCATCCGACACGGCCCGTGCCGAGGTGTCTGGATAATGAAATCTCGCCGCCGACCAACCGTGTGTCGTCCGACACGGCCGTCAGCCGACACAACCCGACCGTGCCAGGCGACACGGCCGAGTCACACTCTTCCGGATAGTACAAATCCCGCTGTCCGACCAACCCGACCGTGCCAGGCGACACGGTCGAGTCCCTGCCGGCCAGCTGCGCGCCGCGACCGTGCCGATCGGCACGGGCCGTGTCCGGCAGACCAGCAAATGCCATTATTGCTGATTTTTTTTATTTTTTGTTGTTTTTCCTCCCCTCACATGTCATGATTAGACTTGCATGTTATGTGGGGTGTCTTATATTCATTTTGTTGTGTGATTCCCCCTCCCTTTGATTTGATTCCCTTGTATTTTATCTTGTGTTTTGTTTTTCATTTCAAGATCATGTGATCTTGTTTGATTCCTTAGTCGCTAAAAAGACTACCATGCTATAAGTAGTCTTGTTGATGCTTTCATTATGGATATTGTATGTTGAAGAAAATAAGAATACACTTGTGTTTTCTTGGTGAATGCTTTTCATCGAAACCTTGATTATAATTCGACGCGTTTTCGAGTTTTAATCGAATCAATTCTCAATAGGTCTTGAGGAAAGATTACCTTATCAAACTATAGGTCTAGTTTGATAAATCATTCATATTGTTCTTGTTTACGTAAGCCGAATTGCCCTACTTTCGGTTATTTCTTACGAGTGTTACATATATACGAGTGTTGTGAGGTAACAAAATATATCCGCTGCATTTTCCGGCGAATTTACGTTCATCTTAATACGTAATTCGTATCATTAGTGGCATCGGAGCCCAAGGCTATTTCCTTGGCAATTTTATTGAAGATTTCTTGTTCAAAGCTATCTCTTGATTCTTGTTATGGATTTCTCCGATCCCGATTTCTTGATGAAACTCCGGGACGCACTAAGCGGTCTACCGGAACCACGTATGCAAGCAAGACGCGGGGATGACGCACGTCAAATACACCATGCGGATGAGTTTAAAGTAAACGAACTTCCGGAGTTCGTTGGAGGTACCGATCCGGCTTATTTGGAGTGGGAACGGAAAATTGAACGCATGTTCGAATTCAAAGACCTTAACGACGAGAAACGTTGCAAATATGCAATTCTCAAGTTAGGGAAGGGTGCTTCTCTTTGGTTCGAAGGAGTAAAGACGCGAAGAACTCGGGATGGAAAAGCAAAAATACGTTCGTGGGATTCTTTAAAAAGAAAACTTCGTAAGAGGTATGTGCCATCATCACACCGGTTAACCTTATACCGGAAGATTTCCGACTTCATGCAAGGCAAACTAAGTGTCGGTGAATATATTGAAGAGTTCGAAAGTTTGGTCTTGATGGGAGAACTAGAAGAAAACGAAGAACAAAAGATGTCCCGTTTTTTACGTGGCTTAAATAAAAACATAGCCAACACGGTGGAGTTATATCCATATGAAGATTTCGATACTTTATGTGGACTATGCATAAAGATAGAAGCCCAAAATAAATTGAAGTTTTCAAGACCCGAATTTCCTTCCAAATTCGGGAATCCAAGTGCCGGTTCGAGTTTGGGTGCTAAAAGCACCACACCAAGTCATGTCCCTGTCACGGTACCTAAGACTCCCTATGTACCCAAAGAAACAAGTTTGGCGAAGGTACGATGTTTCAAGTGTCAAGGATTCGGCCATTACCAAAATGCATGTCCGAACAAACGGGTGGTGACACTAAGAGAAGCTCTTGCGATCCGAGACGAACTTTTGGTCGAGGACGAGAAGGAAGGCCTTGGTGACGTATTTAACATGGAGGCCGAGGAAGAGAATGAGGATTGCGAGACTTATGACGCTCCGGAATATGATACTACTCTAGTGCTTCGAGCACTACATACCAAAATCGTTCCAAGTGATACGGAGCAAAGAGACCAAATCTTTCATTCCAAATGCAAAGTCGGAGAAAAGTGGTGTAGCTTGATAATAGACGGAGGGAGTTGCACGAATGTAGCATCAAACGAGATGGTCACCAAGCTCGGGCTAACTACTACGGCTCACCCGAGACCGTATGCTTTACATTGGCTCGATGATGGAAGCAAAGTGAAGGTGACGAGACAAGTACGGGTCAACTTAACCATGGGATCATATGAAGACAATGTGTTATGTGACGTACTCCCGATGGACGCATGCCACGTACTTTTGGGACGACCATGGATGTTCGACCGAGATGTTTTGCATCGAGGAAGGAGTAACGAATATGAATTACGAGATAAAGGCAAGAAGATTGTGCTTAAACCGATGGCACCCCAAGCCATTCGATCGATGAGTTCTAATCAAATGGAGAAACCAAAGCTTAACATGTTTGCTAGTGAGAAAGAGGTGAGACACGCTATTGACGATGGCGAGCGTGTGTATTTATTGATGATTAAAGAAACACGAGATGTTGACGTGATTGTGCAAGGCAAGAGAGATATCGATACCTTGCTACAAGAATTTGCGGATGTCTTCCTAAGACTTACCGCCGGGTTTGCCACCCTTACGTGGGATTGAACACCAAGTCGACCTTGTACCGGGTGCATCACTCCCTAACAAGGCCGCCTATCGATGTAACCCCGAGGAGACAAAGGAGTTGCAAAAGCAAATCGAGGAACTAATGAACCGCGGGTACGTTCGAGAAAGTTTGAGCCCTTGTGCGGTTCCGGTTTTACTTGTTCCAAAGAAGGATGGGTCATGGCGTATGTGTATAGATAGTAGAGCCGTGAACAACATAACCATCAAATATCGGTTCCCAATTCCGAGACTTGATGATATGTTGGACGAGTTGCATGGTTCGGTGATTTTTTCGAAGGTTGATTTGAGAAGCGGCTATCATCAAATTCGCATGCGGGAAGGAGATGAATGGAAAACGGCTTTCAAGACAAAACATGGATTATATGAATGGCTCGTCATGCCCTTTGGCCTTACAAATGCGCCAAGTACTTTCATGCGATTAATGAATGAGGTACTTAAGCCATTTTTGGGAAAATTTGTCGTCGTATACTTGGACGACATCTTAATTTATAGTCGATCATTGCAAGAGCATACCGGGCACTTGAGGAAAGTCTTTGAGATCCTTAGGGATCAATATCTTTATGGGAAAAAGTAGAAGTGTTCGTTTATTGTTGAGTGTGTAGCCTTTCTTGGCTACATCGTTTCTAAAGAAGGAGTGTCGGTTGATCAAACCAAGATCGAGGCGATTAAATCTTGGCCTACGCCTAAAACCATCACGGAAGTCCGATCCTTCCACGGACTTGCTTCATTTTATCGGAGATTCATACGAGACTTTAGTACCATTTCTAGTCCGATGACGGAATGCTTGAAAAAGGGACCGTTTATGTGGAACGGGGCTGCCCAAGGGGCGTTTGAAAAATTGAAGGCGAAAATGTGTGAAGCACCTATCTTGGCTTTACCCGACTTTTCACAACCTTTCGAGGTAGAATGTGACGCAAGTGGAGTGGGTATTGGGGCGGTCCTCGTCGAGGGAGGCGACCAATTGCCTACTTTTCGGAGAAATTGGGTGGGGCTCGACTCAACTATTGTACTTATGACAAGGAGTTCTATGCCATTGTGAGAGATCTTGATCATTGGAGCCATTACCTTCGGCCGAAACATTTCATCCTACATTCGGATCATGAGTCCTTGAAATATATCAACGGCCAACTAAAGTTGAGTCCGAGACATGCTAAATGGGTGGAATTCTTGCAATCATTCCACTTTTCATCGAAGTACAAAGATGGCAAGAGCAACGTTGTGGCGGATGCTTTGTCTAGACGGTATGCCTTGCTCTCTACTCTTGACATTCGGTTTCTTGGGTTCGAAGCATTGAAGGAGTATTATGATGGGGATGTGGATTTTGGTGAGGTTTTCATTCGGTGTAAATCCGGTCCGTTTGGAGAGTTTACGTTGCAAGAAGGATTCCTTTTCAAAGGGAATCGCCTATGTTTACCCAAACACCTGATTCGGGAATTATTAGTTCGGGAAGCTCACGGTTGAGGCTTGGTCGGTCATTTTGGTTCGGCCAAAACGTTGGAGGTCCTTAAAGAGCACTTTCATTGGCCGAAGATGCAAGTGAATGTACACGACATAATTAATAAGTGTGTGACATGCCATATTGCTAAAAGTTCATTCAAACCGGGAGCATACATGCCTTTGCCGATTCCGGAAAGACCGTGGGAAGATGTCTCAATGGATTTTATTGTTGCTTTGCCTCGTACTCAACGAGGGAGAGATGCTATTATGGTTGTCGTAGACCGATTTTCGAAGATGGCTCACTTTGTGGCTTGCCACAAGACAGACGACGCGAGTAACGTCGCCGATTTGTATTTCCGAGAAATCGTACGATTGCATGGGGTTCCAAAAACAATTGTTTTGGATCGGGACTCAAAATTCCTTAGTTATTTTTGTAACACCTTGTGGAGAAAGGTGGGAACCAAACTACTATTTAGCATGTCACATCATCCACAAACGGACGGTCAAACCGAAGTGACCAATCGAACGTTGGGCACATTACTACGTGGTCTTGTGAGCAAGACACAGATGGATTGGGACTTAAAACTTGCACATGCGGAGTTCGCTTATAATCGTTCTCCTACTCATGCCACGGCACACTCTCCGTTCGAAGTAGTTTACGGACTAAACCCGTACATGCCGTTAGATCTAATTCCATTGCCAAGTGACGAGTTAGTGCACAAGGATGCGGAATTGAAGTACGTAAGCCTCGTCTAATCAAAATTGAAGTCGATGATGAAATTACACGAGCAAGTACGTAATCGAATCAAGGAAATAAACGAGGCTTACAAAAGAAAGTCGAACAAACAAAGAAGGCCGAGATTGTTCGAAGTTGGTGATTTGGTTTGGTTGCATTTAAGAAAAGAGCGAAGTCCAAATAAACGTAAGAACAAATTAATGCCACGAGCAGAGGGACCGTTTAAAGTAATCGCGAAAGTGAACGACAACGCTTACAAATTAGAACTTCCGGGAGATTATGGGATTCATGCAACCTTTAATGTTGGGGACCTCTCACCTTACATCGATGATGACGGCATTTCGGAATTGAGGACAATTCCTTTTAAAGGAGGAGGAGATGATACGGAATCATTTGATATGAACGAAGAAGACGAAGTAAGGATCGATTTAAATGACCTTACTACACGCCATGCACGGGCCACTACGTATTTAGGCGAGAAAACGGACATAAGACGTGGAGTCTCGGTCTCAGCCGTGTCATATAACACGGCCCGTGTCATGCTATGCGGAAGGTCGACAATCGACCGAAAATGGACGAATAGGAAAAATCACCACCGGCCGGAAAATTCACCACTGCCGAATCGGCCGATCACTACCGACCACCACTGCCGGGCGCGAGATCAGCACTGCTGAATCGCCGATCACGCTGAAGCGAATCCGGCCGTGTCATCCGACACGGCCCGTGCCGAGGTGTCCTGGATAATGAAATCTCGCTGCCGACCGAACCCGACCGTGTCGTCCGACACGGCCCGTGCCGACACAACCCGACCGTGCCAGGCGACACGGCCGAGTCACACTCTTACGGATAGTACAAATCCCGCTGTCCGACCAACCCGACCGTGCCAGGCGACACGGTCGAGTCCCTGCCGGCAGTGCCGCCGCGCGGCCGTGCCGATCGGCACGGGCCGTGTCCGGCAGACCAGCAAATGCCATTAATGCTGATTTTTTTTATTTTTTGTTGTTTTTCCTCCCCTCACATATCATGATTAGACTTGCATGTTATGTGGGGTGTCTTATATTCATTTTGTTGTGTGATTCCCCCTCCCTTTGATTTGATTCCCTTGTATTTTATCTTATGTTTTGTTTTTCATTTCAAGATCATGTGATCTTGTTTGATTCCTTAGTTGCTAAGAAGACTACCATGCTATAAGTAGTCTTGTTGATGCTTTCATTATGGATATTGTATGTTGAAGAAAATAAGAATACACTTGTGTTTTCTTGGTGAATGCTTTTCATCGAAACCTTGATTATAATTCGACACGTTTTCGAGTTTTAATCGAATCAATTCTCAATAGGTCTTGAGGAAAGATTACCTTATCAAACTATAGGTCTAGTTTGATAAATCATTCATATTGTTCTTGTTTACGTAAGCCGAATTGCCCTACTTTCGGTTATTTCTTACGAGTGTTACATATATACGAGTGTTGTGAGGTAACAAATATATCCGCTGCATTTCCGGCGAATTTACGTTCATCTTAATACGTAATTCGTATCATTGGGCTCCGATGCCACTTATGATACGAATTCTCGCTGACAATGTGAATTCGCTATCGACACAGCAGGAAGCTGTTTTGACGAGCGGAAGCTATTCAGCAGGGGACTGTCAGGAACCGAGAACAACAGTTCGCTACAGCAATAATATGGGCTAGCGGTACGCACTTGCGACAGGAATGGATGACGGCAACTCGATACAACAACAAGACAGGAGCTTGGACCAAATGCAAAAGACTTGATACAGACCACCTCCAAACAGCAACCCTCGAAATGACACATTTCGGTCAGATGCGAATTGAAAACAAGAAACAAGTTCGAAGGATCGAACAACAATCGATGTGAAATATCGAACAAGTATAAAACTGTATCGAAAAGAAACAGAATATCGAAACAGGACAAAAACAGTTGTTTTATCGAATTAGACCTATAATTCGATAAAGTGATTTCTTCTCAAGACCTATTGAGAATTAATCGGATTAAGATTCGAAAACGCGTCGAATAATAATCAAAGTTTTGATGAAAAGCATTCACCAGAGAAAACACAAAGTGTATTCTTAATTCTTCAACATTCAATTCTATTCATTACAACTCTACTGCCACTATTTATAGGCAAAAGTAGCCTGACAAGATAATCTAAACTATTACAAGCTGGTTCTAAAATAATGAAAAGATAATAAAAGGTTCCTCATGTCACTTGTTGACAAAAGTAAAAGCTGGGCTTTGTCTCCAAGTTGAAAGCTGACAGCCGCTTTTTCATACAATATGTATCCAAGAATCATGCTGCCTTTATAATAAAGAAATGCTGAAAATTATTTGTTTTGCTACCACTTGGACCTTTTCCCCCTCCCAAGTTGCAATTTGCCTTAAGTTATTCCAATTCCGACTATCAAGGTAACTTCGTGCCTCGTATCTATTTTCTCGCCCAATTACATTGGAGTGAGGTGTTTTATGTCAATTCTTACTTCGTCTTCTTCGCTTGGAGTAGTCGGTTTCGTATCACATGGCCTTTCCAGAATTGGTAATGGCGTGTATACTCCCGGCTTGAACGAACTCTTCACAATATGGCATGTCACACATTTACTAATTATGTCATTCACATCCCCCTGCATCCTTGGCCAATAAAAATGTTCCTTAAGTATGTCTTATTCGAACCAAAGTTGCTAGCCAAGCCTCCCCCGTGAGCCTCCCGAACCAACAATTCCCGAACCGTGTGTTTGGGCAAGCAAAGACGATTTCCTTTGAAGAGAAAGCCTTCCTGTATCGAAAATTCTCCAAACGGACCAGATTTGCAAAGAGTGAAAGTCTCACCAAAATCCGCATCACCGTCATAATATTTGATGCGATTATGACGTCTCCAAATGAAGTAAGCGAAGTAAGAATTGACGTAGGTGACGATACCACTTTGCATGCACATGCACCTACGTACTTCGGTGAGAAAACAAATGCGGAAATGGGAACGATCTTAATAATCGGAAGCGGGATAACTTAGACGTATCAAAACATGCATACGTATGCATGTTCATGGATACAAAATTGGCCATTTGGGGAAGATTTCAGCCGATTGTGATATACATCCATGAAGGATCTTTTGTCCCCACTACTTTAATATTTGCTTTCATTTTCAAAGTCCACCATATCAAGATCAAGGATAGAGATTTGATTCACTCCACTCCTTTGAAGACAAATCGGCCGAACCACATGAAGAAGAAGATGCCAAGAAGTCCCTTTCATGTTCAAGTCCTTATCTTACAAAGATATCACATGAGAAAGATGATTATTTCATCCCTCCAAGTACCCCCACGGCCGAAATGAAGGAGGAAGAAGCCAAGCATGTGTTGTTTTCAATCTTTGTCAAAAGTCTTAATAGTTTAGTTTATTATTTGCTTGTCTTTTAGCTTGATTTTGTGTGATCTTGTTTGAACTTATTAGAAGTTGTAATGGCTATATATTAGCCTCATCCTCAACCTTTAATAAACACTTTGGAAGCTTGAAAAAAACGAAATACATTGTACATGTATACTTGTTGAATGATTTTCAGCACAACTTGATTATAATTCGACGCGTCTTCGAGTTGTAATTTTAATCGATTCTCAATAGGTCTTGAGGAGAGATTGCTTTATCAAACTATAGGTCTAGTTTGATAATTTACTTTCATAATTATCTTGTTTACGTAAGCCGAATTGCCCTACTTTCAGTTAATTCTTACGAGTGTTACACATATCGAGTGTTGTGAGGTAACAAAATATATCCGCTGCATTTCCAGGCGAATTTACGTTCATCTTATACGTTAATTCATATCAATATTCCTTCACTGTCTCGAACCTAAGCAAACGAACATCAAGAGTAGAGAGTAAGGCATACCGCCTAGACAACGCATCCGCTACGATGTTGCTCTTGCCATCCTTATACTTCGATGAAAAGTGAAATGATTGTACGAATTCCACCCACTTAGCAATGCCTCAGACTTAACTTGTGTTGCCCATTAATATACTTCACTGACTCATGGTCCGAATCTAAGATGAAATGCTTCGGCCGAAGATAGTGACTCCAATGATCTAGAGCCCTTACAATAGCATAGAACTCCTTGTCGTACGTACAATAATTGAGACGAGCACCGTTTAACTTTTCTGAAAAATAGGCAATAGGACGCTTTCCTTGAATGGGAATCGCTACAATGCCAACTCCTCTAGCATCACACTCTACTTCGAACGGTTGCGAAAAATCGGGTAATGCCAAGATTGGTGCTTCACATAATTTTGTTTTCAATTTTTCGAACGATTCCTGAGCAGCCCTGCTCCAATTAAACGTACCTTTCTTCAAACACTCTGTTATTCGGCTTGTAATGGTGCTGAAATCTCGAACAAATATTCGGTAGAATGAAGCAAGTCCGTGGAACGACCTAACTTGTCACTGTAGCAGGAATCGACCATGACTTAATTGCTTCGATCTTGGTTTGATCAACCGATACTCCGTCCTTCGAAACGATATAGCCAAGAAAGACTATACTTTCGACTAAAAATGAGCACTTCTCCCTTTTTCCATATAGCCTTTGGTCCCTAAGGGTCTAGAAGACTTGCCTTAAGTGTCCGAAATGTTCTCGCAACGATCGGATATAAATCAAAATGTCATCCAAGTATACAACCACAAATTTCCCCAAAAACAGATTAAGTACTTCGTTCATTAAACGCATGAAAGTACTCGGCGCATTTGTAAGGCTGGACGGCATAACGGTCCATTCATGTAACATGGTCTTATCTCATATTAACAAGACTTAGTCAAGAAGTAAAGACTTAATCAGAGCTATTATATCCAATCCTTGATACAACAAGACTTAATCAAGAAGTAAAAGATTGAACGGAGCTGTTATAGCTGATTTTGAGTACATATGGCTCGAATCTAATCAATAAACCCGAGTTTCATAGACTTTTGACTCGAATGCATGTAACATGATCTTATCTCCTATTAACAAGACTTAATCAAGAAGTAAAGGCTTAGTTGGAGCTATTATAGCGAATTCTTGCTGCAACAAAACTTAATCAAGAAAGAAAAGATTAATCAAAGCTGTTATAACCAATTTTGAGTAGAGAAGGCTCGAACCTAATCAATTATAGCCGACTCGAACGGAGCTATTATAATGAGTCCTTGCGACAACAAGACTTAATCAAGAAAGAAAAGATAATTAGAGTTGTAATAGCCAATTCTGAGAACAAAAGGCCCGAATCTAATCAATTAACCCGAGTTTTCATAGACTTCCGACTCGAATGCATGTAACATGGTCTTATCTCATATTAACAAGATTTAATCAAGAAGTAAACACTTAATCCGAGCTATTACGGTGAATCTTGGCTACAACAAGACTTAATCATGAAAGCAAAGATTAATCGGAGCTGTTATAGCCAATTCTGAGTACAAAAAGCTCGAATCTAATCAATAGACCCGAGTTTCATAGAGTTCCAACTTGAATACATGTAACGTGGTCTTATCTCATATTAACAAGACTTAATCAAGAAGTAAAGGGTTAATCGGAGCTATTATATCCAATCATTGCTACAAAAAGACTTAATCAAAAAGTAAAAGATTGGTCGGAGCTGTTATAGCCAATTTTGAGTAAAGAATAGGGATGGGCATGGGACGGGATGGGACGGGCTTGGGATCATCCCACGTCCCGTCCCGTGTTATAACAAGCGGGACGGGACGGGACGGGATTGGTGATTTCAAATTTCATCCCGCGCGGGCCTTATCCCAGTTGGGACGGGACGGAACGGGACGGGACGGGTTTAGTCCCGCATAAAAAAAGTTCAAAATATAAATTAGAAAAAAGTAAGAAAATCTATAATTTTATACATCAAAATTCGGGAAAAATATCCAACAAACTAATTTAATAGCCTAAATTAAACTTTTAAAATAATAATTATTAATATTGAATACAACATATCCATTTTTTTTGAAAAAATATCAGTTACTAACTTTATATTGGTTGCTTAGGTTTGTGTATAATTATAAAATATAGATAGTAAAAAATAAAAATAGTTTATTATTAAAAATTAATTAAAAAACGGTTACAAATAATAAAAATATATGGTTTTAAAAGGGTTAAGAACTTAGCGGGACGGGACGGGCCTTACGGGCCTCAGATTTTTTGTCCCGTGTCCCATCCTGTAGTTACTCTAATGGGACGGGACGGGACGGCTCCAGTGTTTTTAATTTTGGATCCCGTCCCATCCCGGATAATTTTGGGACGGGACCGGGCCGAGATCGGAATTTTGAATTTTTGTGCCCACCCCTAGTAAAGAAGGCTCGAACATAATCAATAAACCCAAGTTTTTATAGAGTTCCGACTCGAATGCATGTAATGTGGTCTTAGCTCTTATTAACAAGACATAATCAACAAGTAAAGGCTTAATCGGAGCTATTATATCCAATTCTTGCTACAACAAGACTTAATCAAGAAACAAAGATTAATCGGAGCTGTTATAGCCAATTCTGAGTACAAAAGGCTCGAATCTAATCAATAAACTCGAGTTTCATAGAGTTCCGACTTGAATGCATGTAACGTGGTCTTATCTCATATTAACAAGACTTAATCAAGAAGTAAAGGCTTAATCGGAGCTATTATATTCAATCCTTGCTACAACAAGACTTAATCAAGAAGCAAAAGATTGATCGGAGCTGTTATAGCCAATTTTGAGTATAGAAGGCTCGAACCTAATCAATAAACCCGAGTTTTCATCGACTTCTAACTCGAATGCATGTAACATGGTCTTATCTTCTATTAACAAGACTTAACCAAGAAGTAAAGGCTTAATCGGAGCTATTATAACGAATCCTTGCTACAATAAGCCTTAATCAAGAAAGAAAAGATTAATCAGAGCTGTTATAGCTAATTATGAGTACAAAAGGCTCGAATCTAATTAATAAACCCGAGTTCATAGAGTTCCGACTCGAATGCATGTAACGTGGTCTTATCTCATATTAAGAAGACTTAGTCAAGAAGTAAAGGCTTAATCAGAGCTATTATATGATACGAAATTGAGTAGTCCGAATAAAGAAAACGAAGCAAGGATCGGCGTAAATGACCTTACAATGCGTCATGCATGTACGACGACATTTTTAGGCGAGAAAACAGACACAAGACGTAAAAGGACCAAGTTGCCGAGCTCGACCGTGTCCAACCTGCCGGAAAATGTTCAATCTGCCGGAAAATGTCCAACCTGCCGGAAAATATCCAACCTGCCGGAAATATCACCACCTGCCGGAAAATGCCAAGCACTGTCGACCGAACTCGACCATGTCGTGCGACACGGCCCGTGCCGAGATGTACCGGATAAGCCAAACCGACTGCCCACAAGACTCGACCATGTCCCAAGACACGGCCGAGTCGAGCTCTTCCGGATAAGGCAAACTGACTGCCCAGACGCCCGACCGTGTTCCAGGACACGGTCGAGTCATTGCCGAACGTCCTTGTCGCGCCGCGCAGTCGAGTCACTGTCGGACGTCCTTATCGTGCCGCGACCGTGTCAAGCGGACACGGTCGAGTCACTGCCGAACGTCCTTGTCGCGCCGCGCCCGTGCCGAGCGTCCTTGTCGCGACGCGGCCGTGTCTCGGGATACGGCCGGGCCCCTGCCGGCAGCCCCCTTATTTTATACACTTTTGTGTATTTTTGTCCTCTTTTTCTTTCTTTACTTATTTTAGGGATTGTGTCTCCCTATTATTTGATTTGTGTTCCCTTTTTGTTTTGATTATTCAAAGATTTTATAATCTTTGAATTGTTTTTTTTATTGTTATAGGTAGACTTAGTTTTTTTCTATAAATAGGCTTTGATAAGTCTTGTAATATCATGATGAATTTAAATGTTGTTGTGAAAGAATACACTTTGTGTTTTTCTTGGTGAATGCTTTTCATCGAAACTTGATTTTTATTCGACGCGTTTTCGAGTATTAATCCGGTTGATTCTCAATAGGTCTTGAGAAGAAATCTCTTATCGAATTATAGGTTTAATTCGATAAATATTTGTTCTTGATCGTTCAAGTCTTCTTGATCAATATTATCACTCTTCTGATATTACTTCCATAAAATACACTCCAAACAACCTACTCGTAAAAAAGACTTCCGCTATCATATACCTATACACACTCCGACCGATACGTATTCATCTTTCCTGGTGAATTCGTATCACAAGTGGTATCGGAGCCCAAGGTCATCTCCTTGGGCGATTTATTCAACGATTGCTTGTCAAGAAAATATCTCTTGATTCTTGTCATCGGAAACCACACCTGAATTTCTTAATTCAGTAAGGTTCTTGATCTTTCAACAAAATGGAGTTCAACGATATTTATTTCTTGGCGATATTACGCGACGCATTACACAGCGTACCGGAGTTCATGGGACATTCCGATCCAGAAGCAGGTGTTGATTGGCTCCACGTTTGTGAGGAGTTTTTCAACCACAATTCAATTCCAGTAGACCACCGAGTCTCGTTGGCGACGAAACACCTTCGTGGTCGCGCCTCGACCTGGTGGTAGAAATTGAAAACCAGCCGTTTATACCAAGGTAAACCCAAACTAAGAGACTGGAACAAATTCATAAAACACTTTACTCGAAAATTCATCCCCACAAGTTCTCACCGCCACGATCCACCAACGGCACCACACTGGAAATTGCAGAAGTTCAGCGCCACCCCCGCCACCGACCTTCGATCTAAGTTTTTTCCACATCACTGAGCGGCACAATGACAAATTTCCAGCAGAACCTTTTTCCTATGAAGACGATGCCCCTACTACCATTTTTAATGAAGTAGATGAGGCAAAGGTTTCAACGACGCAACACAACGAAGAAGACGATTTGGTTAGTGTTTCCCTAATTAACAAACTTGGATCTTGCTATTATGAGCATGAGCCAATTAATTGTGTTGGCCTATTTGACCAAGACGGACCAAATTATGTTAATGGTGAGGAACTTTTTAGTGTTATGGAAATCGGGCCGGATTATGAAGGGCCACCAGTATTTGATACCGAACCAGTTGACGAAGAGGAACCCATAATTGATTCTGTGTTTCCCATTTTTGATGGTGCACCCGACGTGAAATCATTAATACTTCCCATTTTTGATGTTGTGCCCGACGACGATCCATATCTCGATGAAAGTTATTTTGAAGATTTTCGTCCAATTAATGATGCAGACTCCAACGAGGTGTTTTAGGTTCTTGATACGGAGCAAGAAAATGTTATGATTCCGGAACATCTATATCTTGAGTCTTACCAAGATTTTGATATGAAAGTCGACGACGAAGCATTTTTCCTAGGTCTTGAAGTGACATCCGATGAAGAGCGACCTATTATTACCATCGTGCTTCCCATTTCAGATGTCCAGTTATATGATGATTCATATCGTGATATCGGTATTATCTCGCAGAATAATTATTATTATTTCATTAATAATGATAGTTATTTGTTTGGTGATTCCCTGAGATCCCCTATCACCTACCGTCTCAAGATTTTGGGCCATATACGCACTGCGGATATTTTCGAAATCAAGTACGTATAGGTTTTAGCTATTTCATCTGGAAACGATGGGAGTTCGGAATTGAGGACAATTCCCTTTAAAGGGGGAGGGAATGATACGCAATTAAGTAGTCCGAATAAAGAAAACGAAGCAAGGATCGACGTAAATGACCTTACAACGCGTCATGCACGTATGACGACATTTTTAGGCGAGAAAACGGACACAAGACGTAAAAGGACCAAGTTGCCGAGCTCGACCGTGTCCAACCTGCCGAAAAATGTTCAATCTACCGGAAAATGTCCAACCTGTCGGAAAATGTCCAACCTGCCGGAAGTATCACCACCTGCCGGAAAATGCCGAGCACTGCCGACCGAACTCGGCCGTGTCGTGCGACACAGCCCGTGCCGAGATGTACTGGATAAGCCAAACCGACTACCCACAGGACTCGACCATGCCCCAAGACACGGCCGAGTCGAACTCTTCCGGATAAAGAAAATTGACTGCCCAGACGCCCGACCGTGTTCCAGGACACGGTCGAGTCAATGCCGAATGTCCTTGTCGCGCCGCGCGGTCGAGTCACTGTCGGACGTCCTTATCGCGCCGCGACCGTGTCAAGCGGACACGGTCGAGTCACTGTCGAACGTCCTTGTCGCGCCGCGCCCGTGCCGAGCGTCCTTGTCGCGCCGCGGCCGAGTCCCTGCCAGCAGCCCCCTTATTTTATACACTTTTGTGTATTTTTGTCCTCTTTTTCTTTCTTTACTTATTTGAGGGATTGTGTCTCCCTATTATTTGATTTGTGTTCCCTTTTTGTATTTTATGTTGATTTATTTTGATTATTCAAAGATTTTATAATCTTTGAATTGTTTTTTTTTATTGTTATAGGTAGACTTAATTTTTTTCTATAAATAGGCTTTGATAAGTCTTGTAATATCATAATGAATTTGAATGTTGTTGTGAAAGAATACACTTTGTGTTTTTCTTGGTGAATGCTTTTCATCGAAACTTGATTTTTATTCGACGCGTTTTCGAGTATTAATCCGATTGATTCTCAATAGGTCTTGAGAAGAAATCTCTTATCGAATTATAGGTCTAATTCGATAAACATTTGTTCTTGATCGTTCAAGTCTTCTTGATCGATATTATCACTCTTCCAATATTACTTCCATAAAATACACTCCAAACACCTTACTCGTAAAAAAGACTTCCGCTATCATATACCCATACACACTCCGACCGATACGTATTCATCTTTCAGGGTGATTTGTATCATTATATCCAATACTTGCTACAACAAGACTTAATCAAGAAGTAAAAGATTGACCGGAGCTGTTATAGCCAATTTTGAGTACAGAAAGCTCGAATCTAATCAATAAACCTGGGTTTTCATAGACTTCTGACTCGAATGCATGTAACATGGTCTTATCTCCAATTAACAAGACTTAATCTAAAAGTAAGGACTTAATCTAAGCTATTATAGCCAATACTCAATACAAGGGGCTTGAATCTAATCAATAAACCTGAGTTTTCATAGAGTTCTGACTCGAATGCATGTAACGTGGTCTTATCTCATATTAACAAGACTTAATCAAGAAGTAAAGGCTTAATCGAAGCTATTATATCCAATCATTGCTACAACAAGACTAAATCAAGAAGTAAAAGATTGACCGGAGATATTATAGCCAATTTTGAGTACAGAAGGCTCGAATCTAATCAATAAACCCGAGTTTTCATAGACTTCTGACTCGAACGCATGTGATGCGAATTCTTGCTGGTGATGCGAATTCGCTATCGATACAGCGGAAGGCTTTTTGACGAGCAGAAGCTATCGGCAAGAAATTATCGGGAACTGATAACAACAGTTCGCTACAGCAACAATACTGACGAGTAGTATGCGCCTGCGATGAAGACGGCAACACGATACAGCAACAAAACAGGGACTTGACGAAATGTAAAGACTTGATGCAGCCCACTTCCAAACAGCGACACTCGAACAACACGTTTCGGGCGGATACGAATTGCAACAGGAAACAAGTTCAAAGGATCGAACAATATGCGAATTACTGGACAAGTATGAAACTGTATCGAAAACAAAGAGAATATCGAAACATGGTATAAACAGATGTTTTTATCAAATTAGACCTATAATTTGATAAAGTGATTTCTCCTCAGGACCTATTTAGAATCAATCATATTAATACTCGAAACGCGTCGAATAAAAACCAAGTTTTGATGAAAAGCATTCACCAGGGAAAAACACAAAGTGTTCTTATTTCTTCAACATTCAATAATCTTCATTACAACTCTACTGCCACTATTTATAGTCAAAAGCAGCCTGACAAGATAAATTAAACTAATACAAGCTGAGCTTAAAATAAGAAAAGATAATAAAAAGGTTCCTCATGTCACTTGTTGACAAAAGTAAAAGCTGGGTCTTTGTCTCCAAGTTGCTTGCTAATAGCCGCTTTTTGCCAAGAATCCTACTGCTTTTGCTGAATATTCTTTTATTGTTTAGTTGCCACTTGAATCTCTTCCCCTCCCCAAGATGCAAGTTGTCTTTTATTTAAGTTACTCCAATTCCAATTATCAAGGTAACTTCACGCCTCGTTTCAGTTCTCTCGCCCAAGTACGTTGGAGTATGGTCGAGGTGTTTTACGTCAATTCTTACTTCATCTTCTTTGCTTGGAGTAGTCGGTTTCGTATCATTCCCTCCTTTTTTGAAAGGAATTGTCCTCAATTTCGCAATCCCATCGTCGTCGAGATAAGGGGATAGATCTCCTACGTTGAAAGTAGCATGTACTCCGTAATCACCCAGAAGTTCTAACTTGTAAGCATTGTCATTTACCTTCGCAATTATTTTAAATGGTCCCTCAGCTCGTGGCATTAACTTGTTCTTACGCTTACTCGGGAATCGTTCCTTCCTCAAATGTAACCAAACTAAATCTCCAACCTCGAATAGTCTTGGCTTTCTTTGCTTGTTCGACTTCTTTTTGTACGTCTCGTTTATCTCCTTGATTCGATCCCGCACCTGCTCGTGTAATTTCATCATTGATTTCAGTTTTGACTCCGCATCCTTATGCACCAATTCGTTACTCGGTAATGGAATTAAGTCCAGCGGTATGTAAGGATTTATGCCATAAACTACTTCGAATGGAGGGTGCGTTGTGGCATGAGTAGGAGAACGGTTGTAAACAAACTCCACATGCGCGAGCTTCAAATCCTAATCCTTTTGTGTCTTGCTTACTAAGCCTCGCAACAGCGTCCCCAATGTTCGATTAGTTACTTCAGTTTGTCCGTCGGTTTGAGAATGATGCGAAGTACTAAACAACAGCTTGGTTCCCACCTTCCTCCACAATGTGTTCCAAAAGTAGCTTAGAAACTTTGAGTCCCTGTCTGAAACAATAGTTTTTGGGACTCCATGTAATCGTACCACCTCTCGAAAATACAAGTCAGCATCATTACTCGCATCATCGGTTTTGTGACAAGGAACAAAATGAGCGATCTTTGAAAAACGATTGACAACAACCATAATCGCATCCTTACCCCGTTGGGTTCGAGGCAAAGCAACAATAAAATCCATCGAGACATCTTCCCATGGCCTCTCCGTAATCGGTAAAGGTGTGTAGACTCCTGGTGTGAACGAACTCTTTGCAACATGGCATGTCACACATTTACTAATTATATTATTAACATCCCCCTGCATCCTTGGCCAATAAAAATGTTCTTTCAGCACATCCAACGTCTTAGTCGAACCAAAGTCGCCAGCCAAACCTCCCCCGTGAGCTTCTCGAACCAGCAATTCCCGAACCGTATGCTTGGGTAGGCAATGACGATTTCCTTTAAAAAGGAAGCCTTCCTGTATCGAAAAATCTCCCATCGGGCCAGATTTGCAAAGGACAAAGGTCTCGCCAAAATCCGCATCACCTTCATAATATTCCTTCACTGTCTCGAATCCAAGTAGTCGAACATCAAGGGTAGAGAGTAAGGCATACCGCCTAGACAATGCATCTGCTACAACATTGCTCTTTCCATCCTTATATTTTGATGAGAAGTGAAACGATTGTAAAAATTCCACCCACTTCTCATGCCTGGGACTCAACTTGTGTTGCCCGTTAATATACTTCAATGATTCATGGTCCGAGTGTATGATAAAATGCTTCGGACGAAGATAGTGACTCCAATGATATAGAGCCCTCACAATAGCATAAAACTCCTTATCATACGTACAATAATTTAGACGAGCACCGTTTAACTTCTCGGAAAAATAAGCAATAGGTCGCTTTCCCTGAATGAGAACCGCTCCAATGCCAACTCCGCTAGCATCACATTCTACCTCAAACGGTTGCGAAAAATCGGGTAATGCTAAGATTGGTGCTTCGCACAACTTCGCCTTCAAATTTGCAAACGCCTCCTGAGCAGCCCGGCTCCAATTAAACGTTCCTTTCTTCAAACATTCAGTTATTGGGCTTGCAATGGTACTGAAGTCTCAAATGAATCTTCGGTAAAATGAAGTCAGTCCGTGGAATGATCTAACTTCCGTTACTGTAGTGGGAATTGGCCAGGACTTAATTGCTTCGATCTTTGCTTGATCGACCGATACTCCATCCTTTGAAACAATATAGCCAATAAAGACTATACTTTCGACCAAAATGAACACTTCTCCTTTTTTCCATACAGCTTCTGCTTTCTAAGGGTTTCAAAGACTTGTCTCAAGTGTTCGAAATGTTCTTGCAACGATCGGCTGTAGATCAAAATATCATCTAAGTATACAACCAGAAATTTTCCTAAAAATGGCTTAAGTACCTCATTCATCAAGCACATGAAAGTACTCGGTGCATTTGTAAGGCCGAACGGCATAACGGTCCATTCATACAGTCCGTGTTTAGTTTTGAAAGCTGTCTTCCATTCATCTCCTTCTCTCATCCGGATTTGGTGATACCCACTCTGTAGGTCAACTTTTGAAAAGATTACGGATCCGTGTAATTCATCCAACATGTCATCAAGTCTTGGAATCGGAAATCGATACTTGATGGTTATATTATTCACGGCTCGACTGTCAATACACATCCGTCTTTCTTAGGAACCAGTAATACTGGAACCGCTCAAGGACTTAGGCTTTCTCGAACAAACCCACGATCCATTAATTCTTCGATTTGATTTTGTAATTCCTTTGTCTGCTCGGGATTACATCTATAGTCAGCTTTGTTAGGGAGCGACGCACCTGGTATGAGGTCGATCTGATGTTCAATCCCTCGAATAGGTGGCAAACCCGACGGTAATTCTTCGGGAAAGACATCCGCAAATTCGTGCAATAAGGCATCCATCCTCTCGTCGTTCCGCACAACCATGTTACCATTCCGTGTCTCCTTCAAAACCAACAAGTACACACACTTGCCATCTTTAATAGCATGTTCCACATCTCGTTCGCTAGCAAACATGGGCAGTTTTGGCTTTTCACTTCGACTAGAACTCATAGAGTGAATAGCTTGATGTGACATTGGTTTAAGCACAATCTTCTTGCCCTTATCCCGTAACTCGTACTCATTGCTTCTTCCTCGGTGTAAAACGTCCCTATCAAACATCCATGGTCTTCCCAACAGTACATGTGTAACACCCCAACCCGACAAGGGTAGAAGTATCACATTGTGGTGGCATATCAGAACATACATAAATAAACGCAAGCGGAAGTCTTATCATAAATATCAAAGGAAAGTAAGTCAGCATGACTTAAACAATACATAAGTTCCAAAAGAAATCCAAATGAAGGAAACATCATAATCTGAGTCTCAAAATAATGAAATAACATAGTGTCAAAGCTAAGATGTCTAGGGTAAGTCTGCACTCAGCTCCTACTCTCATCCCAAAGGATAGCCCCAACTCCTAGCTTAATAACCTGCCGCGGAGAAAAGAAAATGCGGCTGAGCTTAAAAGCCCAGTGAACAGATATATAAACAAACGAATAACCGATACGTATATAAGAATAAGAAAAGAATAAATAAGCTCCTACAAACGAATGTCATCTCGCCAAATGAATAAGGGATTAACGGTCAATCGAACAAATCTCGTGAGTCAATCAAACAAGAATATGGAGAATCAAAGGATAATAGGATATAATGCATTGGGAAAGCATAAGGTATAAACAAATGGATATCAAAAATAAGGAAAGGTCAGTAATCCACCACGAGCCCGAACACAAATCAAATCAAATATCATAGTAACCATGGAGTAGCTAGCTCCGAACATGTGAAAGACGTGTATTGCACAAGCATCAATCACCGAACATATCATATCATATCATGTTATATCCAATCAAATACGAATCGAACCTAGGATGCATCCATACGCCCCTGAACAAATCATATTGGCCATAACAAATGTAAAGTGCACATATCATATCAAAATGGGACGGTGTGGAACATCACTCAACCACACTAGAGTCATGCCATTGGTGCATCAATGACACGGCCATGTTACCTTCATGGCTAGGAAACGAACTTGGCTCGAGTATCAAACTGAAGGGTTCAAATGTCATATCATATCAAAGTTCGTATCAAATGTTCATATCAAATGTTCATAAGTTCATAGCAAAGGTTCATCATTAAGGTTCATAGCAAAGGATCAAAGCAAAGGTTCATAATCAAAGGTTTACAAATCTAAGGGAGCATAACAAGGCATAGATCAAATAAGAAAGCCATAATAAGAAGGCTCAGATCAAAGGCATCATAATCAAAACTAATATCACACCGTTGTGAACGAATCATGAGAAACCTTAAGGGATAAGGTCAGAATATCTGTACCGATACGAAACAAACAATAACAATAATACATAGAATCGTAACCCTTATCGAGAAAGGTAGAATATCCGCATTTAATAATCAAACAAACGAAACAACCGATAACAATGATAGAGAGAAGGGGGTATCAAGAATATCCGTACCTCAAACCGCAAAATGCAAAACACATCAGAAGATATAAAGATCAGAGGTTACTCCTTCTTCAGCGAATCTACACGAATTAGGTTCATTTTATGCTTATTAGCCATTTAATGTCATAACAGATTCTTAATTACTTAACACCATTTATTAATGTGATTAGAGTTTCGTTATTGGAATTAGGTTAACATATGACCGATTGTATTATAATTAATGTTCAAATGCATTTTAGGTTTCAAGTATATTAAATGGTATTAAAATCACAATAATCTTAACCTTCTAACAATTTCTGGTTTTACTATATTTTAGCCTTCATTTTATAAACTTTAATACCACACCAGATGTCAAAGTAAAAATTTATAAAAATTATCACTGAATCATATATGTCTTAGGAGTCTACTGGAATTTTCTCAGATTTTATTCATTAATACAAGTACACAATAAAAATCATTCTTTACAAGACTATCCAGAAAGTAAACTGCTAAAACACCCAGAAGTTATTCATTACAAAGGCATATCAAAACGCTTTGGAAAAATCCACAAAAATTCCAGAGTTTAGAAAACATGTGATATATAACTTCTGTAAATTTTCAAGTCAAAACTCCTTATAGTTTTCAAATGAAAAATCGTGAAACCAGACTGCATTTAAATTCTTAAAACTCAGATTTTGACATATGATCCCGTAAAATTTAAAAGTATGACCAATACAACTCTAATTCCCTTCAAATCAATTGGAAAACTTAAATAAGACATTAAACTAAGTTTTTATGCAAAATTACAGAATTAAATCCTTATGAAACTCGAGCTACAATGCACACATAATCAGCTTTTCGAAACCGTCTTCTGCAGAAAACTGTTTTAGACCCTTTTAACATGTTTTACTTACACGATACCTATATATATCACAAGACCTGGTTTTCATTAATATATCAACACACATGTTTCCAGCTTTTGATGATCATTCACACGACACACATATAACACAGAAATCAGATCAGCAACATGAGTTGATTTACATATCGAAACATCCAATACCTTTTATGTGATCTTCTAAATAATACGTCTCAACATATGAATAGAACAGATCAGATTTTGAAAATTCACAAAATTTCCCAAAAATTCCAGAAGTAAACTAACAAACCAGATATTCACTATACTAATTTATAGCTCTTAAGACCTTATGGTCGGCCAATGAAAAATCCCCCATTCCAGCTGATATTTCAGACTTAGTTTGACAGGTTTGCACACTTAACTTGTAAAATTCAAAGAGTACCCTTACCGACCTCAAAACACTATGAAATTTGACATGCATAAATTACACATCATGAACTTGATTTTAGACTCAATAAACTCAGAAAACTATGTTGGTATCATTATTTTGTACGCCGCACAACCTGATCAAAATTCTGCACTGCAGAAACTTCATAAAATCACAACAAACCTTACACTTTAAACCCTAATCCGACCCCTAATAAATTTCTAGGGTTTTCAGCTTTTAACATCTCATTAATGATTAATTATGACAGATTCTTAGGGCTTGTCCAGTATTGTAATATATTCAACATGGCTGGAAACAAACGACACCAAAACAGTCCCAAATACACGACACAAAACAATTACAAAGTGGCGTATCTCTCTATTATTTTTGTATGATTTCATGTGGCGATTTCTTATAGTTTCAAATGTAACGATTCAATCAGCAATAAGGACACAGTAAGCATGATTAAGATTTGTTTTAGATCATTGTTCAGGTCGTATGATTAAGAGTGGCAAAGAGAAAACGATATGGGTGTACCTTAGATGACTCGAAGCAGGAAAGAACAAGAGCAATAGAACACCCCACGATTTACAAACCCTTCACCCACAAATCACGAACCACAGCAACAAATTTCCCAAGACAACCCTCCTTGTTCGATCAACACAAAGAAGAACAACAATCGATGATGGATTTTTGAGAGAGAAAAGTGTGTATGTGTTTTGTTTCTTGAGAATACGTATGATGAGGAATGAAGGGGTCAAAGAAAACGTTTTCCTTTTATCCTTGATTGAAAGAAAACGTGTGGTAAGGTTGTGTGGCAAATATGGCAAGTATTGAAAACTCCCTTAATTGTGTTAATTGGGAATTCAATGTATTCCGTTACAGATATAATGATGAGCCGAGATTAAAGCTAGTAATTTGGATTTGGCATGAAACACCTTCAAGTATGGTCAATTTAATTATAGAAGTGTTAAAATCTTGTACCCTTTTATTTTATTTTAATTCATATCTAGTTTAGTATTAATTTAAATGTATAATCATAAGTTTAGGACAATAATAATATTTCAAAGTTTAGGTGAAATTTCAAAATTATACGGAATTTAGGTTTTAGAATTTTAGGGTTTTACAACTCTTCCCCTCTAAAAAGAAAATTTCGTCCTCGAAATTGAATGAAAGCGAAATGGATACGTACCAGACTACGAAAAGAAATGTGGATAACTTGATCGCATCGATTCCTCGGTTTCCCCGGTAGCTTCACGCTCTGGGTGATTCTTTCAAAGAATTTTAACAAACGGAATGACTTTGTTTCTCATGACCCTATATTGTCGATCCAAAATAGCTTCGGGTTCCTCAGAAAGAGACATATCAGGCTGAATCTGATCAAAAGGATAAGATGCCACATGTAACGGGTGATAATTGTATCCCCTCAGAAGAGATACATGGAAGACGTTATGAACATGTGATAACTGTGGAGGTAGAGCCAGATAATAAGAAACCTCCCCAATACGATCAAGAATCTCAAACGGTCCAATGAATCGTAGCAAAGCCAAAAATAAAGATGAAGTACGAAAGGAAAAGATGAAGAAGGAAACCTAAAGTCTACCCAATCCTCACAGGTCATAGCCTAAGCTCTACAGGTCGAACCTAGGGCTCCGATACCATAATTGTAACACCCCAACCCGACAAGGGTAGAAGTATCACATTGTGGTGGCATATCAGAACATACATAAATAAACGCAAGCGGAAGTCTTATCATAAATATCAAAGGAAAGTAAGTCAGCATGACTTAAACAATACATAAGTTCCAAAAGAAATCCAAATGAAGGAAACATCATAATCTGAGTCTCAAAATAATGAAATAACATAGTGTCAAAGCTAAGATGTCTAGGGTAAGTCTGCACTCAGCTCCTACTCTCATCCCAAAGGATAGCCCCAACTCCTAGCTTAATAACCTGCCGCGGAGAAAAGAAAATGCGGCTGAGCTTAAAAGCCCAGTGAACAAATATATAAACAAACGAATAACCGATACGTATATAAGAATAAGAAAAGAATAAATAAGCTCCTGCTGAAACGAATGTCATCTGCCAAATGAATAAGGGATTAACGGTCAACTGAACAAATCTCGTGAGTCAACTGAAACAAGAATATGGAGAATCAAAGGATAATAGGATATAATGCATTGGGGAAAGCATAAGGTATAAAAAAATGGATATCAAAAATAAGGAAAGGTCAGTAATCCACCACGAGCCCGAACACAAATCAAATCAAATATCATAGTAACCATGGAGTAGCTAGCTCCCGAACATGTGAAAGACGTGTATTGCACACAAGCATCAATCACCGAACATATCATATCATATCATGTTATATCCAATCAAATACGAATCGAACCTAGGATGCATCCATACGCCCCTGAACAAATCATATTGGCCATAACAAATGTAAAGTGCACATATCATATCAAAATGGGACGGTGTGGAACATCACTCAACCACACTAGAGTCATGCCATTGGTGCATCAATGACACGGCCATGTTACCTTCATGGCTAGGAAACGAACTTGGCTCGAGTATCAAACTGAAGGGTTCAAATGTCATATCATATCAAAGTTCGTATCAAATGTTCATATCAAATGTTCATAAGTTCATAGCAAAGGTTCATCATTAAGGTTCATAGCAAAGGATCAAAGCAAAGGTTCATAATCAAAGGTTTACAAATCTAAGGGAGCATAGCAAGGCATAGATCAAATAAGAAAGCCATAATAAGAAGGCTCAGATCAAAGGCATCATAATCAAAACTAATATCACACCGTTGTGAACGAATCATGAGAAACCTTAAGGGATAAGGTCAGAATATCTGTACCGATACGAAACAAACAATAACAATAATACATAGAATCAGAACCCTTCGAGAAAGGTAGAATATCCGCATTTAATAATCAAACAAACGAAACAACCGATAACAATGATAGAGAGAAGGGGGTATCAAGAATATCCGTACCTCAAACCGCAAAATGCAAAACACATCAGAAGATATAAAGATCAGAGGTTACTCCTTCTTCAGCGAATCTACACGAATTAGGTTCATTTTATGCTTATTAGCCATTTAATGTCATAACGGATTCTTAATTACTTAACACCATTTATTAATGTAATTAGAGTTTCGTTATTGGAATTAGGTTAACATATGACCGATTGTATTATAATTAATGTTCAAATGCATTTTAGGTTTCAAGTATATTAAATGGTATTAAAATCACAATAATCTTAACCTTCTAACAATTTCTGGTTTTACTTTATTTTAGCCTTCATTTTATAAACTTTAATACCACACCAGATGTCAAAGTAAAAATTTATAAAAATTACCACTGAATCATATATGTCTTAGGAATCTACTGGAATTTTCTCAGATTTTATTCATTAATACAAGTACACAATAAAAATCATTCTTTACAAGACTATCCAGAAAGTAAACTGCTGAAACACCCAGAAGTTATTCATTACAAAGGCATATCAAAACGCTTTGGAAAAATCCACAAAAATTCCAGAGTTTAGAAAACATGTGATATATAACTCCTGTAAATTTTCAAGTCAAAACTCCTTATAGTTTTCAAATGAAAAATCGTAAAACTCAGATTTTAACATATGATCCCGTAAAATTCAAAAGTATGACCAATACAACTCTAATTCCCTTCAAATCAATTGGAAAACTTAAATAAGACATTAAACTAAGTTTTTATGCAAAATTACAGAATTAAATACTTATGAAACTCGAGCTACAATGCACACATAATCATCTTTTCGAAACCGTCTTCTGCAGAAAACTGTTTTAGACCCTTTTAACATGTTTTACTTACACGAGACCTATATATATCACAAGACCTGGTTTTCATTAATATATCAACACACATGTTTCCAGCTTTTGATGATCATTCACACGACACACATATAACACAGAAATCAGATCAGCAACATGAGTTGATTTACATATCGAAACATCCAATACCTTTTATGTGATCTTCTAAATAATACGTCTCAACATATGAATAGAACAGATCAGATTTTAAAAATTCACAAAATTTCCCAAAATTCCGAGTAAACTAACAAACCAGATATTCACTATACTAATTTATAGCTCTTAAGACCTTATGGTCGGCCAATGAAAAATCCCCATTCCGGTGATATTTGGACTTAGTTTGACAGTTTGCACACTTAACTTGTAAAATTCAAAGAGTACCCTTACCGACCTCAAAACACTATGAAATTTGACATGCATAAATTACACATCATGAACTTGATTTTAGACTCAATAAACTCAGAAAACTATGTTGGTATCATTATTTTGTACGCCGCACAACTCCGATCAAAATTCTGCACTGCAGAAACTTCATAAAATCACAACAAACCTTACACTTTAAACCCTAATCCGACCCCTAATAAATTTCTAGGGTTTTCAGCTTTTAACATCTCATTAATGATTAATTATGACAGATTCTTAGGGCTTGTCTAGTATTGTAATATATTCAACATGGCTGGAAACAAACGACACCAAAACAGTCCCAAATACACGACACAAAACAATTACAAAGTGGCGTATCTCTCTATTATTTTTGTATGATTTCATGTGGCGATTTCTTATAGTTTCAAATGTAACGATTCAATCAGCAATAAGGACACAGTAAGCATGATTAAGATTTGTTTTAGATCATTGTTCAGGTCGTATGATTAAGAGTGGCAAAGAGAAAACGATATGGGTGTACCTTAGATGACTCGAAGCAGGAAAGAACAAGAGCAATAGAACACCCCACGATTTACAAACCCTTCACCCACAAATCACTAACCACAGCAACAAATTTCCCGCAGCAACCCTCCTTGTTCGATCAACACAGCAGCAACAACAATCGATGATGGATTTTTTAGAGAGAAAAGTGTGTATGTGTTTTGTTTCTTGAGAATACGTATGATGAGGAATGAAGGGGTCAAAGAAAACGTTTTCCTTTTATCCTTGATTGAAAGAAAACGTGTGGTAAGGTTGTGTGGCAAATATGGCAAGTATTGAAAACTCCCTTAATTGTGTTAATTGGGAATTCAATGTATTCCGTTACAGATATAATGATGAGCCGAGATTGAAGCTAGTAATTTGGATTTGGCATGAAACATCTTCAAGTATGGTCAATTTAATTATAGAAGTGTTAAAATCTTGTACCCTTTTATTTTATTTTAATTCATATCTACTTTAGTATTAATTTAAATGTATAATCATAAGTTTAGGACAATAATAATATTTCAAAGTTTAGGTGAAATTTCAAAATTATACGGAATTTAGGTTTTAGAATTTTAGGGTTTTACAACATGGCATGCATCCATCGGGAGTACATCACATAATACGTTGTCTTCATACGAACCCATGGCTAGTCCAATCCTCACTTGTTTAGTCACCCTTATTTTGCTCCCATCATCGAGCCAATGCAAAGTGTAAGGTTTTGGGTGAGTCGTAGTGGTCAGTCCGAGTTTAGTCACCATCTCGCTGGAAGCGACGTTGGTGCAACTCCCTCCGTCAACGATCAAACTACACCATTTATTTCCAACTTGACACTTCGTGTGAAATATTTGATTCCGCTGTTCCGAATCATTCGAAACAGCTTTGGCTTGTAGTGTCCGCAGAACTAAAGTCGTGTCATAGTTTGGAGCATCGTAAGTCTCACATTCTTCTCCTTCTTCGTCCTTCGTGTCGAAATCAAATACATCACCCAGTCTTTCTTCCTCAACCAACAACTCGTCTTGGATCGTGACAGCTTCTCTTAGGGTTACCACTCGTTTGTTTGGAAATGCATTTTGATAATGTCCGAACCCTTGACATTTGAAACATCTCACTTTAGCCAAACTCGTCTCCTTCGGTACATAGGGTACAGTTGCCTTAGCAGGAATCGCAACAGGAACTAGAGTTGGTACAGTTGCCTTAGCAGCTGAACTAGATCCGACGCTTGGGTTTCCAAATTTGATGGAACACAGGGTTTATCTGACTTCATCATTACGAGCTTCTAACTTCACACATAACCCACATAATGTATCGAAGTCCTCGTATGGATACAGTTCCACCGAGTTAGCTATGCTTCAGTTTAAGCCACGCAAGAATCGCGATATCTTCTGTTCCTCATTCTCCTCTATCTCTCCTATTAAGGTTAGGTTCTCAAACTCCTCAATGTACTCACTGACATTTAACTTTCCTTGCATAAGATCTGCAATCTTCCTATACAAGGACAACCGATGTGATGTTGGTACATATCTTTTGCGAAGTTTTCCTTTTAAGGAATCCCACGAAAGGATCTTATCTTTTCCCGCACGGATTCTCCGCGTTTTTACACCTTCGTACCAAAGCGAAGTGCCTTTCCCCAACTTGAGAATGGCATACTTGCACCATTTCTCATCGTCGAGGTCTTTAAACTCGAACATACGATCAATTTTTCGTTCCCATTCCAGGTAAACTTCAGGGTCTGTCCCTCCAACGAACTCCGGAAGTTCATTCACCTTGAATTCTTCGACATGGCGTGAGGGTCGTTCATAGTCACCATGCCTAGGTTGCCAACGCTGGTCGTGTTGTTCTGGTACGTCACGCAGTGCGTCACGAAGTTTTGCCAAGAAATCAGCGTCGTTGAGATCCATAATGCCAAAGATCAAGAACTTGGGCTCCGATACCACTTATGATGCGAATTATTGCCGGTGATGCGAATTCGCTATCGATACAGCGGAAGGCTTTTTGACGAGCGGAAGCTATCGGCAAGAAACTGTCGGGAACTGATAACAATAGTTCGCTACAGCAACAATACTAATGAGTAGTATGCGCCTGCAATGAAGACGGCAACTCGATACAGCAACAAAACAGGGACTTGGCGAAATGTAAAGACTTGATGTAGCCCACTTCCAAACAGCAACACTCGAAATAGCACGTTTCGGGCGGATACGAATTGCAACAGGAAACAAGTTCAAAGGATCGAACAATATGCGAATTACTGGACAAGTATGAAACTGTATCGAAAACAAAGAGAATATCGAAACATGGTATAAACAGCTGTTTTTATCAAATTAGACCTATAATTTGATAAAGTGATTTCTCCTCAGGACCTATTTAGAATCAATCATATTAATACTCGAAACGCGTCGAATAAAAACCAAGTTTTGATGAAAAGCATTCACCAGGGAAAAACACAAAGTGTTCTTATTTCTTCAACATTCAATAATCTTCATTACAACTCTACTGCCACTATTTATAGCCAAAAGCAGCCTGACAAGATAAATTAAACTAATACAAGCTGAGCTTAAAATAAGAAAAGATAATAAAAAGGTTCCTCATGTCACTTGTTGGCAAAAATAAAAGCTGAGTCTTTGTCTCCAAGTTGCTTGCTGACAGCCGCCTTTTGCCAAGAATCCTGCTGCTTTTGCTGAATATTCTTTTATTGTTTAGTTGCCACTTGAATCTCTTCCCCTCCCCAAGATGCAAGTTGTCTTTTGTTTAAGTTACTCCAATTCCAATTATCAAGGTAACTCCATGCCTCGTTTCAGTTCTCTTGCCCAAGTACGTTGGATTATGGTCGAGGTGTTTTACGTCAATTCTTACTTTGTCTTCTTCGCTTGGAGTAGTCGGTTTCGTATCAGCATGTAACATGGTCTTATCTCCTATTAATAAGACTTAATCAAGAAGTAAAGGCTTAATCGGAGCTATTATAGTGAATCCTTGCTACAACAAGACTTAATCAAGAAAGAAAAGATTAATCGAAGCTGTTATAGCCAATTCTGGGTAAAAAATGCTCGGATCTAATCAATAAACCCGAGTTTTCAAAGAGTTCCGACTCGAATACAAGGAACGTGGTCTTATCTCCTATTAACAAGACATAATCAATAAGTAAAGGCTTAATCGACTTGTTATCCAAATATTACATTATTCACATAATAACACAGACAGAACGGACCCTTTTCCGATTAGAAAAAACTCACTGGCGATATGAGGCGAAAAAAGGGCGACTTTTTTTCCCTATTCTCGGCCGATTCTCTATTTCTGTCCTTAAGCTTGTGATTTCTCCAGAGAATTAGATTTTTCGTTTGTTGTTCGGATTATTATTATCTTCCCAGCAATATTTTTAGGTGAATTTATGATTGAAATTTATCCTGCGCGATTTGAATTTTTCGGAGTTTTCTGGGTTGCGATTTGAGGGTCTCCGGTCGTCGTTGGTGTTCGGTTTCTCCTCACGTTCGTGGCTGGATTCCGTTCTGTGGGTCGTCACTGTCTCGAGGTTCCCTACCTGTGATTTGCGCTGCCTTTGCCGTTCGGGTCGTGCGTCCTTTTTTGAGATTTTTTGTCCGCAATTCGGTGTTCGCGATTTTGTCGCGATTTTTGTTGTTTGTCTGAACTATGTCATCATCTACAGCTTGTGGGTTGTTCTCTTCTTCTTCCCGGCCGGTGGAAAGCTCCCATTCTCAGGGTTTTGATGCTCAATGTCTTTGTGAGTTAGGGAAGAAGGTGTTTGGTAATTCCGACTCCGACCTGCTTAAGCTTAAAATCGACGGAATTTTTGGTGGTCCTTGTGCTGAAGCTCCTCCGGCTCCTCTTCTGTCGGCCCCGGTTTTGGCTCCTGGAGGTGGTGCTCCTCGGCTACTGCCTATCGGGCCTCTGTCGCGGGCTAGGCGTGACCCTAGGCTTGACCGGGCTATTGACCCGTTTCTCAACCCGGGTGGTTTGTCTTGTTCGGCAGGTCCGCTTCATGACCCGGTTTCTCTCCCTAGTGCTCCGGGGCTGGTTTCTGGTGTCAGCTCATTGGTTGCCCCTCTTCTTGATGCCCTTGTGCATATTCCTAGCTCCTCTACAGCTAAGAATCCTTATATTTCTAATGTGTCTGCCCCCTGCTCTCCAGTTAATGGTTTGGATTATTGTGAGACTGTTGTTTCTTCTATTGGTGATTCTTGTTGTATTGGGGAAAGTAAGATAATGCATAGTAAAATTGATGATATTGCTGTTGATTATGGAAATGCAACGGTTTCTATGAATTTTGGTTCTATTCCTACCCCTGTCTCATTGGCTAATTCGGTTCCGGTTCTTATTCCGAAGGAATTGCTGATACGAAGTCGACTACTCCAAGCGAAGAAGATGAAGTAAGAATTGTTGTGAGGCTTGGTGAGCAAAACACAAAAGGACTGGGATCTGAAACTGGCACATGCGGAGTTTGCTTATAATCGATCTCCTACTCATGCCACTGCACACTCTCCATTTGAAGTAGTTTACGGGTTGAATCCTTACATACCGCTAGATCTAATTCCACTACCAAGTGACGAATTGGTGCATAAGGATGCAGAGTCAAAACTAAAATCAATGATGAAATTACACGAACAGGTGCGGGATCGAATCAAGGAAATAAACGAGGCGTATAAAAGGAAGTCGAACAAGCAAAGAAAGCCGAGACTATTCGAGGTTGGAGATTTAGTTTGGTTACATTTGAGGAAGGAACGATTCCCGAGTAAACGTAAGAATAAGTTAATGCCACGAGCCGAGGGGCCATTTAAAATAATTGCGAAGGTGAACGACAATGCTTACAAATTAGAACTTCCGGGCGACTATGGAGTGCATGCTACTTTCAACATAGGTGATCTTTCTCCTTATCTTGATGATGACGGATTGCGTAATTGAGGACAATTCCTCTTAAAGGGGAGGGGATGATACGAAGTCGACTACCCAAGCGAAGAAGATGAAGTAAGAATTGACGTAAAATACCTCGATCGCACTCCAACGTACTTCGTGGGCGAGAAAACGGATACGAGTGCGGAGTTACCTTGATTGTCTAATTGGAATAACTTAAGGCTAGTTGCAACATGGGAGGGGGAAAAGGTCCAAGTGGTAGCTAAACAAAGAATTTTCAGCATTTCTTTATTATAAAGGCAGCAGGATTCTTGACAACTTGTTATATGAAAAAGCGGTTGTCAAACTTCAACTTGGAGACAAGACCCAACTTTTACTTTTGTCAACAAGTGACATGAAGAACCTTTTATTATCCTTTCATTATTTTAAAGAACAGCTTGTAATAGTTTAAGTTATTTTGTCAGGCCACTTTTGCCTATAAATAGTGGCAGTAGAGTTGTAATAGCAAGATTATTGAATGTTGAAGAATTGAGAACACTTTGTGTTTTTCTGGTGAATGCTTTTCATCAAAACTTGGTTTTTATTCGACGCGTTTCGAAAACTAATCTGATTGATTCTCAATAGGTCTTGAGGAGAAATCACTTTATCAAATTATAGGTCTAATTTGATAAAACATCTGTTTATATCTTGTTTCGATATTCTGTTTATTTTTCGATACAGTTGTATACTTGTTCAATATTTCGTACAAAGTGTTGTTCGATCCTTCGAACGTGTTTCCTGTCCTAAAGTCGCTTCCGAACAAAACGTGCTGTTTCGAGTCTCTTCATTTGGGCCAAATTCCTGTCTTGTGGCTGTATCGAATCACCGCCTTCATCACTCACCAGTATTGTTGCTGTAGCGAGCTGTTGTCACCAGTTCCCGACAGTTTCTTATCGATAGCTTCCGTTCATCAAAAGGACTTCCGCTGTATCGATAGCGAATTCGCATCACAAGTGAGAATTCGTATCATAAGTGGTATCGGAGCCCAAGTTCTTGATCTTTGGCATTATGGATCTCAACGACGCTGATTTCTTGGCAAAACTTCGGGACGCATTACGTGACGTACCAGAACAACGCGACCAGCGTTGGCAACCTAGGCGTGGTGACTATGAACGACCCTCACGCCATGTCGAAGAGTTCAAGGTGAACGAGCTTCCAGAGTTCGTTGGAGGGATCGACCCTGAAGTTTACCTGGAATGGGAACGAAAAATTGATCGTATGTTCGAATTTAAAGACCTTGACGATGAGAAAAGGTGTAAGTATGCAATTCTCAAGTTAAGGAAAGGAGCTTCACTTTGGTACGAAGGAATTAAAACACGAAGAGCTCGTGCGGGGAAGGAAAAGATCCGTTCGTGGGATTCATTAAAAAGAAAACTTCGTAAAAGATATGTGCCAACATCACACCGGTTATCCTTATACAGAAAGATTGCAGATCTCATGCAAGGAAAGTTAAATGTCAGTGAGTACATTGAGGAGTTTGAGAATCTAACCTTAATGGGAGAGATAGAGGAGAATGAGGAATGAAGATGTCGCGATTCTTGCGTGGCTTAAACCGAAGCATAGCTAACTCGGTGGAATCGTATCCATACGAGGACTTGATACATTATGTGGGTTATGTTTGAAGTTAGAAGCTCGTACAGATGAAGATGTATAAACCCGAGTTTCCATCAAATTTGGAAACCCAAGCGGATCTAGTTCGGTTAAGGCAATCAGACCGACTCGGTTCTGTTGCGATTCTGCTAAGGCGATCGTACCCTACGCATCAAGGAGACGAGTTTGGCTAAAGTGAGATGTTTCAAATGTCAAGGGTTCGGGCATTATCAAAATGCTTGTCCAAACAAACGAGTGGTGACACTCAGGGAAGCTGTCACGATCCGAGATGAGTTGTTGGTCGAGGAAGAAAGACTGGGTGACGTATTTGATTTCGACATTAAGGACGAAGAAGGAGAGGAATGCGAGACTTACGATGCTCCAAGCTATGACACGGCTTTAGTTCTGCGAACGCTACAGGCCAAAGCTGTATCGAATGATTCGGAACAGCGAAATCAAATATTTCACACGAAGTGTCAAGTTGGAAATAAATGGTGTAGTTTGATCGTGGATGGAGGGAGTTGCACCAATGTCGCTTTCAGCGAGATGGTGACTAAACTCGGGCTGACCACTACGGCTCACCCGAAACCTTACACTTTGCATTGGCTCGATGATGGGAGCAAAATAAGGGTAACTAAACAAGTGAGGATTGGACTAGCCATGGGTTCATATGAAGACAACGTATTATGTGATGTACTCCCGATGGATGCATGCCATGTACTGTTGGGGAGACCATGGATGTTTGATAGGGACGTTTTACACCGAGGAAGAAGCAATGAGTACGAGTTACGGGATAAGGGCAAGAAGATTGTGCTTAAACCAATGTCACCGCAAGCTATTCACTCTATGAGTTCCAGTAGGAGTGAAAAACCAAAACTGGCCATGTTTGCTAGCGAACGGGAGGTGGAACATGCTATTAATGATGGCAAGTGCGTGTACTTGTTGGTTCTGAAGGAGACAAGGAATGGTGACATAGTTGTGCGGAACGAAAGGATGGATGCCTTACTACGCGAATTTGCGGATGTTTTTCCCGAAGAATTACCGTCGGGTTTACCACCAATTCGCGGGATTGAACATCAGATCGACCTCATACCGGGTGTGTCGTTGCCTAACAAAGCTGCCTATAGATGTAATCCCGAGGAGACAAAGGAATTACAAAACCAAATCGAAGAACTGATGGATCGTGGATATGTTCGAGAAAGCCTAAGCCCTTGTGCGGTTCCTAGACATCGGGTTCCAAAGAAGGACGGATCTTGGAGGATGTGTATTGACAATGAGTCATGAACAATATAACCATCAAGTATCGATTTCCGATTCCGAGGCTTGATGACATGTTGGACGAATTACACGGATCAGTGATCTTTTAAAAAATTGATCTACGAAGTGGTTATCACCAGATTCGAATGCGAGAAGGAGATGAGTGGAAGACAGCCTTCAAAACTAAACACGGACTGTATGAATGGACCGTTATGCCGTTCGGTCTTACAAATGCACCAAGTACTTTCATGCGCTTGATGAATGAGGTACTTAAGCCATTTTTAGGGAAATTTGTGGTTGTATACTTAGATGATATTTTGATCTACAGCCGATCGTTGCAAGAACATTTCGAACACTTGAGGCAAGTCTTCGAAACCCTTAGAGACCAGAAGCTGTATGGAAAAAAAGGAGAAGTGCTCATTTTTGGTCGAAAGTATAGTCTTTCTTGGCTATGTTGTTTCAAAGAATGGAGTGTCGGTCGATCAAGCGAAGATCGAAGCAATTAAGTCATGGCCGGTTCCCACTACAGTGACGGAGGTTAGATCGTTCCATGGACTAGCTTCATTTTACCGAAGATTCATTCGAGACTTGATACCATTGCAAGCCCAATAACCGAATGTTTGAAGAAGGGCACGTTTAATTGAGCAGAGCCGCCAGAGTCATTTGAAAAGTTGAAGGTGAAGTTGTGCGAAGCACCAATCTTAGCATTACCCGATTTTTCGCAACCGTTTGAGGTGGAATGTGATGCTAGCGGAGTGGGCATTGGAGCGGTTCTCATTCAGGGAAAGCGACCTATTGCTTACTTTTCCGAGAAGTTAAACGGTGCTCGTCTGAATTATTGTACCTACGACAAGGAGTTTTATGCGATTGTGAGGGCCCTAGATCATTGGAGTCACTATCTTCGGCCAAAGCATTTCATCATACATTCGGACCATGAATCCTTGAAGTACATTAACGGACAACACAAGTTAAGTCCCAGGCATGCGAAGTGGGTGGAATTCTTACAATCATTTCACTTCTCATCGAAGTATAAGGATGGCAAGAGCAATATTGTGGCGGATGCATTGTCTAGGCGTTATGCCTTACTCGCCACTCTTGATGTTCATTTGCTAGGGTTCGATACAGTAAAGGAGTATTACGAAGGTGATGCGGATTTTGGCGAAACCTTCGCCCTGTGCAAACCTGGCCCGGTGGGAGAATTTTCGTTACAGGAGGGCTTTCTTTTTAAGGGAAATCGTCTTTGTATACCCAGGCACACGATTCGCGAATTGCTGATTCGAGAGGCTCATGGGGGAGGTTTGGCTGGCCACTTCGGTTCGGCCAAGACATTAGATGTACTTAAAGAACATTTTTATTGGCCAAGGATGCAAGGGGATGTTAATAATATAATCAGTAAATGTGTGACGTGTCATGTTGCGAAAAGTTCGTTCAAACCAGGAGTCTACACACCTTTGCCGATTCCGGAGAGGCCATGGGAAGATGTCTCAATGGATTTCATTGTGGCTTTACCTCGAACCCAACGAGGTAAAGATGCGATCATGGTTGTTGTCGATCGTTTTTCAAAGATGGCTCATTTTGTTCCTTGTCACAAAACCGATGATGCGAGTAATGTTGCTGACTTGTATTTTCGAGAGGTGGTGCGATTACATGGAGTTCCGAAAACTATTGTTTCGGACCGGGACTCAAAGTTTCTAAGCTACTTTTGGAACACGTTATGGAGGAAGGTAGGAACCAAGCTTTTGTTTAGTACTTCACATCATCCTTGATACGAATCGGTCAACATCATCAAATACAAAAAAGAAGATTATCCGACCAAGCTTGGTTGAGTCGCAGACATACATAAAATCCTCATGCAAAATACATGGACAAATTACCAATTCTCGCGCGCACGACGACTTCGTAGCAGTTTTAGTATTTTGTCCATAACTTTCTCGTCCGAAATCCGATTCAGGTGATTCAAGTGGCCATGGAAAGCTAAGAAAGAGAGCTACAAATCTTATGAGACCATAGGACCAAATTCGGACTCATTGGATCCCAGAAATGACAAAACCGACAGCATCATATTTGGTCCAAGATCATGAAGATTTTTGTCTCTTCTAGTTTCAAGGCTTGATACGATATCTAAATCGAAGAAGCTCCAATAAAAATCGACATCCACGACGATACAAATTCGCATGGTCATGCATCATTATACTTGGGAGAAAAGAATACGCAGATTGGAGTTACGTTGTTAATCGGAATCGGAGTAACGTAAAACTCGACGACGGAATCGGTCCGAAAGCATGAAATTCGGCCATATCATGCTTGAAAGGGACTCATGATTTGTCAAGATGCATGAAGATATTTTCTCTTCCCCACCATAATAAAAATCGGCCAAAGCATGCTTGAAAGGGACCTCACTTGACTTCATATCTTTGACAAGATAATGAAGTTATTTTCCTTCCCCACCATAGTAACAAACGGCCGAAACACCAAGATTTGAATAAGACTTCCATCCTTCATGTCATTGTCCCTCATGTCATTATCACCTATATAATTCCAAAGAGGTTGATATCAATCTTCACAAAATCCTCCTCACTCCTTGGTAAAGATCGGCCGATTGGAAGCAAGTGCAAGGGATGATATTTTGTTCTACTTCATGTCACCATCAAAGACCAAGATTGCTTCATGTCTTATTCACCTAATAACACCAAGATACTTGGTATCTCACCTTAGATTTTTGGCCGAAATGGAAGTTGCTAGGAAGTTTCATTTCTCGTTTTGTTGTATTTTCCTACGGTTGGAGACGACTATATATAGTAGTGCTCGTTGTATTTGTAAATCATCTTGAAAGTAATAAACCTTGTATTTCCTTTGAAATATACGTTGAACGAGTTCAACAAACTTTAGTTATTGTTTCGACGCGTCTCGAGATTTTAACTTGATCGATTCTCAATAGGTCTTGGGAAGAGATTACCTTTTATCGAGTTATAGGTCTAGTTCGATAAAACACATCAAACTCCGTACATCATACTACATCACGGCCGAATCCCATCCAAATTCGGCCACCCTTAGTAATTTTCAAGTGTACTTTGATACTTGTTAAACTTCCGTTGTATTTTATACGTATTACTTACGTAATTCGTATCAATCCTCAAACCGACGGACAAACTGAAGTAACAAATCGAACACTGGGGACGCTGTTGCGAGGCTTGGTGAGCAAAACACAAAAGGACTGGGATCTGAAACTGGCACATGCAGAGTTTGCTTATAATCGATCTCCTACTCATGCCACTGCACACTCTCCATTTGAAGTAGTTTACGGGTTGAATCCTTACATACCGCTAGATCTAATTCCACTACCAAGTGACGAATTGGTGCATAAGGATGCGGAGTCAAAACTAAAATCAATGATGAAATTACACGAACAGGTGCGGGATCGAATCAAGGAAATAAACGAGGCGTATAAAAGGAAGTCGAACAAGCAAAGAAAGCCGAGACTATTCGAGGTTGGAGATTTAGTTTGGTTACATTTGAGGAAGGAACGATTCCCGAGTAAACATAAGAATAAGTTAATGCCACGAGCCGAGGGGCCATTTAAAATAATTGCGAAGGTGAACGACAATGCTTACAAATTAGAACTTCCGGGCGACTATGGAGTGCATGCTACTTTCAACATAGGTGATCTTTCTCCTTATCTTGATGATGACGGGATTGCAGAATTGAGGACAATTCCTCTTAAAGGGGGAGGGGATGATACGAAGTCGACTACTCCAAGCGAAGAAGATGAAGTAAGAATTGACGTAAAATACCTCGATCGCACTCCAACGTACTTCGTGGGCGAGAAAACGGATACGAGGTACGGAGTTACCTTGATTGTCGGAATTGGAATAACTTAAGGCTAGTTGCAACATGGGAGGGGGAAAAGGTCCAAGTGGTAGCTAAACAAAGAATTTTCAGCATTTCTTTATTATAAAGGCAGCAGGATTCTTGGCAACTTGTTATATGAAAAAGCGGTTGTCAAACTTCAACTTGGAGACAAGACCCAACTTTTACTTTTGTCAACAAGTGACATGAAGAACCTTTTATTATCCTTTCATTATTTTAAAGAACAGCTTGTAATAGTTTAAGTTATTTTGTCAGGCCACTTTTGCCTATAAATAGTGGCAGTAGAGTTGTAATAGCAAGATTATTGAATGTTGAAGAATTGAGAACACTTTGTATTTTTCTGGTGAATGCTTTTCATCAAAACTTGGTTTTTATTCGACGCGTTTCGAATACTAATCTGATTGATTCTCAATAGGTCTTGAGGAGAAATCACTTTATCAAATTATAGGTCTAATTTGATAAAACATTTGTTTATATCTTGTTTCGATATTCTGTTTATTTTTCGATACAGTTGTATACTTGTTCAATATTTCGTACAAAGTGTTGTTCGATCCTTCGAACGTGTTTCCTGTCCTAAAGTCGCTTCCGAACGAAACGTGCTGTTTCGAGTCTCTTCATTTGGGCCAAATTCCTGTCTTGTGGCTGTATCGAATCACCGCCTTCATCACTCACCAGTATTGTTGCTGTAGCGAGCTGTTGTCACCAGTTCCCGACAGTTTCTTATCGATAGCTTCCGTTCATCAAAAGGACTTCCGCTGTATCGATAGCGAATTCGCATCACAAGTGAGAATTCGTATCAATTGCACATTCCTCCTGTTGTGTTAGGAAATATTAAAAGAAGGGGCCATCATTATGTGAAACCTAAAATTCAAAATGGCGAGCTTATTGTGAAACTGGATGTTAGTGTTGGTATTGAAGGTGCTAAGAGGTGGCTTTACACTTTAGTTGGTTATTTTTTTGGGGAAAGCCCCTTCTCTCAACTTGATCAAGAATTACTTTCTGTCGGCGTGGAAGGGGCTTAAGGAGGTGTTCTCCTCTGAGGGGGGACTTCATTTCCTTAAGTTTGAAAGTGCGCAAGTTTTGTCCGAGGCGTTAGAGGGAGGTCCTTGGCTAATTCAGGGCCAGTCCATTTTCCTTACCCGGTGGAAGCTTGATATGTCTCTTCTGAAGGTTCAGCCTAAACATGTCCCTGTTTGGGTAAAACTTCGTAATGTCCCTCTCGAGTATTAGACTGACGAGGGGCTCAGTATTACTGCTAGTGCTATAGGGGAGCCACTTTTTGCTGACATGTTCACCAGGAACTGTCTGCAAGTGGATTATGCTCGAGTTTGCATCATGTTAGACGCTAATACTAGCCCGATTCGCTCGTTTCTTATGGTTCTTCCGTATGATGGCGATTGTCCTTGTGTTAGGAGGATCCATGTTGAGTATGAATGGTTACCACATCGGTGTGGTGTTTGTATAGTATTCGGGCATCATGATAAGTTTGCCCGAGCACTTCTAAGCCTTTGGTTCAGTAGCAGGTTAAGCAGGCTCATATTTATGTGTCTAAGCCTAATCCCTCAGGTGCTCGTGGTCCGGGGTCCTCGTTGGGCCTGGTTCCGGCTGGGAGGGTCGCTCAGGCTGAGGTTGGCCCCGATGCCAGATCCGGGTGCCCAGGTGTGGAGTTAGCTGGGGGCTCCGAAGGTCGTAGTGCTGGATCGAGCCCGTTGAGTAGCATCTCTACTTTCTCCTTGGTTACTACCAGATCTCCTATCGTGTCACCTAGTAGGGCTTGTGCTGGTGTGTATGAGCCATCTCACAACAGGTTTGTGGCTCTTTCTGGTCTCGCCGACGATATTGAGGATGAGATTCCTGAGTTTGTCGGCACGTCGCTTTGTTCTAGTTCTTCTCCTTTGGGCCCTATTATTGATGCAGCCTGGGTCGATGTTGTTAAATGATCCCTATTGCTGTGTGGAATTTTCGTGGACTTATGATACGAATTACGTATTAAAGATGGACATAAACTCGTATGTAATGCAGCGGATGATACGGAATCATTTGATATGAACGAAGAAGACGAAGTAAGGATCGATATAAATGACCTTACTACACGCCATGCACGGACTACTATGTATTTAGGCGAGAAAACGGACATAAGACGTGGAGTATCGGTCTCAGCCGTGTCATATGATACGGCCCGTGTCATGCTGTGCCGGAAGGTCGACATCCAACCTGCCGGAAAAATGTTCAATATGCCAGAAAATATCCAACCTGCCGGAAAATTCACCACCTGCCGGAAAAATCACCACCTGCCGGAATTGGCCGAGCACTGCCGACCGAACCCGACCGTGTCGTCCGACATGGCCCGTGCCGCACTCGTCCAGAAATGCAAAAGTCACTGCCCACAGGACTCGACCGTGTTGTCTGGCACGGTCAAGTCGAACTCTTCCGGATAAGCCTGATACGGAATCATTTGATATGAACGAAGAAGACGAAGTAAGGATCGATATAAATGACCTTACTACACGCCATGCACGGGCTACTACGTATTTAGGCGAGAAAACGGACATAAGACGTGGAGTCTCGGTCTCAGCCGTGTCATATAACACGGCCCGTGTCATGCTATGCCGGAAGGTCGACAATCGACCGGAAAATGGACGAACTGCCGGAAAAATCACCACCGGCCGGAAAATTCACCACCACGAATCGCCGATCACGCCGACCACCACCACGGAATCGCCGGCGATCATTACTCATTGGAATCGTCCGATCACCGCTGAGCGAATCCGGCCGTGTCATCCAACACGGCCCGTGCCGAGGTGTCTGGATAATGAAATCTCGCCGCCGACCGAACCCGACCGTGTCGTCCCGACACGGCCGCGGCCGACACAACCCGACCGTGCAGGCGACACGGCCGAGTCACACTCTTCCGGATAGTGCAATTCCGCTGTCCGACCAACCCGACCGTGCCGGCGACACGGCCGAGTCCTCGCCGCCGATGTTGGCGCGCGTGCCGATTGGCACGGCCGTGTCCGGCAGATCAAAGAAATGCCATTATTGCCGATTTTTTTATTTTTGTTGTTTTTCTTCCCTCACATGTCATGATTAGACTTGCATGTTATGTGGGGTGTCTTATATTCATTTTGTTGTGTGATTCCCTCCCTTTGATTTGATTCCCTTGTATTTTATCTTGTGTTTTGTTTTTCATTTCAAGATCATGTGATCTTGTTTGATTCCTTAGTTGCTAAGAAGACTACCATGCTATAAGTAGTCTTGTTGATGCTTTCATTTTGGATATTGTATGTTGAAGAAATAAGAATACACTTGTGTTTTCTTGGTGAATGCTTTTCATCGAAACCTTGGTTATAATTCGACGCGTTTTCGAGTTTTAATCGAATCGATTCTCAATAGGTCTTGAGAAAAGATTATCTTATCAAACTATAGGTCTAGTTTGATAAATCATTCATATTGTTCTTGTTTATGTAAGCCGAATTGCCCTACTTTCGGTTATATCTTACGAGTGTTACACATATACGAGTGTTGTGAGGTAACAAAATATATCCGCTGCATTTTCCGGCGAATTTTTGTTCATCTTATTACGTAATTCGTATCATTAGTGGCATCGGAGCCCAAGGCTATTTCCTTGGCAATTTTATTGAAGATTTCTTGTTCAAAACTATCTCTTGATTCTTGTTATGGATTTCTCCGATCCCGATTTCTTGATGAAACTCCGGGACGCACTAAGCGTTCACCGAACCACGTATGCAAGCAAGACGCGGGGATGACGCACGTCAAATACACCATGCGGATGAGTTTAAAGTAAACGAACTTCTGGAGTTCGTTGGAGGTACCGATCCCGAAGCTTATTTGGAGTGGGAACGGAAAATTGAACGCATGTTCGAATTCAAAGACCTTAACGACGAGAAACGTTGCAAATATGCAATTCTCAAGTTAGGGAAGGGTGCTTCTCTTTGGTTCAAAGGAGTAAAGACGCGAAGAACTCGGGAGGGAAAAGCAAAAATCCGTTCGTGGGATTCTTTAAAAAGAAAACTTCGTAAGAGGTATGTGCCATCATCACACCGGTTAACCTTATACCGGAAGATTGCCGACTTCATGCAAGGCAAACTAAGTGTCGGTGATGTTGTTGCCCAAAATATTTATCCGAAGATTAATACTGCTGGAAGACGGACAACAAACAACAATTGCGGGAGCACTTCCGAGAGAAGATAAATAATACAAGATTTGCCGGGTTTGTTAGGCCCGGGCTTGAATGCTCTCGCGAGATGTTATTAATACGAATATTCGTGGATACAAGTATTAATGAGAGAAATCTAAATACAATGAGTGTAAAAAGACTCTGTTGATCCGGCTCTTGAGCGAAGCTCGGCGTTCTTCGTCCCCGCCGGTAATCTGCTCGAGGAGAAAAGGCCGGGAGAAGTAAGACCGAAAGAAAGCTGTTGCCAAGAGTTGGAGATTTGCCAAGTGCTTGATGTTTGCTTCTGTATAGTGTGAAATCCGAAGGGAGCTGAAGAAGTGTCCAAGTGCAGGCTGTCCTCTTTATATAGGGGCTGAGGGGCCCTGTCCCTTAATGGGCGATCGCCTTTCGGCATTTAATGTAACGGGGCGATCGTCCTACAGGGCACGTGGGCTGCCTGCCAAAAGTCCATAGATCCAGCCGGCAGCTAGCTGAGTGGCCCAATGAGGAGCCGGCACGCGTCCGGAAGCACTGTCATAGGAGGTCCCACTTTGCTACTTTCGGCGGACTTTGTCAGTAGGTGCAGTAGGCGCCAGGCTGTAGTCATATGTCTTGTCCGCCAACTCCTTTCGCAGGTCTGGGCCCTGTTGGTAGGTGAGGTAGGTGACAGGTTTGTCAGCGCCTTTTGTGGATCTGCACGTGGGGTCAGTTTTGAGACTTGGCCTTGGCCGACTGGATGGCCATCGGCCCAGATCGTCATGATGCGGTCACCTCTAGCTGGACACCGAGGATCGTTCTCGGCCAGTCACTGAAGGTCGGCAAGGGTCGGTCACCAAGGGTCGATCGGCAGATGCCCAGAGAGGTCGGCAGATGTCGGGCGCCAGGAGTCGGTCGCCGAGTACCGAGAGACGATCGTATCTGAGGTCGATCGCTCGGCACCGGGACTTGTCCTGGGACCTTCGGTTGGCCAGACTAGCATGTCCGCTGGGTTGAGGCTCGGTCGCCTGGTTGCTGCTCGGCAGACCTGCCTTGGCCGCTCGGCAGTAAGTCGGTCGCTCGGCCTCGGAGGCGATCGCCGGTCGGAAGGTGTTAAATCTTGACACAACAATTGCCCCCCAGCTTGCTCCTATGTTGAAGACATGGGGCGAGGTGGCTCTTGCTGGTGATCGCGTCTGGATGAGGACGGGCGACCTTGCCGAGTGACTTAGACTCGGACTTGGGCTATCATAGTCGATCGGCTTAGCTATCTTTCGGTCTTGTACTGCAAAAAACAACATTGGCCGATCCCCATGGAAACTTGGTGGTTTCGCTTTGTTTGAGGAATCGTGCACGTCGCGGAGATCGATGGACCGACCCCATGACCGTGTCTTGGTGCGCGAAGACAATGAGTGTCTCGTGACTCACTTTATTATGAGGGTCCTCTGTAGCCGCGCCGCCTTGTATTTAAACGAAAGGCGTGCGGTCTCGGTAGAGGAGTCCTTGCGCAGGGCAGCGTCGGATGAATCAACTCCACGCCCGCGGCTTGTTAGCTCTGCTTCCACCTCGGCCAGCCATGGAGATGGCCGACCTCGACGGTGTACGTTGAGACGGGGTTGTGGCACGTCGCATTGTCCGGGTTCACCATGTCAGATGATGAACCTTTGAGGGCGAGCGATCGTGTCCACTGATTAATGTTGGAGAGCCCTCAGACTACGCCGGCCTCGTATTTAAACGAAGGGCGGGCGATCTTGGCCGAAAGGGACCTTGCATGGCCGAAGCAGCCGGTTCCATCGACTGCCAGGACCATGGCTTTATGATGTGCGGTGGAGGCGATCTTATGCCTTAGTCCGTCATGTTATATGCTGGACTGTAGATGGCGATCGTGTCCTCCGGACTGCGGATGATGTAGCGTGATGATCGGCGATCGGGCTGGAAGACTGTCGATCGTCGCTCGGCTGCCGATCGCTTTATTCGTAGGTCGATATTGGCGATCGGGCGGGAGATCGTCGTCCGGGTGCCGATCGCGCTGCTCACAGGCTAAGAAGAAACCTTTGCCTGGCCAGAAAATCTGCGGCTCTTGCCCGGAAGGCTGCGTAGGTCGTAGGTTGGGTCTTCGTAAGATGCCTGAACATAGGCGAAAAACCACGAAAACCTCCTAGACCGCGTAGAGGGCGGTCTCATCGCTTATGGGCTCGCCATTGAGGATGATTACGTCTACCGGTCGATGTAGTCCGAGTCGGACTCTTCTTCTCCCCGCTTGATTTGCATCATGCGAAGGGGACCTTGGGCCGACGACCACGGTGGCAAAGTACTCGGTGAAGCCGTGCGCCACTGTTAAAGGAGCCAATGGACCGAGGTGGCAATGAAGTGTACCACCGGTGGCGAGGTCGTCCAGTCGGCCGAGGGGAACATTCGGCATCCGGTCGCGTCGATGCCCCGCACCGATCATGTAGATGTTAAACTTCCTCAGGTGCACTTGGGGTCCGATCGCCCCTCGTACACGGTGTTTGCGGGGAGCGATCTGTCTTTGCCGCACGGGGCGAGCTCGATGTCGATCGCGGCGGCTCGCTGGCCCGGCGATCGTCTTCGGCGCCGCCCGGATTCCAGGAGCGCCTTCATGTCGTCGAGTTGACGTTGCATTGCAGCCATCGCCGTGGCTTGGTCGCTTGCCGATCGGCTTTGGGAGCAGGAGCCGAGGCGATCGTGTACCGATCTCCGGCTCACGCCACCGACCTCGGCAATTCGGCGAGGGGAGCCGACGGCTAGCTACCTTCCGGGAGTCGGCAGGCCGAGCTCCCGGTGACGGACTCAAACTCCGTCGTCTCGTAGCCGGGCCGGACCGCCTTGCAGCTGTGTCGGGTCACCGCCTGTGCGATCGAAGACAGAGGTGCCCCGGGCGAGCGCCTCTTCTGCGGACGGAGCCTCTGGCGATTGCTCGGCAGTAGTGCCTTGAGCTTCGCTTGATCTTCCGGCGAGAGACCGGGGGCGTGAGCCGGAGGCGCGTGGAGAGCACTCCGTCGCTCCCGTAGACGGCCAGGCCCCTTCGACCGTTTCTTTGGTTCGAACCGATCGAGCGAGAGGTTGGGCCGCCGTCCGTGGACGGGATCGAGCGTCTCGATCGCGCGGCTACCTTCCACCATCGGCCGTGGCTCTGACCGACGGAACAGGGGTTTGGCCGGCCGACGGCGGCTTTCTTCGACGCGAGGCTAAGACATGTTTTCGAAGGATTTCTTTGAAGTGCGGTAAGTGTCACTTCATGTATCCGCCCAGAACAGTGAGTGTTCTTCGGGACGGTAGGTATAAAAAATCGAGGGTTGGATGCCCTCCTTCTAGCGCCAATTGTTGTTGCCCAAAATATTTATCCGAAGATTAATACTGCTGGAAGACGGACAACAAACAACAATTGCGGGAGCACTTCCGAGAGAAGATAAATAATACAAGATTTGCCGGGTTTGTTAGGCCCGGGCTTGAATGCTCTCGCGAGATGTTATTAATACGAATATTCGTGGATACAAGTATTAATGAGAGAAATCTAAATACAATGAGTGTAAAAAGACTCTGTTGATCCGGCTCTTGAGCGAAGCTCGGTGTTCTTCGTCCCCGCCGGTAATCTGCTCGAGGAGAAAAGGCCGGGAGAAGTAAGACCGAAAGAAAGCTGTTGCCAAGAGTTGGAGATTTGCCAAGTGCTTGATGTTTGCTTCTGTATAGTGTGAAATCCGAAGGGAGCTGAAGAAGTGTCCAAGTGCAGGCTGTCCTCTTTATATAGGTGAGGGGCCCTGTCCCTTAATGGGCGATCGCCTTCGGCATTTAATGTAACGGGCGATCGTCCTACTGCACGTGGCCGCTCGCCAAAAGTCCATAGATCCAGCCGGCACTAGTGAGTGGCCCAATGAGGAGCCGGCACGCGTCGGAAGCACTGTCATAGGAGGTCCCACTTTGCTACTTTCGGCGGACTTTGTCGGTAGGTGCGATGGCGCCAGTGTAGTCATATGTCTTGTCCGCCAACTCCTTTCGCAGGTCTGGGCCCTGTTGGTAGGTGAGGTAGGTGACAGGTTTGTCAGCGCCTTTTGTGGATCTGCACGTGGGGTCAGTTTTGAGACTTGGCCTTGGCCGACTGGATGGCCATCGGCCCAGATCGTCATGATGCGGTCACCTCTAGCTGGACACCGAGGATCGTTCTCGGCCAGTCACTGAAGGTCGGCAAGGGTCGGTCACCAAGGGTCGATCGGTAGATGCCCAGAGAGGTCGGCAGATGTCGGGCGCCAGGAGTCGGTCGCCGAGTACCGAGAGACGATCGTATCTGAGGTCGATCGCTCGGCACCGGGACTTGTCCTGGGACCTTCGGTTGGCCAGACTAGCATGTCCGCTGGGTTGAGGCTCGGTCGCCTGGTTGCTGCTCGGCAGACCTGCCTTGGCCGCTCGGCAGTAAGTCGGTCGCTCGGCCTCGGTGGCGATCGCCGGTCGGAAGGTGTTAAATCTTGACACAACAGGTGAATATATTGAAGAGTTCGAAAGTTTGGTCTTGATGGGAGAACTAGAAGAAAACGAAGAACAAAAGATGTCCCGTTTTTATGTGGCTTAAATAAAAACATAGCCAACACGGTGGAGTTATATCCATATGAAGATTTCGATACTTTATGTGCCCAAAATAAATTGAAGTTTTCAAGACCCGAATTTCCTTCCAAATTCGGGAATCCAAGTGCCGGTTCGAGTTCGGGTGCTAAAAGCACCACACCAAGTCATGTCCCTGTCACGGCACCTAAGACTCCCTACGTACCCAAAGAAACAAGTTTGGCGAAGGTACGATGTTTCAAGTGTCAAGGATTCGGCCATTACCAAAATGCATGTCCGAACAAACGGGTGGTGACACTAAGAGAAGCTCTTGCGATCCGAGACGAACTTTTGGTCGAGGACGAGAAGGAAGGCCTTGGTGACGTATTTAACATGGAGGCCGAGGAAGAGAATGAGGATTGCGAGACTTATGACGCTCCGGAATATGATACTACTCTAGTGCTTCGAGCACTACATACCAAAATCGTTCCAAGTGATACGGAGCAAAGAGACCAAATCTTTCATTCCAAATGCAAAGTCGGAGAAAAGTGGTGTAGCTTGATAATAGACGGAGGGAGTTGCACGAATGTAGCATCAAACGAGATGGTCACCAAGCTCGGGCTAACTACTACGGCTCACCCGAGACCGTATGCTTTACATTGGCTCGATGATGGAAGCAAAGTGAAGGTGACGAGACAAGTACGGGTCAACTTAACCATGGGATCATATGGAGACGATGTGTTATGTGACGTACTCCCGATGGACGCATGCCACGTACTTTTGGGACGACCATGGATGTTCGACCGAGATGTTTTGCATCGAGGAAGGAGTAACGAATATGAATTACGAGATAAAGGCAAGAAGATTGTGCTTAAACCGATGGCACCCCAAGCCATTCGATCGATGAGTTCTAATCAAATGGAGAAACCAAAGCTTAACATGTTTGCTAGTGAGAAAGAGGTGAGACACGCTATTGACGATGGCGAGCATGTGTATTTATTGATGATTAAAGAAACACGAGATGATGACGTGATTGTGCAAGGCAATAGAGATATCGATACCTTGCTACAAGAATTTGCGGATGTCTTCTCGGAAGACTTACCGCCGGGTTTGCCACCCTTACGTGGGATTGAACACCAAGTCGACCTTGTACCGGGTGCATCACTCCCTAACAAGGCTGCCTATCGATGTAACCCCGAGGAGACAAAGGAGTTGCAAAAACAAATCGAGGAACTAATGAACCGCGGGTACATTCGAGAAAGTTTGAGCCCTTGTGCGGTTCCGGTTTTACTTGTTCCAAAGAAGGATGGCGGATGTGTATAGATAGTAGAGCCGTGAACAACATAACCATCAAATATCGGTTCCCAATTCCGAGACTTGATGATATGTTGGACGAGTTGCATGGTTCGGTGATTTTTTCGAAGGTTGATTTGAGAAGCGGCTATCATCAAATTCGCATGCGGGAAGGAGATGAATGGAAAACGGCTTTCAAGACAAAACATGGATTATATGAATGGCTCGTCATGCCCTATGGCCTTACAAATGCGCCAAGTACTTTCATGCGATTAATGAATGAGGTACTTAAGCCATTTTTGGGAAAATTTGTCGTCGTATACTTGGACGACATCTTAATTTATAGTCGATTATTGCAAGAGCATACCGGGCACTTGAGGAAAGTCTTTGAGATCCTTAGGGATCAAAAACTTTATGGGAAAAAGGAGAAGTGTTCGTTTCTAGTCGAGAGTGTAGCCTTTCTTGGCTACATCGTTTCTAAAGAAGGAGTGTCGGTTGATCAAACCAAGATCGAGGCGATTAAATCTTGGCCTACGCCTAAAACCATCACGGAAGTCCGATCCTTTCACGGACTTGCTTCATTTTATCGGAGGTTCATACGAGACTTTAGTACCATTTCTAGTCCGATAACGGAATGCTTGAAAAAGGGACCGTTTATGTGGAACGGGGCTGCCCAAGGGGCGTTTGAAAAATTGAAGGCGAAAATGTGTGAAGCACCTATCTTGGCTTTACCCGACTTTTCACAACCTTTCGAGGTAGAATGTGACGCAAGTGGAGTGGGTATTGGGGCGGTCCTCGTCCAAGGGAGGCGACCAATTGCCTACTTTTCGGAGAAATTGGGTGGGGCTCGACTCAACTATTGTACTTATGACAAGGAGTTCTATGCCATTGTGAGAGCTCTTGATCATTGGAGCCATTACCTTCGGCCGAAACATTTCATCCTACATTCGGATCATGAGTCCTTGAAATATATCAACGGCCAACTAAAGTTGAGTCCGAGACATGCTAAATGGGTGGAATTCTTACAATCATTCCACTTTTCATCGAAGTACAAAGATGGCAAGAGCAACGTTGTGGCAGATGCTTTGTCTAGACGGTATGCCTTGCTCTCTACTCTTGACATTCAGTTGCTTGGGTTCGAAGCATTGAAGGAGTATTATGATGGGGATGTGCATTTTGGTGAGGTTTTCATTCGGTGTAAATCCGGTCCGTTTGGAGAGTTTACGTTGCAAGAAGGATTCCTTTTCAAAGGGAATCGCCTATGTTTACCCAAACACCCGATTCGGGAATTATTAGTTCGGGAAGCTCACGGTGGAGGCTTGGCCGGTCATTTTGGTTCGGCCAAAACGTTGGAGGTCCTTAAAGAGCATTTTCATTGGCCGAAGGTGCAAGTGAATGTACACGACATAATTAATAAGTGTGTGACATGCCATATTGCTAAAAGCTCATTCAAACCGGGAGCATACATGCCTTTGCCAATTCCGGAAAGACCGTGGGAAGATGTCTCAATGGATTTTATTGTTGCTTTGCCTCGTACTCAACGAGGGAGAGATGCTATTATGGTTGTCGTAGACCGATTTTCGAAGATGGCTCACTTTGTGGCTTGCCACAAGACAGACGACGCGAGTAACGTCGCCGATTTGTATTTCCGAGAAATCGCGATTGCATGGGGTTCCAAAACGATTGTTTCGGATCGGGACTCAAAATTCCTTAGTTAATTTTGGAACACCTTGTGGAGAAAGGTGGGAACCAAACTACTATTTAGCACGTCACATCATCCACAAACGGACGGTCAAACCGAAGTGACCAATCGAACGTTGGGCACATTACTACGTGGTCTTGTGAGCAAGACCCAGAAGGATTGGGACTTAAAACTTGCACATGCGGAGTTCGCTTATAATCGTTCTCCTACTCATGCCACGGCACACTCTCCGCTCAAGTAGTTTACGGACTAAACCCGTACATGCCGTTAGATCTAATTCCATTGCCAAGTGACGAGTTAGTGCACAAGGATGCGGAATCAAAATTGAAATCGATGATGAAATTACACGAGCAAGTACGTAATCGAATCAAGGAAATAAACGAGGCTTACAAAAGAAAGTCGGACAAACAAAGAAGGCCGAGATTGTTCGAAGTTGGTGATTTGGTTTGGTTGCATTTAAGAAAAGAGCGATTTTCAAATAAACGTAAGAACAAATTAATGCCACGAGCGGAGGGACCGTTTAAAGTAATCGCGAAAGTGAACGACAAAGCTTACAAATTAGAACTTCCTGGAGATTATGGGATTCATGCAACCTTTAATGTTGGGGACCTCTCACCTTACATCGATGATGACGGAATTTCGGAATTGAGGACAATTCCTTTTAAAGGAGGAGGAGATGATACGGAATCATTTGATATGAACGAAGAAGACGAAGTAAGGATCGATATAAATGACCTTACTACACGCCATGCACGGGCTACTACGTATTTAGGCAAGAAAACGGACATAAGACGTGGAGTCTCGGTCTCAGCCGTGTCATATAACACGGCCCGTGTCATGCTATGCCGGAAGGTCGACAATCGACCGGAAAATTGACGAACTGCCGGAAAAATCACCACCGGCCGGAAAATTCACCACCTGCCGGAATCGCCGATCACGCCGACCACCACCTGCCGGAACTGGCCGATCATTGCCTGCTGGAACTGGCCGATCACTGCCGAGCGAATCCGGCCGTGTCATCCGACACGGCCCGTGCCGAGGTGTCCTGGATAATGAAATCTCGCTGCCGACCGAACCCGACCGTGTCGTCCGACACGGCCCGTGCCGACACAACCCGATCGTGCCAGGCGACACGGCCGAGTCACACTCTTCCGGATAGTGCAATTCCCGCTGTCCGACCAACCCGACCGTGCCAGGCGACACGGTCGAGTCCCTCGCCGGCCGATAAGGCCGCGACCGTGCCGATCGGCACGGGCCGTGTCCGGCAGACCAGCAAATGCCATTATTGCTGATTTTTTTTTATTTTTTGTTGTTTTTCTTCCCCTCACATGTCATGATTAAACTTACATGTTATTTGGGGTGTCTTATATTCATTTTGTTGTGTGATTCCCCCTCCCTTTGATTTGATTCCCTTGTATTTTATCTTGTGTTTTGTTTTTCATTTCAAGATCATGTGATCTTGTTTGATTCCTTAGTTGCTAAGAAGACTACCATGCTATAAGTAGTCTTGTTGATGCTTTCATTTTGGATATTGTAAGTTGAAGAAATAAGAATACACTTGTGTCTTCTTGGTGAATGCTTTTCATCGAAACCTTGGTTATAATTCGACGCGTTTTCGAGTTTTAATCGAATCGATTCTCAATAGGTCTTGAGAAAAGATTATCTTATCAAACTATAGGTCTAGTTTGATAAATCATTCATATTGTTCTTGTTTATGTAAGCCGAATTGCCCTACTTTCGGTTATATCTTACGAGTGTTACACATATACGAGTGTTGTGAGGTAACAAAATATATCCGCTGCATTTTCCGGCGAATTTACGTTCATCTTATTACGTAATTCGTATCAAAGCCAAAACCGACTGCCCAGACGCCCAACCGTGTTCCAGGACACGATCGGGCCCACGCCGAACATCCTTGTCAGTGCCGCGCCCGTGCCGAGTCACTGTCGGACGAGTCCCTGTCGGACGTCCCTGTTGCGCCGCGACCGTGTAAAGCGGGCACGGTCGAGTCACTGCCGACGTCCCTGTCAGCGCCGCGCCCGTGCCGAGTGTCCTTGTCGCGCCGCGGCCGTGTCAAGCGACACAGCCGAGTCGTGCCGGCAAATTACCTTTTTTTGTGTTTTCTTTTGTGTGTTTGTCTTTGCTTTGTTTTTTACTCATTTTAGGGATTGTGTTTCCCCTAAAATTAGGATTGTTGTTCCTTTTGTATTTTATTGTTGATTTGTTTTTATTATTCAAAGATTTTATAAATCTTTGAATTAATTTCTTTTATTATAGGAAGACTTGAAGTCTCCTATATATAGGCTTGTGTTAGCATTGTAAAAGTCATTGTATGTTGAAGAAATAAGAATACACTTGTGTTTTCTTGGTGAATGCTTTTCATCGAAATCTTGATTATAATTCGACGCGTTTTCTAGTTTTAATCCAATCGATTCTCAATAGTTCTTGAGGAAAGATTATCATATCAAACTATAGGTCTAGTTTGATAAATCATTCATATTGTTCTTGTTTACGTAAGCCGAATTGCCCTACTTTTGGTTATATCTTACGAGTGTTACACATATTCGAGTGTTGTGAGGATCAATTATATTTCCGCTGCATTACATACGAGTTTACGTCCATTTTCATATGTAATTCGTATCATTAGTGTCATCGGATCCCAAGGCGATTTCCTTGGCGATTTTATTGAAGATATCTTGTTCAAAACCATCTCTTGAATCTTGTTATGGATTTCTCCGATCCCGATTTCTTGATGAAACTCCGGGACGCACTAAGCGGTCTACCGGAACCACGTATGCAAGCAAGACGCGGGGATGACGCACGTCAAATACACCATGCGGACGAGTTTAAAGTAAACGAACTTCCATAGTTCGTTGGAGGTACCGACCCCGAAGCCTATTTGGAGTGGGAACGGAAAATTGAACGCATGTTCGAATTCAAAGACCTTAACGACGAGAAACGTTGCAAATATGCAATTCTCAAGTTAGGGAAGGGTGCTTCTCTTTGGTTCGAAGGAGTAAAGACGCGAAGAGCTCGGGAGGGAAAGGCAAAAATCCGTTCGTGGGATTCTTTAAAAAGAAAACTTCATAAGAGGTATGTGCCAACATTACATCGGTTAACCTTATACCGAAAGATTGCCGATTTCATGCAAGGCAAACTAAGTGTCGGTGAATATATTGAAGAGTTCGAAAGTTTGGTCTTGATGGGAGAGCTAGAAGAAAACGAAGAGCAAAAGATGTCACGTTTTTTACGTGGCTTAAACAAAAACATAGCCAACACGGTGGAGTTATACCCATATGAAGATTTCGACACTTTATGTGGATTATGTGTGAAGATAGATGCCCAAAATAAATTGAAGTTTTCAAGACCCAAATTTCCTTCCAAATTCGGGAATCCAAGTGCCGGTTCGAGTTCGGGTGCTAAAAGCACCACACCAAGTCATGTCCCTGTCACGGCTCCTAAGGCTCCCTACGTACCCAAGGAAATAAGTTTGGTGAAGGTACGATGTTTCAAGTGTCAAGGATTCGGCCATTACCAAAATGCATGTCCGAACAAACGGGTGGTGACACTAAGAGAGGCTCTTGAGGTCCGGGAAGAATTATTGGCCGAGGAAGAAGAAGAAAGACTCGGTGACGTGTTTGACGTGAACGCCAAAGAAGAAGAAGAGGAGTGCGAGGCTTACAATGCTCCAGACTATGACACGAGTCTAGTCCTTCGCACTTTACAAGTCAAGACGGTTTCGAGGGACACGGAACAACGAGATCAAATATTCCACACCAAGTGTCAAATTAAAGACAAGTGGTGTAGTTTGATAATCGATGGAGGAAGTTGTACGAATGTTGCTTCAAGTGAGATGGTGGTGAAGCTCGGACTCGTCACTACTACTCATCCGAAACCATACGCGTTACATTGGCTCGATGATGGGAATAAGGTGAAAGTTTCAAAACAAGTACGGGTCGGATTAACTATGGGCTCGTATGGTGACAACGTACTATGTGATGTACTCCCAATGGATGCATGCCACATATTTTTGGGATGACCGTGGCTATTTGATAGAGACATTTTACATCGAGGAAGGAGTAACGAATATGAATTAAGGGATAAAGGCAAGAAGATTGTGCTTAAACCGATGGCACCCCAAGCCATTCGATCGATGAGTTCTAATCAAGTGGAGAAACCGAAGCTTACTATGTTTGCTAGTGAGAAAGAGGTGAGACACGCTATTGACGATGGCGAGCGTGTGTATTTATTGATGATTAAAGAAACGCGAGATGTTGACGTAATTGTGCAAGGCAAGAGAGATATCGATACATTGTTACAAGAATTTGCGGATGTCTTCCCGGAAGACTTACCACCGGGTTTACCACCCTTATGTGGGATTAAACACCAAGTCGACCTTGTACTGGGTGCATCACTCCCTAACAAGGCCGCCTATCGATGTAACCCCGAGGAGACAAAGGAGTTGCAAAAACAAATCGATGAGCTAATGAATCGCAGGTACGTTCGAGAAAGTTTGAGCCCTTGTGCGGTTCCGGTTTTACTTGTTCCAAAGAAGGATGGGTCATGGCGGATGTGTATAGATAGTAGAGCCGTGAACAACATAACCATCAAATATCGGTTCGCAATTCCGAGACTTGATGATATGTTGGACGAGTTGCATGGTTCGGTGATCTTTTCGAAGGTTGATTTGAGAAGCGGCTATCATCAAATTCGCATGCGGGAAGGAGACGAATGGAAAACGGATTTCAAGACAAAACATGGATTATATGAATGGCTCGTCATGCCCTTTAGCCTTACAAATGCGCCAAGTACTTTCATGCGATTAATGAATGAGGTACTTAAGCCGTTTTTGGGAAAATTTGTCGTCGTATACTTGGACGACATATTGATTTATAGTCGATCATTGCAAGAACATACCGGGCACTTTCTGGTCGAGAGTGTAGCCTTTCTTGGCTACATCATTTCTAAAGAAGGAGTGTCGGTTGATCAAACCAAGATCGAGGCGATTAAATCTTGGCCTATGCCCAAAACCATCACGGAAGTTCAATCCTTTCACGGACTTGCTTCATTTTATCGGAGGTTCATACGAGACTTTAGTACCATTTCTAGCCCGATAACGGAATGCTTAAAAAAAGGACCGTTTGTGTGGAACGGGGCTGCCCAAGGGGCGTCTGAAAAATTGAAGGCAAAAATGTGTGAAGCACCTATCTTAGCTTTACCCGACTTTTCACAACCTTTCGAGGTAGAATGTGACGCTAGTGGAGTGGGTATTGGGGCGGTCCTCGTCCAAGGGAGGCGACCAATTGCATACTTCTCAGAGAAATTAGGTGGGGCTCGACTCAACTATTGTACTTATGACAAGGAGTTCTATGCCATTGTGAGAGCTCTTGATCATTGGAGCCATTACCTTCGGCCGAAATATTTCATCCTACATTCGGATCATGAGTCCTTAAAATATAGTAGCAGCCAACAAAAGTTGAGTCCGAGACATGCTAAATGGGTGGAATTCTTGCAATTATTCCACTTTTCATCGAAATACAAAGATGGCAAGAGCAACGTTGTGGCGGATGCTTTATCTAGACGGTATGCCTTACTCTCTATACTCTTGACATTCGGTTGCTTCGGTTCGAAGCATTGAAGGAGTGTTATGATGGGGATGTGGATTTTGGTGAGGTTTTCATTCGGTGTAAATCTGGCCCATTTGGAGAGTTTACGTTGCAAGAAGGATTCCTTTTCAAAGGGAATCGCCTTTGTTTACCCAAACACCCGATTCGGGAATTGTTGGTTCGGGAAGCTCACGGTGGAGGCTTGGCCGGTCATTTTGGTTCGGCTAAAACATTGGAGGTACTTGAAGAGCATTTTCATTGGCCGAAGATGTAAGTGGATGTACACGACATAATTAATAAGTGTATAACATGCCATATTGCTAAGAGCTCGTTCAAGCCGGGAGTATACATGCCTTTGCCGATTCCGGAAAGGCCGTGGGAAGATGTCTCAATGGACTTCATTGTTGCTTTGCCTTGAACTCAACGAGGGAGAGATGCTATTATGGTTGTTGTAGACCGATTTTCGAAGATGGCTCACTTTGTGGCTTACCACAAGACGGACGACGCAAGTAACGTCGCTGATTTGTATTTCCGAGAAATCGTATGATTGCATGGGGTTCCAAAAATGATTGTTTCGGATCGGGACTCAAAATTCCTTAGCTATTTATGGAACACCTTGTGGAGAAAGGTGGGGACCAAACTACTTTTTAGCACGTCACATCATCCACAAACGGACGGTCAAACCGAGGTAACCAATCGAACATTGGGCACTTTACTACGTGGTCTTGTGAACAAGACACAAAAGGATTGGGACTTGAAACTTGCACATGCAGAGTTCGCTTATAATCGTTCTCCTACTCATGCCACGGCACACTCTCCGTTTGAAGTAGTTTACGGACTAAACCCGTATATGCCGTTAGATCTAATTCCATTGCCAAGTGACGAGTTAGTGCACAAAGATGCGGAATCAAAACTGAAATCGATGATGAAATTACACGAGCAAGTACGTAATCGAATCAAGGAAATAAATGAGGTGTACAAAAGAAAGTCGAACAAACAAAGAAGGCCGAGATTGTTCGAAGTTGGTGATTTGGTTTGGTTGCACTTGAGGAAAGAACGATTTCCAAGTAAACGTAAGAACAAATTAATGCCGCGAGCAGAGGGACCGTTTAAAGTAATCGCGAAAGTGAACAACAACGCTTACAAATTAGAACTTCCGGGAGATTATGGGATTCATGTAACCTTTAATGTTGGGGACCTCTCGCCTTACATCGATGATGATGGAATTTCGGAATTGAGGACAATTCCTTTTAAAGGAGGAGGAGATGATACGGAATCATTTGATATGAACGAAGAAGACGAAGTAAGGATCAATATAAATGACCTTACTACACGCCATGCACGGACTACTATGTATTTAGGTGAGAAAACGGACATAAGACGTGGAGTATCGGTCTCAGCCGTGTCATATGATACGGCCGGTGTCATGCTGTGCCGGAAGGTCGACATCCAACCTGCTGGAAAAATGTTCAATATGCCGGAAAATATCCAACCTGCCGGAAAATTCACCACCTGCCGGAAAAATCACCACTGCAGGCCAGCCCAACTGCCGAGCCGAACCCGACCGTGTCGTCCGACACGGCCCGTGCCGCACTCGTCCGGAAATCAAAAGTCATCGCCCGAGGACTCGGCCGTGTTATGCAGCACGGTGAGTCGGACTCTTCCGGATAAGAAAAAAGCGCCCGGGCGCGACCGTGTTCCAGGACACGATCGGGCCACGCCAACGTCCTTGTCGGCGCCGCATCCGTGCGAGTCATCGCCGGATGAGTCCTGTCGGACGTCCTGTTGCCCGCGGCCGTGTCAAGCGGGCACGGTCGAGTCCTTGCAAGCGTCCTGTCGCGCCGTGCCGAGTGTCCTTGTCGCTGCAGTAGTGTCAGCGACACGGCCGAACCTCGGCGATTACCTTTTTTTTGTGTTTTCTTTTGTGTGTTTGTCTTTGCTTTATTTTTTACTCATTTTAGGGATTGTGTTTTCCCTAAAATTAGGATTGTTGTTCCTTTTGTATTTTATTGTTGATTTGTTTTGATTATTCAAAGATTTTATAAATCTTTGAATTATTTTCTTTTATTATAGGAAGACTTGAAGTCTCCTATATATAGGCTTGTGTTAGCATTGTAAAAGGCATTGTATGTTGAAGAAATAAGAATACACTTGTGTTTTCTTGGTGAATGCTTTTCATCGAAATCTTGATTATAATTCGACGCGTTTTCGAGTTTTAATCCAATCGATTCTCAATAGGTCTTGAGGAAAGATTATCTTATCAAACTATAGGTCTAGTTTGATAAATCATTCATATTGTTCTTGTTTATGTAAGCCGAATTGCCCTACTTTCGGTTATATCTTACGAGTGTTACACATATTCGAGTGTTGTGAGGATCAATTATATTTCCGCTGCATTACATACGAGTTTACGTCCATTTTCATATGTAATTCGTATCAGCGTAAATATTGTTGATCCTCACAACACTCGAATATGTGTAACACTCGTAAGAAATAACCGAAATTAGGGCAATTCGGTTTACGTAAACAAGAACAATATGAATGTGATTATCAAACTAGACCTATAGTTTGATAAGGTGATTTCTTCTCAAGACCTATTCAGAATTAATCGGATTAATACTCGAAAACGCGTCGAATAAAAATCAAGTTTCGATGAAAAGCATTCACCAAGAAAAACACAAAGTGTATTCTTATTTCTTCAACATACAATAGCTTGTTACAATGCTTACACAAGACAATATATATAGGAGACTTCAAGTCTTCCCATAATAAAAGAAAATAATTCAAAGATTTATAAAATCTTTGAATAATCAAAACAAATCAACAATAAAATACAAAAGGAACAACAATCATAATTTTAGGGGAAACACAATCCCTAAAATGAGTAAAAATAAAGCAAAGACAAACACACAAAAGAAAACTATAAAAAAAATGTAATCTGCCGGCACGACACGGGCCGTGTCGCTTGACACGGCCGCGGCGCGACAAGGACGCTCGGCACGGGCGCGGCGCGACAAGGACGCTCGGCAGGACTCGACCGTGTCCGCTTGACACGGTCGCGGCGCGACAAGGACGTCCGACAGTGACTCGACCGCACGGCGCGACAAGGACATTAGGCATTGACTCGACCGTGTCCTGGAACACGGTCGGGCATCTGGGCAGTCAGTTTGTCTTATCCGGAAGAGTTCGACTCGGCCGTGTCTCTGGACACGGTCGAGTCCTATGGGCAGTAGACATGGCCGAGTCCTGTGGGCAGTCAGTTTGGCTTATCCGGTGCATCTCGGCATGGGCCGTGTCGGACGACATGGCCGAGTTCGGCAGGCAGTGGATGTCGACTTTCCGGCACAGCATGACACGGGCCGTGTCATATGACACGGCCGAGAGCGAGATTCCACGTCTTATGTCCATTTTCTCGCCTAAATACGTAGTAGTCCGTGCATGGCGTGTTGTAAGGTCATTTACGTCGATCCTTACTTCGTCTTCTGCATTCGTATTAATTGAATTCGTATCATCTCCTCCTCCTTTAAAAGGAATTGTCCTCAATTCGGAAATTCCATCATCATCGCTGTAAGGCGAAAGGTCCCCAACATTAAAGGTTGCATGAATCCCATAATCTCCCGGAAGTTCTAATTTGTATGCGTTGTCGTTCACCTATTGCAATTACTTTAAACGGTCCCTCCGCTCGCGGCATTAATTTGTTCTTACGTTTACTTGGAAATCGCTCTTTCCTCAAATGCAACCAAACCAAATCACCAACTTCGAATAATGTCGGCCATCTTTGTTTGTTCGAATTTCTTTTGTAAGCCTCGTTTATTTCCTTGATTCGATTACGTACTTGCTCGTGTAATTTCATCATCGATTTCAGTTTTGATTCCACATCCTTGTGCACTAACTCGTCACTTGGCAATGGAATTAGATCTAACGACATGTACGAATTTAGTCCGTAAACTACTTCGAATGGAGAATGTGCCGTGGCATGAGTAGGAGAACGATTATAAGCGAACTCCGCATGTGCAAGACCTTTTGTGTCTTGCTCACAAGACCACGTAGTAAAGTGCCCAACGTTCGATTGGTTACCTCGGTTTGACCGTCCGTTTGTGGATGATGCGACGTGCTAAATAGTAGTTTGGTTCCTACTTTCTCCACAAGGTGTTCCAAAAATAACTAAGGAATTTTGAGTCCCGATCTGAAACAATCGTTTTTGGAACCCCATGCAATCGTACGATTTCTCGGAAATACAAATCAGCGACGTTACTCGTGTCGTCCGTCTTGTGGCAAGCCACAAAGTGAGCCATCTTTGAAAATCGATCTACAACAACCATAATAGCATCTCTCCGTCGTTGAGTACGAGGCAAAGAAACAATAAAATCCATTGAGACATCTTCCCACGGTCTTTCCGGAATCGGAAAAGGCATGTATACTCCCTGTTTGAACGAACTCTTAGCAATATGGCATGTTACACACTTATTAATTATGTCGTGTACATCCACTTGCATCTTCGGCCAATGAAAATGCTCTTTAAGGACCTCCAACGTTTTAGCCAAACCAAAATGACCGGCCAAGCCTCCACCGTGAGCTTCCCGAACTAACAATTCCCGAATCGGGTGTTTGGGTAAACAAAGGCGATTTCCTTTGAAAAGGAATCCTTCTTGCAACGTAAACTCTCCAAATGGACCAGATTTACACCGAATGAAAACCTCACCAAAATCCACATCCCTATCATAACACTCCTTCAATGTTTCGAACTCAAGCAACCGAATATCAAGAGTAGAGAGCAAGGCATATTGTCTAGATAAAGCATCCGCCACAACGTTGCTCTTGCCATCTTTGTATTTCGATGAAAAGTGGAATGGTTGCAAGAATTCCACCCATTTAGCATGTCTCGGACTCAACTTTTGTTGGTCGTTAATATATTTTAAGGACTCATGATCCGAATGTAGGATGAAATGTTTCAGCCGAAGGTAATGGCTCCAATGATCAAGAGCTCTCACAATGGCATAGAACTCCTGGTCATAAGTACAATAGTTGAGTCGAGCCCCACCCAATTTCTCCGAGAAGTATGCAATTGGTCGCCTCCCTTGGACGAGGACCACCCCAATACCCACTCCACTTGCGTCACATTCTACCTCGAAGGGTTGTGAAAAGTCGGGTAACGCCAAGATAGGTGCTTCACACATTTTCGTCTTCAATTTTTCAAACGCCCCTTGGGCAGCCCCGTTCCACACAAACGGTCCTTTTTTCAAGCATTCCATTATCGGACTAGAAATGGTACTAAAGTCTCGTATGAACCTCCGATAAAATGAAGCAAGTCCGTGAAAGGATCGGACTTTTGTGATGGTTTTAGTCGTAGGGCAAGATTTAATCGCCTCGGTCTTGGTTTGATCAACCGATACTCTTTCTTTAGAAATGATGTAGCCAAGAAAGGCTACACTCTCGTCTAGAAACGAACACTTCTCCTTTTTCCCATAAAGTTTTTATCCCTAAGGATCTCGAAGACTTTCCTCAAGTTCCCGGTATGATCTTGCAATGATCGACTATAAATCAAGATGTCGTCCAAGTATACGACGACAAACTTTCCCAAAAATGGCTTAAGTACCTCATTCATTAATCGCATGAAAGTACTTGGGGCATTAGTAAGGCCAAAAGGCATGACGAGCCATTCATATAATCCATGTTTTGTCTTGAGATCCGTCATCCATTCGTCTCCTTCCCGCATGCGAATTTGATGATAGCCGCTTCTCAAATCAACCTTTGAAAAAATCACCGAACCATGCAATTCGTCCAACATATCATCAAGTCTCGGAATTGGGAACCGATATTTGATGGTTATGTTGTTCACGGCTCTACTATCTATACACATCCGCCATGACCCATCCTTCTTTGGAACAAGTAAAATCGGAACCGCACAAGGGCTCAAACTTTCTCGAACGTACTCGCGATTCATTAGCTCCTCGATTTGTTTTTGCAACTCCTTTGTCTCATCGGGGTTACATCGATAGGCAGCCTTGTTAGGGAGTGATGCACCCGGTACAAGGTCGACTTGGTGTTCAATCCCACGTAAGGGTGGCAAACCCGCCGGTAAGTCTCCCGGGAAGACATCCGCAAATTCTCGTAGCAAGGTATCGATATCTCTCTTGCCTTGCACAATCATGTCAACATCTCGTGTTTCTTTAATCATCAATAAATACACACGATCGCCATCGTCAATAGCATGTCTCACCTCTTTCTCACTAGCAAACATAGTAAGCTTTGGCTTCTCCATTTGATTAGAACTCATCGATCGAATAGCTTGGGGTGCCATCGGTTTAAGCACAATCTTCTTGCCTTTATCCCGCAATTCATATTCGTTACTCCTTCCTCGATGTAAAACGTCTCTATCAAATAGCCACGGTCGTCCCAAAAGTATGTGGCATGCATACATCGGGAGTACATCACATAACACGTTGTCAACATATGAGCCCATAGTTAATCCGACCCGTACTTGTTTCGAAACTTTCACCTTACTCCCATCATCGAGCCAATGTAATGCGTATGGTTTCGGATGAGTAGTAGTGATGAGTCCGAGTTTTGCCACCATCTTGCTTGAAGCAACATTCGTACAACTTCCTCCATCGATTATCAAACTACACCATTTGTCTTTAATTTGACACTTGGTGTGGAATATTTGATCTCGTTGTTCCGTGTCCCTCGAAACCGTTTTGACTTGTAAAGTGCGAAGGACTAGACTCGTGTCATAGTCCGGAGCATTGTAAGCCTCGCACTCCTCTTCTTCTTCGGCGTCTACATCAAACACGTCACCGAGTCTTTCTTCTTCGTCCTCGGCCAATAATTCTTTCCGGACCTCAAGAGCCTCTCTTACTGTCACCACCCGTTTGTTCGGACATGCATTTTGGTAATGGCCGAATCCTTGACACTTGAAACATCGTACCTTCGCCAAACTTGTTTCCTTCGGTATGTAGGGAGCCTTAGGTGCCGTGACAGGGACATGACTTGGCGTGGTGCTTTTAGTACCCGAACTTGATCCGGCACTTGGATTCCCGAATTTGGAAGGAAATTCGGGTCTTGAAAACTTCAATTTATTTTGGGCTTCTATCGTCACACATAATCCACATAAAATGTCGAAATCTTCATATGGGTATAACTCCACCGTGTTGGCTATGGTTTTGTTTAAGCCACGTAAAAAACGTGACATCTTTTGCTCTTCATTTTCTTCTAGCTCTCCCATCAAGACCAAACTTTCGAACTCTTCAATATATTCACCGACACTTAGTTTGCCTTGCATGAAATCGGCAATCTTCCGGTATAAGGTTAACCGATGTGATGTTGGCACATACCTCTTACGAAGTTTTCTTTTTAAAGAATCCCACGAACAGATTTTTGCTTTTCCCTCCCGAGCTCTTCGCGTCTTCACTCCTTCGAACCAAAGAGAAGCACCCTTCCCTAACTTGAGAATTGCATATTTGCAACGTTTCTCGTTGTTAAGGTCTTTGAATTCAAACATGCGCTCAATCTTCCGTTCCCACTCCAAATGATACGAATTATCCCGGAAAGGTGGATACGTATCGGACGGAGTGTGTGTATGAATGTTGTAGCGAAGGCTTTTTACGATTAGGGTGTTTTTGGATGTATTTTGTAGGAGTAATATCGAATATGACACTGAAAATTCGAACAAATGAAAATGGAAGTAATATTGGAAAAGGTGATAATATCGATCAAAGTGATTCGATCGAACAAGAACAAAGGTTTATCGAATTAGACCTATAATTCGATAAGATGATTTCTTCTCAAGACCTATTGAGAATCAATCGGATTAATACTCGAAAACGCGTCGAATAAAAATCAAGTTTCGGTAAAAATCATTTACCAAGGATAGAAATACAAAGTGTATTCTTTCACATTCAAATTCATATTCTAATACCATCATCTTACAATGCTTATACAAGCTCCGATACCACTTATGATACAAATTATCCCAGAAAGGTGGATACGTATCGGACGGAGTGTGTGTATGAATGTTGTAGCGGAAGGCTTTTTACGATTAGTGTGTTTTTGGATGTATTTTGTAGGAGTAATATTGAATATGATAATGAAAATTCGAACAAATGAAAATGGAAGTAATAATGGAAAAGGTGATAATATCGATCAAAGTGATTCGATCGAACAAGAACAAAGGTTTATCGAATTAGACCTATAATTCGATGAGATGATTTCTTCTCAAGACCTATTGAGAATCAATCGGATTAATACTCGAAAACGCGTCGAATAAAAATCAAGTTTCGGTAAAAATCATTTACCAAGGGTAGAAATACAAAGTGTATTCTTTCACATTCAAATTCATAATCTAATACCATCATCTTACAATGCTTATACAAGCTATATATAGGAAACCTCAAGTCTTCCTAAAAGTTAAAGAAAACAATTCAAAGATTACAAAATCTTTGAATAATCAAAACAAATCAAATAAAATAAGAAAAAGAAACATAAATCACAAAACATGGGAACACAATCCCTAAAAGAGTAAAGAAAGGAAAAAAGAAGACAAAACACACAAAAATCAGCAATAAAAAAAAGTTGGCTGGCTGCCGGACACGGGCCGTGTCGCTTGACACGGCCGCGGCGCGCATCTGGTCGGCAGTGACTCGACCGTGTCCGATTGACACGGTCGCGGCGTGACAAGGACGTCCGACAGCGACTCGACCGCGCGGCGCGACAAGGACGTCCGACAGCGACTCGACTGCGCGGCGTGACAAGGACGTTCGGCAGGACTCGACCGTGTCGCCTGGCACGGTCGGGTTGGTCGGACAGCGAGATTTCCTTATCCGGAAGAGTGTGACGCGACCGTGTCGCCTGACACGGTCGGTTTTGGCCGACAGTGACTTTGGCATTTCCGGATGAGTACGGCACGGGCCGTGTCGGACGACACGGCCGAGTTCGGTCGGCAGCCGCTCGGCATTTTCCGGCAGGTGTGATATTGTCTGGCAGGCTCGCCATTTTCCGGCAGGTTGAACATTTTCCGGCAGGTTGGACATTCCTTTTACGTCTTATGTCCATTTTCTCGCCTAAAAATGTCGCCGTATGTGCATGACGCGTCGTAAGGCCATTTATTTTGATCCTTGCTCCGTCTTCTTCATTTTGACTAGTTAATTTCGTATCATTCCCTCCACCTTTAAAGGGAATTATCCTCAATTCCGAACTCCCTTCGTCATCAAGATAATTAACTAAAGCCTCTAAGTATTTGATCTCGAAAATATCCGAAGTGCGTACATGGCCCAAAATCTTGAGACGATAAGTAGTATGGGATCTCCGGGAATCACCAAACAAATAACTATCATTATTAATGAAATAATAATAATTATTCTGCGAGGTAATACCGATATCACGATATGAATCATCATATAACCGGACATCTGAAATGGGAAGCACGACAGTAATAATAGGTCGCCCTTCATCGGATGCCACTTCAAGCCCTGGGAAAAATGCTTCGTCGTCGACTTTCATATCAAAATCTTGGTAAGGCTCAAGATATAGATGTTCCGGAATCATAACATCTTCTTGCTCCGTATCAAGAACCGAAAACACCTCATTGGAGTTTGGACAAAAATCTTCAAAACAACTTACATCGAGACATGGATCGCCGTCGGGCACAACATAAAAAATGGGAAGTATTAATGATTTCACGTCGGGTGCACCATCAAAAATGGGAAACACGGAATCAATTATGGGTTCCTCTTCGTCAACTGGTTCGGTATCAAATACTGGTGGCCCTTCATAATCCGGCCCGATTTCCATGACACTAAAGTGCTCCTCACAATTAAAATAATTTGGTCCGTTTTGGTCAATTTGGCCAACACAACCAACTGGTCCATGCTCAAAATAGTAAGATCCAGGTTCGTCAATTAGGGAAACACGGATCAACTCATCTTCTTCATTAAATTGCGCCATTGAAAACTCTGTCTCGTCTACTTCATTGAAAATAGTGGTAGGGACATCGTCTTCATCAAAAAGGCTTCGCTGGAAATTCTTCGATGAAAAATAAATCTTTGATCGAACGTCAGCGGCGGGGTGTCGAAGGATTGGTGGTGGGGAAACAACGACTGGTGGTAAGATGTGGATTTGAACCTTCGCTTGAAATATTTTCTGAATTTTTGCCAATCTGTAATTTTAGGCTTACGTTGTTGTGAACGAGACTGTTTCAATTTTTGCCACCAGAAGGCGGTGCTACCGCGGAGGCGCTTTGTCACCAGCGAAATGCGGTGGTTGATCGGGGCAGCCTTGAAGTCCGCGTGCTCCTCACAAGCATGGAGCCAATCTATGCACGCATCTGGATTACTAGATCCGTGAAACTCCGGTATGCTGCGGAATTTAGCCAAGAAATCAATATCGTTGGCGTCGTCTCTGCGTCTTGCTTGCATACGTTGCTCCAGTAAGCCGTTTAGTGCATCACCAAGTTTGATCAAGAAATCGAGATCGGAAAAATCCATAACAAGAATCAAGAGATAGTTCTTCACAAGAAATCGTTGAATAAATCGCCCATGGAGATGACCTTGGGCTTCGATACCACTTATGATACGAATTATCCCGGAAAGATGGATACGTATCGGACGGAGTGTGTGTATGAATGTTGTAGCGGAAGGCTTTTTACGATTAGGGTGTTTTTGGATGTAATTTATAGGAGTAATATCGAATATGACAATGAAAATTCGAACAAATGAAAATGGAAGTAATATTAGAAAAGGTGATAGTATCGATCAAAGTGATTCGATCGAACAAGAACAAAGGTTTATCGAATTAGACCTATAATTCGATAAGATGATTTCTTCTCAAGACCTATTAAGAATCAATCGGATTAATACTCGAAAACGCGTCGAATAAAAATTAAGTTTCGGTAAAAGTTATTTACCAAGGATAGAAATACAAAGTGTATTCTTTCACATTCAAATTCATAATCTAATACCATCATCTTACAATGCTTATACAAGCTATATATAGGAAACCTCAAGTCTTCGTAAATGTTAAAGAAAACAATTCAAAGATTACAAAATCTTTGAATAATCAAAACAAATCAAATAAAATAAGAAAAAGAAACATAAATCACAAAACATGGGAACACAATCTCTAAAAGAGTAAAGAAAGGAAAAGAGAAGACAAAACACACAAAAATCAGCAATAAAAAAAGTTGGCTGGCTGCCGGATACGGGCTGTGTCGCTTGACACGGCCGCGGCGCGCATCTGGTTGGCACTAACTCGACCGTGTTCGATTGACACGGTCGCGGCGTGACAAGGACGTCCGACAGCAACTCGACCGCGCGACGCGACAAGGACGTTCGACAACGACTCGACCGCGCGGCACGACAAGGACGTTCGGCAGGACTCGACCGTGTCGCCTGACACGGTCGGGTTGGTCGGACAGCGAGATTTCCTTATCCGGAAGAGTGTGACGCGACCGTGTCGCCTGACACAGTCGGGTTCAGCCGACAGTGACTTTGGCATTTCCGGAGGAGTACGGCACGGGCCGTGTCGGACGACACAGCCGAGTTCAGTCGGCAGCCGCTCGGCATTTTCCGGCAGGTGTGATATTTTCCGGCAGGCTCGGCATTTTCCGGCAGGTTGGACATTTTCCGGCAGGTTGGACATTCCTTTTACATCTTATGTCCGTTTTCTCGCCCAAAAATGTCGCCGTATGTGCATGACGCGTCGTAAGGCCATTTATTTTGATCCTTGCTCCGTCTTCTTCATTTTGACTAGTTAATTTCGTATCACCAAATAAGCTTCGGGATCGGTACCTCTAATGAACTCAGGAAGTTCATTTACTTTAAACTCGTCCGCATGGTGTATTTGACGTGCGTCATCCCCGCGTCTTGCTTGCATACGTGGTTCTGGTAGACCGCTTAGTGCATGCGGGAGTTTCATCAAGAAATCGGGATCGGAGAAATCCATAACAAGATTCAAGAGATAGTTTTGAACAAGAAATCTTCAATAAAATTGCCAAGGAAATAGCCTTGGGCTCCGATACCACTAATGATACGAATTACGTATTCAAGATGGACGTAAACTCGTATGTAATGCAGCGGAAATATTGTTGATCCTCACAACACTCGAATATGTGTAACACTCGTAAGAAATAACCGAAAATAGGGCAATTCGGTCTATGTAAACAAGAACAATATGAATGTGATTATCAAACTAGACCTATAGTTTGATAAGGTGATTTCTTGATACGAATTACGTATTAAAGATGGACGTAAACTCGTATGTAATGCAGCGGAAATATTGTTGATCCTCACAACACTCGAATATGTGTAAGACTCGTAAGAAATAACCGAAAGTAGGGCAATTCGGATTACGTAAACAAGAAAAATATGAATGTGATTATCAAACTAGACCTATAGTTTGATAAGGTGATTTCTTCTCAAGATCTATTGAGAATTAATCGGATTAATACTCGAAAACGCGTCGAATAAAAATCGAGTTTCGATGAAAAGCATTCACCAAGAAAAACACAAGGTGTATTCTTATTTCTTCAACATACAATGCTTGTTACAATGCTTACACAAGACTATATATAGGAGACTTCAAGTCTTCCTATAATAAAAGAAAACAATTCAAAGATTTATAAAATCTTTGAATAATCAAACAAAATTAACAATAAAATACAAAAGGAACAACAATCATAATTTTAGGGGAAACACAATCCCTAAAATGAGTAAAAAATAAAGAAAAGACAAACACACAAAATAAAACTATAAAAAGGGAGTAAACTGCCGGCAGGACACGGGCCGTGTCACTTGACACGGCCGCGGCGCGACAGGGATGCTCGGCACGGGCACGGCGCGACAAGGACGTTCGGCAGGACTCGACCGTGTCCGCTTGACATGGTCGCGGCGCGACAAGGACGTCCGATGGTGACTCGACCACGCAGCGCAACAAGGACATTCGGCAAGGATTCGATCGTGTCTTGGAACACGGTCTGGCATCTGGGCAGTCGGTTTGGCTTATCCGGTACATCTCGGCACGGGCCGTGTCGGACGACACGGCCGAGTTCGGTCGGCAGTGCTCGGCATTTTCCGGCAGGTGGTGATATTTCCGGCAGGTTGGACATTTTCCGCGAGTTGGACATTTTCCGGCAGATTGAACATTTTTGGTAGGTTGGGCATTTTCCGGCAGGTTGGACATTTTCCGTCTTGTGTCCATTCTCTCGCCTAAAAATGTCGTCGTACGTGCATGGCACGTTGTAAGGCCCTTTACGTCGATCCTTGCTTCGTTTTCTTTATTCGGACTACTCAATTTCGTATCATTCCCTCCCCCTTTAAAGGGAATTGTCCTCAATTCCGAACTCCCGTCCTTTCCAGATAAAATAGCTAAAACCTCTATGTACTTGATTTCGAAAATATCCGCAGTGCGTATATGGCCCAAAATCTTGAGACGGTAGGTAATATGGGATCTCAGGGAATCACCAAACAAATAACTATCATTATTAATGAAATAATAATAATTATTCTGCGAGGTAATACCGATATCACGATATGAATCATCATATAACCGGACATCTGAAATGGGAAGCACGACAGTAATAATAGGTCGCTCTTCATCGGATGCCACTTCAAGCCCTGGGAAAAACGCTTCGCCGATTCTCATGTCAAAATCTTGGTAAGGCTCACGATATAGATGTTAGGAATCATAACATCTTCTTGCTCCGTATCAAGAATGAAAACACCTCATTGGAGTCTGCATCATAAATTGGACGAAAATATTCAAAACAACTTTCATCGAGATATGGATCATCGTCGGGCACAACATCAAAAATGGGAAGCATCAATGATTTCACGTCGGGTTCACCATCAAAAATGGGAAACATGGAATCAATTATGGGTTTCCTCTTCGTCAATCGGTTCGGTAGCAAATACCGGTGGCCCTTCATAATCCGGCCCAATTTCCAGACACTAAAAGGCTCCTCACCATTAAAATAATTTGGTCCGTTTTGGTCAATTTGGCCAACACAATTAATTGGCTCATGCTCATAATAGCAAGATCCAAGTTTGTCAATTAGGGAAACACTAACCAAATCATCTTCTTCGTTGTGTTGCGTCATTGAAACCTTTGCCTCATCTACTTCATTAAAAATGGTAGTATGGGCATCGTCTTCATAGGAAAAAGGTTTTGCTGGAAATTCGTCATTGTGCCGCTCAGTGATGTGGAAAAACCTTAGATCGAAGGTCGGTGGCGGGGTGGCGCTGAACTTCGCAATTTGTGTGGTCTTGTTGGTGGATCGTGGCGGTGAGAATTTGTGGGGATGAATTTCCGAGTAAAGTGTTTTATGAATTTGTTCAGTCTCTTAGTTTGGGTTTACCTTGGTGTAAACGGTGGTTTTCAATTCGCCACCAGTCGGCGCGACCACGAAGGCGTTTCGCCGCCAACGAGACTCGGCGGTCTGGAATTGAATTGTGGTTGAAAAACTCCTCACAAACGTGGAGCCAATCAACACACCTACGGATCGGAATGTTCCATGAACTCCATCTGTTGTGTAATGTGTCGCGTAATATCGCCAAGAGATAAATATCGTTGAACTCCATTTTGTTGAAAGATCAAGAACCTTAACTGAATTAAGAAATTCAGGTTTGGTTTCCGATGACAAGAATCAAGAGATATTTTCTTCGACAAGCAATCGTTGAATAAATCGCCCAATGAGATGACCTTGGGCTCCGATACCACTTATGATACGAATTCACCCGGAGAATTGGATACGTATCTGTCGGAGTGTGTCTAGGTGTATGATAGCGGAAGGCTTTTTACGAGTAGGGTGTTTTTGGATGTATTTTATGGAAGAAATATCGACTATGATAATGAAAATTCGAACAAGAACAAAGGTTTATCGAATTAGACCTATAATTCGATAAGATGATTTGTCTTATGATACGAATTACATATTAAAGATTGACGTAAACTCGTATGTAATGCAGCAGAAATATTGTTGATCCTCACAACACTCGGATATGTGTAACACTCGTAAGAAATAACCGAAAGTAGGGCAATTCGGCTTATGTAAACAAGAACAATATGAATGTGATTATCAAACTAGACCTATAGTTTGATAAGGTGATTTCTTCTCAAGACCTATTGAGAATTAATCGGATTAATACTCGAAAACGCGTCGAATAAAAATCGAGTTTCGATGAAAAGTATTCACCAAGAAAAACACAAGGTGTATTCTTATTTCTTCAACATACAATTCATAATACAATGCTTACACAAGACTATATATAGGAGACTTCAAGTCTTCCCATAATAAAAGAAAACAATTCAAAGATTTATAAAATCTTTGAATAATCAAACAAAATTAACAATAAAATACAAAAGGAACAACAATCATAATTTTAGGGGAAACACAATCCCTAAAATGAGTAAAAAATAAAGAAAAGACAAACACACAAAATAAAACTATAAAAAGGGAGTAAACTGCCGGCAGGACACGGGCCGTGTCGCTTGACACGGCCGCGGCGCGACAGGGATGCTCGGCACGGGCACGGCGCGACAAGGACGTTCGGCAGGACTCGACCGTGTCCGCTTGACATGGTCGCGGCGCGACAAGGACGTCCGATGGTGACTCGACCACGCAGCGCAACAAGGACATTCGGCAAGGATTCGATCGTGTCTTGGAACACGGTCTGGCATCTGGGCAGTCGGTTTGGCTTATCCGGTACATCTCGGCACGGGCCGTGTCGGACGACACGGCCGAGTTCGGTCGGCAGTGCTCGGCATTTTCCGGCAGGTGGTGATATTTCCGGCAGGTTGGACATTTTCCGGCAGGTTGGACATTTTCCGGCAGATTGAACATTTTTGGTAGGTTGGGCATTTTCCGGCAGGTTGGACATTTTCCGTCTTGTGTCCATTCTCTCGCCTAAAAATGTCGTCGTACGTGCATGGCACGTTGTAAGGCCCTTTACGTCGATCCTTGCTTCGTTTTCTTTATTCGGACTACTCAATTTCGTATCATTCCCTCCCCCTTTAAAGGGAATTGTCCTCAATTCCGAACTCCCGTCCTTTCCAGATAAAATAGCTAAAACCTCTATGTACTTGATTTCGAAAATATCCGCAGTGCGTATATGGCCCAAAATCTTGAGACGGTAGGTAATATGGGATCTCAGGGAATCACCAAACAAATAACTATCATTATTAATGAAATAATAATAATTATTCTGCGAGGTAATACCGATATCACGATATGAATCATCATATAACCGGACATCTGAAATGGGAAGCACGACAGTAATAATAGGTCGCTCTTCATCGGATGCCACTTCAAGCCCTGGGAAAAACGCTTCGTCGTCGATTCTCATGTCAAAATCTTGGTAAGGCTCACGATATAGATGTTCCGGAATCATAACATCTTCTTGCTCCGTATCAAGAACTGAAAACACCTCATTGGAGTCTGCATCATAAATTGGACGAAAATATTCAAAACAACTTTCATCGAGATATGGATCATCGTCGGGCACAACATCAAAAATGGGAAGCATCAATGATTTCACGTCGGGTTCACCATCAAAAATGGGAAACATGGAATCAATTATGGGTTTCCTCTTCGTCAACTGGTTCGGTAGCAAATACTGGTGGCCCTTCATAATCCGGCCCAATTTCCAGACACTAAAAGGCTCCTCACCATTAAAATAATTTGGTCCGTTTTGGTCAATTTGGCCAACACAATTAATTGGCTCATGCTCATAATAGCAAGATCCAAGTTTGTCAATTAGGGAAACACTAACCAAATCATCTTCTTCGTTGTGTTGCGTCATTGAAACCTTTGCCTCATCTACTTCATTAAAAATGGTAGTATGGGCATCGTCTTCATAGGAAAAAGGTTTTGCTGGAAATTCGTCATTGTGCCGCTCAGTGATGTGGAAAAACCTTAGATCGAAGGTCGGTGGCGGGGTGGCGCTGAACTTCTGCAATTTCAGGTGTGGTGCTGTTGGTGGATCGTGGCAGTGAGAATTTGTGGGGATGAATTTCCGAGTAAAGTGTTTTATGAATTTGTTCCAGTCTCTTAGTTTGGGTTTACCTTGGTGTAAACGGCTGGTTTTCAATTTCTGCCACCAGGTCGAGGCGCGACCACGAAGGCGTTTCGTCGCCAACGAGACTCGGCGGTCTACTGGAATTGAATTGTGGTTGAAAAACTCCTCACAAACGTGGAGCCAATCAACACCTGCTTCTGGATCGGAATGTTCCATGAACTCCGGTACGCTGTGTAATGTGTCGCGTAATATCGCCAAGAGATAAATATCGTTGAACTCCATTTTGTTGAAAGATCAAGAACCTTAACTGAATTAAGAAATTCAGGTTTGGTTTCCGATGACAAGAATCAAGAGATATTTTCTTCGACAAGCAATCGTTGAATAAATCGCCCAATGAGATGACCTTGGGCTCCGATACCACTTATGATACGAATTCACCCGGAGAATTGGATACGTATCTGTCGGAGTGTGTCTAGGTGTATGATAGCGGAAGGCTTTTTACGAGTAGGGTGTTTTTGGATGTATTTTATGGAAGAAATATCGACTATGATAATGAAAATTCGAACAAGAACAAAGGTTTATCGAATTAGACCTATAATTCGATAAGATGATTTGTCTTATGATACGAATTACATATTAAAGATTGACGTAAACTCGTATGTAATGCAGCAGAAATATTGTTGATCCTCACAACACTCGGATATGTGTAACACTCGTAAGAAATAACCGAAAGTAGGGCAATTCGGCTTATGTAAACAAGAACAATATGAATGTGATTATCAAACTAGACCTATAGTTTGATAAGGTGATTTCTTCTCAAGACCTATTGAGAATTAATCGGATTAATACTCGAAAACGCGTCGAATAAAAATCGAGTTTCGATGAAAAGTATTCACCAAGAAAAAACACAAGGTGTATTCTTATTTCTTCAACATACAATTCATAATACAATGCTTACACAAGACTATATATAGGAGACTTCAAGTCTTCCCATAATAAAAGAAAACAATTCAAAGATTTATAAAATCTTTGAATAATCAAAACAAATCAACAATAAAATACAAAAGGAATAACAATTATAATTTTAGGGGAAACACAATCCCTAAAATGAGTAAAAAATAAAGAAAAGACAAACACACAAACAAAAACTATAAAAAGGGAGTAAACTGCCAGCAGGACACGGGCCGTGTCGCTCGACACGGGCCGTGTCGCTCGACACGGCCGCGGCGCGACAGGTACGCTCAGCACGGGCGCGGAGCGACAAGGACGTTCAGCAGGACTCGACCGTATCCGCTTGACACGGTCGCGGCGCGACAAGGACGTCCGACAGTGACTCGACCGCGCGACATGACAAGGACATTCGGCAAGGACTCGACCGTGTCCTGGAACACGGTCGGGCGTCTGGGCAGTCGGTTTGGCTTATCCGGTACATATCGGCACGGGCCGTGTCGGACGACACGACCGAGTTCGGTCGGCAGTGCTCGGCATTTTCCGGCAGGTGGTGATATTTCCGGCAGGTTGGACATTTTCTGGCAGGTTGGACATTTTCCGGCAGATTGAACATTTTCCGATAGGTTGGGCATTTTCTGGCAGGTTGGACATTTTCCGACACGTTGGATATTTTCCGTCTTGTGTCTGTTTTCTCTCCTAAAAATGTCGCTGTACGTGCATGACGCGTTGTAAGGCCATTTACGTCGATCCTTTCTTTGTTTTCTTTATTCGGACTACTCAATTTCGTATCATTAAAGATGGACGTAAATTACGTATGTAATGCAGCGGAAATATTGTTGATCCTCACAACACTCGAATATGTGTAACACTCGTAAGAAATAACCAAAAGTAGGGCAATTCGGCTTACATAAACAAGAACAATATGAATGTGATTATCAAACTAGACCTATAGTTTGATAAGGTTATTTCTTCTCAAGACCTATTGAGAATTAATCGGATTAATACTCGAAAACGCATCGAATAATAATTGAGTTTCGATGAAAATCATTCACCAAGAAAAACACAAGGTGTATTCTTATTTCTTCAACATACAATGCTTGTTACAATGCTTACACAAGACTATATATAGGAGACTTCAAGTCTTCCCATAATAAAAAAAAAAACAATTCAAAGATTTATAAAATCTTTGAATAATCAAAACAAATCAACAATAGAATACAAAAGGAACAACAATCATAAATTTAGGGGAAACACAATCCCTAAAATGAGTAAAAAATAAAGAAAAGACAAACACACAAAAAAAACTATAAAAAGGGAGTAAACTTCCGGCAGGACACGGGCCATGTCGCTTGACACGGCCGCGGTGCGATAAGGACGCTTGGCACAGGCGCGGCGCGACGAGGATGTTCGGCAGGACTCGACCGTGTCCGCTTGACACGGTCGCGGCGCGACAAGGACGTCCGGCAGTGACTCGACCGCGCGACGCGACAAGGACATTCGGCAAGGACTCGATCGTGTCCTGGAATACGGTCGGGCGTCTGGGCAGTCGGTTTGGCTTATCCGGTATATCTCGGCACGGGCCGTGTCGGACGACATGGCCGATTTCGGTCGGCAGTGCTCGGCATTTTCCGGCAGGTGGTGATATTTCCGGCAGGTTGGACATTTTCCGGCAGATTGAACATTTTCCGGCAGGTTAAACATTTTCCGGCAGGTTGGGCATTTTCCGACAGGTTGGACATTTCCCGTCTTGTGTCCGTTTTCTCGCCTAAAAATGTCGCCGTACGTGCATGACGCATTGTAAGGCCATTTACGTCGATCCTTGCTTCGTTTTCTTTATTCGGACTACTCAATTTCGTATCATTCCCTCCCCTTTAAAGGGAATTGTCCTCAATTCCAAACTCCCGTCGTTTCCAGATAAAATAGCTAAAACCTCTACATACTTGATTTCGAAAATATCTGCAGTGCGTATATGGCCCAAAATCTTGAGACGGTAGGTAATATGGGATCTCAGGGAATCACCAAACAAATAACTATCATTATTAATGAAATAATAATAATTATTCTGCGAGGTAATACCGATATCACGATATGAATCATAATATAACCGGACATCTGAAATGGGAAGCACGACAATAATAAGAGGTCGCTCTTCATCGGATGTCACTTCAAGCCTTGGAAAAAACACTTCGTCGTCGATTCTCATGTCAAAATCTTGGTAAGGCTCAAGATATAGATGTTCCAGAATCATAACATCTTCTTGCTCCGTATCAAGAACTGAAAACACCTCATTGGAGTCTGCATCATAAATTGGACGAAAATATTCAAAACAACTTTCATCGAGATATGGATCGTCGTCGGGCACAACATCAAAAATGGGAAGCATCAATGATTTCACGCCGGGTTCACCATCAAGAATGGGAAACACGAAATCAATTATGGGTTCCTCTTCGTAAACTGTTTCGGTATCAAATACTGGTGGCCCTTCATAATCCGGCCCAATTTCCATGACACTAAAAGGGTCCTCACCATTAAAATAATTTGGTCCGTTTTGGTCAATTTGGCCAACACAATTAATTGGCTCATGCTACAAGTTTGTCAATTAGGGAAACACTAACCAAATCGTCTTCTTCGTTGTGTTGTGTCGTTAAAACCTTTGCCTCATCTACTTCATTAAAAATGGTAGTATGGGCATCGTCTTCATAGGAAAAAGGTTCTGCTGGAAATTCGTCATTGTGCCACTCAGTGATGTGGAAAAACCTTAGATCGAAGGTTGGTGGTGGGGTGGCGCTGAACTTCTGCAATTTCCGGTGTGGTGCCGTTGGTGGATCGTGGCGATGAGAATTTGTGGGGATGAATTTCCGAGTAAAGTGTTTTATGAATTTGTTCCAGTCTCTTAGTTTGGGTTTACCTTGGTGTAAACGGCTGGTTTTCAATTTACGCCACTGAGTCGAGGCGACCACGAAGGCATTTCGTCGCCAACGAGACTCGGCGGTCTACTGGAATTGAATTGTGGTTGAAAAACTCCTCACAAACGTGGAGCCAATCAACACCTGCTTCTGGACCGGAATGTCCCATGAACTCCGGTACGATGTGTAATGCGTCGCGTAATATCGCTAAAATATAAATATCATTGAACTCCATTTTGTTGAAAGATCAAGAACCTTAACTGAATTAAGAAATTCAGGTGTGGTTTCCGATGACAAGAATCAAGAGATATTTTCTTCGACAAGCAATCGTTGAATAAATCGCCCAAGGAGATGACCTTGGGCTCCGATACCACTTATGATACGAATTACGTATTAAAGATGGACGTAAACTCGTATGTAATGCAGCGGAAATATTGTTGATCCTCACAACACTCGAATATGTGTAACACTCGTAAGAAATAACCGAAAGTATGGCAATTCGGCTTACGTAAACAAGAATAATATGAATGTGATTATCAAACTAGACCTATAGTTTGATAAGGTGATTTCTTCTCAAGACCTTTTGAGAATTAATCGGATTAATACTCGAAAACGCGTCGAATAAAAATCGAGTTTCGATGAAAAGCATTCACCAAGAAAAACACAAGGAGTATTCTTATTTCTTCAACATACAATGCTTGTTACAATGCTTACACAAGACTATATATAGGAGACTTCAAGTCTTCCCATAATAAAAGAAAACAATTCTTCAACATATTTATAATATGTTGTCGACGTACGAACCCATGGTTAAGCCGACCCGTACTTGTTTCGAGACTTTCACTTTACTCCCGTCATCGAGCCAATGTAATGCGTATGGTTTTAAGTGAGTAGTAGTGATGAGTCCAAGCTTCATCACCATCTCCCTTGACGCTACGTTGGTACAACTTCCTCCATCGATGATCAAACTACACCATTTGTTCCCGACTTGACACTTGGTGTGAAATATTTGGTCCCGTTGTTCCGAATCATTTGAAACGGGTTTGACTTGTAAAGTACGAAGAACTAATGTTGTATCATAGTTTGGAGCCTCGTAAGTTTCACATTCTTCTCCCTCGTCCTCCTCCATGTTGGAATTAAATACATCACCTAGTCTTTCTCCTTCGTCCTCGACTAGCAACTCGTCTCGGACCGTGATGGCTTCTCTTAGCGTCACCACTCGTTTGTTAGGACAAGTATTTTGATAGTGACTGAATCCTTGGCATTTAAAACATCTTACTTTGGTTAGGCTCGTTTCCTTCGGTATGCCGGGGGTTTTAGAAACTGTAGTAAAGATAGGAGTCGATATCGTTGTGGTAATTGAACTCGAACCGGTACTTGGATCCTCGAACTTTGATGTAAATTCGGTTTTGGCAAACTTCACTTTGTTTTGAGCTTCTATCTTTATGCATAGTCCACATAAAGTGTCAAAATCTCCGTAGGGGTATAATTCCACCGTATTCGCAATGTTTCGGTTTAGGCCACGTAAGAAACGTGACATTCTTTGTTCTTCATTTTCTTCGAGTTCTCCCATTAAGGCCAAGCCTTCAAATTCTTCGATGTATTCTTCCACACTTAGTTTCCCTTATACGAACTCCGTAATTTTTCGGTATAAGGTTAACCGATGTGATGTCGGGACATACCTTTTACGTAGTTTTTTCTTCAAAGAATCCCAAGAACGGATTTTCTCTTTTCCCGCACGAGCTCGTTGTGTTTTCATACCCTCGAACAATAAGGAAGCGCCCTTCCCTAACTTGAGAATCGCATATTTGCAACGTTTCTCATCGTTAAGGTGCTTGAAGTCGAACATACGTTCAATCTTCCTCTCCCACTCCAAGTAAACTTTGGGATTAGTACCTCCGACAAATTCCGGAAGTTCATTAACTTTAAATTCATCCACATGACGCGATGAATGTGCATCATATCCTCCTCTTCTTGCTTGAAAACGTGGTTCTTGCATGTTGTGTAGTGCCTCATGTAGTTTCTCCATGAAATCGTCGGAAAAATCCATGATAAGATAGTTTTGACAAAAAAAATCGCCAAGAGAAATTCGCCAAGGAAGTAACCTTGGGCTCCGATACCACTAATGATACGAATTAACGTATGAAATGTACGTAAATTCGCCGGAAAATGCAGCGGTTATATTTGTTACCTCACGACCCTCGTATTTGTGTAACACTCGTAAGATTCAACCAAAAGTAGGGACCTATAGTTTGATAAGGCAATCTCTCCTCAAGACCTATTGAGAATTGATTAAATTACAACTCGAAGACGCGACGAATTATAATCGAAGTGTGCTGAAAATCATTCAACAAGAATACATGTAATGTATTTCGTTTTTTCTTGCTTCAAAGTTGATTACAAAAGGTTGAGGATGAGGCTATTATATAGCCATTATAACTCCTAACAAAGCCAAACAAGATCACACAAAATCTATCTAAAATACAAGCAATTATTAAACTAACTATAAAGACTTTTGACAAAGAAAAGAAAACAACATGTGCTTGGCTTCTTCCATTTGATTTCGGCCGTGGGGTAGCATGAAGGAAGGAGATCACCATCTATCTCATGTGATAAGGCTTTGACAAAGACTTGAACAAGAAAGCAACATCTTGGTGTCTTCCTCCACATGTGGTTCGGCCGATTTGTTATTCAAGGGGTGGAGGGAAATCAAATCTCATGTGTTGATATGGTGGATTTTGAAAATGGACACAAAGTTGAAAGTAGTGGGGACAAAAGATCCTTCAAGGATGCATGTCACAATCGGCCGAAATCTTCCCCAAATGGCCGATTTTGTATGCATGAACATGCATACGTATGCATGTTTTGATACGTCTAAGTTATCCCGGTTCCGATTATTAAGATGGTTCCCATTTCCGCTTTTGTTTTCTCACCGAAGTACGTAGGTGCATGTGCATGTAACGTGGTATCGTCACCTAAGTCAATTCTTACTTCGTTTGGAGACGTCACAATCGCATCACTATGAGAGACTGTTGGGTTACTCTAATCGGATTATGCCTTTATCTTTCAGTCAGGTTAGGCCTTTTATTTCGGCTTCTCTATCGCCTGATGTTGCGGTGCACATGGTTAGACATGTTACTGCTGATGAGGTTCGGTCTGTGTTCTTCGAGTTTGATAAGAACAAGGCCCCAGGCCCTGATGGTTTTAATGCTGCTTTTTACCGGCGGGCTTGGCCGATTGTGGGGGGTGAGATTTCGTTTGCTATTATGCATTTCTTTGCTACGGGTAAGTTTGTCAGGCAAATCAATTCTACGATCATTTCTCTTGTTCCGACAGTAGCCTTACCTAGGATCCTGTCGGATTTTAGACCGATCTCTTGCTGCAACTTATTATATAAGTCTATTTCGAAAATGATTGTTCACCGTATGTGGGATAGCTTGGATGCCATGATTGACCCGGCTCAGACTGCTTTTATTCCTGGGAGAAGGATTAGTGATAATATTCTTCTTGCCCACGAACTTCTTCATGGTTATGGGCAGAGGGGGATGTCGAGACGGTGTGTGTTTAAAGTTGACCTTATGAAAGCTTATGAAACTACTGAGTGGGATTTTGTGTTGATTGCCCTGCAGTGTATGGGTTTCCATCAGTCGTTCATTGCCTGGATCAGGGAGTGCATCACCACTACTGCCTTTTCGATATCCTTGAATGGTGATGCTGAGGGGATCTTTAGAGGTCGTAGGGGGCTTCGACAGGGAGACCCATCTCTCCTTATCTCTTTGTTATTATCATGGAGGTGCTTCATGGTATTATTACTCGTGATATTGCTCAGACCCTGGGGTTCCGGTACCACTGGAAGTGTGAGGCTAACCGTACTTTCATGCTCGCCTTTGCAGATGATCTCCTTCTTTTATGTAATCCCGATGAGGTCTCTATTGGTATTCTCAAGAGGAGTATTGATATCTTTGATTCTCTTTCAGGGTTGCGCGCTAACCCTGGGAAGAGTAATTTTTTCTTTCGGCGAGTGCTTTGGAGCAGGGGGCTCAGGTAGAGCAGTTATTAGGGTTTCAGATGGGCCAGCTCCCTGTGAGGTATTTGGGAGTCCTATTATCTTCATAGAAGCTCACGGTGGCTCAGTGCTCTCCTTTGTTTGATAGGATTGATGGTCGGGTGAGTGACTGGGCTTGTAGATCTCTGTCCATGGCTGGTCGTTGTCAGCTTATTCGGTCTGTGTTATCTGCTCTTCACATTTATTGGGCCTGTATCTTTATCCTGCCTAAGGGCGTGCTTGCCCTCATTGAGAAGCGTTTAAGGCGTTTTCTTTGGAAAGGTTCTCGTGACTCTGGGCATGCTAAAGTGGCTTGGTCTAATGTTTGCTTGCCTGTAGTGTGTTGGCCTTGGTATTACTCCATTGAGGGTTTAGAACCAGGCCCTTATGACCCGCCGCATTTGGGCTCTCCTGGCTGGGTCTTCTCGTTCCATTTGGGTTAGCTGGGTTCGTTCATATAGAGTTCAGCAATGTTCTTTTTGGGATATTCCTATTCTACTGCGTCTTCTTGGTATTGGAAACAGCTGCTGAAGTTGCGTCCTCTTGTCATGGGAGCATTTCAGTATTCTGTTGGTGATAGCTCTTCCTTCTGCTTATGGCCGGATCCTTGGCACCCTATGGGTTTGATTAGGTATTCTCTGCCTAAAGCGCCTCTTTGGACTGGCATTGATGTGCATGCCCGTCTTAGCTCTATTATTTCTGATGGTCATTGGGTTTGGCCGATGGTAGATCGTTTTGAGTTTCAACAGTTTGTTTCTGCTCTCCCTCCTATCTATGGAGGCTAGGATCGCATCTCGTGGAGAGCGCATAGCTCAGGTTCCTATTCTTCCTCGTCCGCTCTTCGATTCCTTAGAGCGTATTCTCCTTCTATTCTGTGGGGCCCTCTCCTTCTTGGTCCCGGGAAGATTCCTAGGCACTCTTTCATCTTATGGTTGGCTATTCAGGAGTGTTTGTCGACTATGGATAAGCCTTGGCTTCAGGATATAGATGGTATTTTTGTCCTTTGTGGGATGCCGTTAGAGTCTCATTCTCACTTATTCTTCATATGCCCTTACTCTAGTAGGTGTATCTCTATTGCTAGGAGGGAGGTAAAATTGTGTTGGCCTCACTCTAAGTGGAGTACGGGTATTCTTTGGGCGGCTAGGAGGTGGAGAGGTAAGCATGTGGTTAACGTGGCTTACCGTATCTTTTTAGCGGCGTTGGTCTACTTACTCTGGCAGGAGCGGAATGAGAGGAGATTCGGTCAGAGGCATCGAGATCCACACACAATTACTTCCAGGGGATTGGTCTTGTTCATGCCATTATCTCTCAGCGTTGGCCGCCTCATTCCTTATCTGCGGTCGCTGTTAGGCGTATTTGGAGGGTTGCTTGGTAGCTCCATTGTAACTCTTTTTTATTTTTCTGTTTCATGATGTTGGTGCACCTTCTGTAATGGTTGCTGGGTACTGGCCTGCCTTGTTGGTCAATCTTATTTATTTAATGCTTGACTTTTCCCAAAAAAAAAAAGTAAAGGCTTAATCGGAGCTATTATAATGAGTCCTTGCTACAACAAGACTTAATCAAGAAAGAGAAGATAATTGGAGCTGTTATAGCCAATTCTGAGTACAGAAGGCTCGAATCTAATCAATAAACTCGAGTTTTCACAAAATTCCGACTCGAATACATGTAATGTGGTCTTATCTCCTATTAACAAGACTTAATCAAGAAGTAAACCTTTAATCGGAGCTATTATAACGAATCCTTGCTACAACAGGACTTAATCAAGAAAGAAAAGATTAATCGGAGCTGTTATAGCCAATCTGAGTACAAAAGGCTCGAATCTAATCAATAAACCCGAGCTGTCATAGAGTTTCGACTCGAAGGCATGGAACGTGGTCTTATATCCTATTAACAAGACTCAATCAAGAAGTAAAGGCTTAGTCGGAGCTATTATATCCAATCCTTGCTACAACAAGACTTAATCAAGAAGTAAAAGATTAATCGGAGTTGTTATAGTCAATTCTGAGTACAGAAGGCTCGAATATAATCAATAAACCCGAGTTTTCATAAAGTTCCGACTCGAATGCATGTAATGTGGTCTTATGTCATATTAACAAGACTTAGTTAATAAGCAAAGGTTTAATCGGAGTTATTATAACGAATCCTTGCTACAACAAGATTTAATCAAGAAAGAAAAGATTAATCAGAGCTGTTATAGCAAATTCTGAGTACAAAAGGCTAGAATCTAATGAATAAACCCGAGTTTTCATAGAGTTCCAACTCAAATGCTTGTAATGTGGTCTTTTCTCCTACTAACAAGACTTAATCAAGAAGTAAAGGCTTACTCGGAGCTATTATAATGAGTCCTTGCTACAACAATACTTAATTAAGAAAGAAAAGATAATTGGAGCTGTTATAGCCAATTCTGAGTACAAAAGGCCCGAATCTAATCAATTAATCTGAGTTTTCAAGTTATAGCCAATTATAACTACAAAAGTCTCGAATCCGATCAATAAACCAGACTTTCATAGAGTTCTGACTTGAATGCATGTAACGTGGTCTTATCTCATATTAACAAGACTTAATCAAGAAGTAAAGACTTAATCAGAGCTATTATATCCAATCCTTGCTAGATTAATCAAGAAGTAAAAGATTGATCGGAGTTGTTATAGCCAATTTTAAGTACAGAAGGCTCGAACCTAATCAATAAACCCAAGTTTTCATAGACTTCTGACTCGAATGCATGTAACATGGTCTTATCTCCTATTAACAAGACTTAATCAAGAAGTAAAGGCTTAATCGGAGCTATTATAGTGAATCATTTCTACAACAAGCATTAATCAAGAAAGAAAAGATTAATCAGAGCTTTTATAGCCAATTCTGAGTACACAAGGCTCGAATCTAATCAATAAACCCGAGTTTTCATAGAGTTCCGACTCGAAGGCATGGAACATGATCTTATATCCTATTAACAAGACTCAATCAAGAAGTAAAGGCTTAATTGGAGCTATTATATCCAATCCTAGCGACAACAAGACTTAATCAAGAAGTAATCGGAGTTGTTATAGTTAATTCTGAGTACAGAAGGCTCGAATATAATCAATAAACCCGAGTTTTCATAGAGTTCCGACTCGAATGCATGTAATGTGGTCTTATGTCATATTAACAAGACTTAGTCAAGAAGCAAAGGTTTAGTCGGAGCTATTATAATGAATCCTTGCTACAACAAGACTTAATCAAGAAAGAAAAGATTAATCAGAGCTGTTACAGCAAATTCTGAGTACAAAAGGCTCCAATCTAATGAATAAACCCGAGTTTTCATAGAGTTCCGACTCGAATGCATGTAATGTGGTCTTATCTCCTACTAGCAAGACTTAATCAAGAAAGAAAAGATAATTGGAGCTGTTATAGCCAATTCTGAGAACAAAAGGCACGAATCTAATCAAGTAACCCATTTTTTCATAGACTTCCAACTCGAATGCATGTATCATGGTCTTACCTCATATTAACAAGATTTAATCAAGAAGTAAACGCTTAATCTGAGCCATTACGGTGAATCTTGGCTACAACAAGACTTAATCAAAGAAAGCAAAGATTAATCGGAGCTGTTATAGCCAATTCTGAGTACAAAAGGCTCGAATCTGATCAATAAACCCGAGTTTCATAGAGTTCCGACTTGAATGCATGTAACGTGGTCTTATCACATATTAACAAGACTTTTTTTTTTTTTAAAAAAATAGAATATATTATTAATCTGAAAAAAACCGAGGGTGGACGAGGCCCTCTACACGCCTAGCAGGCAATGATCTACTAAACCTGCTAAATATTACACATGAATTTTTTTCCTCCTAATATACGGGTAAGCCATTTTATCCAATTTAATAAATCCGAGGATTTTTCCTTTAACATTGGAGACGTCGCGGAGGTGGAAATCTTGACGATCACATCCTTCGTTTTTTTGGGGAAAAGTCAATTGCATTAAATAAATAAGAGTGGCCAACAAGGCTGGCCAGTACCCAGCAACCATTACAGAAGGTGCACCAACAGCATGTAAAAGAAAAAATAAAAGAGAGTTACACTGAAACTACCAAGCAGCCCTCCAAATACGCCTAACAGCAACCGCAGATAAGGAATTAGGCGGCCAACGCTGAGAGATAATGTCCCGAACAAGACCAATCCCCTGAAAAGTGACTGTGTGGGGATCTCGACGCCTCTGACTGAATCTCCTTTCATTACGCTCCTGCCAGAGTAAGTAGACCAACGCTGCTAAAAAAATACGGTATGCCACGTTAACCACATGCCTACCTCTTCACCTCTTAGTCGCCCAAAGAATACCCGTACTCCACTCAGAGTGAGGCCAACTAAATTTTACCTCCCTCCTAGCAATAGAGATACACCTACTAGAGTAAGGGCACATGAAGAATAAGTGAGAATGAGACTCTACCGCCATCCCACAAAGGACGCAAATACCATCCTCATGCTGCAGCCAAGGATTATCCATCGTTGGCTAAGAGGTCAGCGGCGGCATTGCCCTCTCTAAAGATATGAGAGAAATGGGTCTCAATTTTATCCATAAGAGATCGAATTTGAAAAATAATCCTTTTGATTTTCCAGTGGCAGGAAGTGGAATGATTAATCAATTGAATTGCAACTTTCGAGATAACTTCCACCCAAACTTTTTTAAAATTGTGTTGATTGCAAAACTCTAGCCCTCTCCAAATGGCGTAAATATCCGCAAAATTGTTGGTTTGAGTTCCAAGAAATTCGGAGAACATGATAAGAGGATTGTCGTGGTGATCCCGAACAATTCCCCCAGCGGCCGCATCGCCCGGATTACCCTTCGCGGTGCCGTCCGAATTTAATTTCAACCACCCCACCTGCGGCTTAATCCAACGGACAACCCTGACTGAGTATCGCGGCCCCGGGGCAGGTTTGATGCCCATAAAATCTGCAATTCGATCCGCTCCCTTCCAAAACCGTCTACTAAGTTTGCCTTTTAATTTGATGTTGTTAATGTAATTCCAAATATGCTCACACACACGTTTTGGCGTGAAAGGGACATTATCAACCCTTTTGTCATTCCTACAACACCAAAGAAACCATAGAATCAGAATGGGAATAATGTGAAAAATGTGAGTTTTGCCCTTCGTTTTACCAAACCAATTAGCAATGATGAGATTAAAGTTGGAGGAAATTAGGATTTTGATCCCCGCAAGGTTATAAAAAATATTCCAAACTTCTTTAGCAACCGGGCCATTAATAAAGAGGTGGGGAAGGTTTTCATCCCCATTACAGCAAAAACACAAATTAGTGGCAATAATGCCCCTACGCGCGAGCCCATTCGGCATGGAAATCCATTTATTGAGGACCTTAAACATAAATAGGGAAATGGTAGGTGTGATTAAAGGATTCCAACAATAACGAAGAATATTATTGACAGGTTTTTTCTGACGAACTAAATCCCAAGCTGTTTTGAAGCAAAAAATACCGTTTGAGGATAGCTTCCATACAGGTTTATTCTCACCAGGGGTAATAGGTAACGAGCAAATATGATCAAATCCGAGCTGTTATATCCAATCCTTGCTACAACAAGACTTAATCAAGAAGTAAAAGATTGATCGGAGCTGTTATAGCCCATTTTGAGTAGATAAGGCTCTAATATAATCAATAAACCCGAGTTTTTATAGAGTTCCGACTCTAATGCATGTAACATGGTCTTATCTCTTATTAACAAGACTTAATCAATAAGTAAAGGCTTAATCGGAGCTACTATATCCAATCCTTGCTACAACAAGACTTAATCAAGAAAGCAAAGATTAATCGGAGCTGTTATAGCCAATTCTGGGTACAAAAGGCTTGAATCTGATCAATAAACTAGAGTTTCATAGAGTTCCCACTTGAATGCATGTAACGTGGTCTGATCTCATATTAACAAGACTTAATCAAGAAGTAAAGGCTTAATCGGAGCTATTATATCCAATCCTTGCTACAACAAGACTTAATCAAGAAGTAAAAGATTGATCGGAGCTGTTATAGCCAATTTTGAGTAGAGAAGGATCGAACCTAATCAATAAACCCGAATTTTCATAGACTTCTTACTCGAATGCATGTAACATGGTCTTATATCCTATTTACAAGACTTAATCAAGAAGTAAAGGCTTAATCAGAGCTATTATAGCGAATCCTTGCTACAACAAGCCTTAATCAAGAAAGAAAAGATTAATCAGAGCTGTTATAGCCAATTATGAGTACAAAAGGCTCAAATCTAATCAATAAACCCAAGTTTCATAGAGTTCCGACTCGAATGCATGTAACATGGTCTTATCACATATTAAGAAGACGTAGTCAAGAAGTAAAGGCTTAATCAGAGCTATTATATTCAATCCTTGATACAACAAGACTTAATAAAAAAGTAATCGGAGCTGTTATAGCCAATTCTGAGTACAAAAGGCTCGAATCTAATCAATAAACCCGAGTTTCCTAGAGTTCCGACTCGAATGCATGTAACGTGGTCTTATCACATATTAAGAAGACTTAGTCAAGAAGTAAAGGCTTAATCAGAGCTATTATATCCAATCCTTGCTACAACAAGACTTAATAAAGAAGTAAAAGATTAATCGGAGTTGTTATAGTCAATTCTGAGTACAGAAGGCTCGAATATAATCAATAAACCCGAGTTTTCATAGAGTTCCGACTCGAATGCATCTAATGTGGTCTTATGTCATATTAACAAGACTTAGTCAAGAAGCAAAGGTTTAATCGGAGCTATTATAACGAATCCTTGCTACAACAAGACTTAATCAAGAAAAAAAGATTAATCGGAGCTGTTATAGCAAATTCTGAGTACAAAAGGCTCGAATCTAATGAATAAACCCGAGTTTTCATAGAGTTCCGAATCGAATGCTTGTAATGTGGTCTTTTCTCCTACTAACAAGAATTAATCAAGAAGTAAGGGCTTAATCGGAGCTACTATAATTAGTCCTTGCTACAACAAGACTTATTCAAGAAAAAAAAGATAACTGGAGCTGTTATAGCCAATTCTGAGTCCAAAAGTCCCGAATCTAATCAATTAACCCGAGTTTTCATGTTATAGCCGATTCTGAGTACAAAAGGCTCGAATTTGATCAATAAACCAGAGTTTCATAGCATTCGGACTTGAATGCATGTAACGTGGTCTTATCTCATATTAACAAGACTTAATCAAGAAGTAAAGGCTTAATCGGAGCTATAATATCCAATCCTTGCTACAACAAGACTTAATCAAGAAGTAAAAGATTGATCGGAGCTGTTATAGCCAATTTTGAGTAGAGAAGGCTCGAACCTAATCAATAAACCTGGGTTTTCATAGACTTCTGACTCGAATGCATGTAACATGGTCTTATCTCCTATTAACAAGACTTAAGCTTAATCAGAGCTATTATATCGAATCCTTTCTACAACAAGCGTTAATCAAGAAAGAAAAGATTAATCAGAGCTGTTATACCCAATTCGGAGCACAAAAGGCTCGAATCTAATCAATAAACCTGAGTTTTCATAGAGTTCCGACTCAAAGGCATGGAACGTGGTTTTATATTCTATTAACAAGACTCAATCAAGAAGAAAAGGCTTCATCGGGGCTATTATATCCAATCCTTGCTACAATAAGTGATACGAAACCGACTACTCCAAGCGAAGAAGACGAAGTGAGGATTGACGTAAAACACCTTGAGCATAATCCTACATACTTAGGCGCGAAAACGGATACGAGACCCATAGTAACCTTGGTGATCGGACTTGGAATAACTTAAACATGGCAACTTGCATCATATGGGGGTCCAAGTGGTGAAGATAACATAATAAAGATTTCATCCCTTTCTTTATAATAAAAGAGGCAGGATTCTTGGCTTGCATGTGGAGAACGGCTATCACCTTGGAGACAAAACACATCTTTTATTCTTTTTATTTGCAAGTGGCGTGGAGTACCTTTTTATTGTCTTTTCTTTTATTATAAGACCATGTGGTCTTATCTTGTAATAGTTTAAGTCATGTTGAGTTGTAATGAAGGCATTATTGAATCATTAAACAAAAATACATTGTGTATTGTTTAAGTGTTGGACGAGTTTCCTTCCAAAATTTGGTTATTATTCGACGCGTTTCGAATTTTAATCTGATCGATTCTCAATAGGTCTTGAGAATAAATCACCTTATCGGATTATAGGTCTAGTTCGATAAACATTTGTTTCCTATCCTGTTTCGATAGTCCTTTTACTTTCGATACATGGTTGTAACTGATCGGGAGTTCACAGCAATTGCTGTTCGATTGTCCGAAGCTTGCATCCTGTTTCCATTGGCATCCGATCCGAAACCTGCTATTTTCCAAGTACTGTTGTTTGGAGTTGCCTGTTCCGAGTCACTTCCACTCGGCCAGTTTCTGTCTTGTTGTTGTATCGAACTGTCGTTGTCAGTTCCTGTCTCCTGCGCGTGCCGTTATCCAGTATTATTGCTGTATCGAACTGTTGCTATCAGTTCCTGTTAGTTCCTAATTGTACTGTTCGATTCCTTTTTTACTAAGTGTTGTTTGCTTCCGCTCATCAAAACAGCCTTTCCGCTGTACCGATAGAGATTTCGCATCATAAGTGGTATCGAAGCCCAAGTTCTTGATCTTTGGCATTATGGATCTAAACGACGCTGATTTATTGGCAAAATTTCGCGACGCATTGCGTGACATATGTTGCGAGAAAATCCCTCACAATATGCCGCAAGTGCACGGTGTCAACAAGTAATAAAGTGATAAGTAAAGTATCGTTCCCTCGAGGACTGATTTCACTAAGTACCAAAATATAGTCAACTCACAATTTTATTTGAAGAACAATTAAATAGAGTTTATATCTAAACTAATTGCAGAAAATAAATAATAGAGCTAATAATAATAATAATACTAATAAGGGCGTAGGATTATGATTTTCACCTCAAACAATCGGGAATGATATTTATTCGATTCAATTCACTTTTATTCAATTGATTGTAAGCCAGGAATTCCTAAATTATTCTAAAGCCTTTCCCAAGGTCGATAGAAAATACTATGCATTATTAACTCGATATATCCCTATTCGAATTAGATAATTAATAGCTAAAACAGTTCAAGAATTCCCACAATAATAGGCTTCACAATTCGGACGAGTATATTCCTATCTCATGAAAATTATGATTCGTCTCACAAGAACTATGCCTAAATTTCATCTCCCGAATCCATAAAGACATTCAAAACAAATTAACTGTTGGCCAGACAATTAAAAAGCATTAAGAACAGTAAGAAGAATCCAATTCAATAGAATAACGAGTAAATCGAAATAATAATAAATAATCAAACCGTCATGAAATCGGCTACAATCAAAATCCTACTCGAATAGATCTAGGAACTAAGATGCAAAAAAACTGTAGGGATCCGTGGTCTTGTCGTCGCCCACAAATCTCCTTCTTGTGTTCTTCGCCCTAGCTATTGATCCACCTCCGAATTCTTCCTGATCGATCCCCCTTTCTGCAGCCCTACCATGCTTATTTATATCAATCCTCAGCTTCCAAAATGCGTCTGTGTGATTAGGACGAGTACAGGCTCCAAAACGGCCCAAACTCGCGCGGAGTACACCAACACCGCCCCGTGTGCCGCGGCTCACTTTATCTGTGCCGCGGCTCACGGCACTCAGCGGGATGCCTGGCGCATTTATTTCTTACGTGCCGCGGCTCACTAAATATGTGCCGCGGCACAGTCTGATTTACTCGGCACTCTGCTAGTCTCCTGCGTCTGCGCGGCTCGGCTCATGGTGCTGCGGCTCATGACTAAAAGCTACTTTATTTTCGCGTTTTAAATCGTTTGGCTTAGGACTCCGATTTCTGCAAAACATATAAAAATAATGCATTAAAAGCTCATTTATGCTGATTTAGGCTCAAGATGGATATAAATTAATGATATAAAAGCGCATAAAAATACGCCTAACAAATACCCCCAAACTTGAGCCTTTGCTTGTCCTCAAGAAAAAATTATCAATTTTAAACTAAATGTAACGTGAATAATCATGCAAGTCCATAGTGCTCAACTTAATCAATACTACCCTGAAAATCTCAACGAATAGTACAAGTATCGTAATAGTGAGTCACATCCAGGACACTGATTCCACTAAGTAACCAATTTCAGTCCTAATCAATCGTTCATTTAGAAAATTAAGCTCAAAGATTAACAAGCGTGAATTTAACCAACCGTCAATATGAAGGGTTAGATTAAACAAGCTAATTCGCCCAGTCCCACAGTCTAATGGCAAAATTTTCACGAGTTTCGTCAAAAATAACCCTCGGACAGTATTCCCTTATATATGTGCTCAAGAAATTGATTCGAGTTGACCACTAGGTTCGGATCTCGGGATGTTTCATCGGGACAATCCTAGGGTGGAAATTCCATTCTCATGTATTGGGAAACCGTTTGACGTAAAAGACACTCATGGGGCACATGGATGCTTCTAGTTACTAAGTTCCCCTCCACAGCGGAGAAACAACTTGAATAGCTAATTCCAGCATGTCCGAATCAAGGTCGCTGTTTTACGCGAGAGTAAACAACGGGTTACGCGAATACTCCCGGTTACTAGGCTCCCTATCATTGGCATATGCGAAATTTCTAAATCACTAGTCTAATCAGGGTCGTCGTTTTACGCGAGAGTAAACAACGAGTCACGTGAATACCCCCGGTTATTAAACTTCCCATCATAGAACAACTAATATCTCGACTTTTTAGGAAAAAAAACTGTCCACTCTAAACTCTAATTAAGTGCCCACACGACTCATGTTACTGGACGACTAGCTAACCGAAAAGTGTAAGCAAACATAAAGACGGTGATTCAAAAACACATATGTCTCCTTTCTTATCTGCTAAGATTTCTACAAAAACGATAAAATTTCGGACCTAATTGAATACTCAACATAAACAGATATCTCTGACTGCAACTCGACCAAAAGTCAACTGTTTCTTCCAAGAGAAATCAGTATCGTAACATCAGTTTTACACATGGAAGCACGAAAAATTCACGAAAAGTAAAGCAATGATGAAATCGCAATTTATAACCAAGAAAATCAATTCCACTACACATAAAATCATCCATAATAAAACTCATGTGAAAATAAAAGAGATAAGGAAAAGTGAAACTTATTCCAAATGTCTTATTGAAAGCCAGCACATGTCCGAGTGGAATCGACTGTCCATACGTCCAATAACGCTCAACATCACGAGGGACTCCCAAACTTAGTCTCTAGTTATGAAATAACAATAGGCATTAAATCAAGCAAGACTAGAATATAAAGAATAATAACTCATTGGGTTATAAAAAGATTAGAGAAATAAGGGCTACAAGAATACACGAATCCAAGCGAAATACAAAACAAAGGAAAAAAAATTAATAACGAAAAATCAAATAAAAACAACTAACTAGAAAGCAAGTAAAAATGATGGGTTGCCTCCCATCAAGCGCTCTATTTTACGTCTTGAGCACGACGTGGCAAAAAGAGTTTAACGTGGCTTTTTTATAGGGAGATTGCCAAATACCCCCTTCTTGCAATCTATAAGCCTCTTATTCCATAGGGGAGGCTTTGGCTCATGCCCGGTTGCCACAAATAATGAGTAAGAATAATTATGAAGACAACCAAAAAATGATGGAAGAATATAATAATGATAAGATATGAAAAAATAAGCAGAGTTCGAATGGGTAAATAATAAAGACTTATCACGAACAACCTCATTAGAACTCATGGTATCAGCCTCAACAGAATCAAAAGTAATAGGGTCAATCTCTCCCATTATGGATTTAGGAAAGATTATGCGCGGCACCGTTAATAAAATTTTTGGCACAGAAGTGTTCACCTTATTAGTCGAAGTTTGATGACAATTTAATGAAATTGCTTTGGAAACATCATCAATGGTAACTTCTTCTACAGGCTCATCACACTTTATGTGATTATTGGGTGCTGGGGGATCGACCCTAAAACTTAGCATGTCTTTCTTCTCAACCTCCCCCTAAACTTCACTACTAAATAAATGAGCTGGAAAATAACCATAGTGAATCTCAAGACCACGACGTGTACATTCTAGCTCAAAAAGGGTACTATCAGGATTTTTAAGAGTGTCTACACATTGTTCAAGCATGGTCTTTTGTTTTGGGGGAGGGGGCTGACTGACCCTATTTGGCAAATTATTAAGAACATCGAAATTTATGAAATGCCAAGGGCCACGATACTCAAAGGAAAACATAATAAAAATAAAGAGACTAAAGAAAAAAAAAACTTCAAATTAAAATTAGAGCCGCTTGGTATTGATATTAGCGAAAAATCAGTCCCCGGCAACGGCGCCAAAAACTTGTTGCGAGAAAATCCCTCACAATATGCCGCAAGTGCACGGTGTCAACAAGTAATAAAGTGATAAGTAAAGTATCGTTCCCTCGAGGACTGATTTCACTAAGTACCAAAATATAGTCAACTCACAATTTTATTTGAAGAACAATTAAATAGAGTTTATATCTAAACTAATTGCAGAAAATAAATAATAGAGCTAATAATAATAATACTAATAAGGGCGTAGGATTATGATTTTCACCTCAAACAATTGGGAATGATATTTATTCGATTCAATTCACTTTTATTCAATTGATTGTAAGCCAGGAATTCCTAAATTATTCTAAAGCCTTTCCCAAGGTCGATAGAAAATACTACGCATTATTAACTCGATATATCCCTATTCGAATTAGATAATTAATAGCTAAAACAGTTCAAGAATTCCCACAATAACAGGCTTCACAATTCGCACGAGTATATCCCTATCTCACGAAAATTATGATTCGTCTCACAAGAACTATGCTTAAATTCCATATCCCGAATCCATAAAGACATTCAAAACAAATTAACTGTTGGCCAGACAATTAAAAAGCATTAAGAACAATAAGAAGAATCAAATTCAATAGAATAACGAGTAAATCGAAATAATAATAAATAATCAAACCGTCATGAAATCGGCTACAATCAAAATCCTACTCGAATAGATCTAGGAACTAAGATGCAGAAAAACCGTAGGGATCCGTGGTCTTGTCGTCACCCACAAATCTCCTTCTTGTGTTCTTCGCCCTAGCTATTGATCCACCTCCGAATTCTTCCTGATCGATCCCCCTTTCTGCAGCCCTACCATGCTTATTTATATCAATCCTCAGCCTCCAAAATGCGTCCGTGTGATTAGGACGAGAACAGGCTCCAAAACGGCCCAAACCCGCGCGGAGTACACCAACACCGCCCCGTGTGCCGCGGCTCACTTTATCTGTGCCGCGGCTCACGGCACTCACGGATGCACAGGTCTTTATTTCTTTCTGCCGCGGCTCACTAAATCTGCGCACGCAGTACTCTGATTACTCGGCACTCTGCTAGTCTCCTGCGTGTGCCGCGGCTCAGCTCATGGGTGCCGCGGCTCATGACCAAAAACTACTGTTTTCGCCCGTTTTTCGTCGTTTCGGCTTCCGGACTCCGATTTCCTGCAAAACATATAAAAATAATGCATTAAAGCTCATTTATGCTGATTTAGGCTCAATATGGATATAAATTAATGATATAAAAGTGCATAAAAATATGCCTAACAACATACCAGAACAACGCGACCAGCATTGGCAACCTGGCATGGTGACTATGAACGACCCTCATGCCATGTCGAAGAGTTCAAGGTTAACGAGCTTCCGGAATTCGTTGGTGGGACAGACCCTGAAGTTTACTTGGAATGGGAACGTAACATTGATCGCATGTTCGAGTTTAAAGACCTCGTGTTGGTCCCAGAAATGATGAAGACTGTCCTCACTGTACCAACACGAGTCTTTTCTAGCGCGCTTTGTCCTCACTCACGCGCACCTGAGAAACTTCCCAGGGGGTCACCCATCCCATAACTACTCCAGGCCAAGCACGCTTAACTTTGGAGTTTCTATGAGATGGCTACCAGAAAAGAAGATGCATCTTGTTGGTATAAGTAGTCCAAATCAATTCATTTAACCACTTTCTAGTGGTGGATCTCACAGGTCGAATCGCAAGCCGCGCCTCGCGCATTTTTAAGCTCATGCAGGCAGGATGCTGGACCGAAGCCCAACAATCCCCCTCCCAGTACCTGCCAGCATCTCAGCCCCATAGTCTGGAGACCTCCGCGAACTAGATTTGATCACACAGCCCTCTAGCGGCTGGATTCATTCACACAGTCCTCCAACACTTGACATCAGCATCTGTTTCAGCTCCGTTTACTTCCGCTGCGCCAGTATCTCAGTTCCAGCATACTAGATTTGATCACATAGCCCTCGAGCACCTGACAACCTCCACCGCGCCAACATCTTAGTTCCGGCCAACTGGCAACATTTGCTGCATGCCCGCCTCTTAGTTCCAACACTCTGGCAGCCTCCACTGTAGGATACTTCGAGGGAATTCGCACCCGTGACCTGCTCCGATACCAATTGTTGGTCCCAGAAATGATGAAGACTGTCCTCACTGTACCAACACGAGTCTTTTCTAGCGCGCTTTGTCCTCACTCACGCGCACCTGAGAAACTTCCCAGGGGGTCACTGTAGGATACTTCGAGGGAATTCGCACCCGTGACCTGCTCCGATACCAATTGTTGGTCCCAGAAATGATGAAGACTGTCCTCACTGTACCAACACGAGTCTTTTCTAGCGCGCTTTGTCCTCACTCACGCGCACCTGAGAAACTTCCCAGGGGGTCACCCAAACTTCCCAGGGGGTCACCCATCCCATAACTACTCCAGGCCAAGCACGCTTAACTTTGGAGTTTCTATGAGATGGCTACCAGAAAAGAAGATGCATCTTGTTGGTATGAGTAGTCCAAATCAATTCATTTAACCACTTTCTAGTGGTGGATCTCACAGGTCGAATCGCAAGCCGCGCCTCGCGCATTTTTAAGCTCATGCAGGCAGGATGCTGGACCGAAGCCCAACACCTCGACGATGAGAAACGATGCAAGTATGCAATTCTCAAGTTGGGGAAAGGCACTTCACTTTGGTACGAAGGAGTTAAGACACAAAGAACTCGTGCGGAGAAAGAAAAGATCCGTTCGTGGGATTCATTAAAAAGAAAACTTCGGAAAAGATATGTACCTACATCACACCGGTTGTCCTTGTATCGGAAGATTGCCGACCTCATGCAAGGAAAGTTGAGTGTCAGTGAATACATTGAGGAGTTTGAAAATCTGACCTTAATGGGAGAAATGGAGGAGAATGAGGAGCAGAAAATGTCGCGTTTCTTGCGTGGCTTGAACCGAAGCATAGCTAACTCGGTGGAATTATACCCATACGAAGACTTTGATACATTGTGTGGACTATGTGTGAAGTTGGATGCTCAAAACAAGATGAGGTTTTATACACCCAACTTTCCATCCAAAGCTGGGAACCCAAGTATTGGTGCCAGTTCAACTACTAAAATGACTGTACCGACGCCTACCCCTGTTGCGATTCCTAAAGCCCCCTCTGTGCCGAAGGAGACGAGTTTGACTAAAGTAAGATGTTTCAAATATCAAGGGTTCGGTCATTATCAAAATGCTTGTCCGAACAAACGAGTGGTAACACTAAGAGAAGCTGTCACGATCCGAGACGAGTTGTTGGTCGAAGACGAAAAGGAAAAACTGGGTGATCTGTTTGATTTCAACATGGAGGACGAAGAAGGAGAAGAATGTGAGACTTACGATGCTCCAAACTATGACACGGCTTTAGTTCTACGTACTTTACAAGCCAAATCTATTTCAAATGATTGGGAATAGCGGGATCAAATATTTCACACGAAGTGTCAAGTCGGGAATAAATGGTGTAGTTTGATCGTTGATGGAGGAAGTTGCACTAACGTAGCTTCAAGTGAGATGGTAACTAAACTCGGGCTAACCACTATGATTCACCCGAAACCTTACACTTTACATTGGCTCGATGATGGGAGCAAAATAAGGGTGACTAAACAAGTGAGAATTGGGTTAACCATGGGTTCGTATGATGGCAACGTATTATGTGATGTACTCCCAATGGATGCATGTCATGTACTTTTGGGACGACCATGGATGTTTGATAGGGACGTTTTACATCGAGAAAGAAGCAATGAGTATGGGTTACGGGATAAGGGCAAAATAATTGTGCTTAAACCAATGTCACCTCAAGCTATTCGTTCTATGAGCTCTAATCAGGTTGAAAAACCAAAACTTACCATGTTTGCTAGCGAGCGGGAGGAGGAACATGCTATTGACGATGGTGAGTGCGTGTACTTGTTGATTCTGAAGGAGACATGGAACGATAACATGGTTGTGCGGAACGACGAAAAGATGGATGCTTTATTGCACGAATTTGCGGATGTTTTTCCCGAAGAATTACCGTCGGGTTTGCCACCTATTCATGGGATTGAACATCATATCGATCTCATATCGGGTGCGTCGCTCCCTAACAAAGCTGCCTATAGATGTAATTCCGAGGAGACGAAGGAATTACAAAAACAAATCGAAGAACTAATGAACCGCGGGTATGTTCGAGAAAGTTTAAGCCTTGTGCGGTTCCGATTTTACTTGTTCCTAAGAAGGACGGATCTTGGCGAATGTGTATTGACAGTCGAGCCGTGAATAACATAACCATCAAGTATAGATTCCCGATTACGAGACTTGATGACATGTTGGACGAATTACACGGATCCGTGATCTTTTCAAAGGTTGACTTACGAAGTAGTTATCACCAAATCTGGATGCGAGAAGGAGATGAGTGGAAGACGGCCTTCAAAACTAAACACGGGCTGTATGGATGGACCGTTATGCCGTTTGGCCTTACAAATGCGCCGAGTACTTTCATGTGTTTGATGAACGAAGTACTTAATCCGTTTTTGGGGAAATTTGTAGTAGTATACTTGGATGACATTTTGATTTATAGTCGATCGTTGCAAGAATATTTCGGACACTTAAGGCAAGTCTTCGAAATCCTTAGGGACCAAAGGCTGTATGGAAAAAGGAAGAAGTGCTCATTCTTAGTCGAAAGTATATTCTTTCTTGGCTATATCGTTTCGAAAGACGGAGTGTCGGTTGATCAAACCAAGATCAAAGCAATTAAGTCATGGCCGATTCCTGCTACCGTGACGGAAGTTAGGTCGTTCCATGGACTTGTTTCATTCTACCGAATATTCATTCGAGATTTCAGCACCATTACTAATAATGAAATGTTTGAAAAAAGGTACATTTAATTAGAGCAGGGCTGCCCAGGAGTCGTTCGAAAATTTGAAAATAAAGTTATGTGAAGCACCAATCTTAGCATTACCCGATTTTTCGCAACCGTTCGAAGTAGAGTGTGATGCTAGTGGAGTTGGCATTGGAGTGGTTCTCATTCAAGGAAAGCATCCTATTGCTTATTTTTCAGAAAAGTTAAGCGGTGCTCATCTCAATTATTATACGTACGATAAGGAGTTCTATGCTATAGTGAAAGCTCTAGATCATTGGAGTCACTATCTTCGGTCGAAGCATTTCATCCTACATTCGGACCATGAATAATTGAAGTATATTAATAGACAACACAAGTTAAGTCCGAGGCATGCTAAGTGGGTGGAATTCTTACAATTTCACTTTTCATCAAAGTATAAGGATGGCAAAAGCAACATCATAGCGGATGCGTTGTCTAGGCGGTATGCCTTACTCTGTACTCTTGGTGTTCGTTTGCTTGGGTTCGAGACAGTGAAGGAATATTATGACGGTGACGTGGATTTTGATGAGACTTTCACTCTTTCCAAATCTGGTCCGTTTGGAGAATTTTTAATACAGGAAGGCTTCCTCTTCAAAGGAAATCGTCTTTGCTTGCCCAACCACACGGTTCGGGAATTGTTGGTTCAGGAAGCTCACAGGGGAGGCTTGGCTGGCCACTTTGGTTCGGCTAAGACATTGGAGGTACTTAAGGAACATTTTTATTGGTCAAAGATGTAGGGGGATGTGAATGACATAATTAGTAAGTGTGTGACATGCCATATTGCGAAAAGTTCATTCAAACCGGGAGTATACACACATTTACTGATTCCGGAAAGGCCATGGAAAGATGTCTCGATGGATTTCATTGTTGTTTTACCTCGTACTCAACGAGGGAGGGATGCTATTATGGTAGTCATAGATCGTTTTTCAAAAATTGCTCATTTTGTAGCGTGCCACAAGACAGACGATGCAATCAATGTGGCCGACTTATATTTCCGAGAGGTGGTACGTTTACATGGCATTCCAAAGACTATTGATTCGGATCGGGATTCAAAATTTCTTAGCTACTTTTGGAACACCCTATGGAGGAAGGTGGGAATAAAACTCTTGTTTAGCACTTCGCACCACCCTCAAACCGATGGGCAAACCGAAGTGACTAATCAAACTCTGGGGACACTATTGCGTGGTCTTGTAAGCAAGACACAAAAGGACTGGGATCTAAAACTGGCACATGCGGAGTTTGCTTATAATCATTCTCCTACTCATGCCACGGCGCACTCTCCATTTGAAGTAGTTTATGGGCTGAATCCTTACATACTGTTAGATCTAATTCCATTACCGAGCGACGAATTGGTGCATAAGGATACGGAGTCAAAGCTGAAGTCAATGATGAAATTACACGAACAAGTACGTAACCGAATCAAGGAGATAAACGAAACGTACAAAAGGAAGTCGAACAAGCTAAGAAAACCGAGATTATTCGAGGTTGAGGAAAGAGCGATTTCCGAGTAAGCGTAAGAACAAGTTAATGCCACGAGCTGAGGGACCGTTTAAAGTAGTTGCGAAGGTGAATGACAATGCAGACAAGTTAGAACTTCTGGGTGATTATGGAGTGCATGCTACTTTTAACATAGGTGATCTATCTCCTTATCTCGATGACAATGGAATTGCGGAATTGAGGACAATTCCTTTTAAAGAAGGAGGGAATGATACGAAACCGACTACTCCAAGCGAAGAAGACGAAGTGAGGATTGACATAAAACACCTTGAACATATTCCTACATACTTAGGCGAGAAAACGGATACGAGACCCGGAGTAACCTTGGTGATCGGACTTGGAGTAACTTAAACATGGCAACTTGCATCATATGGGGTGGTGAAGATAAAATAATAAAGATTTCATCCCTTTCTTTATAATAAAAGAGGCAGGATTCTCGGCCTGCATATGTAAAACGGCTATCACCTTAGAGACAAAATCCATCTTTTATTCCTTTTGTTTGCAAGTGGCGTGGAGTACCTTTTTATTGTCTTTTCCCTTATTTTAAGACAATGTGGTCTTATCTTGTAATAGTTTAAGTAATCTTGTCAGGCTACTCTTACCTATAAGTAGTCATGTTGAGTTTTAATGAAGGCATTATTGAATCATCAAACAAAAATACATTGTGTATTGTTTAAGTGTTGGACGAGTTTCCTTCCAAAATTTGGTTATTATTCGACGCGATTCGAATTTTAATCTGATCGATTCTCAATAGGTCTTAAGAAGAAATCACCTTATCGGATTATAGGTCTAGTTCGATAAACACTTGTTTCCTGTCCTGTTTCGATAGTTTTTTTACTTTCGATACAGGGTTGTAACTGATCGGGAGTTCACAGCAATTGCTGTTCAATTGTCCGAAGCTTGCTTCCTGTTTCCATTGGCATCCGATCCGAAACCTGCTGTTTTCCAAGTACTGTTGTTTGGAGTTACCTGTTCCGAGTCACTTCCACTTGGCCAGTTCCTGTCTTGTTGCTGTATCGAACTGTCATTGTCAGTTCCTGTCTCGTGCGTGTGCCGTTATCCAGTATTATTGCTGTATCGAACTGTTGTTATCAGTTCCTGTCAGTTCCTAACTATACTGTTCAATTCCTTTTTGACTAAGTGCTGTTCACTTCCGCTCGTCAAACAGCCTTTCCGCTATACCGATAGAGATTTCGCATCAACAAGACTTAATCAAGAAGTAATAGATTAATCGAAGTTGTCATAGTTAATTCTGAGTACAGAAGGCTCGAATATAATCAATAAACCCGAGTTTTTATAGAGTTCCGACTCGAATGCATGTAATGTGGTCTTATGTCATATTAACAAGACTTAGTCAAGAAGCAAAGCTTTAGTCGGAGCTATTATAACGAATCCTTACTACAACAAGACTTAATCAAGAAAGAAAAGATTAATCAGAGCTGTTATAGCAAATTCTGAGTACAAAAGGCTCGAATCTAATGAATAAACCCGAGTTTTCATAGAGTTCCGACTCGAATGCATGTAATGTGGTCTTATCTCCTACTAGAAAGACTTAATCAAGAAGTAAAGGCTTAATCGGAGCTATTATAATGAGTCCTTGCTACAACAAGACTTAATCAAAAGAGAAAAAATAATTGGAGCTGTTATAGCCAATTCTGAGAACAAAAGGCCCGAATCTAATCACTTAACCCGAGTTTTCATAGACTTCCAACTCGAATGCATGTAACATGACCATATCTCATATTAACAAGATTTAATGAAGAAGTAAAAACTTAATCCGAGCTATTACGGTGAATCTTGGCTACACCAAGACTTAATCAAGAAAACAAAGATTAATCGGAGCTGTTATAGCCAATTCTGAGTACAAAAGGCTCGAATCTGATCAATAAACCCGAGTTTCATAGAGTTCCGACTTGAATGCATGTAATGTGGTCTTATCTCATATTAACAAGACTTAATCAAGAAGTAAAGGCTTAATCGGAGCTATTATATCCAATCCTTACTACAACAAGACTTAATCAGGAAGTAAAAGATTGATCGGAGCTGTTATAGCCAATTTTGAGTAGAGAAGGCTCGAACATAATCAATAAACCCGAGTTTTCATAGACTTCTGACTCGAATGCATGTTATATGTTAACAAGACTTAATCAAGAAGTAAAGGCTTAATCGGAGCTATTATAGCGAATCCTTGCGACAACAAGCCTTAACTAAGAAAGAAAAGATTAATTGGAGCTATTATAGCTAATTATGAGTACAAAAGGCTCGAATCTAATCAATAACCCGAGTTTCATAGAGTTCCAACTCGAATGCATGTAACGTGGTCTTATCTCATATTAACAAGACTTAGTCAAGAAGTAAAGACTTAATCAGAGCTATTGTATCCAATCCTTGCTACAACAAGACTTAATCAAGAAGTAAAAGATTGATGGGAGCTGTTATAGGCAATTTTGAGTACAGAAGGCTCGAATATAATCAATAAACCCGAGTTTTCATCAACTTCTGACCCGAATGCATGTAACATGGTGTTATCTCCTATTAACAAGATTTAATCAAGAAGTAAATGATACGGGATTGATTAATACGATTGAAAAGGACGAGGTAAGAATCGACGTAAACGGCCTTACGACACGCCAGACACTTACGACTACATTTTTAGGTGAGAAAACGGATAGAAAACGTGGAGTGACCATGGTGCTCGGTCTCGGCCGTGTCATATAACACGGCTCGTATCATGCTGTGCCGGAAGAACAAAACTTGCTGCCTACCGAACCCGGCCGTGTCAGACGACACGGCCCGTGCTAAACTCTTCTGGATAATCAAAAACCTGCTGCCCGTCCAACCCGACCGTTCCAAGCGACACGGTCGAGTCCCGCTCGTCCAGATTCGGCAGAATCTGCCGCCGCGGCCGTGTCAAGTGACACGGCCCGTGTCACCCACCCGCCCCCCTTTATTTTATACACTTGTGTGTATTGTTTTGTCTTCCCTTTCTCTTTCTTTACCCCTTTTAAGGATTGTGTTCCCTTAATTTGTGTTTTGTGTTGATTTGTTGTTCCCCTTTATTTCTTTTTCTTGATTTGTTTGTTTTTCAAAGATCATGAGATCTTTTCTTGATTCCTTAGTTGATTTAGACTACTCCCCTATAACTAGTCATTAGTAGTCTTGTAATAAGGCATTGAATGTTGAAGAAAAAGAATACACTTTGTGTTTTCACCCTTGTTGAATGATTTTCATCAAACTTTTGATTTTTATTCGACGCGTTTTCGAGTATTAATCTGATCGATTCTCAATAGGTCTTGAGAAGAAATCATGTTATCGAATTATAGGTCTAATTCGATAAACACTTGTTCTTGATCGATTTTGTTACTATATCCGATATTGCATCCATATTCATACGTTCGATTTATCATATTCACAAAATAAGACTTCCGCTACGATATACTTCCGTACTTATACATCTTCCATCCGATACATATTCACTTTCCGAGCGAATTCGTATCATTAGTGGCATCGGAGCCCAAGGTCAAATTTCTTGATTAAAACTATCTTGTGATGGATTTCTCCGATCCCGATTTCTTGATTAAACTCCGTGACGCACTAAGCGGTCTACCGGAGCAACGTATGCAAGCAAGGAGTGGAGACGATGCACGTTCAACACACCACGCGGATGAGTTTAAAGTAAACTGATACGAATTCTCACTTGTGATGCGAATTCGCTATCGATACAGTGGAAGGCTTTTTGACGAGCGGAAGCTATCGGCAAGAAACTGTCGGGAACTGAGGACAAAAGTTCGCTACAGCGGTAATACAGGCTATTGGCACGCACTCGCGACAGGAATATATGACGGAAACTCGATACAGCAACAAGACAGGAACTTGACAACAGTAAAGACTTGATGCAGTCCACTTCCAAACAGCAACACTCGAAACAGCACGTTTCGGGTGGACACGAATTCAACAGGAAACAAGTTCAAAGGATCGAACAACACTTTATGCGAAATATCGGACAAGTATACAACTGTATCAAAAAACAAACAGAATATCGAAACAAGATATAAATAGATGTTTTTATCAAATTAGACCTATAATTTGATAAGGTGATTTCTCCTCAAGACCTATTGAGAATCAATCAGATTAATACTCGAAACGCGTCGAATAAAAACCAAGTTTTGATGAAAAGCATTCACCAGGGAAAAACACAAAGTGTTCTTATTTCTTCAACATTCAATAATCCTTCATTACAACTCTACTGTCGCTATTTATAGGCAAAAGCAGCCTGATAAGATAAATTAAACTAATACAAGCAGAGCTTAAAATAAGGAAAGATAATAAAAAAAGGTTTCTCATGTCACTTGTTGACAAAAGTAAAAGCTGGGTCTTTGTCTCCAAGTTGCTTGCTGACAGCCGCCTTTTGCCAAGAATCCTGCTGCTTTTGTAAGACAAAGCTGAATATTCTTTTATTGTTTAGTTGCCACTTGAACCTCTTTCCCTCCCCAAGATGCAAGTTGTCTTTTGTTTAAGTTATTCCAATTCCAACTATCAAGGTAACTCCGTACCTCATTTCTGTTTTCTCGCCTAAGTACGTTGGAGTATGGTCGAGGTGTTTTACGTCAATTCTTACTTCGTCTTCTATGCTTGGAGTAGTCGGTTTCGTATCATTCCCTCCTTCTTTAAAAGGAATTCTCCTCAATTCCGCAATCCCATCGTCGTCAAGGTAAGGAGATAGATCGCCTATGTTAAAAGTAGCATGCACTCCATAATCACCCGGAAGTTCTAACTTGTAAGCATTATCGTTCACCTTCGCAACTATTCTAAATGGTCCCTCAGCTCGTGGCATTAACTTGTTCTTACGCTTACTCGGGAATCGTTCCTTCCTCAAATGTAACCAAACTAAATCTCCAACCTCGAATAGTCTCAGCTTTCTTTGCTTGTTCGACTTCCTTTTGTACGTCTCGTTTATTTCCTTGATTCGATCCCGCACCTATTCATGTAATTTCATCATTGATTTTAGTTTTGACTCCGCATCCTTATGCACCAATTCGTCACTTGGTAGTGGAATTAGATCCAGCGGTATGTAAGGATTCAGCCCGTAAACTACTTCAAATGGAGAATGCGCTGTGGCATGAGTAGGAGAACAGTTGTAAGCAAACTCCGCATGCGCGAGCTTCAAATCCCAATCCTTTTGTGTCTTGCTTACTAAGCCTCGCAACCGCGTTCCCAGTGTTCGGTTAGTCACTTCAGTTTGTCCGTCTGTTTGAGGATGATGCGAAGTACTAAGCAAAAGCTTGGTTCCCAGCTTCCTCCACAATGTGTTCCAGAAGTAACTCAGAATTGGAAATCGATACTTGATGGTTATATTGTTCACAGCTCGACTATCAATACACATTCGCCAAGAACCATCCTTCTTGGGAACAAGTAGGACCGGAACCGCACATGGACTTAAACTTTCTCGAATATACCCGTGGCTCATCAATTCTTCTATTTGCTTCTGAAGTTCCTTCGTTTCCTCGGGATTACACCTATAGGAAGCTTTATTCGGAAGAGGTGCACCTGGTATAAGGTCGATTTGATGCTCAATTCCATGAATTGGTGGCAAACCCGACGGCAATTCTTCAGGGAAGACGTCCGCGAAGTCATGTAATAAGTTGGCCACTGTATCCTCGTATTTTGCCGGCACGAAATCATCTTGAGTCTCTTTTATCACCAGCATGTAAACACGCTCGCCACTTTCCATAGCGTGTTCAACTTCCCTCTCGCTCACGAACATGGTGAGGTTCGGTTTTTCCCCTCGTTTGGCACTTATGGACCGGATAGCTTGGGGTGACATCGTTTTTAATACGATCTTCTTTCCTTTATCTCGCAACTCGTATTCGTTGCTCCTACCCTGATGCAAAACATCCCTATCAAATAACCAAGGGCGTCCCAAAAGCACGTGACAAGCATCCATTGGAATCACATCACAGAATATCTCATCGTGATATGAACCCATTGCTAATCCGACCCGAACTTGCTTCGAAACCCTTACCTTACTTCCGTCATCAAGCCAATGTAAAGCATATGGCTCAGGGTGAGTTGTGGTGGTTGGTCCAAGCTTCGTCACCATTTCACTTGAAGCCACGTTGGTGCAACTCCCTCCGTCGATAATTAAACTACACCACTTATCTCCAACTTGACACTTTGTATGGAATATTTGATCCCGCTGTTCTGACTCACTCGGAACCGACTTGGCTTGCAGAGTGCGAAGGACTAAGGCTGTATCGTAATTCAGAGCATCGTAAGTCTCGCATTCTTCTCCTTCTTTGTCCTTTATGTCGAAATCAAATACGTCACCCAGTCTTTCTTCCTCAACCAACAACTCGTCTCGGATCGTGACAGCTTCCCTTAGTGTCACCACTCGCTTGTTCGGACAAGCATTTTGATAATGCCCGAATCCTTGACATTTGAAACATCTCACTTTATCCAAACTCGTCTCCTTCGGTACGTAGGGTACAGTTGCCTTAGCCGAAATCGCAACAAGAAACTGGAGTCGGTACAGTTGCCTTAGCAGCTGAACTAGTCCCGACGCTTGGGTTTCCAAATTTGACTGGAAACTCGGGTTTATAAATCTTCATCCTGTTTTGAGCTTCTAGCTTCACACATAACCCACATAATATATCGAAGTCCTCGTATGGATACAGTTCCACCGAGTTAGCTATGCTTCAGTTTAGGCCTCGCAAGAATCGTGATATTTTTTGCTCCTCATTCTCCTCTATCTCTCCCATTAAGGTTAGATTCTCAAACTCCTCAATGTACTCACTGACATTTAACTTTCCTTGCATGAGATCTGCAATCTTCCTGTACAAGGACAACCGGTGTGATGTTGGCACATATCTTTTACGAAGTTTTCTTTTTAACGAATCCCACGAACGGATCTTATCCTTTCCCGCACGAGCTCTAAGTGTTTTTACTCCTTCGTACCAAAGTGAAGCTCCTTTCCCCAACTTGAGAATTGCATACTTACACATTTTCTCATCGTCGAGATCTTTAAACTCGAACATACGATCAATTTTTCGTTCTCATTCCAGGTAAACTTCAGGGTTTGTCCCTCCAACGAACTCCGGGAGCTCGTTCACCTTGAATTCTTCGACATGGCGTGAGGGTCGTTCATAGTCACCACGCCTAGGTTGCCAATGCTGGTCGCGTTGTTCTGGTACGTCACGCAATGCGTCACGAAGTTTTTCCAAGAAGTCAGCGTCGTTGAGATCCATAATGCCAAAGATCAAGAACTTGGGCGCTCCGATACCACTTATGATACGAATTCTCACTTGTGATGCGAATTTGCTATCGATACAGCGGAAGGCTTTTTGACGAGCGGAAGCTATCGACAAGAAACTGTCGGGAACTGATGACAACAGTTCTCTACCGCGGTAATATAGGCTATTGGCACGCACTCGCGACAGGAATGTATGACGGCAACTCGATACAGCAACAAGACAGGAACTTGACAATAGTAAAGACTTGATGCAGTCCACTTCCAAACAGCAACACTCGAAACAGCACGTTTCGGGTGGACACGAATTCAACAGGAAACAAGTTCAAAGGATCGAACAACACTTTATGCGAAATATCGGACAAGTATACAACTGTATCGAAAAACAAACAGAATATCGAAACAAGATATAAACAGACGTTTTTATCAAATTAGACCTATAATTTGATAAGGTGATTTCTCCTCAAGACCTATTGAGAATCAATCAGATTAATACTCGAAACGCGTCGAATAAAAACCAAGTTTTGATGAAAAGCATTCACCAGGGAAAAACACAAAGTGTTCTTATTTCTTCAACATTCAATAATCCTTCATTACAACTCTACTGCCGCTATTTATAGGCAAAAGCAGCCTGATAAGATAAATTAAACTAATACAAGCTGAGCTTAAAATAAGGAAAGATAATAAAAAAAAGGTTCATCATGTCACTTGTTGACAAAAGTAAAAGCTGGGTCTTTGTCTCCAAGTTGCTTGCTGACAGCCGCCTTTTGCCAAGAATCCTGCTGCTTTTGTAAGACAAAGCTGAACATTCTTTTATTGTTTAGTTGCCACTTGAACCTCTTTCCCTCCCCAAGATGCAAGTTGTCTTTTGTTTAAGTTATTCCAATTCCGACTATCAAGGTAACTCCGTACCTCGTTTCTGTTTTCTCGCCTAAGTATGTTGGAGTATGGTCGAGGTGTTTTACGTCAATTCTTACTTCGTCTTCTATGCTTGGAGTAGTCGGTTTCGTATCATAAACAAACTTCCGGAGTTCGTTGGAGGTACCGTTCTCGAGGCTTATTTGGAATGGGAATGGAAGATTGAGCACATGTTTGAATTCAAAGACCTTAACGACGATAAACGTTGCAAATATGCAATTCTAAAGTTAGGGAAGGGAACTTCTCTATGGTTCGAAGGAGTGAAGACACGAAGAGCTCGGGCGGGAAAAGCAAAAATCAAACTAGACCTATAGTTTGATAAGGCAATCTTTCCTCAAGACCTATTGAGAATCGATTAAATTACAACTCAAAGACGCGTCGAATTATAACCAAGGTTTTGCTGAAAATCATTCAACAAGAAGTAATACAAAGTGTATTTCATTTTTTTGATTCAAGATGTCTACAAAAGGTTGAGGATGAGGCCTATATATAGCCATTACAAGATCAAACTAAAAATCAAATAAACATTAAACTATTCTAACAAGATTTGACAAAGTAAAAACTAAGACTTGGCTAGAGGACATTTTGGCCGTGAGGTAGGAGAGGAGGAGGGGACAACAATCTTTCACATGTGATACTTGACAAAGACAACAAAAATCACCAAATCTTCATCAAGCTTGGACCATAATTTTCGGTCATAAATACCACTGTACATTTGAACGATTCGTGTGTCTTGATAGAACCATAATTGGACCTTGGACCATTTCAGATGATTTATAGATCTTTCTTTTATCTTTCCATGGCCGCTTGAATCACCTAAATCGGACTTCGTATGAGAGAGTTATGATTAAAATACCAAAACTGCTATGAAGTAGTCATACGCGCGGGAGTTGGTAATTTTGTCCGCTTTTCGCCTTTTTCACTCGAGCTCGTCAATTCCGTATGGGGGGGCGTATAACTTGATGTATGGGAGGGAGAAGTCCCTTTCAACATGGGGACAAAATCATTCAAGACTTTGAACATGGGTATGTTACGTATGCATGTTGATACATCTAAGTTATTCCGAGTCCTATCATTATTCGGAATAGTCATTTCGTATCACTTCTTCCATTTGATTTCGGCCGTGGGGTAGCATAAAGGAGGGAGATCACCATCTATCTCATGTGATAAGGCTTTGACAAAGACTTGAACAAGAAAGCAACATATTGGTGTCTTCCTCCACATGTGGTTCGGCCGATTTGTTATTCAAGGGGTGGAGGGAAATCAAATCTCATGTGTTGATATGGTGGATTTTGAAAATGGACACAAAGTTGAAAGTAGTGGGGACAAAAGATCCTTCAAGGATGCATGTCACAATCGGCCGAAATCTTCCCCAAATGGCCGATTTTGTATGCATGAACATGCATACGTATGCATGTTTTGATACGTCTAAGTTATCCCGGTTCCGATTATTAAGATGGATCCCATTTCCGCTTTTGTTTTCTCGCCGAAGTACGTAGGTGCATGTGCATGCAACGTCGTATCGTCACCTACGTCAATTCTTACTTCGTTTGGAGATGTCATAATCGCATCACTGTCAGACGAGTCACTGTCGGACGTCGTTGTCGCGCAGCGACCGTGTCAAGCGGACACGGTCGAGTCCCTGCCGGCGCCTGTCGACCGCGCCGCGGCCGTGTCACGGGACACGGTCGAGTCCCTGCCGGCAGCCCACTTATTTTATACACTTTTGTGTATTTTTTCTCTTTTCCTTTTTACTTATTTTAGGGATTATGTTTCCCCCATTTTGTGATTTATGTTTCTTGTTTGTATTTTATTTGATTTGTTTTGATTATTCAAAGATTTTGTAATCTTTGAATTATTTTATTTTTTTGTTTGATTCCTTAGTTGTAAGACTTCACCTCCTGGAGTTGATTAGCCTTGTAATAATAGTATTATGAATTTGAATGTGAAAGAATACACTTTGTGTTTCTATCATTGGTAAATGATTTTTACCGAAACTTGATTTTTATTCGACGCGTTTTCGAGTATTAATCCGATTGATTCTCAATAGGTCTTGAGAAGAAATCACCTTATCGAATTATAGGTCTAATGCGATAAACCTTTGTTCTTGATCGTTCAAGTCTTATTGATCGATATTATCACCTTTTTCGATATTACTTCCATTTTCCATTTGTTCGAATTTTCATTGTCATATTCGATATTACTCCCACAAAATACATCCAAAAACACCCTAATCATAAAAAGCCTTCCGCTACGATATTCCCACGCACACTCCGACCGATACGTATCCACTTCTCCGGGGTAATTCGTATCATAAGTGGTATCGGAGCCCAAGGTCATCTCCTTGGGCAATTTCTTCAACGATTTCTTGTCAAAGAAAATTCTCTTGATTCTAGCCATACCGATTCTGAAACTAAAATGGAGGAATTTGATTTCTTCTGGTCTCACTTGGCTACCTCCATTGATGGAGTTTTTGACAGTTCTTGTCAATGGGATGACGACAATTTACCTGTGCCGCCACCGCCATCTTCCCCAGTCTTGGCAGCCCTGATTGTCGCTATAACAGCAGTACCGGATCGAGATCCAGCTTCCCATATCTCACAACCACCATGCCACACGACCGCCGCCACGATGGACCACCAGTCATCCACCATAATCCACATCCCCACGACCATGCTTCATGAAATCCATGATTATGATGGACCACCTATTTTTGATAAAGATGAAGAACGGTGCTATATTTACCCAGTGGTTCCTGTTTATGATACCGAGCCTAAAGACGATCCTTCCCAATATTTTGATGTGAAAGGTGATTCCGAGGCAATTTTCTTGGTTCTTGAAATTGCATCCAATGAATTCAACCACGATGATAAAGATTTTGCCTCACAGAATAATTATTATTATTTTATTAATAATGATAGTTATTTTGTTGGTAATTCTCTGGGAACCCCTACTACCTACCGTCTCAAGAATCTAAACCAGATACACACCGCAGATATTTTTGAAGTAAAGATATTAATTATTTCATCTGGAAACGAGGGGATTACGGAATTGAGGACAATTCCTTTTAAAGGGGAGGGAATGATACGAAATTAACTAGTCAAAATAAAGAAGACGGAGCAAGGATCAAAATAAACGGCCTTACAACGCGTCATGCACGACGACATTTTTAGGCGAGAAAATGGACACAAGCCGGAAAATGACACAACCTGCCGGAAAATGTCGTCGCCTGCCGGAAAATGTCACCCTGCCGGAAAATGCCGAGCAACTGCCTTAGAACTCGGCCGTGTCGTAAAACCTTGCCCAGCCATACTCGTCTGGAAATGCCAAGGTCGCTATCGGCCGAACCCGACCGTGCCAGGAGACACGGTCGAGTCCTACTTGCCCACAACTACCGGAACTGACTGTCCCGACACCCGACCGTGTGCCAGGCGACACGGTCGAGTCCTGCCAAACGTCCCTGTCGCATCGCGCCCGTGCCGAGTCCCTGTCAGACGAGTCACTGTCGGACGTCGTTGTCGCGCCGCGACCGTGTCAAGCGGACACTGTCGAGTCCCTGCCGGCGCCTGTCGACCGCGCCGCGGCCGTGTCACGGGACACGGTTGAGTCCCTGCCGGCAGCCCACTTATTTTATTTTAACCCGCAAGAAGAGGAGGTAGATGACGACATACCCCCCTGCAACAAATCGCAACAAAAACCAAAGCCCCGATGGAACGACGCCGCAAAAACTGGGCAATGCCGGAGCAGCAAACGCGAAAAAACAAATCACGAAAAACCACGCCGCAAAAACCTCAGTCACACCCAACCCGCACACGGAACCAGAAAACAACACCGACACATAGAAGGACGAGCAACAACTCGAGCACAAGAAATAGGAAACCGAACCAGGGCTGGAGCAATCGCGAAAATAGATCGCGACCTTCGTTGAAGTCTAGCTCGCAACTATTTTAAATGGGCCCTCGGCTCGTGGCATTAACTTATTCTTACTCTTACTCGGAAATCACTCCTTTCTCAAATGTACCCAAACTAAATATCCAACCTCATATAATCTCGGTTTTCTTTGCTTGCTCGACTTCCTTTTGTACGCCTCGTTTATCTCTTTGATTCGTTCACGCACCTGTTCGTGTAATTTCATCATCGATTTCAGTTTTGACTCCGCATCCTTATGCACCAATTCGTCACTCGGTAATGGAATTAAGTCTAGCGGTATGTAAGGATTTAGGTCGTAAACTACTTCGAATGGAGAACGCGCTGTGGCATGAGTAGGAGAGCGATTATATGCGAACTCCGCATGTGCGAGCTTCAAATCCCAATCCTTTTGTGTTTTGCTCACCAAGCCTCGCAACAGCGTTCCCAGTGTTCGATTAGTCACTTCGGTTTGTCCGTCTGTTTGAGGATGATGCGAAGTACTAAACAAAAGCTTGGTTCCCACCTTTGTCCACAATGTGTTCCAAAAGTTACTCAGAAACTTCGAGTCCCAATCCAAAACAATAGTTTTCGGAACTCCATGTAACCGTACCACCTCTCGAAAATACAAGTCAGCAACATTGCTCGCATCGTCGGTTCTGTGACAAGAAACAAAATGAGCCATCTTTGAAAAACGATCGACAACAACCATAATCGCATCCTTACCTCGTTGGGTTCGCGGCAAGGCAACAATGAAATCCATCGAAACATCTTCCCATGGTCTCTCCGGAATCGGTAAAGGTGTGTATTTTCCCGGTTTGAACGAACTCTTCGCAATATGGCATATCACACACTTACTAATTATATCATTGACATCCCCCTGCATCTTTGGCCAATAAAAATGTTCTTTAAGCACATCTAATGTCTTGGTCGAACCAAAGTGGGCAGCCAAACCTCTCCCGTAAGCCTCTCGAACCAGCAATTCTCGAATCGTGTGCCTTGGTAGACAAAGACGATTTCCCTTAAAAAGAAAGCCTTCCTTTATCGAAAATTCTCCCATCGGTCCAGATTTGCAAAGGGCGAAGGTTTCGCCAAAATCCGTATCACCGTCATAATATTCTTTCACTGTATCGAATCCAAGCAATCGAACATTAAGGGTAGAGATTAAAGCATATCTCCTAGACAGCGCATCAGCCACCACATTGCTGATACGAATTCTCGCTGGTTATGCGAATTCGCTATCGATACAGCGGAAGACTTTTTGACGAGCGGAAGCTATCGGCAAGAAACTGTCGGGAACTGGTGACAACCGCTCGCTACAGCAACAATACTGATAATTGATGAAGACGGTAATTCGATACAGCAACAGGATAGGAATTTGGCCAACGGGAAAATGACTCGAAAGCGATCCACCTCCAAACGGCGACACTTTCAGCTTGACGTTTTGGTAGGAAACAAAGTTAAAACAGGAAATAAGTTCGAAGGATCGAACAACACTTTGTACGAAATATTGAACAAGTATAAAACTGTATCGAAAAATAAACAGAATATCGAAACAAGGTATAAACAGATGTTTTATCAAATTAGACTTATAATTTGATAAAGTGATTTCTCCTCAAGACCTATTGAGAATCAATCAGATTAGTATTCGAAACGCGTCGAATAAAAACCAAGTTTTGATGAAAAGCATTCACCAGAGAAAAACACAAAGTGTTCTTAATTCTTCAACATTCAATAATCTCCTCCATTACAACTCTACTGCCACTATTTATAGGCAAAAGTGGCCTGACAAAATAACTTAAACTATTACAAGTTGTTCCTTAAAATAATGAAAGATAATAAAAAGGTTCCTCATGTCACTTGTGGACAAAAGTAAAAGCTGAGTCTTTGCCTCCAAGTTGTTTGTTGACAGCCGCCCTTTTTGCCAAGAATCATGCTGCTTTTGTAAGAGAAAGCTGAACATTCTTTTATTTGTTTAGTTGCCACTTGATCCTTTTCCCCTCCCCAAGCTGCTGCTTGTCTTTTGTTTAAGTTACTCCAATTCCGACTATCAAGGTAACTCCGTGCCTCGTTTCTGTTTTCTCGCCTAAGTAGGTTGTAGTGCGATCGAGGTGTTTTACGTCAATTCTTACTTCATCTTCTTCGCTTGGAGTATTCGGCTTCGTATCAAGGCCAAGATTTAATCGCCTCGATCTTGGTTTGATCAACCGATACCCCTTCTTTAGAAACGATGTAGCCGAGAAAGGCTACACTCTCGACTAGAAACGAACACTTCTCCTTTTTCCCATAAAGTTTTTGATCCCTAAGGATTTCGAAGACTTTCCTCAAGTGTCCGGTATGCTCTTGCAATGATCGACTATAAATCTAGATGTCGTCCAAGTATACGACGACAAATTTTCCCAAAAACGGCTTAAGTACCTCATTCATTAATCGCATGAAAGTACTTGGCGCATTTGTAAGGCCAAAGGGCATGACGATCCATTCATATAATCCATGTTTTGTCTTAAAAGCCGTCTTCCATTCGTCTACTTCCCGCATGCGAATTTGATGATAGATGCTTCTCAAATCAACCTTCGAAAAAATCACCGAACCATGCAACTCGTCCAACATATCATCAAGTCTAGGAATTGGGAACCGATATTTGATGGTTATGTTGTTCATGGATCTACTATCTATACACATCCGCCATGACCCATCCTTCTTTGGAACAAGTAAAACCGGAACCGCACAAGGGCTCAAACTTTCTCGAACGTACCCGCGGTTCATTAGCTCCCCGATTTGATTTTGCAACTCCTTTGTCTCCTCGGGGTTACATCGATAGGCGGCCTTGTTAGGGAGTGATGCACCCGGTACAAGGTCGACTTGGTGTTCAATCCCACGCAAAGGTGGTAAACCCGGCGGTAAGTCTTCCGGGAAGACATCCGCAAATTCTTGTAGCAAGGTATCAATATCTTTCTTGCCTTGCACAACTACGTCAACATCTCGTGTTTCTTTAATCATCAATAAATACACACGCTCGCCATCTTCAATAGCGTGTCTCACCTCTTTCTCGCTAGCAAACATGGCAAGCTTCAGTTTCTCCATTTGATTAGAACTCATCGATCGAATGGCTTGAGGTGCCATCAGTTTAAGCACAATCTTCTTGCCTTTATCTCGTAATTCATATTCGTTACTCCTTCCTCGATGCAAAACATCTCGGTCGAACATCCATGGTCGTCCCAAAAGTACGTGGCATGCGTCCATCGGGAGTACATCACATAGTACGTTGTCACCATACGAACCCATAGTTAATCCGACCCGTACTTGTTTCGAAACTTTCACCTTACTCCCATCATCGAGCCAATGTAACGCGTATGGTTTTGGATGAGTAGTAGTGACGAGTCCGAGCTTTGTCACCATCTCGCTTGAAGCAACATTCGTACAACTTCCTCCATCGATTATCAAACTACACCATTTGTCTTTAATTTGACACTTGGTGTGGAATATTTGATCTCGTTGCTCCATGTCCCTCGAAACCGTCTTGACTTGTAAAGTGCGAAGGACTAGACTCGTGTCATAGTCCGGAGCATTGTAAGCCTCACACTCCTCTTCTTCTTCGGCGTTTACGTCAAACACGTCGCCGAGTCTTTCTTCTTCGTCCTCGGCCAATAATTCTTCCCGGACCTCAAGAGCCTCTCTTAGTGTCACCACCCGTTTGTTCGGGCATGCATTTTGGTAATGGCCGAATCCTTGACACTTGAAACATCGTACCTTTGCCAAACTTGTTTCTTTGGGTACGTAGGGAGTCTTAGGTGCCGTGACAGGGACATGACTTGGTGTGGTGCTTTTAGTACCCGAACTCGAACCGGCACTTGGATTCCCGAATTTGGAAGTAAATTCGGGTCTTGAAAACTTCAATTTATTTTGGGCTTCTATCTTTATGCATAGTCCACATAAAGTATCGAAATCTTCATATGGATATAACTCCACCGTGTTGGCTATGTTTTTATTTAAGCCACGTAAAAAACGGGACATCTTTTGTTCTTCGTTTTCTTCTAGCTCTCCCATCAAGACCAAACTTTCGAACTCTTCAATATATTCACCGACACTTAGTTTGCCTTGCATGAAGTCGGCAATCTTCCGGTATAAGGTTAACCGGTGTGATGTTGGCACATACCTCTTACGAAGTTTTCTTTTTAAAGAATCCCACGAACGGATTTTTGCTTTTTCCTCCCTAGTTCTTCGCGTCTTTACTCCTTCGAACCAAAGAGAAGCACCCTTCCCTAACTTGAGAATTGTATATTTGCAACGTTTCTCGTCGTTAAGGTCTTTGAATTCGAACATGCGTTCAATTTTCCGTTCCCACTCCAAATAAGCTTCGGGATCGGTACCTCCAACGAACTCCGGAAGTTCGTTTACTTTAAACTCATCCGCATGGTGTATTTGACGTGCGTCATCCCCGCGTCTTGCTTGCATACGTGGTTCCGGTAGACCGCTTAGTGCGTCCCGGAGTTTCATCAAGAAATCGGGATCGGAGAAATCCATAACAAGAATCAAGAGATAGTTTTGAACAAGATATCTTCAATAAAATTGCCAAGGAAATAGCCTTGGGCTCCGATGCCACTAATGATACGAATTACGTATGAAAATGGATGTAAACTCGTATGGAATGCAGCAGAAATATAATTGATCCTCACAACACTCGAATATGTGTAACACTCGTAAGATATAACCGAAAGTAGGGCAATTCGGCTTACGTAAACAAGAACAATATGAATGATTTATAAAACTATACCTATAGTTTGATAAGATAATCTTTCCTCAAGACCTATTGAGAATCGATTCGATTAAAACTCGAAAACGCGTCGAATTATAATCAAGGTTTCGATGAAAAGCATTCACCAAGAAAACACAAGTGTATTCTTATTTCTTCAACATACAATATCCATAATGAAAGCATCAACAAGACTACTTATAGCATGGTAGTCTTCTTAGCAACTAAGGAATCAAACAAGATCACATGATCTTGAAATGAAAAACAAAACAACAAGATAAAATACAAGGGAATCAAATCAAAGGGAGGGGGAATCACACAACAAAATGAATATAAGACACCCCACATAACATTCAAGTCTAATCATGACATGTGATGTGAGGAAAAACAACAAAAATAAAAAATTCAGCAATAATGGCATTTCTTTGATGCAGCCGGTTCTGACGTGCCGATCGGCGGCACCGGCCCAGCGCATCTGGCCGGCAGGGACTCGACCGTGTCGCCTGGCACGGTCGGGTTGGTCGGACAGCGGGAATTGTACTATCCGGGAGAGTGTGACTCGGCCGTGTCGCCTGGCACGGTCGGGTTGTGTCGGCACGGACCGTGTCGGACGACACGGTCGGGTTCGGTCGGCAGCGAGATTTCATTATCCAGGACACCTCGGCACGGGCCGTGTCGGATGACACGGCCGGGTTCGGTCGGCAGTGATCGGCCAGTTCCGGCAGGTGGTGGTCGGCAGCGATCGGCCAGTTCCGGCAGGTGGTGAATTTTCCGGCCGGTGGTGATTTTTCCGGCAGTTCGTCCATTTTCCGGCCGATTGTCGACCTTCCGGCATAGCATGACACGGGCCGTGTTATATGACACGGCTGAGACCGAGACTCCACGTCTTATGTCCGTTTTCTCGCCTAAATACGTAGTAGCCCGTGCATGGCGTGTAGTAAGGTCATTTACATCGATCCTTACTTCGTCTTCTTCGTTCATATCAAATGATTCCGTATCACCTGGCACGGTCGGGTTGGTCGGACAGCGGGAATTGTACTATCCGGAAGAGTGTGACTCGGCCGTGTCGCTTGGCACGGTCGGGTTGTGTCGGCACGGGCCGTGTCGGACGACACGGTCGGGTTCGGTCGGCAGCGAGATTTCATTATCCAGGACACCTCGGCACGGGCCGTGTCGGATGACACGGCAGGGTTCGGTCGGCAGTGATCGGCTAGTTCCGGCAGGTGGTGGTCGGCAGCGATCGTCCAGTTCCGGCAGGTGGTGAATTTTCCGGCCGATGGTGATTTTTCCGGCAGTTCGTCCATTTTCCGGCCGATTGTCGACCTTCCGGCATTGCATGACACGGGCCGTGTTATATGACACGGCTGAGACCGAGACTCCACGTCTTATGTCCATTTTCTCGCCTAAATACGTAGTAGCCTGTGCATGGCGTGTAGTAAGGTCATTTATATCGATCCTTACTTCGTCTTCTTTGTTCATATCAAATGATTCCGTATCACCTTGCCAACCTTATACTTTGATGAAAAGTGAAATGATTGTAAGAATTCCACCCACTTTGCATGCCTGGGACTTAACTTGTGTTGCCCGTTAATATACTTTAATGATTCATGGTCCGAATGTATAATGAAATGTTTCGGCCGAAGATAGTAACTCCAATGATCTAGAGCCCTCACAATAGCATAAAACTCCTTATCATACGTACAATAATTGAGACGAGCACCGTTTAACTTTTCAGAAAAATAAGCAATAGGCCGCTTTCCTTGAATGAGAACCGCCCCAATGCCAACTCCGCTAGCATCACATTCTACCTCGAACGATTGCGAAAAATCGGGTAATGCTAAGATTGGTGCTTCGCACAACTTTGCCTTCAAATTTGCGAACGACTCCTGGGCAGTCCGACTCCAATTAAACGTACCTTTCTTCAAACATTCGGTTATTGGGCTTGCAATGGTGCTGAAATCTCGAATGAATCTTCGGTAAAATGAAGCTTGATCATGGAACGATCTAACTTCCACATCAGAGTGGGCCTTTGGACAGGACTCAATTGCTTCGATCTTTGCTTGATCTACCGACACTCCGTCCTTTGAAACAACATAGCCCATAAAGACTATACTCTCGACCAAAAATGAGCACTTCTCCTTTTTTCCATACAGCCTTTGGTCCATAAGGGTTTGGAAGACTTATCTCAAGTGTCCTAAATGTTCTTGCAACGATCGGCTATAAATCAAAATATCGTCTAGATATACAACCACAAATTTCCCCAAGAATGGCTTAGGCACCTCATTCATCAAGCGCATGAAGGTACTCGGTGCATTTGTAAGGCCGGATGGCATAACGATCCATTCATACAGCCCGTGTTTAGTTTTGAAGGCCATTTTCCACTCATCTCCTTCTCGCATCCGGATTTGGTGATAACCACTTCGTAGGTCAACTTTTGAAAAGATCACGGATCCGTGCAATTCATCCAACATGTCATCAAGCCTCGGAATCGGAAATCGATACTTGATGGTTATATTATGCACGGCTCGACTGTCAATACACATTCTCCAAGATCCGTCTTTCTTAGGAACCAGTAATAGCGGAACCGCACAAGGACTTAGGCTTTCTCGCACATACCCGCGGTTCATTAGTTCTTCGATATGGTTTTGTAATTCCTTCGTCTCCTCGGGATTACATCTATAGGCAGCTTTGTTAGGGAGCGACGCACCCGGTATGAGGTCGATCTGGTGTTCAATCCCACGAATAGGTGGCAATCCCGATGGTAATTCTTCGGGAAAAACATCCGCAAGTTCGTGCAATAAGGCATCCATCCTTTCATCGTTCCGCACAACCATGTTACCATCCCGTGTCTCCTTCAGAATCAACAAGTACACACACTCGCCATCATTAATAGCATGTTCCACATCCCGTTCGCTAGCAAACATGGCCAGTTTTGGTTTTTCACTCCGACTAGAACTCATAGAGTGAATAGCTTGAGGTGACATTGGTTTAAGCATAATCTTTTTGCCCTTATCCCGTAACTCGTACTCATTGCTTCTTCCTCGGTGTAAAACGTCCCTATCAAACATCCATGGTCTTCCCAAAAGTACATGGCATACATCCATTGGGAGTACATCACATTATACATTGTCTTCATATGAACCCATGGTTAGTCCAATCCTCACTTGTTTAGTCACCCTTATTTTGCTCCCATCATCGAGCCAATGCAAAGTATATGGTTTCGGGTGAACCGTAGTGGTCAGCCCGAGTTTAGTCACCATCTCGCTGGAAGCTACGTTGGTGCAACTCCCTCCATCAATGATCAAACTACACCATTTATTTCCAATTTGACACTTTGTGTGAAATATTTGGTCCCGCTGTGCCGAATCATTCGAAACATATTTGGCTTGTAGAGTACGCAGCACTAAAGTCGTGTCATAGTTTGGAGCATCGTAAGTCTCACATTCTTCTCCTTCTTCGCCCTCCATGCTGAAATCAAATACATCACCCAGTCTCTCCTTTTCGACCTCGATCAACAACTCGTCTCGGATCGTGACAGCTTCTCTTAGTGTTACCACTCGTTTGTTCGGACAAGCATTTTGATAATGTCCGAACCCTTGACATTTGAAACATCTTACTTTAGCCAAACTTGTATCCTTCGGTACGTAGGGGCCCTTCGGAATCGCAACAGGGACCGGAGTCGGTACAGTTGCTTTAGTAGTTGAACTAGAACCGACACTCGGGTTTCTAAATTTGACTGGAAACTCGGGTTTATACAACTTCATCCTGTTTTGAGCTTCCAACTTCACGCATAGCCCACATAATGTATCGAAGTCCTCGTATGGATATAATTCCACCGAGTTAGCTATGCTTCGGTTCAAGCCACGCAAGAATCTCGACATCTTCTGGTTCTCATTCTCCTTTATTTCTCCCATTAAGGTTAGATTCTCAAACTCCTCAATGTATTCACTGACACTCAACTTTCCTTGCATGAGATCTGCAATCTTTCTGTACAAGGACAACCGATGTGATGTTGGTACATATCTTTTGCGAAGTTTTCTTTTTAACGAATCCCACGAATGGATCTTATCTTTCCCCGCACGGGTTCTTCGTGTTTTCACTCCTTCGTACCAAAGCGAAGCTGATACGGAATCATTTGACATTAACGAAGAAGACGAAGTAAGGATCGACATAAATGACCTTACTACACGCCATGCACGGACTACTACGTATTTAGGCGGGAAAACGGACATAAGACGAGGAGTCTCAGTCTTAGCCGTGTCATATAACACGGCTCGTGTCATGCTATGCCGGAAGGTCGACAATCGGTCGGAAAATAGACGAACTGCCGGAAAAATCACCACCTGCCGGAAAAATCACCACCTTCCGGAACTGGCCGATCGCTGCCGACCACCACCTGCCGGAACTGGCCGATCACTGCCGACCGAATCCGGCCGTGTCATCCTACACGGCCCGTGCCGAGATGTCCTAGAAAGTGAAATCTCGCTGCCGACCGAACCCGACCGTGTCGTCCGACACGGCCCGTGCCGACACAACCCGACCGTGCCAGGCGACACGGTCGAGTCACACTCTTCCGGATAATAAAATTCCCGCTGTCCGACCAACCCGACCGTGCCAGGCGACACGGTCGAGTCCTGCCGAACATGTGCGCCCGCACATGCCGCCGCGGCCGTGCCGATCGGCACGGGCCGTGTCCGACAGGCCAGCAATTGACCATTATTGCTGATTTTTTTTTATTTTTGTTGTTTTTCCTCCCCTCACATGTCATGATTAGACTTGCATGTTATGTGGGGTGGCTAATATTCATTTTGTTGTGTGATTCCCCCTCCCTTTGATTTGATTCCTTTGTATTTTATCTTGTTGTTTTGTTTTTCATTTCAAGATCATGTGATCTTGTTTTATTCCTTAGTTTCTAAGAAGACTACCATGCTATAAGTAGTCTTGTTCATGCTTTCATTATGTATTGTATGTTGAAGAAATAAGAATACACTTGTGTTTTCTTGGTGAATGCTTTTCATCGAAACCTTGGTTATAATTCGATGCGTTTTCGAGTTTTAATCGAATCGATTCTCAATAGGTCTTGAGGAAAGATTATCTTATCAAACTATAGGTCTAGTTTGATAAATCATTCATATTGCTCTTGTTTATGTAAGCCGAATTGCCCTACTTTCGGTTATATCTTACGAGTGTTACACATATTCGAGTGTTGTGAGGATCAATTATATTTCCGCTGCATTCCATATGAGTTTACGTCCACTTTCATACGTAATTCGTATCATTAGTGGCATCGGAGCCCAAGGTTACTTCCTTGGCGAATTTCTCTTGGCGATTTTCTTATCAAAAATATCTTATCATGGATTTTTCCGACGATTTCATGGAGAAACTACGTGAGGCACTACACAGCATGCAAGAACCACGTTTTCAAGCAAGAAGAGGAGGATATGATGCACATTCACCGCGTCATGTGGATGAATTAAAAGTTAATGAACTTCCGGAATTTGTCGGAGGTACTAATCCCGAAGTTTACCTAGAGTGGGAGAGGAAGATTGAACGTATGTTCGACTTCAAGCACCTTAACGATGAGAAACGTTGCAAATATGCAATTCTCAAGTTAGGGAAGGGCGCTTCCTTATGGTTCGAGGGTATGAAAACACAACGAGCTCATGCGGCAAAAGAGAAAATCCGTTCTTGGGACTCTTTGAAGAAAAAACTACGTAAAAGGTATGTCCCGACATCACATCGGTTAACCTTATACCGAAAAATTGCGGAGTTCGTACAAGGGAAACTAAATGTGGAAGAATATATCGAAGAATTTGAAGGCTTGGCCTTAATGGGAGAACTTGAAGAAAATGAAGAACAAAGAATGTCACGTTTCTTACGTGGTCTAAACCGAAACATTGCAAATACGGTGGAATTATACCCATATGGAGATTTTGACACTTTATGCGGGCTATGCATAAAAATTAAAGCTCAAAACAAGTTGAAGTTTACCAAACCCGAATTCCCATATAAATTCGGAAATACAAGTGCCGGCTCAAGTTCGACTACGAAACCTACCGTACCTTTTCAAGTCCCTACCCCGGCCCCGAAGGTTCCCCACGTTTCCAAGGAAACGAGCTTGGCTAAAGTACGATGTTTTAAATGTCAAGGCTTTGGCGGTCCGAGACGAACTTTTGGTCGAGGACGAGAAGGAAGGCCTTGGTGACGTATTTAACATGGAGGCCGAGGAAGAGAATGAGGATTGCGAGACTTATGACGCTCCTGAATATGATACTACTCTAGTGCTTCGAGCACTACATACCAAAATCGTTCCAAGTAATACGGAGCAAAGAGACCAAATCTTTCATTCCAAATGCAAAGTCGGAGAAAAGTGGTTTAGCTTGATAATAGACGGAGGGAGTTGCACGAATGTAGCATCAAACGAGATGGTCACCAAGCTCGGGCTAACTACTACGGCTCACCCGAGACCGTATGCTTTACATTGGCTCGATGATGGAAGCAAAGTGAAGGTGACGAGACAAGTACGGGTCAACTTAACCATGGGATCATATGGAGACGATGTGTTATGTGACGTACTCCCGATGGACGCATGCCACATACTTTTGGGACGACCATGGATGTTCGACCGAGATGTTTTGCATCGAGGAAGGAGTAACGAATATGAATTACGAGATAAAGGCAAAAAGATCGTGCTTAAACCGATGGCACCCCAAGCCATTCGATCAATGAGTTCTAATCAAATGGAGAAACCAAAGCTTACCATGTTTGCTAGCGAGAAAGAGGTGAGACACGCTATTGACGATGGCGAGCGTGTGTATTTATTGATGATTAAAGAAACACGAGATGTTGACGTAGTTGTGCAAGGAAAGAGAGATATCGATACCTTGCTACAAGAATTTGCGGATGTCTTCCCGGAAGACTTACCGTCGGGTTTAGCACCCTTACGTGGGATTGAACACCAAGTCGACCTTGTACCGGGTGCATCACTCCCTAACAAGGCCGCCTATCGATGTAACCCCGAGGAGACAAAGGAGTTGCAAAAACAAATCGAGGAGCTAATGAACCGCGGGTACGTTCGAGAAGGTTTGAGCCCTTGTGCGGTTCCGGTTTTACTTGTTCCAAAGAAGGATGGGTCATGGCGGATGTGTATAGATAGTAGAGCCGTGAACAACATAACCATCAAATATCGGTTCCCAATTCCTAGACTTGATGATATGTTGGACGAGTTGCATGGTTCGGTGATTTTTTCGAAGGTTGATTTGAGAAGCGGCTATCATCAAATTCGCATGCGGGAAGGAGATGAATGGAAAACGGCTTTCAAGACAAAACATGGATTATATGAATGGCTCGTCATGCCCTTTGGCCTTACAAATGCGCCAAGTACTTTCATGCGATTAATGAATGAGGTACTTAAGCCGTTTTTGGGAAAATTTGTCGTCGTATACTTGGACGACATCTTAATTTATAGTCGATCATTGCAAGAGCATACCGGGCACTTGAGGAAAGTCTTCGAGATCCTTAGGGATCAAAAACTTTATGGGAAAAAGGAGAAGTGTTCGTTTCTAGTCGAGAGTGTAGCCTTTCTTGGCTACATCGTTTCTAAAGAAGGAGTGTCGGTTGATCAAACCAAGATCGAGGCGATTAAATCTTGGCCTACGCCCAAAACCATCACGGAAGTCCGATCCTTTCACGGACTTGCTTCATTTTATCGGAGGTTCATACGAGACTTTAGTACCATTTCTAGCCCGATAACGGAATGCTTAAAAAAAGGACCGTTTGTGTGGAACGGGGCTGCCCAAGGGGCGTTTGAAAAATTGAAGGCGAAAATGTGTGAAGCACCTATCTTGGCTTTACCCGACTTTTCACAACCTTTCGAGGTAGAATGTGACGCAAGTGGAGTGGGTATTGGGGCGGTCCTCGTCCAAGGGAGGCGACCAATTGCATACTTTTCGGAGAAATTGGGTGGGGCTCGACTCAACTATTGTACTTATGACAAGGAGTTCTATGCCATTGTGAGAGCTCTTGATCATTGGAGCCATTACCTTCGGCCGAAACATTTCATCCTACATTCGGATCATGAGTCCTTCAAATATATTAACGGCCAACTAAAGTTGAGTCCGAGACATGCTAAATGGGTGGAATTCTTGCAATCATTCCACTTTTTATCGAAGTACAAAGATGGCAAGAGCAACGTTGTGGCGGATGCTTTGTCTAGACGGTATGCCTTGCTCTCTACTCTTGACATTCGGTTGCTTGGGTTCGAAGCATTGAAGGAGTATTATGATGGGGATGTGGATTTTGGTGAGGTTTTCATTCGATGTAAATCTAGTCCGTTTGGAGAGTTTACGTTGCAAGAAGGATTCCTTTTCAAAGGGAATCGCCTATGTTTACCCAAACACCCGATTCGGGAATTATTAGTTCGGGAAGCTCACGGTGGAGGCTTGGCCGGTCATTTTGGTTCGGCCAAAACGTTGGAGGTCCTTAAAGAGCATTTTCATTGGCCGAAGATGCAAGTGAATGTACACGACATAATTAATAAGTGTGTGACATGCCATATTGCTAAAAGTTCATTCAAACCGGGAGCATACATGCCTTTGCCGATTCCGGAAAGACTGTGGGAAGATGTCTCAATGGATTTTATTGTTGCTTTGCCTCGTACTCAACGAGGGATAGATGCTATTATGGTTGTCGTAGACCGATTTTCGAAGATGGCTCACTTTGTGGCCTGCCACAAGACGGACGACGTGAGTAACGTCGCCGATTTGTATTTCCGAGAAATCGTACGATTGCATGGAGTTCCAAAAACGATTGTTTCGGATCGGGACTCAAAATTCCTTAGTTATTTTTGGAACACCTTGTGGAGAAAGGTGGGAACCAAACTACTATTTAGCACATCACATCATCCACAGATGGACGGTCAAACCGAGGTGACCACTCAAACGTTGGGCACATTACTACGTGGTCTTGTGAGCAAGACATAGAAGGATTGGGACTTGAAACTTGCACATGCGGAGTTCGCTTATAATCGTTCTCCTACTCATGCCACGGCACACTCTCCGTTCGAAGTAGTTTACGGACTAAACCCGTACATGCCGTTAGATCTAATTCCATTGCCAAGTGACGAGTTAGTGCACAAGGATGTGGAATCAAAATTGAAATCGATGATGAAATTACACGAGCAAGTACGTAATCGAATCAAGGAAATAAACGAGGCTTACAAAAGAAAGTCGAACAAACAAAGAAGGCCGAGATTGTTCGAAGTTGGTGATTTGGTTTGGTTGCATTTAAGGAAAGAGCGATTTCCAAATAAACGTAAGAACAAATTAATGCCGCGAGCGGAGGGACCGTTTAAAGTAATCGCGAAAGTGAACGACAACGCTTACAAATTAGAACTTCCGGGAGATTATGGGATTCATGCAACCTTTAATGTTGGGGACCTCTCACCTTACATCGATGATGACGGAATTTCGGAATTGAGGACAATTCCTTTTAAAGGAGGAGGAGATGATACGGAATCATTTGACATGAACGAAGAAGACGAAGTAAGGATCGACATAAATGACCTTACTACACGCCATGCACGGACTACTACGTATTTAGGCGGGAAAACGGACATAAGACGAGGAGTCTCGGTCTCAGCCGTGTCATATAACACGGCCCGTGTCATGCTATGCCGGAAGGTCGACAATCGGTCGGAAAATGGACGAACTGCCAGAAAAATCACCACCTGCCGGAAAAATCACCACCTGCCGGAACTGGCCGATCGCTGCCGACCACCACCTGCCGGAATTGGCCGATCACTACCGACCGAACCCGGCCGTGTCATCCGACATGGCCCGTGCCGAGATGTCCTAAATAGTGAAATCTCGCTGCCGACCGAACCCGACCGTGTCGTCCGACACGGCCCGTGCCGACACAACCCGACCGTGTCAGGCGACACGGCCGAGTCACACTCGGCCGGATAGTAAATTCCCGCTGTCCGACCAACCCGACCGTGCCAGGCGACACGGTCGAGTCCTGCCGAACATGTGCGCCCGCACATGCCGCCGCGGCCGTGCCGATCGGCACGGGCCGTGTCCGACAGCCAAGCAAACTCACATTATTGCTGATTTTTTTGTGTTTTTTGTTGTTTTACCTCCCCTCACATGTCATGATTAAACTTGCATGTTATGTGGGGTGGCTTATAATCATTTTGTTGTGTGATTCCCCCTCCCTATCATTTGATTCATTTGTATTTTATTTTGATGTTTTGTTTTTCATTTCAAGATTATGTGATCTTGTTTTATTCCTTAGTTGCTTACAAGACTACATTGCTATAAGTAGTCTTGTTCATGCTTTCCTAAGATACATTGTATGTTGAAGAAATAAGAATACACTTGTGTTTTCTTGGTGAATGCTTTTCATCAAAACCTTGATTATAATTCGACGCATTTTCGAGTTTTAATCGAATTGATTCTCAATAGGTCTTGAGGAAAGATTATCTTATCAAACTATAGGTCTAGTTTGATAAATCATTCATATTGTTCTTGTTTACGTAAGCCGAATTGCCCTACTTTCGGTTATATCTTACGAGTGTTACACATATTCGAGTGTTGTGAGGATCAATTATATTTCCGATGCATTCCATACGAGTTTACATCCATTTTCATACGTAATTCGTATCATAAGTGGTATCGGAGCCCAAGGTTACTTCCTTGGCGAATTTCTCTTGGCGATTTTCTTATCAAAAATATCTTATCATGGATTTTTCCGACGATTTCATGGAGAAACTACGTGAGGCACTACACAGCATGCAAGAAACACGTTTTCAAGCAAGAAGAGGAGGATATGATGCACATTCACCGCGTCATGTGGATGAATTTAAAGTTAATGAACTTCCGGAATTTGTCGGAGGTACTAATCCCGAAGTTTACTTGGAGTGGGAGAGAAAGATTGAACGTATGTTCGACTTCAAGCACCTTTTTTTTTGGGAAAAGTCAATTGCATAAATAAAATAAGAGTGGCCAAGAAAGGCTGGCCAATACCCGACAACCATATAGAATGGTGCACCAAACAACGAACAAAGAGCAAAAGTAGAAAACAAAGCCTACGAACAAATGACTACCAAAGCTACAAAGCCTAGAAAGATACAAACAAAAGAGGAACTACCAAGCTATCCTCCAAATACGACGAAGAGCCACAGTAGATAGAGAACGAGCGGGCCATCTATAAGAGATAATATCACGAACAAGACCAATACCCTGGAAAGTAACCGAGTGAGGATCTCGACGGCTCTGGCCAAACCTCCTCTCGTTCCTCTCCTGCCAAATCAAATAGACCAACGCGGAAGAAGAATACGGTAAGCCACGTTGACCACGTGCTTACCTCTCCACCTCCTAGCAGCCCACAATACCCCCGAGCTCCACACGGAATGGGGCCAACGAAAGCGGACGGCCCTCGTAGCAATAGAAATACACCTCCTAGAATAAGGGCACTGAAAGAATAGGTGGGAGTGCGTCTCAACCGCCATACCACAAAGGACACAAATCCCATCAATATGCTGAAGCCAAGGCTTATCCATAGTCGATAACCGCTCCTGAATAGCCAACCAGAGGATGAAAGAGTGCCTCGGGATCTTTCCCGGACCGTGCAAGAGCGGAGCCCAAGGAACAGGGGGCGAATAACCTCTGAGGAACCGAAGAGCAGAAGAGGATGAAAAATCCCCGAACTAAGCGGTCTCCATAAAACGCGATCCTGACCCCCATAAATATGAGGCAAAGCAGAGGTAATCTGCAAAAGCTCGGGCCTATCCACCACCGGCCACTCCCATGAACCCTCAACAATAACCGAATCAAGCCTAGCACCCACGTCGATGCCGGACCACAGAGGAGCTCTAGGAACAGAATGCCTAATCACACCCATAGAATGCCAGGGGTCCGACCACAAGAAGAAGGATGAGCCATCTCCAATGGAATACTGAAATGCTCCCATAACAAGGGGACGCAGTTTCAGAAGCTGACGCCAATACCAAGCTGAAGCTGGAGAAACACTAAGGTCCCAGAAGGAACACTGCTGCAACCTAAAAGTCCGAACCCAATTAACCCAGACAGAGCGATTAGAGCCCGTGATAAGAGCCCAGATATGACGAGCCATCAGCGCCCGATTCTGGAGCCTCAACGGAATGATGCCACGGCCCCCACAATCCACATCCAAGCAAACCTTAGCCCAGGCCACCTTGGCCAAGCCCGAATCATGAGAACCTCGCCAGAGGAACCGCCTGATACGTTTCTCAATCAAAGAGAGAACGCCCTTAGGCAAAATAAAACTACCAGCCCAATAAATATGTAAAGAAGATAAGACAGAGCGAATAAGCTGGCACCGACTCCGCCATGGAAAGAGCGACTAGCCCACGAACTCAGACGACCATCAATCGAATCAATCAAAGGGGAACACATAGCAATTGTCACTTTGAAGTAATCAAGGGAACTCCCAAATACCTCACAGAAGCCGACCTGTTGAAACCCTAACAATCACTGAACCGGCCCCCGCACCCGAGCACTAGCCGATAAAAGATATTACTCTTACTCGGGTTGGCCGTAGGCCGAAAGGGAAGCAAAGATCTCTATACTTTTCTTAAGAACACCGACAGAGACAACATCGGGATTACGAAAAGGAGGAGGTCATCGGCAAAAGCAAGCATGAAGGTGCGTGTAGCCAAACACTTCCGGTGGAATCGAACCCGAGTCCGAGCGATCTCATGGGCGATAATACCATGGAGGACCTCCATAACAATAACAAATGATACGGAGAGATAGGGTCACCCCGCCTCGGCCCCCTACGGCCCCTAAAGATACCCTCGGATCTCCATTCAAGGAGATCGAATAAGCGGAGTGGTGATACACTCCACGACCCAAGCAATAAACGTCTGGTGAAACCCCATACATTGCGAGCAATCAAAACAAAATCCCATTCAACGGTCGTAAGCTTTCATAAGATCAACCTTAAAGACACACCGACTCGGCATCCCTCTTTGCCCATAACCATGAAGAAGCTCCTGGGCGAGAAGGATATTATCACTAATCCTTCTCCCAGGAATAAAAGCAGTCTGAGCAGGATCAATCAAGGAATCAAGGCTATCACGCATACGATGGACCATAATCTTAGAAATAGCCTTATATAAAAGGTTACAACAAGAAATCGGTCTAAAGTCAGACATGCTCCTCGGCAAAGCAACTTTAGGAATAAGAGATATAAGGGTAGTATTGATCTGCTTGACGAATAGACCCGAGGAGAAAAAATGTTTAATAGCGAAAGTAATCTCACCCCCAACAATCGGCCAGGCTCGTCGATAGAAAGCGGCATTAAACCCATCAGGGCCTGGAGCCGAATTCATATCGAACCCAAAGAAAACAGAACGAACCTCCTCATCAGAAACCGGTCTGATCATATGTAACGCAACATCGGGAGGAAGAGAAGAAGAGACAAAGGGTCTCACCTGATTGATCGATATAGGCTGAACCCGATCCGAAGAACCCAATAACCTCTCATAGAACCCAACTACCTCATCCCGAATGAGAACAGGATCAGACAGCTCAATGCCAGCCTCAGAAACCAGCCTAAAAATCCGCGAACGAGCCCTCCTAGAGGCAACCCTCCGGAAGAAGAAAGCAGAACACTGGTCCCCATCCTTGAGCCACGCTAGCTTGGCCCGTTGCCTGAGCGAGGACTGCTCCTGGGAAACAGCGGAAGAGAGCACCCACCTGCAACACCCTTCTAAGCGTAGCGTAGTCTGACAAAGGAAACTCTCTAAGGATAGACTGGGCTGCAGAAAGGAAAGCTGATGCTGAAGCCACATTAATAGCCAAGTCCCCTTTCCTCTTCCTCATAGCGCGAAAAACATGCTTAAGGGCATCGAGCTTCCGGCAGATCGCATAGAAGGGGGCTCCTACAATAAGATGATGCCAAATACCAAAGACAGCAGGCAGGAAGTCATCAGAATCTGCCAGAAAGTTGTCAAACCTGAACATCTTACCCCTACGACGGGACAAGCTACCAATACCAAGGATAAGCGGGCTATGATCAGAGGTCCGAGGCAAATCGCAAGTATAGGAGTAGTCAGAATGAGAAATAAACCACTGCGGATTACCCAGGACTCTATCTAACCGTTTCCACAAGGATCTAGGAGAAGGGCTCTTATTATGCCACGAGAACCAGGAGCCCAACATCGGAAGCGTCTCTAGATCAGCACGGCGTAACTCCCCGAACTCCAACATAGGAGCTCATCATCATGATGAGCCACCTCTCCACCTAAGATCTCGCTACAATCCAAAACTGACATTAAAGTCGCCCATAATCACCCAAGGCTCGCTAACATGCACGTAAAAATCATCAAGAAGCGCCAAAGAAGTCTCCTCTGGATAGCATCATTAGAACCATAAGCAAAAGTAACTAGGAAGCTGACGAGTCAATAAGCGAAATAATCCGACGGTGAATAAGTGAGGATCAATAGCAATAATATCAACAGAGACCACGCCGGAGTCCCAGCCTAGCCAAATCCCCTTACCCGGCCCGGTTCCATAATCAAAAAAACAAAGCCACGAAGCATTAAACAGATAAGCAATATTCCTCGAGTTAACAAACGATACTTTAGTCTACAGTAAGGCAACACAACAAAGACTAAAAGAAGAAATGACCTCCCGGACCGAGTTCTGATGGTCCGGACGGTTCAGGCCACGGATATTCCACACTGCGAGCGGAATCATCTAACACCCTCGAGAAGGGCTGCATCAGATATAGGGCCCAGAGAAGAAGAACTAGAACAAAGCGACGAGTCGACAAACACAGGAATCTCAACCTCAATATCATCGGTGAGACCAGAAAGAGCCGCAAACCTGTTGTGTGACGGCTCAAACACACCAGCAGAGACCCTCCTAGGCGACACGATAGGAGAGCTGGTAGTAACCAAGGAGAAAGTAGAGACACTACTCAATGGGTTCAAACCAGCCCCACGACCTCCAGAACCCCCAGCTAACACCACATCTGGGCCCCCGGAGCAGACGTCAGGGCCAACCCCAGGCTGAGCGAGCCCCCCAACCGGAACCAGACCCAACGAGGACCCCAGACCATGAGCGCCTGAGGGAGCAGGCTTAGCCACATAAATACGAGCCTGCTTAACCTGCTTCTGAACCGGAGGCTTAGAAGTGCTCGGGCAAACCTGATCACGATGCCCGAAAACTCTACAAACACCACACCGATGAGGTAACCATTCATACTCAACATGGATCCTCCTAACAGCAGGACAATCACCATCAGATGGAATAACCATAAGGAACGAGCGAATCGGGCTAGTATCAGCGTCTAACATGACGCACACTCTAGCATAATCCACTTTCAGACAGTTTCTGGTGAAAACATCAGCAAAAAGTGGCTCCCCTATAGCACTAGCAGTAATACTAAGCCCCTCGTCAGTCCAATACTCGAGGGGGACATCACGAAGTTTCACCCAAACAGGGACATGTTTAGGTTGAACCTTCATAAGGGACATACCAAGCTTCCACCGGGTAAGGAAAATAGACTGGCCCTGAATCAGCCACGGCCCACCCTCTAACGCCTCGGACAAAACTCGCTCACTAGCAAACTTGAAGAAAAAGAATCCCCCCTCAGAGGAGAACACCTCCTTAAGCCCCTTCCACGCGGACATAAAATAATTCTTTACCAAGCTAAGAGGAGGGGCTTTCCCCAAGAAATAACCAACTAATGTGAAAAGCCACTTCTTAGAACCTTCAAGACCAACACTAACATCCGGTTTCACAATAAGCTCGCCATTTTGGATTTCAGGTTGCACATACCGAAGGCCCCTTTTCTTTTTAATATTTCCTAACACAACAGGAGGATTATGCAAGGCCTTCGGAATCGATACCGAATTAGCCAAAGAAACAGGGGTAGCGATAGAGCCAAAGTTCATAGAAACCGTTGCATTACCGTAATCAACATCAATATCATCAATTATACTATGCATTATATTACTTTCCCCAATACAACAAGAATCGCCAAAAGAAGATACAACAGCCTCACAATAATCCAATGGGGACACAATAGAATTACAAGAATTCTTAGCTGTAGAAGGAGACTCCTGCAATATAGGAACAGAAGGACCGAGGGGGCCAAACGACGGGACACCACAATTCACAACAGATACCCCAGGAAAGGTGGCCGACAAGAAGACTGCCATCGCCCAAGGCCACGGGCTCCAATACCAGGAAATGGGCCAGAACCCAGCTCAATAACAGGCCCAGAATCAAACATTGGGTCACGCCTGGGCTTGAGAATTGAGCGAAGAACTCCCTGCGGCGGGGCCGATCCCATTCCGCCACCGGCGACAGGAGGAGCAGCCAGGAACGAATCACCCCAAATTCCATCAAGATTAAGTCATAGCTTTAGTAGAATCGGAAGAACTCAACACCTTCACCCCCAAATCACGAAATCCTTGAACATCAAATCCCTGTGGAGGGTCCCTGGCTGCCATGGAAGCAGTAGAAACCATCAATCCACATGACAAAGACGATGCCATCAAATCGCAGCAACCGGGACGAATAACAACAGAGAAACAAACACCTGGAAAGAGGAGTGAATCTGCAACAGCTAGCGAAAATAAATCGCACTCGGACCAAGACAGGTCGCAATTTAAATCGCCAAAAATGAACCCCAGCAACGAGCGAAGAACATACGCCGCTGCTTAAATGAAAGCACCAGACGAAATATGGTAAAATTCCAGAAATTAATATTGAGAAACAGCTAGTAATCGTCGACTTCAAGCACCTTAACGATGAGAAACGTTGCAAATATGCAATTCTCAAGTTAGGGAAGGGCGCTTCCTTATGGTTCGAGGGTATGAAAACACAACGAGCTCGTGCGGGAAAAGAGAAAATCCGTTCTTGGGATTCTTTGAAGAAAAAACTACGTAAAAGGTATGTCCCGACATCACATCGGTTAACCTTATACCGAAAAATTGCGGAGTTCGTACAAGGGAAACTAAATGTGGAAGAATATATCGAAGAATTTGAAGGCTTGGCCTTAATGGGAGAACTTGAAGAAAATGAAGAACAAAGAATGTCACGTTTCTTACGTGGTCTAAACCAAAACATTGCAAATACGGTGGAATTATACCCATATGGAGATTTTGACACTTTATGCGGACTATGCATAAAGATAGAAGCTCAAAACAAAGTGAAGTTTGCCAAAACCGAATTTACATCAAAGTTCGAGGATCCAAGTACCGGTTCGAGTTCAATTACCACAACGATACCGACTCCTATCTCTACTACGGTTTCTAAAACCCCCGGTGTACCGAAGGAAACAAGCCTAACCAAATTAAGGTGTTTTAAATGCCAAGGATTCGGCCACGATCAAAATACTTGCCCTAACAAACGAGTTGTGACGCTAAGAAAAGCCATCACGATCCGAGACGAGTTGCTAGTCGAGGACGAAGGAGAAAGACTAGGTGATTCCAACGTGGAGGAAGACGAGGGAGAAGAATATGAAACTTACGAGGCTCCAAACTATGATACAACATTGGCTCTTCGTACTTTACAAGTCAAACCCATTTCAAATGATTCGGAACAACGGGATCAAATTTTTCACACCAAGTGCCAAGTCGGGAACAAATGGTGTAGTGTGATCATCTTTGGAGGAAGTTGTACCAACGTAGCGTCAAGGGAGATGGTGACGAAACTCAGACTCATCACTACTACTCACCCAAAACCATACGCATTACATTGGCTCGATGACGGGAGTAAAGTGAAAGTCTCGAAACAAGTACGGGTCGGTTTGACCATGGGTTCGTACGTCGACAACATATTATGCGATGTACTCCCAATGGATGCATGCCATGTACTCTTGGGACGACCATGGTTATTCGATAGAGATGTTTTATATCGAGGAAGAAGTAACGAGTACGAGTTACGGGATAAGGACAAGAGGATCGTGTTGAAACCAATGTCACTTCAATCTATGATCCCTAACCGAGGTGAGAAACCGAATCTAACCATGTTTTCTAGTGAGAGGGAAATTGAACTTGGTACTGAGATTGGCCAGTTAAAAGAAAACGACAGCTTTGGGCCAAATTTTTACAACGACGCAGTTTCTCGTAATGGACTTATTGTCTTGGATGATTACCAAATTGAGGAAAGTAAATTATTTTGTGATGGGCTATTATTGGAGGAGCCCAACAATATTGAAACGGAGAGTTGGTCAGATTATGACGGACCGCCAGCATTTGATGAGGAACCAGTTGATGAAGAGGAATCCGTAATAAATCCTGTTTTTCCCATTCTTGATGGTGAACCCGATGTGGAATTATCAGTGTTTCCAATTCTGGAGGATGAACTCGATGTGAAATTAACCGTGCGTCCCATTTCAGATGTCCGCTCATGTCATGATATCGGTATTACCGGGCAAAGTAATTATTATTATTTTATGAATAATGATAGTTATTTTATTGGTGATTCTCGAGGGCCCCCCACTACCTATCGTCTCAAGATTTTGGGCCATGTACGCACTGCGGACATTTTCGAGATCAAATACGTAGAGGTTTTAATTAATTATCTTGATGACGAAGGAAGTCCGGAATTGAGGATAATTCCTTTTAAAGAAGGAGGAGATGATACGGAATCAATCGTGTCAAATGCAGAAGACAAAGTAAGGATCGACGTAAATGACCTTACAACACGCCATGCACAGATTACTACGTATTTAGGCGGGAAAACGGACATAAGACGTGGAGTCTCGGTCTCAGCCGTGTCATATAACACGGCCCGTGTCATGCTATGCCGGAAGGTCGACAATTGGCTGGAAAATGGACGAACTGCCGGAAAAATCACCACCTGCCGGAAAAATCACCACCTGCCGGAACTGGCCAATCGCTGCCGACCACCACCTGCCGGAACTGGCCGATCGCTGCCGACCGAACCCGACCGTGTCATCCGACACGGCCCGTGCCGAGATGTCCTAAATAGTGAAATCTCGCTGCCGACCGAACCCGACCGTGTCGTACGACACGGCCCGTGCCGACACAACCCGACCGTGTCAGGCGACACGGCCGAGTCACACTCGGCCGGATAGAAAATTCCCGCTGTCCGACCAACCCGACCGTGCCAGGCGACACGGTCGAGTCCTGCCGAACATGTTCGCCCGCACATGCCGCCGCTGCCGTGCCGATCGGCACGGGCCATGTCCGACAGCCAGCAAACTCACATTATTGCTGATTTTTTTTGTGTTTTTTGTTGTTTTGCCTCCCCTCACATGTCATGATTAAACTTGCATGTTATGTGGGGTGGCTTATAATCATTTTGTTGTGTGATTCCCCCTCCCTATCATTTGATTCATTTGTATTTTATTTTGATGTTTTGTTTTTCATTTCAAAATCATGTGATCTTGTTTTATTCCTTATTTGCTTAGAAGACTACATTGCTATAAGTAGTCTTATTCATGCTTTCCTAAGATACATTGTATGTTGAAGAAATAAGAATACACTTGTGTTTTCTTGGTGAATGCTTTTCATCGAAACCTTGATTATAATTCGACGCGTTTTCGAGTTTTAATCGAATCGATTCTCAATAGGTCTTGAGGAAAGATTATCTTATCAAACTATAGGTCTAGTTTGATAAATCATTTATATTGTTCTTGTTTACGTAAGCCGAATTACCCTACTTTCGGTTATATCTTACGAGTGTTACACATATTCGAGTGTTGTGAGGATCAATTATATTTCCGCTGCATTCCATACTCGAACATGCGTTCAATCTTTCTCTCCCACTCCAAGTAGACTTCGGGATCGGTACCTCCGACAAATTAGGAAAGTTTATTTAATTTAAATTCATCTGCATGATGTGGTGAATATGCGTCATATCCTCCTCTTCTAGCTTGAAAACGTGTCTCTTGTAAGTTGTGTAGTGCCTCACGGAGTTTCTCCATGAAATCAACTTCAGAAAAATCCATTATAAGAGAGTCACGAGATAGTTTTAATAAGAAATCGCCAAGAAAATTTCGACAAGGAAATAACCTTGGCTCGGATACCACTAATGACATGAATTACGTATTAAAATGGACGTAAACTCGCATGCAATGCAGCGGAAATATTGTTGATCCTCACAACACTCGAATATGTATAACACTCGTAAGAAATAACCGAAAGTAGAGCAATTCGGCTTACGTAATCAAGAACAATATGAACGTGATTTATCAAACTAGACCTATAGTTTGATAAGGTAATCTTTCCTCAAGACTTATTGAGAATCGATTAGATTAAAACTCGAAAACGCGTCGAATTATAACCAAGGGTTTGATGAACATCATTCAACAAGAAGTAATACAAATGTATTTCGTTTTTTTATTCAAGATGCTTTCAAAAGGCTGAAAATGTGGCCTATAAATAGCCATAACAAGATCAAACAAGATCAAACTAAAATCAAACAAAGATTAAACTATTCTAACAATACTTTGACAAAGAAAAGGAATCAACACCAAGACTTGGACAACTCCTTGGTTCGGCCGTGAGGTATGGGTGTGGAGGGGACAAAATCTTTCACATGTGATACTCTTTGTAAGACTTTGACAAAGGCTTGAAAATGGAAGCAACTACTGGGCATCTTCTTCCTCCCTGTTTCGGCCGAATTGGTGAGGTGTGGAGGGAACCAAATCTTCTATCTTTGATTCCTTTGTGGTGGACTTTGAAAATGAGATGAAATCTTGGAACTAGAGGGGACAAAGATCCTCATGGATCTCCAAAAAAATCAGCCGAAATCCCCCTAAGATGGCCGATTAGTATGCATGAACATGCATACGTATGCATGTTTGATACGTCTAAGTTATCCCGGTTCCGATTATTAAGGTTGTTCCCATTTCTGCATTTGTTTTCTCACCGAAGTATGTAGGTGCATGTGCATGCAATGTTGTATCGCTACTTACGTCAACTCTTACTTCGTTTTCTTCCTTCAAATTCGCATCAAATTCGATAAGGTGATTTCTTCTCAAGACTTATTGAGAATTGATCAGATTAAGATTCGAAAACGCGTCGAATAATAATCATATTTTGGAAAGAAAGTCATCCAACACTTAAACAATACACAGGGTATTTTTGTTTGATGATTCAATGATATCTTCATTACAACTCAACATGACTACTTATAGGTAAGAGTAGTCTGACAAGATTACTTAAACTATTACAAGATAAAGGAAAGGACAATAAAAGGTACTCCACGCCACTTGCAAACAAAAGGAATAAAAGATGGGTTTTGTCTCCAAGGTGGTAGCCATGAAGGCCGAGAATCCTGCCTCTTTTATTATAAAGAAAAGGATGAAATCTTTATTATTTTATCTTCACCACTTGGACCCCCATATGATGCAAGTTTGATACGAATTCTCTCTTGGGAGGTGAATTCACTATCGATACAGTAGGAAGTTGTTTTGACGAGCGAAAGCTATCGGCGAGAAACTGTCAGGAACTGAGAACGCCAGTTCGCTACAGCAATAATACGGACGAGTAGAATGCGTGCGTGATGAAGACGACAGTTTGATACAGCGACAAGACAAGGACTTGGCCGAATGGAAATGACTCGAAACAGGTAACTTCCAAACAGCGGCACACGAAACAGCAAACTTCGGTCGGATGCTAATAGAAACAGGAAACAAGTTCGAACAATCGAACAACACTTGATGCAGAAATTTGATTAAGTACAATACTGTATCAAAAACAAGAAGAATATCGGAACAGGATAGAAACAGTTGTTTTTATCGAATTAGACCTATAATTCGATAAAGAGATTTCTCCTCAAGACCTATTGAGAATCAATCAGATTAATACTCGAAAACACATCGAATAAAAATCAAGTTTTGATGAAAAGAATTCACCAGGGAAAAACACAAAGTGTGTTCTTATTTCTTTTACATTCAAATCTGTCTATCACAACTCCATCGCCACTATTTATAGGTAAAAGTGGCCTGACAAAATAATTTAAACTATTACAAGCTATTCTTAAAATAATGAAAAGATAATAAAAGGTTCCCCATGTCACTTGCAAATAAAAATAAAAGCTGAGTTTTGTCTCCAAGGTGATAGCCGCCTTTTACCAAGTATACTGCCGTGAATCCTGCTGCTTTTGTAGTAAAGAAAATATTGAAAATTCTTTTATTGTTTAGTTACCACTTGGACCTCCTCCCTCCCAAGATGCAAGTTACCTTTTGTTTAAGTTATTCCAATTCCGACTATCAAGGTAACTCCGTGTCTTGTATCTGTTTTCTCGCCCAAGTACGCTAGAGTATGGTCGAGGTTTTTTACGTCAATTCTTACTTCATCTTCTTCGCTTGGAGTAGTTGGTTTCGTATCATTCCCTACTTCTTTAAAAGGAATTGTCCTCAATTCCGCAATTCCATTGTCGTCGAGATAAGGAGATAGATCACCTATGTTGAAAGTAGCATGCACTCCATAATCACCCAGAATTTCTATCTTGTAAGCATTGTCGTTCACCCTTGCAACTATTCTAAATGGTCCCTCAGCTCGTGGCATTAACTTGTTCTTACGCTTACTCGGGAATCGTTCCTTCCTCAAATGTACTCAAACTAAATCTCCAACCTCGAATAATCTCGGCTTTCTTTTCTTGTTCGACTTCCTCTTGTATGTCTCATTTATCTCTTTGATTCGATCCCGCACCTGTTCGTGTAATTTCATCATTGATTTCAGTTTTGACTCCGCATCCTTATGCACCAATTCGTCACTCGGTAGTGGAATTAGATCTAGCGGTATGTAAGGATTCAACCCGTAAACTACTTCAAATGGAGAGTGCGCTGTGGCATGAGTAGGAGAGCGATTATATGCGAACTCCCCAGTTTCAGATCCCAGTCCTTTTGTGTTTTGCTTACCAAGCCTCGCAACAGTGTCCCCAGTGTTCGATTAGTTACTTCAATTTGTCCGTCGGTTTGAGGGTGGTGTGAAGTGCTAAACAAGAGTTTTGTTCCCACCTTCCTCCACAGTGTGTTCCAAAAGTAGCTAAGAAATTTGGAGTCTTGATCGAAAACAATAATCTTCGAAATCCCATGCAAATCCCATGCAATCGTACCACCTCTCGGAAATACAAATCAGCAACATTACTCGCATCATCGGTTTTGTGACAAGCAACAAAATGAGACATCTTTGAAAATCGATCGACAACAACCATAATCGCATCCCTACCTCGTTGGGTTCGAGGTAAAGCAACAATAAAATCCATCGAGACATCTTCCCATGGCCTCTCCGGAATCAGTAAAGGTGTGTAGATTCCTGGTTTGAACGAACTCTTCGCAACATGGCATGTCAAACATTTACTAATTATATTATTAACATCTCCCTGCATCCTTGGCCAATAAAAATGTTCCTTAAGCACATCTAATGTCTTGGCCGAACCAAAGTGGCCACCCAAACCTCCCCCGTGAGCCTCTCGAACCAGCAGTTCTCGAATCGTGTGCCTGGGTAGACAAAGACGATTTCCCTTAAAAAGAAAGCCTTCCTGTATCGAAAATTCTCCCATCGGTCTAGATTTGCAAAGGGCGAAGGTTTCTCCAAAATCCGCATCACTGTCAGAATATTCTTTCACTGTATCGAATCCAAGCAATCGAACATCAAGGGTAGAGAGTAAGGCATACTGCCTGGACAGCGCATCAGCCACCACATTGCTCTTACCGTCCTTATACTTCGATGAAAAGTGAAATGATTGCAAGAATTCCACCCACTTCGCATGTCTGGGACTCAACTTCTGTTGCCCATTAATATACTTTAAAGATTCATGGTCCGAATGCAGAATAAAATGTTTCGGCCGAAGGTAATGGCTCCAATGATCAAGAGCTCTCACTATGGCATAGAACTCCTTGTCGTAAGTACAATAGTTGCGTCGAGCCCCACCCAACTTCTCCGAAAAGTACGCAATAGGCCGCCTGCCTTGAATGAGGACCGCCCCAATACCAACTCCACTAGCATCACATTCCACCTCGAACGGTTTTGCAAAATCGGGTAATGCCAAGATAGGTGCTTCACATAACCTTGCCTTCAACTTTTCAAACGCCTCTTGGGCAGCCCTGCTCCACACAGACAAACCCTTCTTCAAACACTCAGTTATCGGACTCGGTAGGTGCTGAAATCTTGAATAAACCTCCGATAAAAAGAGGCAAGACCGTGGAACGATCTAACTTCAGTCACGGTTTTAGGAGTAGGCCACGACTTAATAGCTTCATTTTTCCCCTGATCAACCGACACTCCATCCTTCGAAACAATATAGCCAAGAAAAGTTATGCTCTCGACGAGAAACGCACACTTTTCTTTCTTTCCATACAGCCTTTGAGACCTAAGAGTCTCGAATACTTGCTGTAGATGTCCTAGATGCTCTTCCACCGACCGACTATAAACCAAAATATCATCTAAATAAACAACCACAAATCTGCCCAAAAATGTCTTAAGTACTTCGTTCATCAAACGCATGAAAGTACTCGGAGCATTCGTAAGTCCAAATGGCATGACGGTCCACTCATACAGCCCATGCTTAGTTTTGAAAGCCGTCTTCCATTCATCTCCCTCCCGCATACGAATCTGGTGATAGCCACTTCGCAAATCAATTTTAGAAAAGACCACCGATCCATGTAGCTCGTCCAACATATCATCAAGCCTTGGTATCGGGAATCGATACTTGATCGTTATGTTATTTACGGTCCGGCTATCGATACACATCCGGCAAGAACCATCCTTCTTAGGAACAAGTAGGACCGGAACCGCACATGGACTTAAACTTTCTCGAACATACCCGTGGCTCATTAGTTCTTCAATGTGCTTCTGAAGTTCCTTCGTTTCCTCGGGATTACACCTATAGGCAGCTTTATTCGGAAGAGGTGCACCTGGTATAAGGTCGATTTGATGCTCAATTCCACGAATTGGCGGCAAACCCGACGGCAATTCTTCAGGGAAGACGTCTGCGAACTCATGTAATAAGTCGGCCACTGTATCCTCGTTTTTCGCTGCCACGAAATCATCTCGAGTCTCCTTTATCACCAGCATGTAAACATGCTCAGCACTCTCCATAGCGTGTTAACTTCCCTTTCGCTAGCGAACATGGTGAGGTTCGGTTTTTTCCCTCGTTTGGCACTCATGGAACGGATAGCTTGAGGAGACATCGGTTTCAACACGATCTTCTTTCCTTTGTCTCGCAACTCGTATTCGTTGCTCCTACCCCGATGCAAACCCTACAAAATAACCAAGGATGTCCCAAAAGTACGTGACAAGCATCCATCGGAATCACATCACATAATATCTCATCACGATAAGAACCCATTGTCAATCCGACCCGAACCTACTTCGAAACCCTCACCTTACTTCCGTCATCAAGCCATTGTAAAGCATATGGCTTGGGGTGGGCGGTGGTGGTTAGTCCAAGCTTCGTCAGCATTTCACTCGAAGCTACGTTGGTGCAACTCCCTCCATCGATAATTAAACTACACCACTTATCTCCAACTTGACACTTCGTATGGAATATTTGGTCCCGTTGTTCTGACTCGCTTGGGACCGACTTGGCTTGTAAAGTGCGAAGAACTAAGGCTGTATCGTAATTCGGAGCATCGTAAGCCTCACATTCTTCTCCTTCTTCGTCATTCATGTTGAAATCAAATACATCCCACAATCTTTCTTTTTCGTCTTCGACCAACAATTCGTCTCGGATCGTGACAGCTTCTCTTAGTGTCACAACTCATTTGTTCGGACAAGCATTTTGATAATGCCCAAACCCTTGACATTTGAAACATCTTACTTTAGCCAGACTCGTCTCCTTCGGTACGTATGGTGCCTTAGGAACCGCAACAGGGACCGGAGTCGGTACAGTTGCCTTAGTAGTTGAACTAGACCCGACGCCTGGGTTTCCAAATTCGACTGGAAACTCGGTTTTATACAACTTCATCCTGTTCTAAGCTTCTAACTTCACACATAGCCCACATAATGTATCAAAGTCCTCGTATGGATACAGTTCCACCGAATTAGCTATGCTTCGGTTCAAGCCACGCAAGAATCGCGACATCTTCTCCTCCTTATTCTCCTCTATTTCTCCCATTAAGGTAAGATTCTCAAACTCCTTAATGTATTCACTGACATTCAACTTTCCTTGCATGAGATCTGCAATCTTTCTATACAAGGACAACCAGTGTGATGTTGGTACATATCTTTTACGAAGTTTTCTTTTTAATGAATCCCACGAACGGATCTTTTCTTTCCCCGCACGAGCTCTTCGTGTTTTAATTCCTTCGTACCAAAGTGAAGCTCCTTTCCCCAACTTGAGAATTGCATACTTACACCTTTTCTCATCGTCAAGGTCTTTAAACTCAAACATACGATCAATTTTACGTTCCCATTCTAGGTAAACTTCAGGATCTGTTTCGCCAACGAACTCCGGAAGCTCGTTCACCTTGAACTCTTCGACATGGCGTGAGGGTCGTTCATAGTCACCACGCCTAGGTTGCCAATGCTGGTGATACGAAGCCGAATACTCCAAGCGAAGAAGATGAAGTAAGAATTGACGTAAAACACCTCGATCGCACTACAACCTACTTAGGCGAGAAAACAGAAACGAGGCACGGAGTTACCTTGATAGTCGGAATTGGAGTAACTTAAACAAAAGACAAGCAGCACCTTGGGGAGGGGAAAAGGATCAAGTGGCAACTAAACAAATAAAAGAATGTTCAGCTTTCTCTTACAAAAGCAGCAGGATTCTTGGCAAAAAGGGCGGCTGTCAACAAACAACTTGGAGGCAAAGACTCAGCTTTTACTTTTGTCCACAAGTGACATGAGGAACCTTTTTATTATCTTTCATTATTTTAAGGAACAACTTGTAATAGTTTAAGTTATTTTGTCAGGCCACTTTTGCCTATAAATAGTGGCAGTAGAGTTGTAATGGAGGAGATTATTGAATGTTGAAGAATTAAGAACACTTTGTGTTTTTCTCTGGTGAATGCTTTTCATCAAAACTTGGTTTTTATTCGACGCGTTTCGAATACTAATCTGATTGATTCTCAATAGGTCTTGAGGAGAAATCACTTTATCAAATTATAGGTCTAATTTGATAAAACATCTGTTTATACCTTGTTTCGATATTCTGTTTATTTTTCGATACAGTTTTATACTTGTTCAATATTTCGTACAAAGTGTTGTTCGATCCTTCGAACTTATTTCCTGTTTTAACTTTGTTTCCGTCCAAAACGTGCTGTTTCGAGTGTCGCTGTTTGGAGGTGGATCGCTTGAGTCATTTTCCCGTTGGCCAAATTCCTATCCTGTTGCTGTATCGAATTACCGTCTTCATCAATTATCAGTATTGTTGCTGTAGCGAGCGGTTGTCACCAGTTCCCGACAGTTTCTTGCCGATATCTTCCGCTCGTCAAAAAGTCTTCCGCTGTATCGATAGCGAATTCGCATAACCAGCGAGAATTCGTATCATAAGTGGTATCGGAGACCAAGTTCTTGATCTTTGGAATTATTGATACGAATTACGTATGTAAGTGTACGTAAAACGTATAAAATAAAACGGAAGATTATCACGGTCTTATGATACGAATTCTTTCTCGGTACAGCAGAAGACTCTTTCACGTACGGTAGCGAGCGATTACTCGGCACCGAAATGAAGCAAGCCGCTCGGCCCGATTCGAGCAAAGACAACTCGTCGATATAGCACTTCCGAGCAGCAAGACTCGCTCGTCTGACAATTTCGAACAGCAGGACTCGCTCGTCTGACAAAGAACTCGTCGTCTGACAAAATAAAAGGTGGTGGCCGAAATTTATACGGTTTTCGGCCGGGATGTAGGATAGTGTATGGGTTTGAATGTGTTTTACCGAATTAGACCTATAACTCGATAAAAATAATCTCTCCTCAAGACCTATTGAGAATCGATCAAGTTATAATTCGAGACGCGTCGAAATAATAACTAAAGTTTTGTTGAACTCGTTCAACGTATATTTCAAAGAAATACAAGGTTTATTAATATTCAAGATTTCTTACAAATACAACAAGTACTACTATATATAGTAGTTTCCAACCGTAAGTAAATACAACAAAACGAAAAAGGAAACTTCCTAGTAATCTTCAAGTCGGCGAATCATCAAAGAGGGATGAGGATGTTGTGAAGATGTGATATCAAGTCCTTTGGAATTACTATGTGATTATGACATGAGGGGACAATGACATGAAGAAGACATTTGATGAAAGTCTTCATCAAATCTCAAGCTTGGACCGATTTGTAGTGAGGTGGGGAAGGAAAAAATATCTTCATTATCTTGTCAAAGATATGAAGTCAAGTGAGGTCCCTTTCAAGCATGATATGGCCGATTTTTCATGCTTTCGGACCGATTCCGTCGTCGAATTTTACGTTACTCCGATTCCGATTAACAACGTAACTCCAATCTGCGTGTTCTTTTCTCCCAAGTATAATGATGCATGACCATGCGAATTTGTATCGTCGTGGATGTCGATTTTTATTGGAGCTTCTTCGACTGGAATATTAGATATCGTATCATTCCCTCCTTCTTTGAAAGGAATTGACCTCAATTCCGTAATGCCATCGTCGTCAAGGTAAGGCGAGAGATCACCTACGTTGAAAGTCGCGTGTACTCCGTATTCGCCCGGAAGTTTGACTTTGTAGGCGTTGTCGTTCACTTTTCCCACAATTTTGTACGGACCTTCGGCTCTCGGCATTAATTTGTTCTTTCGTTTGCTTGGGAATCTTTCTTTTCTCAAATGTATCCAAACTAAGTCGCCAACATCAAATAATCTCGCCTTTTTATTTTTGTTCGACTTCCGTTTGTAAATTTCATTCACTTCTTTAATCCGTTCCCGTATCTTTTCATCTAACTTCATCATTGATTTGAGTTTTGATTCGGCGTCTTTGTGAACCAATTCGTCGCTCGGCAAGGGAATCAAATCCAATGGCATGTGCGGATTTATTCCGTATACTACTTCAAAAGGTGAATGGGCCGTGGCGAAGCCGGGTGATAGGTTGTATGCAAATTCCGCATGTGCAAGTTTAACGTCCCAATCTTTTTGTGTTTTATTCACCAATCCTCGTAATAATGCTCCCAAGGTTCGATTAGTCACCTCGGTCTGTCCATCGGTTTGTGGGTGATGTGAAGTACTGAATAGGAGTTTAGTACCCACTTTTCTCCATAGAGTATTCGAAGTAACTCAGAAATATAGAATCTCGATCCGACACGATAGTTTTTGGAACTCCGTGTAAACGAACTACTTCCCGGAAGTACAAGTCCGCCACATTGCTTGCATCATCAGTTTTGTGGCATGCTATAAAGTGAGCCATTTTCGAAAAACGGTCGACGACCACCATGATCGAGTCTTTGCCTCGTTGAGTACGAGGTAAAGCCACAATAAAATCCATTGAGACATCCTCCCATGGTCGTAACGGTATTGGCAACGGCATGTACGTACTTGACTTGAACGAACTTTTCATCATGTGACAAGTGACGCATTTACTCACGATTGTGTTTACGTCACCATACATCTTTGGCCAAAAGAAATGTTCTTTTAGTACCTCTACAGTCTTGGCCGAGCCGAAATGACCGGCTAGTCCTCCTCCGTGCGCCTCCCGAACTAGCAATTCCCGAATTGTATGCCTCGGCACACATAATCTATTTCCCTTGAAAAGAAAGCCATACTGTAAAACAAATTCCTCGTACGGGGCTGTTCTACAACGGTTAAAAATTTCCCTGAAGTCCAAATCGTCACTGTAATGATCTTTCAAAGTCTCGAACCCCAACAAACGAACATCTAGAATCGACAGTAAGGCATACCGTCTGGATAGTGCATCCGCCACTATATTACTCTTCCCGTCTTTATACTTGGATGAAAAGTGAAAAGATTGTAAAAATTCCACCCATTTTGCATGCCTCGGGCTTAGCTTGCTTTGTCCGTTGATGTATTTCAACGACTCGTGATCCGAATGCAACACGAAATATTTCGAACGTAAATAGTGACTCCAATGATCGAGTGCTCTCACGATAGCATAGAACTCCTTGTCGTAAGTACAATAATTCACTCGGGCGCCACTTAATTTCTCCGAAAAATAGGCGATGGGACGGCCTCTTTGAATAAGTACTGCCCCGATTCCAACTCCGCTAGCGTCGCATTCCACCTCAAACGGTTGTGAAAAATCGGGTAACGTCAAAATCGGCGCTTCACATAACTTTCCTTTTAATTTTTCAAAAGCCTTTTGGGCCGCCTCGTTCCATGCAAAGGTTCCTTTTTTTAGACACTCCGTGATTGGGTGGAGATGGTGCTAAAGTCCCGTATGAATCGTCGGTAAAAAGAAGCGAGGCCATGAAATGATCGTACCTCCGTGATTGTCTTTGGGGTCGGCCACGACTTGATTGCCGCGATCTTCTCTTGGTCGACCGAAACTCCTTCTTTCGAAACAACATAGCCGAGAAAGACAAGACTCTCGACTAGGAAAGTACACTTCTCCCGCTTTCCATAAAGTTTCTGTTCCCTTAGTGTTTCAAATACGTGCCGCAAATGTTCGAGATGCTCCTCTAAGGATCGACTGTAGATCAAAATGTCGTCTAAGTATACGACAACGAACTTTCCCAAGAAAGGTTTGAGAACCTCGTTCATCAACCTCATAAAAGTGCTCGGGGCATTAGTGAGGCCGAATGGCATCACAACCCATTCGCAAAGTCCATTCTTTGTTTTAAATGCCGTTTTCCATTCGTCTCCCTCTCGCATGCGGATTTGATGGTATCCGCTCCGCAAATCAACTTTTGAAAATATAACCGAGCCATGTAACTCGTCTAACATGTCGTCTAGCCTCGGGATGGGGAACCGATACTTGACGGTGATGTTATTCACGGCTCTACTGTCAATACACATTCGCCATGATCCGTCTTTTTTTGGTACAAGTAGAACTGGAACCGCACACGGACTTAAACTTTCTCGGAAATATCCGTGATTCATGAGTTCATCAATTTGACGTTGTAGTTCTTTGGTTTCTTCGGGATTACAACAATACGCCGCTTTGTTCGGTAATGGAGCTCCTGGTACAAGATCAATTTGGTGTTCAATTCCGCGGATAGGTGGTAATCTTACAAGCAAGTCTTCGGGAAATACATCCGAGAACTCGTGTAATAGTGCATCTATCTCTTCTTCGTGGTGTGATTTGGTGGCAAGATTTCGGACTTCTTTGATCATCATCAAATAAACACGTTCGCCATCGTCAATGGCGTGTTCGACTTCTTTCTCGTTTGCAAACATAGTAAGTTTCGGTCCTTCGACTTTTTTCGAACTCATCGTCCGGATAGTTTGAGGTGACATAGGTTTAAGAATAATTTTTTTACCTTTGTCACGTAACTCATACTCGTTACTCCTCCCTCGATGTAGTACGTCCCGATCAAACAACCAAGGTCTTCCCAATAATACGTGACATGCGTCCATCGGTAGTACATCGCATGTAATATCATCACCATACGAACCCATGGTGAGTCCGACCTTCACTTGTCTTGATACTTTCACCTTGTTTCCATCATCAAGCCAATGGAGTGCATACGGCTTTGGATGGGCCGTGGTGATACGAATTCTCACTGGTTATGCGAATTCGCTATCGATACAGCGGAAGGCTTCTTTGACGAGCGGAAGTCAAGCAAGAAATCTGGGAATCGGTGACAACCGCCGCTACAAAGAATAATACGATAATTGATGAAGACGGTAATTCGATACAGCAACAGGATAGGAATTTGGCCAACTAGAAAATGACTCGAAAACAGCACGTTTCGTTCGGAAACGGATTTAGACAGGAAACACGTTCGGAGGATCGAACAACACTTTATACGAAATGTTGAACAAGTATAAAACTGTATCGAAAAATAAACAGAATATCGAAACCAGATATAAACAGATGTTTTATCAAATTAGACCTATAATTTGATAAAGTGATTTCTCCTCAAGACCTATTGAGAATCAATCAGATTAGTATTCGAAACGCGTCGAATAAAAACCAAGTTTTGATGAAAAGCATTCACCAGGGAAAAACACCAAGTGTTCTTAATTCTTCAACAACCAATAATCCTCTCCCATTACAACTCTACTGCCACTATTTATAGGCAAAAGTGGCCTGACAAAATAAACTAAACTAATACAAGCTGTTCTTAAAATACTGAAAAGATAATAAAAGGTTCCCCATGGCGCTTGCAAACAAAAGTAAAGATCGGGCTTTGTCTCCAAGTTGAAAGTTGTGTAGCCCTTTTGCCAAGAATCCTGCTTGCTTTTGTAAGAGAAAGTGAACATTCTTTTATTGTTTAATTGCCACTTGAATTTCCTCCTCCCCAAGATGCAAGTTGTCTTTAAGTTACCCCAATTCCGATTATCAATGTAACTCCGTGCCTCGTTTGTTCTCTCGCCCAAGTACGTTGGAGTATGGTCGAGGTGTTTTATGTCAATTCTTACTTCGTCTTCTTCACTTGGAGTAGTCGGTTTCATATCATTCCCTCCTTCTTTAAAAGGAATTGTCCTCAATTCCGCAATCCCATTGTCGTCAAGGTAAGGGGATAGATCACCTACGTTGAAAGTAGCATGTACTCCGTAATCACCCTAAGTTCTAACTTGTAAGCATTGTCATTCACCTTCGCAATTATTTTAAATGGTCCCTCAGCTCGTGGCATTAACTTGTTCTTACGCTTACTCGGGAATCGTTCCTTCCTCAAATGTAACCAAACTAAATCTCCAACCTCGAATAGTCTCGGCCTTCTTTGCTTATTCGACTTCCTTTTGTATGCCTCGTTTATTTCCTTGATTCGATCCCGCACTTTGTTCGTAATTTCATCATCGATTTCAGCTTCGACTCCGCATCCTTATGCACTAATTCGTCACTTGGTAGTGGAATTAGATCTAGTGGTATGTAAGGATTCAGTCCGTAAACTACTTCAAATGGAGAGTGTGCCGTGGCATGAGTAGGAGATCGATTATAAGCAAACTCCGCATGTGCGATTTCGAGATCCCGATCCTTTTGTGTTTTGTTCACCAAGCCTCGCAACAGCGTCCCCAGTGTTCGATTCGTTACTTCAGTTTGTCCGTCGGTTTGAGGATGATGTGAAGTACTAAACAAAAGCTTAGTTCCCACCTTCCTCCATAATGTGTTCCAAAAGTAGCTTAGAAACTTTGAGTCTCGGTCCGAAACAATAGTTTTCGGAACTCCATGTAATCGCACTACCTCTCGGAAATACAGGTCAGCAACATTACTCGCATAATCGGTTTTGTGACAAGGAACAAAATGAGCCATCTTTGAAAAACGATCAACGACCACCATAATCGCGTCCTTACCTCGTTGGGTTCGAGGCAAAGCCACAATGAAATCCATTGAGACATCTTCCCACGGCCTCTCCGGAATCGGTAAAGGTGTGTAGACTCCTGATTTGAACGAACTTTTCGCAATATGGCACGTCACACATTTACTGATTATATTATTAACATCCCCCTGCATCCTCGGCCAGTAAAAATGTTCCTTCAGCACTTCTAATGTCTTGGCCGAGCCGAAGTGGCCAGCCAAACCTCCCCCATGAGCCTCTCGAATCAGCAATTCGCGAATCGTGTGCCTGGGTAGACAAAGACGATTTCCCTTAAAAAGAAAGCCTTCCTGTATCGAAAATTCTCCCACCGGGCCAGGTTTGCACAGGGCGAAGGTCTCGCCAAAATCCGCATCACCTTCGTAATACTCCCTTTACTGTATCGAATCCAAGCAAACGAACATCAAGAGTGGCTAGTAAGGCATAACGCCTAGACAATGCATCTGCCACAATATTGCTCTTGCCATCCTTATACTTTGATGAGAAGTGAAATGATTGTAAGAATTCCACCCACTTCGCATGCAGGACTTAACTTGTGTTGCCCGTTAATGTACTTCAAAGATTCATGGTCCGAGTGTATGATAAAATGCCTTGGCGAAGATAGTGACTCCAATGATCTAGAGCCCTCACAATAGCATAAAACTCCTTGTCGTACGTCTGATAATTGAGACGAGCACCGTTTAACTTCTACGAAAAATAAGCAATAGGTCTCTTCCACGAATGAGAACCGCTCCAATGCCAACTCCGCTAGCATCACACTCTACCTCAAACGGTTGCGAAAAATCAGGTAATGCTAAGATTGGTGCCTCGCACAACTTTGCCTTCAAATTTGTAAATGACTCCTGAGCAGCCCTGCTCCAATTAAACGTGCCCTTCTTCAAACATTCGGTTATTGGGCTTGCAATGGTACTGAAGTCTCGAATGAATCTTCGGTAAAATGAAGCCAATCCGTGGAACGATCTAACCTCCGTTACTGTAGTGGGAACCGGCCAGGACTTAATTGCTTCGATCTTCGCTTGATCGACCGACACTCCATTCTTTGAAACAACATAGCCAAGAAAGACTATACTTTCGACCAAAAATGAGCACTTCTCCTTTTTTCCATACATCTTCTGGTCTCTAAGGGTTTCGAAGACTTGCCTCAAGTGTTCGAAATGTTCTTGCAGCGATCGGCTGTAGATCAAAATATCATCTAAGTATACCACCACAAATTTCCCTAAAAATGGCTTAAGTACCTCATTCATCAAGCGCATGAAAGTACTCGGTGCATTTGTAAGACCGAACGGCATAACAGTCCATTCATACAGTCCGTGTTTAGTTTTGAAGGCTGTCTTCCACTCATCTCCTTCCCGCATTCGAATCTGGTGATAACCACTTCGTAGATCAACTTTTGAAAAGATCACTGATCCGTGTAATTCGTCCAACATGTCATCAAGCCTCGGAATCGGAAATCGATACTTGATGGTTATATTGTTCACATTTCATCATCAATACACATCCTCCAAGATCCGTCTTTCTTTGGAACCAGTAATACCGGAACCGCACAAGGACTTAGGCTTTCTCGAACGTATCCACGATCCATCAGTTCTTCGATTTGGTTTTGTAATTCCTTTGTCTCCTCGGGATTACATCTATAGGCAGCTTTGTTAGGCAACGACACACCCGGTATGAGGTCGATCTGATGTTCAATCCCGCGAATTGGTGGTAAACCCGACGGTAACTCTTCGGGAAAAACATCTGCAAATTCGCGTAATAAGGCATCCATCCTTTCGTTCCGCACAACTATGCCACCATCCCGTGTCTCCTTCAGAACCAACAAGTACACACACTTGCCATCATTAATAGCATGTTCCACCTCCCGTTAGCTAACAAACATGGCCAGTTTTGGCTTTTCACTCCTACTAGAACTCATAGAGTGAATAGCTTGAGGTGACATTGGTTTAAGCACAATTTTCTTGCCTTTATCCCGTAACTCGTACTCATTGCTTCTTCCTCGATGTAAAACGTCCCTATCAAACATCCATGGTCTTCCCAACAGTACATGGCATGCATCCATCGGGAGTACATCACATAATACGTTGTCTTCATATGAACCCATGGCTAGTCCAATCCTCACTTGTTTAGTTACCCTTATTTTGCTCCCATCATCGAGCCAATGCAAAGTGTAAGGTTTCGGGTGAGCCGTAGTGGTCAGCCCGAGTTTAGTCACCATCTCGCTGGAAGCGACGTTGGTGCAACTCCCCCCATCAACGATCAAACTACACCATTTCTTTCCAATTTGACACTTTGTGTGAAATATTTGATTTCGCTGTTCCGAATCATTCGATACAGCTTTGGCCTGTAGCGTTCGCAGAACTAAAGCCGTGTCATAGCTTGGAGCATCGTAAGTCTCACATTCTTCTCCTTCTTCGTCCTTAATGTCGAGATCAAATACGTCACCCAGTCTTTCTTCCTCAATTAACAACTCGTCTCGGATCGTGACAGCTTCCCTTAGTGTCACCACTCGCTTGTTCGGACAAGCATTTTGATAATGCCCGAATCCTTGACATTTGAAACATCTCACTTTAGCCAAACTCGTCTCCTTCAGTACGTAGGGTACAGTCGCCTTAGCAGGAATCGCAACAGGAACTGGAGTCGGTACAGTTGCCTTAACAACTGAACTAGATCCGACGCTTGGGTTTCCAAACTTGACTGGAAACTCGGGTTTATACATCTTCATCCTGTTCTGAGATTCTAATTTCACACATAACCCACATAATGTATCGAAGTCCTCGTGTGGATACAGTTCCACCGAGTTAGCTATGCTTCGGTTCAAGCCACGCAAGAATCGCGACATCTTCTATTCCTCATTCTCCTCTATCTCTCCCATTAAGGTTAGATTCTCAAACTCCTCAATGTACTCACTGACATTTAACTTTCCTTGCATGAGATCTGCAATCTTTCTGTATAAGGATAACCGGTGTGATGTTGGTACATATCTTTTACGAAGTTTTCTTTTTAATGAATCCCACGAACGGATCTTTTCCTTCCCCGCACGAGCTCTTCGTGTTTTAATTCCTTCGTACCAAAGTGAAGCTCCTTTCCCTAACTTAAGAATTGCATACTTACACCTTTTCTCATCGTCAAGGTCTTTAAATTCGAACATACGATCAATTTTTCGTTCCCATTCCAGGTAAACTTCAGGGTCTGTCCCTCCAACGAACTCTGGAAGCTCGTTCACCTTAAACTCTTCGAAATGGCGTGAGGGTCGTTCATAGTCACCACGCCTAGGTTGCCAACGCTGGTCGCGTTGTTCTGGTACGTCACGCAATGCGTCACGAAGTTTTGCCAAGAAATCAGCGTCGTTGAGATCCATAATGCCAAAGATCAAGAAGTTGGGCTCCGATGCCACTTATGATATGAATTCTCACTGGTTATGCGAATTCGCTATCGATACAGCGGAAGGCTTCTTTGACGAGCAGAAGCTGTCAGCAAGAAACTGTCGGGAACTGGTGACAACCGCTCGCTACAGCAACAATACTGATAATTGATGAAGACGGTAATTCGATACAGCAACAGGATAGGAATTTGGCCAACTAGAAAATGACTCGAAAACAGCACGTTTCGTTCGGAAACGGATTTAGACAGGAAACACGTTCGGAGGATCGAACAACACTTTATACGAAATGTTGAACAAGTATAAAACTGTATCGAAAAATAAACAGAATATCGAAACCAGATATAAACAGATGTTTTATCAAATTAGACCTATAATTTGATAAAGTGATTTCTCCTCAAGACCTATTGAGAATCAATCAGATTAGTATTCGAAACGCGTCGAATAAAAACCAAGTTTTGATGAAAAGCATTCACCAGGGAAAAACACCAAGTGTTCTTAATTCTTCAACAACCAATAATCCTCTCCCATTACAACTCTACTGCCACTATTTATAGGCAAAAGTGGCCTGACAAAATAAACTAAACTAATACAAGCTGTTCTTAAAATACTGAAAAGATAATAAAAGGTTCCCCATGGCGCTTGCAAACAAAAGTAAAAGCTGGGCTTTGTCTCCAAGTTGAAAGTTGACAGCCGCCCTTTTTGCCAAGAATCCTGCTGCTTTTGTAAGAGAAAGCTGAACATTCTTTTATTGTTTAATTGCCACTTGAATTTCCTCCCCTCCCCAAGATGCAAGTTGTCTTTAAGTTACCCCAATTCCGATTATCAATGTAACTCCAGGCCTCGTTTCAGTTCTCTCGCCCAAGTACGTTGGAGTATGGTCGAGGTGTTTTATGTCAATTCTTACTTCGTCTTCTTCACTTGGAGTAGTCGGTTTCGTATCACGTGGTGATCAATCCGAGCTTTACGACCATCTCGCTCGATGCCACGTTTGTACAACTTCCACCGTCAATGATTAAGCTACACCATTTCTCTCTGACACGACACTTCGTGTGAAAGATTTGATCTCGTTGTTCTACGTCATTCGGGGCTGCCTTCGTTTGTAACATGCGAAGGACGAGGTTCGTGTCATAGTTCGGGGCATCATATGCCTCGCATTCTTCTTCTTCTTCTTCGCCGGTTTCCAAGTTAAAGACGTCTCCAATTCTTTCTTCTTCGGCTAGTAATTCTTCTCGGACGGCTATGGCTTCTCGTAGCGTCACAATTCTCCGATTTGGACAAGCACTTTGATAGTGTCCAAATCCTTGACATTTGAAACACTGGACTTTAGATAGGCTTGTTTCTTTTGGTGTGATAGGAGTTTTTGGAATGGTAGTAACGGGTGGGCTTGTGGTGACAGTTTTTGGAAACGAGCTAGAACTCGCGCCAAAGTTGGCATTTCCGTATTTAGATGGGAATTCAGGTTTAGAAAGTTTTGTCTTGTTTTGATTTTCTAACTTTATGCAAAGTCCGCATAAAGTATCGAAGTCGGAATAGGGGTAGAGTTCCACGGAATTAGCAATATTTTTATTCAAACCTCGAAGGAAACGGGACATCCGTAATTCTTCGCTTTCTTCCAGTTCTCCCATCAAGGATAAGTTTTCAAACTCCTCGATGTACTCCTCGACACTTAGCTTTCCTTGCGTGAGGTCAGAAATTTTTCGATACAAGCTTAACTTGTGTGTAGCCGGGACATATCTTTTTCGTAGTTTCTTTTTTAGAGAATCCCACGAACGTATCTTCTCTTTTCCGACACGAACTCTTTGTGTCTTCATTCGCTCAAAACAAAGGGAGGCTCCCTTTCCAAGTTTGAGAATCGCATACTTGCAACGTACCTCGTCATTGAGATCCTTGAACTCAAACATTCGTTCAATTTTTCTTTCCCACTCCAAATAAACCTCGGGATCGGTGCTGCCTACGAACTCCGGAAGTTCGCTTGTCTTGTATTCATCAGCATGTCGTGGTGCATGCATGGCGTCGTATCCTCGTCGTGCTTGGATTTTGGGCTCCCGTAAGCCGCGAAGAACGTCACGTAGTTGTGCTACTTCTTCATCGGTGAATGCCATCTTCTTGAGTAACGTCGAGAACCGTGAGACAAATGGCTCTCTGATACCACTTATGATACGAATTACGTATGTAAATGTACGTAAAACGTATAAAATACTACGGAAGATTATCACGGTCTTATGATACGAATTCTTTCTCGGTACAGCAGAAGACTCTTTCACGTACGGTAGCGAACAGTACTCAGCCGAAATGAAGCAAGCCGCTCTAGCCGATTCCGAGCAATGACAACTCGTCGATATAGCACTTCCGAGCAAAGAAGACTCGCTCGTCTGACAATTTGAGCAGCAGGACTCGCTCGTCAAAGAACTCGTCGATACAGCAAAATAAAAGGTGGTGGCCGAAATTTATACGGTTTTCGGCCGGGATGTAGGATAGTGTATGGGTTTGAATGTGTTTTACCGAATTAGACCTATAACTCGATAAAAATAATCTCTCCTCAAGACCTATTGAGAATCGATCAAGTTATAATTCGAGACGCGTCGAAATAATAACTAAAGTTTTGTTGAACTCGTTCAACGTATATTTCAAAGAAATACAAGGTTTATTAATATTCAAGATTTTTTACAAATACAACAAGTACTACTATATATAGTAGTTTCCAACCGTAAGTAAATACAACAAAATGAAAAAAAGGAAACTTCCTAGTAATCTTCAAGTCGGCCGAATCATCAAAGAGGGATGAGGATGTTGTGAAGATGTGATATCAAGTCCTTTGGAATTACTATGTGATTATGACATGAGGGGACAATGACATGAAGAAGACATTTGATGAAAGTCTTCATCAAATCTCAAGCTTGGACCGATTTGTAGTGAGGTGGGGAAGGAAAAAATATCTTCATTATCTTGTCAAAGATATGAAGTCAAGTGAGGTCCCTTTCAAGCATGATATGGCCGATTTTTCATGCTTTCGGACCGATTCCGTCGTCGAATTTTACGTTACTCCGATTCCGATTAACAACGTAACTCCAATCCGCGTGTTCTTTTCTCCCAAGTATAATGATGCATGACCATGCGAATTTGTATCGTCGTGGATGTCGATTTTTATTGGAGCTTCTTCGACTGGAATATTAGATATCGTATCAATTATGGATCTCAACGACGCTGATTTCTTGGCAAAACTTCGTGACGCATTACGTGACGTACCAGAACAACGCGACCAGCGTTGGCAACCTAGGCGTGGTGACTATGAACGACCCTCACGCCATGTCGAACAGTTCAAGGTGAACGAGCTTCCAGAGTTCGTTGGAGGGACCGACCCTGAAGTTTACCTGGAATGGGAACGAAAAATTGATCGTATGTTCGAATTTAAAGACCTTGACGATGAGAAAAGGTGTAAGTATGCAATTCTCAAGTTGGGGAAAGGAGCTTCACTTTGGTACGAAGGATTGAAAACACGAAGAGCTCGTACGGGGAAAGAAAAGATCCGTTCGTGGGATTCGTTAAAAAGAAAACTTCGCAAAAGATATGTACCAGCATCACACTGGTTATCCTTGTACAGGAAGATAGCAGATCTCATGCAAGGAAAGTTAAATGTCAGTGAGTACATTGAGGAGTTTGAGAATCTAACCTTAATGGGAGAGATAGAGGAGAATGAGGAACAGAAGATGTCGCGATTCTTGCGTGGCTTAAACCGAAGCATAGCTAACTCGGTGGAACTGTATCCATACGAGGACTTCGATACATTATGTGGGTTATGTGTGAAGTTAGAAGCTCAGAACAGGATGAAGCTGTTCAAACCTGAGTTTCCAGTCAAGTTTGGAAACCCAAGCATCGGATCTAGTTCAGCGGTTAAGGCAACTGTACCGACTCCGGTTCCTGTTGCGAATCCGGCTAAGGCGACTATACCCTACGTACCGAAGGAGACGAGTTTGGCTAAAGTGAGATGTTTCAAATGTCAAGGGTTCGGGCATTATCAAAATGCTTGTCCAAACAAACGAGTGGTGACACTCAGGGAAGCTGTCACGATCCGAGATGAGTTGTTGGTTGAGGAAGAAAGACGGGGTGACGTATTTGATTTCGACATTAAGGACGAAGAAGGAGAGGAATGCGAGACTTACAATGCTCCAAGCTATGACACGGCTTTAGTTCTGCGAATGCTACAAGTCAAAGCTGTATCGAATGATTCGGAACAGCGGAATCAAATATTTCACACAAAGTGTCAAATTGGAAAGAAATGGTGTAGTTTGATCGTTGATGGGGGGAGTTGCACCAACGTCGCTTCCAGCGAGATGGTGACTAAACTCGGGCTGACCACTACGGCTCACCCGAAACATTACAATTTGCATTGGCTCGATGATGGGAGCAAAATAAGGGTAACTAAACAAGTGAGGATTGGACTAGCCATGGGTTCATATGAAGACAACGTATTATGTGATGTACTCCCAATGGATGCAGGCCATGTACTGTTGGGGAGACCATGGATGTTTGATAGGGACATTTTACACCGAGGAAGAAGCAATGAGTACGAGTTACGGGATAAGGGCAAGAAGATTGTGCTTAAACCAATGTCACCGCAAGCTATTCACTCTATGAGTTCTAGTAGGAGTGAAAAACCAAAACTGGCCATGTTTGCTAGCGAACGGGAGGTGGAACATGCTATTAATGATGGCAAGTGTGTGTATTTGTTGGTTCTGAAGGAGACACGGAATGGTAACATGGTTGTGCGGAACGAAAGGATGGATGCCTTATTACGCGAATTTGCGGATGTTTTTCCCGAAGAATTACCGTCGGGTTTACCACCAATTCGTGGGATTGAACATCAGATCGACCTCATACCGGGTGTGTCACTCCCTAACAAAGCTGCCTATAGATGTAATCCCGAGGAGACAAAGGAATTACAAAACCAAATCGAAGAACTGATGGATCGTGGATACGTTCGAGAAAGCCTAAGTCCATGTGCGGTTCCGGTATTACTGGTTCCAAAGAAAGACGGATCTTGGAGGATGTGTATTGACAGTCAAGCTGTGAACAATATAACCATCAAGTATCGATTTCCGATTCCAAGGCTTGATGACATGTTGGATGAATTGCACGAATCAGTGATCTTTTCAAAGGTTGATCTACGAAGTGGTTATCACCAAATTCGGATGCGGGAAGGAGATGAGTGGAAGACAGCCTTCAAAACTAAACACGGGCTGTATGAATGGACCGTTATGCCGTTCGGTCTTACAAATGCACCGAGTACTTTCATGCGCTTGATGAATGAGGTACTTAAGCCATTTTTAGGGAAATTTGTGGTTGTATACTTAGATGATATTTTGATCTACAGCCGATCGCTGCAAGAACATTTCGAACACTTGAGGCAAGTCTTCGAAACCCTTAGAGACCAGAAGCTGTATGGAAAAAAGGAGAAGTGCTCATTTTTGGTCGAAAGTATAGTCTTTCTTGGCTATGTTGTTTCAAAGAATGAAGTGTCGGTCGATCAAGCGAAGATCGAAGCAATTAAGTCCTGGCCGGTTCCCACTACAGTGACGGAGGTTAGATCGTTCCATGGACTAGCTTCATTTTACCGAAGATTCATTCGAGACTTGATACCATTGCAAGCCCAATAACCGAATGTTTGAAGAAGGGCACGTTTAATTGGAGCAGTGCTCAGGAGTCATTTGCAAAGTTGAAGGTGAAGTTGTGCGAAGCACCAATCTTAGCATTACCCGATTTTTCGCAACCGTTTGAGGTGGAATGTGATGCTAGCGGAGTGGGCATTGGAGCGGTTCTCATTCAGGGAAAGCGACCTATTGCTTATTTTTCCGAGAAGTTAAACGGTGCTCGTCTGAATTATTGTACCTACGACAAGGAGTTTTATGCGATTGTGAGGGCCCTAGATCATTGGAGTCACTATCTTCGGCCAAAGCATTTCATCATACACTCGGACCATGAATCCTTGAAGTATATTAACGGGCAACACAAGTTAAGTCCCAGGCATGCGAAGTGGGTGGAATTCTTACAATCATTTCACTTCTCATCAAAGTATAAGGATGGCAAGAGCAATATTGTGGCAGATGCATTGTCTAGGCGTTATGCCTTACTCGTCACTCTTGATGTTCGTTTGCTTGGATTCGATACAGTAAAGGAGTATTACGAAGGTGATGCGGATTTTGGCGAGACCTTCGCCCGGTGCAAACCAGGCCCGGTAGGAGAATTTTCGATACAGGAGGGCTTTCTTTTTAAGGGAAATCGTCTTTGTCTACCCAGGCACACGATTCGCGAATTGCTGATTCGAGAGGCTCATGGGGGAGGTTTGGCTGGCTACTTCGGTTCGGCCAAGACATTAGAAGTGCTTAAGGAACATTTTTACTGGCCAAGGATGCAGGGGGATGTTAACAATATAATCAGTAAATGTGTGACGTGCCATGTTGCGAAAAGTTCGTTCAAATCAGGAATCTACACACCTTTACCGATTCCGGAGAGGCCGTGGGAAGATGTCTCAATGGATTTCATTGTGGCTTTGCCTCGAACCCAACGAGGTAAGGATGCGATTATGGTGGTCGTCGATCGTTTTTCAAAGATGGCTCATTTTGTTCCTTGTCACAAAACTGATGATGCGAGTAATGTGGCTGACCTGTATTTCCGAGAGGTGGTGCGATTACATGGAGTTCCGAAAACTATTGTTTCGGACCGAGACTCAAAGTTTCTAAGCTACTTTTGGAACACATTATGGAGGAAGGTGGGAACCAAGCTTTTGTTTAGTACTTCACATCATCCTCAAACCGACGGACAAACTAAAGTAACGAATCGAACACTGGGGACGCTGTTGCGAGGCTTGGTGAGCAAAACACAAAAGGACTGGGATCTGAAACTGGCGCATGCGGAGTTTGCTTACAACCGTTCTCCTACTCATGCCACATCGCACTCTCCATTTGAAGTAGTTTACGGGTTGAATCCTTACATACCGCTAGATCTAATTCCACTACCAAGTGACGAATTGGTGCATAAGGATGCGGAGTCAAAACTAAAATCAATGATGAAATTACACGAACAGGTGCGGGATCGAATCAAGGAAATAAACGAGGCGTACAAAAGGAAGTCGAACAAGCAAAGAAAGCCGAGACTATTCGAGGTTGGAGATTTAGTTTGGTTACATTTGAGGAAGGAACGATTCCCGAGTAAGCGTAAGAATAAGTTAATGCCACGAGCCGAGGGGCCATTTAAAATAGTTGCGAAGGTGAATGACAATGCTTACAAATTAGAACTTCCGGGCGACTATGGAGTGCATGCTACTTTCAACATAGGTGATCTTTCTCCTTATCTTGATGATGACGGGATTGCGACTGAGGACAAGTCCTCTTAAAGGGGAGGGGATGATACGGCCGAATACTCCAAGCGAAGAAGATGAAGTAAGAATTGACGTAAAACACCTCGATCGCACTACAACCTACTTAGGCGAGAAAACGAAACGAGGCACGGAGTTACCTTGATAGTCGGAATTGGAGTAACTTAAACAAAAGACAAGCGGCACCTTGGGGAGGGGAAAAGGATCAAGTGGCAACTAAACAAATAAAAGAATGTTGACTTTCTCTTACAAAAGCGGCAGGATTCTTGGCAAAAAGGGCATTTGTCCAACAAACAACTTGGAGGCAAAGACTCGGCTTTTACTTTTGTCCACAAGTGACATGAGGAACCTTTTTATTATCTTTCATTATTTTAAGGAACAACTTGTAATAGTTTAAGTTATTTTGTCAGGCCACTTTTGCCTATAAATAGTGGCGAGAGTTGTAATGGAGGAGATTATTGAATGTTGAAGAATTAAGAACACTTTGTGTTTTTCTCTGGTGAATGCTTTTCATCAAAACTTGGTTTTTATTCGACGCGTTTCGAATACTAATCTGATTGATTCTCAATAGGTCTTGAGGAGAAATCACTTTATCAAATTATAGGTCTAATTTGATAAAACATCTGTTTATACCTTGTTTCGATATTCTGTTTATTTTTCGATACAGTTTTATACTTGTTCAATATTTCGTACAAAGTGTTGTTCGATCCTTCGAACTTATTTCCTGTTTTAACTTTGTTTCTGTCCAAAACGTGCTGTTTCGAGTGTCGCTGTTTGGAGGTGGACTGTTTCGAGTCATTTTCCCATTGGCCAAATTCTTATCCTGTTGTTGTATCGAATTACCGTCTTCATCAATTATCAGTATTGTTGCTGTAGCGAGCGGTTGTCACCAGTTCCCGACAGTTTCTTGCCGATAGCTTCTGCTCGTCAAAAAGTCTTCCGCTGTATCGATAGCGAATTCGCATAACCAGCGAGAATTCGTATCAGCTGGTCGTGTTATTCTGGTACGTCTTGCAATGCGTCACGAAGTTTTGCCAAGAAATCAGCGTCGTTGAGATCCATAATACCAAAGATCAAGAACTTGGGCTCCGATGCCACTTATGATACGAATTCTCTCTTGAGAGGTGAATTCGCTATCGATACAGCAGGAAGCTGTTTTGACGAGCGGAAGCTATCGGTGAGAAACTGTCAGAAACTGAGATCGCCAGTTCGCTACAGCAATAATACGGACGAGTAGTATGCGCGCGCGATAAAGACGATCATTCGATACTGCGACAAGACAAGGACTTGACCGAATGGAAATGACTCGAAATAGGTAACCTCCAAACAGCGGCACTCGAAACAGCAAACTTCGGTCGGATGCTAATAGAAACAGGAAACAAGTTCGAACAATCGAACAGCACTTGATGCGGAAATTTGATTAAGTACAATACTGTATCGAAAACAAGAAGAATATCAGAACAGGATAGAAACAGTTGTTTTTATCGAATTAGACCTATAATTCGATAAAGAGATTTCTCCTCAAGACCTATTGAGAATCAATCAGATTAATACTCGAAAACGCGTCGAATAAAAATCAAGTTTTGATGAAAATCATTCACCAGGGAAAAACACAAAGTGTGTTCTTATTTCTTTTACATTCAAATCTGTCTATCACAACTCCATCGCCACTATTTATAGGTAAAAGTGGCCTGACAAAATAATTTAAACTATTACAAGCTGTTCTTAAAATAATGAAAAGATAATAAAAGGTTCCCCATGTCACTTGCAAACAAAAGTAAAAGCTGGGTTTTGTCTCCAAGGTGATAGCCGCCTTTTACCAAGTATACTGCCGAGAATCCTGCTGCTTTTGCATCTTTTATTGTTTAGTTACCACTTGGACCTCCTCTCTCCCAAGATGCAGGTTGCCTTTTGTTTAAGTTATTCCAATTCCGACTATCAAGGTAACTCCGTGTCTTGTATCTATTTTCTCGCCCAAGTACGTTAGAGTATGGTCGAGGTGTTTTACGTCAATTCTTACTTCGTCTTCTCCGCTTGGAGTAGTTGGTTTCGTATCAAAGTTGCCATGTTAAGTTATTCCAAGTCCGATCACCAAGGTTACTCCGGGTCTCATATCCGTTTTGTGGCCTAAGTATGTAGGAGTATGTTCAAGGTATTTTACGTCAATCCTCACTTCGTCTTCTTTGCTTGGAGTAGTCGGTTTCGTTTCTTTCCCTCCTTCTTTAAAAGGAATTGTCCTCAATTCCGCAATTCCATTGTCATCGAGATAAGGAGATTGATCACCTATGTTAAAAGTAGCATGCACTCCATAATCACCCAGAAGTTCTAACTTGTATGCATTATCGTTCACCTTCGCAACTACTTTAAACGGTCCCTCAGCTCGTGGTATTAACTTGTTCTTACGTTTACTCGGAAATCGCTCTTCCCTCAAATGCACCCAAACTAAATCCCCAACCTCGAATAACCTCGATTTTCTTTGCTTGTTCGACTTTCTTTTGTAAGTCTCGTTTATCTCCTTGATTCGGTTACGTACTTGTTCGTGTAATTTTATCATTGACTTCAGCTTTGACTCCGCATCCTTATGCACCAATTCGTCACTCAGTAATGGAATTAGATCTAACAGTATGTAAGGATTCATTCCGTAAACTACTTCAAATGGAGAGTGGCGCCATGGCATGAGTAGGAGAACGATTATAAGTAAACTCCGCATGTGCCAGTTTTAGATCCCAGTCTTTTTGTGTCTTGCTCACATAAATATATTTAAAAAATGTATCAAAAAAGTTTCAAGATATATATATATATATTTGTTATTTGTCTTAGTCAGGAGTTATTTCTATTTTATTGATTTGGTGGCCCCACTGAAATTTTAGATCGCAACAGTGTTCCCAGAGTTCGATTAGTCACTTCGGTTTGCCCGTCGGTTTTGATACGAATTATCCCGGGAAAGTGGATACGTATCGGTCGGAGTATATGTAAGTGTATGGTAGCGGAAGTCTTTTTACGAGTAGGGTGTTTTTGGATGTATTTTTGGATGTAATATCGAATATGACAATGAAAATTCAAACAAATGAAAATGGAAGTAATATTGGAAAAGGTGATAATATCGATCAAAGTGATTCGATCAAACAAGAACAAAGGTTTATCGAATTAGACCTATAATTCGATAAGGTGATTTCTTCTCAAGCCCTATTGAGAATCAATCGGATTAATACTCGAAAACGCGTCGAATAAAAATCGAGTTTCGGTAAAAATCATTTACCAAGGATAGAAATACAAAGTGTATTCTTTCACATTCAAATTCATAATCTACCTATTACAAGTGATAATCAAAGACTACTTATAGGGGATGTAGTCTAAGTCTAAGGAATCAAACAAAAAAAAGAAAATAATTCAAAGATTATAAAATCTTTGAATAATCCAAACAAATCAACATAAAATACAAACAAGAAACATAAATCACATAATTGGGGAAACATAATCCCTAAAATAAGTAAAAAGGAAAAGAAAAGACAAAAATACACACAAGTGTATAAAATAAGGGGGCTGCTGGCAGGGACTCGACCGTGTCCCGTGACACGGCCGCGGCGCGGTCGACAGGCGCCGGCAGGGACTCAACCGTGTCCGCTTGACACGGTCGCGGCGCGACAAGGACGTACGACAGTGACTCGTCCGACAGTGACTCGGCACGGGCGCGGCGCGACAAGGACGTTCGGCATTGACTCGACCGTGTCCTGAAACACGGTCGGGCGTCTGGGCAGTCGGTTTTGGCTTATCCGGAAGAGTTCGACTCGGCCGTGTCGGACGACACTGGCAGGTTCGGCCGGCAGCCAGTTTGGCATTTCCGGACGAGTACGGCACGGGCCGTGTCAGACGACACGGCCGAGTTCGGTCGGCAGTGCTCGGCATTTTCCGGTAGGGTGACATTTTCCGGTAGGCAACGACATTTTCCGGCAGGTTGACATTTTCCAGCAGGCGACGACATTTTCCTGCAGGTTGTGTCATTTTCCGGCTTGTGTCCATTTTCTCGCCTAAGAATGTCGTCGTACGTGCATGACGTGTTTTAAGGCCGTTTATTTTGATTCTTCCTTTGTTTTCTTTATTCGGACTAGTCAATTCCGTATCATTCCCTCCCCCTTTAAAGGGAATTGTCCTCAATTCCGAAATCCCTTTGTCATCAAGATAATTAATTAAAGACTCTAAGTACTTGATCTCGAAAATGTCCGCAGTGTGTACATGGCCCAAAATCTTGAGATGGTAGGGAATGTGGGATCTTCGGGAATCACCAAACAAATAACTATCATTATTAATGAAATAATAATAATTATTCTGCGAGGTAATACCGATATCACGATATGAATCATCATATAACCGGACATCTGAAATGGGAAGCACGGCAGTAATAATAGGTCGCTCTTCATCGGATGCCACTTCAAGCCCTGGAAAAAAGGCCTCGTCGTCATCTTTCGTGTCAAACTCTTGGTAAGGCTCGGGATATAGATGTTCCGGAATCATAACATCCTCGTGCTCCGTATCATAAACTGAAAACGCCTCATTGGAGTCTGCCTCATAAATTGGATAAAAGTCTTCAAAACAACTTTCATCGAGATATGGATCGTCGTCGGGCACAACATCAAAAATGGGAAGCATTAATGATTTCACGCCGGGTTCACCATCAAAAATGGGAAACACGGGATCAATTATGGGTTCCTCTCTGTCAACGGGTTCTGTATCAAATACTAGTGGCCCTTCATAATCCGGCCCAATTTCCATGACACTAACCAGTTCCTCACCATTAACATAAGTTGGTCCGTCTTGGTCAAATTGGCCAACACAACCAATTGGTCCATGCTCAAAATAGCAAGATCCAGGTTCGTCAATTAGGGAAACACGGCTCAACTCATCTACCTCGTTGTATGGCGCCGTTGAAACCTCTGTCTCGTCTACTTCATTAAAAATGACAGTAGGGACATCATCTTCATCGAGAAAGGACTCTATTGGGAATTCCTTGTTGGGAAAAAACCTTTGATCGAATGTCGGTGGTGGGGCATCGAAGGACTGGTGGTGGGGGAACAACGAGTGGTGGTATGGTTTGAACCTTCGATTGAAATATTTTATGAATTTTTGCCAATCTCTGATTTTTGGCTTACGTTGTTGTGAACGGGACTGTTTCAGTTTTTGCCACCAGACGGTGGTGCTACCGCGGAGCCGCCTTGCCACTAACGAAATGCGGCGGTTGATCGGGGCAGCCTTGAGGTCCGAGTGCTCCTCACAAGCATGTGATACGGAATTGACTAGCCCAAATAAAGAAAACGAAGCAAGGATCGACGTAAATGGCCTTACAACGCGTCATGCACGTACGGCGACATTTTTTAGGCGAGAAAATGGACACAAGCCGGAAAATGACACAACCTGACGGAAAATGTCGTCGCCTGCCGGAAAATGTCGAGCCTGCCGGAAAATATCGCACCTGCCGGAAAATGCCGAGCACTGCCGACCGAACTCGGCCGTGTCGTCCGGCACGGCCCGTGCCGAGATGTCCCAGAATTGTGAAACTGACTGCCGGCCCGACTCGACCGTGTCCGGAGACACGGCCGAGTCGAACTCTTCCGGATAAGCCAAAACCGACTGCCCAGATGCCCGACCGTGTTCCAGGACACGGTCGAGTCAATGCCGAACGTCCTTGTCGCGCCGCGCCCGTGCCGAGTCACTGTCGGACGAGTCACTATCGGACGTCCTTGTCTTGCCGCGCCCGTGCCGAATCACTGTCGGACGTCCTTGTCGCGCCGCGACCGTGTCAAGCGGACACGGTCGAGTCCCTGCCGACAGCCCCCTTGTTTTATACACTTTTGTGTATTTTTTACTTCTCTTTTCCTTTTTACTTATTTTAGGGATTATGTTTCCCCCATTTTGTGATTTATGTTTCTTGTTTGTATTTTATTTGATTTGTTTTGATTATTCAAAGATTTTATAATTCTTTGAATTATTTTCTTTTTTTGTTTGATTCCTTAGACTTAGACTACTGATACGATTGTAACATCTCCAAACGAAATAAACGAAGTAAGAATTGACGTAGGTGACGATACCACGTTGCATGCGCATGCACCTACGTACTTCGGTGAGAAAACAAATGCGGAAATGGGAACGATCTTATAACTTAGATGTATCAAAACATGCATACGTATGCATGTTCATGCATACAAAATCGGCCATATTAGGGGGAAGACTTCGGCCGATTTTATGAAGGATCCATGAAGGATCTTTGTCCCCACTACTTTAAAATTTGCTTTCATTTTCAAAGTCCACCATATCAAGATCAAGGATAGAGATTTGATTCACTCCACCCTTTTAAAAGAAATCGACCGAACCACATGGAGAAGAAGATGCCAAGAAGTTCCTTTCATGTTCAAGTCCTTGTCAAAGCCTTAAAAAAGATGTCACATGAGAAAGATGATTATCTCCTCCCTTCAAGTACCCCACGGCCGAAATAAAGGAGGAAGAAGCCATGCATGATGTTGCTTTCAATCTTTGTCAAAGTCTTGATAGTTTAGTTTATTATTTACTTGTCTTTTAGCTTGATCTTGTGTGATCTTGTTTGATTTTATTAGTAGTTGTAATGGCTATATATTAGCCTCATATTCAACATTTGAAATCAACTTTGGAAGCTTGAAAAAACGAAATACATTGTACATGTATACTTGTTGAATGATTTTCAGCACAACTTGATTATAATTCGACGCGTCTTCGAGTTGTAATTTTAATCGATTCACAATAGGTCTTGAGGAGAGATTGCTTTATCAAACTATAGGTCTAGTTTGATAATTTACTTTCATAATTATCTTGTTTACGTAAGCCGAATTGCCCTACTTTCGGTTAATTCTTACGAGTGTTACACATATCGAGTGTTGTGAGGTAACAAAATATATCCGCTGCATTTTCCGGCGAATTTACGTTCATCTTAATACGTAATTCGTATCATAAGTGGTATCGGAGCCCAAGGTGATTTCCTTGTCGAAATTCTCTTAGGCGATTTTATTGTCAAAGCCATCTTATCATGGATTTTTCCGACGATTTCATGGAGAAACTACGTGAAGCACTACACAACTTACAAGAACCACGTTTTCAAGCTAGAAGAGGAGGCTATGACGCACATTCAACGCGTCATGTGGATGAATTCATAGTAAATGAACTTCCGGAATTTGTCGGAGGTACCAATCCCGAAGTTTACTTGGAGTTGGAAAGGAAGATTGAACGTATGTTCGACTTCAAGCACCTTAGCGATGAGAAACGTTGCAAATATGCGATTCTCAAGTTAGGGAAAGGCGCTTCCCTATGGTTCGAGGGTGTGAAAACGCAACGAGCTCGTGCGGGAAAAGAGAAAATCCGTTCTTGGGATTCTTTGAAGAAAAAACTACGTAAAAGGTATGTCCCGACATCACATCGGTTAACCTTATACCGAAAAATTGCGGAGTTCGTGCAAGGGAAACTAAGTGTGGGAGAATACATCGAAGAATTTGAAGGCTTGGCCTTAATGGGAGAACTCGAAGAAAATGAAGAACAAAAAATGTCACGTTTCTTATGTGGCCTAAACCGAAACATTGCGAATACGGTGGAATTATACCCCTATGGAGATTTTAACACTTTATGCGGACTATGCATAAATATAGAAGCTCAAAACAAAGTGAAGTTGGCCAAAACCGAATTTACATCAAAGTTCGAGGATCCAAGTACCGATTCGAGTTCAATTACCACAACGATACCGACTCCTATCTCTACTACGGTTTCTAAAACCCCCGGCGTACCGAAGGAAACGAGCATAACCAAAGTAAGATGTTTTAAATGCCAAGGATTTGGTCACTATCAAAATACTTGTCCTAACAAACGAGTGGTGACACTAAGAGAAGCCATCACGGTCCGAGACGAGTTGCTAGTCGAGGACGAAGGAGAAAGACTAGGAGATGTATTTAATTCCAACGTGGAGGAAGACAAGGGAGAAGAATGTCAAACTTACGAGGCTCCAAACTATGATACAACATTAGTTCTTCGTACTTTACAAGTCAAACCCGTTTCAAATGATTCGGAACAACGGGACCAAATATTTCACACCAAGTGTCAAGTCGGGAACAAATGGTGTAGTTTGATCATCGATGGAGGAAGTTGTACCAACGTAGCGTCAAGGGAGATGGTGACGAAGCTTGGACTCATCACTACTACTCACCCAAAACCATATGCATTACATTGGCTCGATGACGGGAGTAGAGTGAAAGTCTCGAAACAAGTATGGGTCGGCTTAACCATGGGTTTGTACGTCGACAACATATTATGCGATGTACTCCCGATGGATGCATGCCATGTACTCTTGGGACGACCACGGCTATTCGATAGAGATGTTTTACATCGAGGAAGAAGTAACGAGTACGAGTTGCGGGATAAGGACAAGAGGGTCGTGTTGAAACCAATGTCACTTCAATCTATGATCCCTAACCGAGGTGAGAAACCGAATCTAACCATGTTTGCTAGTGAGAGGGAAATTGAGCTTGGTACTGAGATTGGCCAGTTAAAAGAAAACGACAATGCGTATAAAGTAGAACTTCCAGGTGATTATGGGGTACACGCCACTTTTAACATGGGCGTTCTATCTCCTTACCTTGACGACGAGGGAATCACTGAATTGAGGTCAATTCCTTTCAAAGGGAGAGGAGATGATACGATTGTGACATCTCCAAACGAAGTAAACGAAGTAAGAATTGACGTAGGTGATGATACCACATTGCATGCACATGCATCTACGTACTTCGGTGAGAAAACAAATGCGGAAATGGGAACGATCTTAATAATCGGAACCGGGATAACTTAGACGTATCAAAACATGCATACGTATGCATGTTCATGCATACAAAATCGGCCATATTAGGGGGAAGATTTCGGCCGATTTGATGAAGGACCCATGAAGGATCTTTGTCCCCACTACTTTAAAATTTGCTTTCATTTTCAAAGTCCACTATATCAAGATCAAGGATAGAGATTTGATTCACTCCACCCTTTTAAAAGAAATCGGCCGAACCACATGGAGAAGAAGATGCCAAGAAGTCCCTTTCATGTTCAAGTCCTTGTCAAAGCCTTACAAAAGATATCACATGAGAAAGATGATTATCTCCCCGCTTCAAGTACCCCACGGCCGAAATAAAGGAGGAAGAAGCCATGCATGATGTTGCTTTCAATCTTTGTCAAAGTCTTGATAGTTTAATTTATTATTTACTTGTCTTTTAGCTTGATCTTGTGTGATCTTGTTTGATCTTATTAGTAGTTGTAATGGCTATATATTAGCCTCATATTCAACATTTGAAATCAACTTTGGAAGCTTGAAAAAACGAAATACATTTTACATGTATACTTGTTGAATGATTTTCAGCACAACTTGATTATACTTCGACGCGTCTTCGAGTTGCAATTTTAATTGATTCTCAATAGGCCTTGAGGAGAGATTGCTTTATCAAACTATAGGTCTAGTTTGATAATTTACTTTCATAATTATCTTGTTTACGTAAGCCGAATTGCCCTACTTTCGGTTAATTCTTACGAGTGTTACACATATCGAGTGTTGTGAGGTAACAAAATATATCCGCTGCATTTTCCGGCGAATTTACGTTAATCTTAATACGTAATTCGTATCAACTACATCCCCTATAAGTAGTCTTTGATTATCACTTGTAATAAGGAGATTATGAATTTGAATGTTGTGAAAGAATACACTTTGTATTTCTATCCTTGGTAAATGATTTTTACCGAAACTTGGTTTTTATTTGACGCGTTTTCGAGTATTAATCCGATTGATTCTCAATAGGTCTTGAGAAGAAATCATCTTATCGAATTATAGGTCTAATTCGATAAACCTTTGTTCTTGATCGTTCAAGTCTTCTTGATCGATATTATCACTTTTCCGATATTACTTCCATTTTTTATTTATTCGAATTTTCATTGTCATATTCGATATTACTCCCACAAAATACATCCAAAAACACCCTACTCGTAAAAAGCCTTCCGCTATCATACACTTACGTATACTCTAACCGATACGTATCCACCTTTCCGGGCGAATTCGTATCAGCATGGAGCCAATCTATGCACGCATCTGGATTACAAGATCCGTGAAACTCCGGTATATTGCGGAATTTGGCCAAGAAATCAATATCGTTAGCATCGTCTCGGCGTCTTTCTTGCATACGTTGCTCTGATAAGCCGTTTAGTGCATCACGGAGTTTCATCAAGAAATCGAGATCGGAGAAATCCATAACAAGAATCAAGAGATAGTTCTTGATAAGAAATCGTTGAATAAATCGCCCAAGGAGATGACCTTGGGCTCCGATACCACTTATGATACGAATTATCCCGGGAAAGTGGATACGTATCGGTCGGAGTATACGTAAGTGTATGGTAGCGGAAGTCTTTTTACGAGTAGGGTGTTTTTGGATGTATTTTTGGATGTAATATCGAATATGACAATGAAAATTCGAACAAATCAAAATGGAAGTAATATTAGAAAAGGTGATAATATATCGATCAAAGTGATTCGATCGAACAAGAACAAAGGTTTATCGAATTAGACCTATAATTCGATAAGGTGATTTCTTCTCAAGACCTATTGAGAATCAATCGGATTAATACTCGAAAACGCGTCGAATAAAAATCGAGTTTCGTTAAAAATCATTTACCAAGGATAGAAATACAAAGTGTATTTTTTTCACATTCAAATTCATAATCTACCTATTATGATACGAATTACGTAAGTAATGCGTATGAAATACAACGGAAGATTATTATGTCTTGACAATTATCAAAGTATTACTCGAAAATTACAAGGGAATGACCGAAATTGGATGGAGTTCGGCCGTGAGGTAGTAGTGTATACGGATTTGAATGTGTTTTATCGAACTAGACCTATAACTCGATAAAAGTAATCTCTTCTCAAGACCTATTGAGAATTGATCAAGTTAAAATCTCGAGACGCGTCGAAACAATAACTAAAGTTTGTTGAACTCGTTCAACGTATATTTCAAAGAAATACAAGGTTTATTACTTTCAAGATATCTTACAATCACCAAATGGACTACTATATATAGTAGTATACAAGGATAATGATACAAAAACAACAAGAAAAAAACGAGCCACCAATCTTCCTCATGTTCGGCCGAAATGTGGTGTGGGGAAGGAAAGATTTTGGACAATCTTCAAGTATCTTGGAATGTAGTATGTATGACTTTGACATGTAGAAAAAGACTTGATGAAAGTCTTTATCCATGGGAAATTTCGGCCGATTTTGTGGGGAGACTTGGATGATTTATTTAGGACATGATCTTCATGGATCTTGATAAGATATGAAGATAGGGTCTTTATTTTTGTCTTGGCCGATTTTCAAAGGAGGTGGGGAAGGAGGATATCTTCACTATCTTGTGAAAGATATGAAGACAAATGAGGTCCCTTTCAAGCATGTCTTGGCCGAATCTCCATGCTTTTGGACCGATTCCGTCGTCAAGTTTTACGTTACTCTGCTCCGATTAACAACGTAACTCCAATACGCGTGTTCTTTTCTCCCAAGTATAATGATGCATGGCCATGCGAATTTGTATCGTCGTGGATGTCGATTTTTATTGGAGCTTCTTCGATTGGAATATTAGATATCGTATCATTCCCTCCTTCTTTGAAAGGAATTGACCTCAATTCCGTAATTCCATATTCGTCAATGTAAGGCGTGAGATCAACTACGTTGATATTAGCGTGTACTCCGTATTCGCACGTTATTTCGAATTTGTATGCGTTGTCGTTCACTTTTTCCACAATTTTGTACGGACCCTCGGCTCTCGGCATCAATTTGTTCTTCCGTTGCTTGGGAATCTTTCTTTTCTCAAATGTATCCAAACTAAGTCGCCAACATCAAATAATCTCGTTTTTATTTTTGTTCGACTTCCGTTTGTAAATTTCATTCACTTCTTTAATCCGTTCCGTATCTTTTCATGTAACTTCATCATTGATTTGAGTTTTGATTCGGCGTCTTTGTGAACCAATTCGTTGCTCGGCAAGGGAATCAAATCCAATGGCATGTGCGGATTTATTCCGTATACTACTTCAAAAGGTGAATGGGCCGTGGCGGCCGGTGATCGGTTGTATGCGAATTCCGCATGTGCAAGTTTAACGTCCCAATCTTTTTGTGTTTTATTCACCAATCCTCGCAATAATGCTCCCAAGGTTCGATTAGTCACCTCGGTCTGTCCATCGGTTTGTGGGTGATGTGAAGTACTGAATAGGAGTTTAGTACCCACTTTTCTCCATAAAGTATTCCAGAAGTAACTCAGAAATTTAGAATCTCGATCCGACACGATAGTTTTGGAACTCCGTGTAAACGAACTACTTCGGAAGTACAAGTCCGCCACGTTGCTTGCATCATCGGTTTGTGGCATGCTATAAAGTGAGCCATTTTCGAAAAACGGTCGACGACCACCATGATCGAGTCTTTGCCTCGTTGAGTACGAGGTAAAGCCACAATAAAATCCATCGAGACATCCTCCCATGGTCGTAACGGTATTGGCAACGGCATGTATGTACTTGACTTGAACGAACTTTTCATCATGTGACAAGTGACGCATTTACTCACGATTGTGCTTACGTCACCATACATCTTTGGCCAAAAGAAATGTTCTTTTAGCACCTCTACAGTCTTGGCCGAGCCGAAATGACCGGCTAGTCCTCCTCCGTGCGCCTCCCGAACTAGCAATTCCCGAATTGTATGTCTCGGCACACATAATTTATTTCCCTTGAAAAGAAAGCCATCCTGTAAAACAAATTCCTCAGACGGGGCCGTTTTACAACGGTTAAAAATTTCCCAAGTCCAAATCGTCACCGTAATGATCTTTCAAAGTCTCGAACCCCAACAAACGAACATCTAGAATCGACATAAGGCATACCGTCTTGATAGTGCATCCGCCACTATATTACTCTTCCCGTCTTTGTACTTGGATGAAAAGTGAAAAGATTGTAAAAATTCCACCCATTTTGCATGCCTCGGGCTTAGCTTACTTTGTCCGTTGATGTATTTCAACGACTCGTGATCCGAATGCAACACGAAATGTTTGAACGTAGATAGTGACTCCAATGATCGAGTGCTCTCACGATAGCATAGAACTCCTTGTCGTAAGTACAATAATTCACTCGGGCGCCACTTAATTTCTCCGAAAATAGGCGATGGGACGGACTCTTTGAATAAGCACGCCCGATTCCAACTCCGCTAGCGTCGCATTCCACCTCAAACGGTTGTGAAAAATCGGGTAACGTCAAAATCGGCGCTTCACATAACTTTCCCTTTAATTTTTCAAAAGCCTTTTGGGCCGCTTGCTCCATGCAAAGGTTCCTTTTTTAGACACTCCGTGATCGGACGGGAGATGGTGCTAAAGTCCCGTATGAATCGTCGGTAAAAAGAAGCGAGGCCATGAAATGATCGTACCTCCGTGATTGTCTTTGGGGTCGGCCACGACTTGATTGCCGCGATCTTCTCTTGGTCGACCGAAACTCCTTCTTTCGAAACAACATAGCCGAGAAAGACAAGACTCTCGACTAGGAAAGTACACTTCTCCCGCTTTCCATAAAGTTTCATTCCCTTAGCGTTTCAAATACGTGCCGCAAATGTTCGAGATGCTCCTCTAAGGATCGACTGTAGATTAAAATGTCGTCTAGGTATACGACAACAAACTTTCCCAAGAAAGGTTTGAGAACCTCGTTCATCAACCTCATAAAAGTGCTCGGGGCATTAGTGAGGCCGAATGGCATCACGACCCATTCGTAAAGTCCATTCTTTGTTTTAAATGCCGTCTTCCATTCGTCTCCCTCTCGCATGCGAATTTGATGGTATCCGCTCCGTAAATCAAATTTGGAAAATATAACCGAGCCATGTAGTTCGTCCAACATGTCGTCTAGTCTCGGGATGGGGAACCGATACTTGACGGTGATGTTATTCACGGCTCATCACAATACACATTCGCCATGATCCGTCTTTTTTTGGCACAAGTAGAACTGGAACCGCACACGGACTTAAACTTTCTCGGACATATCCGTGACTCATGAGTTCATCAATTTGACGTTGTAGTTCTTTGGTTTCTTCGGGATTACAACGACACGCCGCTTTGTTCGGTAATGGAGCTCCCGGTATAAGATCAATCTGGTGTTCAATTCCGCGGATAGGTGGTAATCCTACCGGCAAGTCTTCGGGAAATACATCCGAGAACTCGTGTAATAGTGCATCTATCTCTTCTTCGTGGTGTGATTTGGTGGCAAGATTTCGGACTTCTTTGATCATCATCAAATAAACACGTTCGCCATCGTCAATGGCGTGTTCGACTTCTTTCTCGTTTGCAAACATCGTAAGTTTCGGTCCTTCGACTTTTTTCGAACTCATCGTCCGGATAGCTTGAGGTGACATAGGTTTAAGAACAATTTTTTTACCTTTGTCACATAACTCATACTCGTTACTCCTCCCTCGATGTAGTACGTCCCGATCAAATAACCAAGGTCTTCCCAATAATACGTGACATGCGTCCATCGGTAATACATCGCATGTAATATCATCACCATACGAACCCATGGTGAGTCCGACCTTCACTTGCCTTGATACTTTCACCTTGTTTCCATCATCGAGCCAATGGAGTGCATACGGCTTTGGATGGGCCGTGGTGATCAATCCGAGTTTTGAGACCATCTCGCTCGATGCCACGTTTGTACAACTTCCACCGTCAATGATCAAGCTACACCATTTCTCTCCGACACGACACTTCGTGTGAAAGATTTGGTCTCGTTGTTCTTCGTCACTGGCCGCCTTCGTTTGTAACATGCGAAGGACGAGGTTCGTGTCATAGTTCGGGGCATCGTATGCCTCGCATTCTTCTTCTCCTTCGCCGGCTTCTAAGTTAAAAACGTCTCCAATTCTTTCTTCTTCGGCTAGTAATTCTTCTCGGACGGCTATGGCTTCTCGTAACGTCACAATTCTCCGATTCGGACAAGCACTTTGATAGTGTCCAAATCCTTGACATTTGAAACACCGGACTTTAGATAGGCTTGTTTCTTTTGGTGTGATAGGAGTTTTTGGAATGGTAGTAACGGGTGGGCTTGTGGTGACAGTTTTTGGAAACGAGCTAGAACTCGCGCCAAAGTTGGTATTTCCGTATTTAGATGGGAATTCGGGTTTAGAAAGTTTTGTTTTGTTTTGATTTTCTAACTTTATGCAAAGTCCGCATAAAGTATCAAAGTCGGAATAGGGGTAGAGTTCCACGGAATTAGCAATATTTTTGTTCAAACCTCGTAGGAAACGGGACATCCGCAATTCTTCGCTTTCTTCAAGTTCTCCCATCAAGGATAAGTTTTCAAACTCCTCGATGTACTCCTAGACACTTAGCTTGCCTTGCGTGAGGTCAGAAATTTTTCGATACAAGCTTAACTTGTGTGTAGCCGGGACATCTTTTTCGTAGTTTCTTTTTTAGAGAATCCCACGAACGTATCTTCTCTTTTCCGGCACGAACTCTTTGTGTCTTCATTCGCTCAAACCAAAGGGAAGCTCCCTTTCCAAGTTTGAGAATCGCATACTTGCAACGTACCTCGTCATTGAGATCCTTGAACTCAAACATTCGTTCAATTTTTCTTTCCCACTCCAAATAAACCTCGGGATAGGTGCCATCTACGAACTCCGGAAGTTCGCTTGTCTTGTATTCATCAGCATGTCGTGGTGCATGCATGGCGTCGTATCCTCGTCGTGCTTGGATTCTGGGCTCCGGTAAGCCGCGAAGAACGTCACGTAGTTGTGCTACTTCTTCATCGGTGAAAGCCATCTTCCTGAGTAACGTCGAGAACTGTGAGACAAATGTCTCCGATACCACTTATGATACGAATTACGTAAGTAATGCGTATGAAATACAACGGAAGATTATTATGTCTTGACAATTATCAAAGTATTACTCGAAAATTACAAGGGAATGACCGAAATTGGATGGAGTTCGGCCGTGAGGTAGTAGTGTATACGGATTTGAATGTGTTTTATCGAACTAGACCTATAACTCGATAAAAGTAATCTCTTCTCAAGACCTATTGAGAATTGATCAAGTTAAAATCTCGAGACGCGTCGAAACAATAACTAAAGTTTGTTGAACTCGTTCAACGTATATTTCAAAGAAATACAAGGTTTATTACTTTCAAGATATCTTACAATCACCAAATGGACTACTATATATAGTAGTATACAAGGATAATGATACAAAAACAACAAGAAAACGAGCCACCAATCTTCCTCATGTTCCGAAATTTGGTGTGGGGAAGGAAAGATTTTGGACAATCTTCAAGTATCTTGGAATGTAGTATGTATGACTTTGACATGTAGAAAAAGACTTGATGAAAGTCTTTATCCATGGGAAATTTCGGCCGATTTTGTGGGGAGACTTGGATGATTTATTTAGGACATGATCTTCATGGATCTTGATAAGATATGAAGATGGGGTCTTTATTTTTGTCTTGGCCGATTTTCAAAGGAGGTGGGGAAGGAGGATATCTTCACTATCTTGTGAAAGATATGAAGACAAATGAGGTCCCTTTCAAGCATGTCTTGGCCGAATCTCCATGCTTTTGGACCGATTCCGTCGTCAAGTTTTACGTTACTCCTGTTCCGATTAACAACGTAACTCCAATACGCGTGTTCTGATACGAATTACGTAAGTAATGCGTATAAAACACAACGGAAGATTATCACGTTCACAATATTGATCAAAATTACAAGGGGATGGACGAATTTAATGGGATTCGGCCGTGAGGTAGTATGATATACGGAGTTTGATGTGTTTTATCGAACTAGACCTATAACTCGATAAAGGTAATCTTTTCCCAAGACCTATTGAGAATTGATTAAGTTAAAATCTCGAGACGCGTCGAAACAATAACTAAAGTTTGTTGAACTCGTTCAACGTATATTTCAAAGGAAATACAAGGTTTATTACTTTCAAGATGATTTTACAATACAACGAGCACTACTATATATAGTAGTTTCTAACCGTAAGAAAGTACAATAAAACGAGAAAACGTAACTTCCTAGCAACACACCAATCGGCCGAAATACTTGATGACAATCTTCCTCAAATCTCATGCTTTGGATCGATTTTGTGGGGAAGGAGAAAATATGGTGAATTTGGTTTTATTAGGTGATGGTGACTTGATGAAAGTCTTAGGTGATGGTGACTTGATGAAAGTCTTTCTCAAGGTATAATATGGCCGATTTTGTGGGGAAACTTGATGATTTATTTAGGACATGATATCTTTCATGGATTTTGGACTAGATAAGATATGGAGGTGGGGACTTTGTTTGTTGTCTTGGCCGATTTTCAAAGAAGGTGGGGAAGGAGGTTATCTTCACTTATCTTGTGAAAGATATGAAGACAAAGGGTCCCTTTCAAGCATGTTTTGGCCGATCTTCATGCTTTTGGACCGATCCCGTCGTCAAGTTTTACGTTACTCCGGTTAACAACGTAACTCCAATCCGTGTATTCTTTTCTCCCAAGTATAATGATGCATGGCCATGCGTATTGATACGAATCGGTCAACATCCTCAAATACAAAAAAGAAGATCATCACAAAGATTCCACCCCCACATCACAAACACATCGCCCCCCCCCCCCCCTACCATTTTGATCAAAGTATGTCACTTTCAAAGATTTCCTTTGATATTGTCCCTACTTTGAAGATACCTTTCCCACCATTACTACAAATCATGCTTGAAGGGGACCCTTACTTGTCCTCATATCTTTCACAAGATAATGAAGATATCCTCCTTCTCCACCTTCTTTAAAAATCGGCCAAAACAAAAATAAAGTCCCCACCTTCATACCTTATCTAGTCCAAGATCCATGAAGATATCATGTCCTAAATAAATCATCAAAGTCTCCCCAAAGCCTCCCCACAAATCGGCCAAAATTTCCCCCTTGATAAAGACTTTCATCAAGTCTTTTTCTACATGTCAAAGTCATATGTTATAGTCCAAGATACTTGAAGATTGTCCAAAATCTTTCCTTCCCCACCATAATAAAAATCGGTCCTAGCATAAAGATTTGGTGAAGACTTTCATCAAATATCTCCTTCATGTCATTTTCCTTCATGTCATAATCACCCTAGTAATTCCAAAAGGCTTGATACCATATCACCACATAATCCTCACAATCCCTCCATGATTCGGCCGAGTTGCACAAGATTGGAAGAAGACTTTCCTCAAAACTTTCCTTCATGTCATTTTCCCTCAAGTCATAATCACCATAATAATTCCAAAAGGGTGATATCATATCTTCACAAAATCATCCTAATCACTACTTAAGGAATCGGCCGAATTGAAGAAAGGAAGGAAGGATACTTGGTTCTTCTTCATGTCACCATCACTACCACATGTCTTAATCACCTAATAAACCAAGATACTTGGTATCTCATTTTTAGATATTTCGGCCGAAATGGAAGTTGCTAGGAAGTTTCATTTCTCGTTTTGTTGTATTTTCTACGGTTGGAAACTACTATATATAGTAGTACTTGTAACATTTGTAGATATATCTTGAATCATAATAAACCTTGTATTTCCTTTGAAATATACATTGAACGAGTTCAACAAACTTTAGTTATTGTTTCGACGCATCTCGAGATTTTAACTTGATCAATTCTCAAAAGGTCTTGGGAAGAGATTACCTTTTATCGAGTTATAGGTCTAGTTCGATAAAACACACCAAACTCCGTACATCATTCTACATCACGGCCGAATCCCATTAAATTCGTCCATCCCCTTTGTAATTTTGATCAATATTGTAAACGTGATAATCTTCCGCTGTGTTTTATACGCATTACTTACGTAATTCGTATCACGTATCGCCGTGGACGTCGATTTTTATTGGAGCTTCTTCGATTGGAATATTAGATATCGTATCATTCCCTCCTTCTTTGAAAGGAATTGACCTCAATTCCGTAATGCCATCGTCGTCAAGGTAAGGCGAGAGATCACCTACGTTAAATGTCGCGTGTACTCCGTATTCGCCCGGAAGTTCGACTTTGTATGCGTTGTCGTTCACTTTTTCCACAATTTTGTACGGACCTTCGGCTCTCGGCATCAATTTGTTCTTCCGTTTGCTTGGGAATCTCTCTTTTCTCAAATGTATCCAAACTAAGTCGCCAACATCAAATAATCTCGCTTTTTTATTTTTGTTCGACTTCCGTTTGTATATTTCATTCACTTCTTTAATCCTTTCCCGTATCTTTTCATGTAACTTCATCATTGATTTGAGTTTTGTTTTGGCGTCTTTGTGAACCAACTCGTTGCTTGGTAAGGGAATCAAGTCCAAGGGCAAGTGCGGATTTAATCCGTATACTACTTCAAAAGGTGAATGGGCCGTGGCATAACCGGGTGATCGCCAGGCGAATTCCGCATGAGCAAGTTTAACGTCCCAATCCTTCTGTGTTTTATTTACCAATCCTCGCAATAATGCTCCCAAGGTTCAATTGGTTACCTCGGTCTGTCCATCGGTTTGTGGGTGATGTGAAGTACTGAATAGGAGTTTAGTACCCACTTTCCTCCATAAAGTATTCCAGAAGTAACTCAGAAATTTGGAATCTCGATCCGACACGATAGTTTTGGGAACTCCGTGTAAACGAACTACTTCCCGGAAGTACAAGTCCTCCACATTGCTTGCATCATCGGTTTTGTGGCATGCTATAAAGTGAGCCATTTTCGAAAAACGGTCGACGACCACCATGATCGAGTCTTTGCCTCGTTGAGTACGAGGTAAAGCCACAATAAAATCCATCGAGACATCCCCCCATGGTCGTAACGGTATTGGCAACGGCATGTATGTACTCGACTTGAACGAACTTTTCATCATGTGACAAGTGACGCATTTACTCACGATTGTGCTTACGTCACCATACATCTTTGGCCAAAAGAAATGTTCTTTTAGCACTTCTACAGTCTTGGTCGAGCCGAATTGACCGGCTAGTCCTCCTCCGTGCGCCTCCCGAACCAGCAATTCCCGAATTGTATGTCTTGGCACACATAATTTATTTCCCTTGAAAAGAAAGCCATCCTGTAAAACAAATTCCTCGTACGGGGCCGTTTTACAACGGTTAAAAATTTCCCCGAAGTCTAAATCGTCGCTGTAATGATCTTTCAAAGTCTTGAATCCCAACAAACGAACATCTAGCATCGACAGTAAGGCATACCGTCTTGATAGTGCATCCGCCACTATATTACTCTTCCCGTCTTTGTACTTGGATGAAAAGTGAAAAGATTGTAAAAATTCCACCCATTTTGCATGCCTCGGGCTTAGCTTACTTTGTCCGTTGATGTATTTCAACGACTCGTGATCCGAGTGCAGCATGAAATGTTTCGAACGTAGATAATGACTCCAATGATCGAGTGCTCTCACGATAGCATAGAACTCCTTGTCGTAAGTACAATAATTCACTCGGGCGCCACTTAATTTCTCCGAAAAATAGGCAATGGGACGGCCTCTTTGGATAAGCACTGCCCCGATTCCAACTCCGCTAGCGTCGCATTCCACCTCAAACGGTTGTGAAAAATCGGGTAACGTCAAAATCGGCGCTTCACATAATTTTCCATTTAAATTTTCAAAAGCCTTTTGGGCCGCCTCGTTCCATGCAAAGGTTCCTTTTTTTAGACACTCCGTGATCGGGCTGGAGATGGTGCTAAAGTCCTGTATGAATCGTCGGTAAAAAGAAGCGAGGCCATGAAATGATCGTACCTCCGTGATTGTCTTTGGGGTCGGCCACGACTTGATTCCCGCGATCTTCTCTTGGTCGACCGAAACTCCTTCTTTCGAAACAACATAGCCGAGAAAGACAAGACTCTCGACTAGGAAAGTACACTTCTCCCGTTTTCCATAAAGTTTCTGTTCCCTTAGTGTTCCAAATACGTGCCGCAAATGTTCGAGATGTTCCTCTACGGATCGACTGTAGATCAAAATGTCGTCTAGGTATACGACAACAAACTTTCCCAAGAAAGGTTTGAGAACCTCGTTCATCAACCTCATAAAAGTGCTCGGGGCGTTGGTGAGGCCGAATGGCATCACAACGCATTCATAAAGTCCATTCTTTGTTTTAAACGCCGTTTTCCATTCGTCTCCCTCTCGCATGCGGATTTGATGGTATCCGCTCCGTAAATCAACTTTGGAAAATATAACCGAGCCATGTAACTCGTCCAACATGTCGTCTAGTCTCGGGATGGGGAACCGATACTTGACGGTGATGTTATTCACGGCTCTACTGTCAATACACATTCGCCACGATCCGTCCTTTTTTGGTACAAGTAGAACTGGAACCGCACACGGACTTAAACTTTCTCGGACATATCCGTGATTCATGAGTTCATAAATTTGGCGTTGTAGTTCTTTGGTTTCTTCGGGATTACAACGATACGCCGCTTTGTTCGGTAATGGAGCTCCCGGTATAAGATCAATTTGGTGTTCAATTCCGCGGATAGGTGGTAATCCTACCAGCAAGTCTTCGGGAAATACATCCGAGAACTCGTGTAGTAGTGCATCTATCTCTTCTTCATGGTGTGATTTGGTGGCAAGATTTCGGACCTCTTTGATCATCATCAAATAAACACGTTCGCCATCGTCAATGGCGTGTTCGACTTCTTTCTCGTTTGCAAACATCGTAAGTTTCGGTCCTTCGACTTTTTTCGAACTCATCGTCCGGATAGCTTGAGGTGACATAGGTTTAAGAACAATTTTTTTACCTTTGTCACGTAACTCATACTCGTTACTCCTTCCTCGATGTAGTACGTCCCGATCAAATAACCAAGGTCTTCCTAATAACACGTGACATGCGTCCATCGGTAGTACATCGCATGTAATATCATCACCATACGAACCCATGGTGAGTCCGACCTTCACTTGTCTTGATACTTTCACTTTGTTTCCATCATCGAGCCAATGGAGTGCATACGGCTTTGGATGGGCCGTGGTGATCAAGCCGAGTTTTGAGACCATCTCGCTCGATGCCACGTTTGTACAACTTCCACCGTCAATGATCAAGCTACACCATTTCTCTCCGACACGACACTTCGTGTGAAAGATTTGGTCTCGTTGTTCTTCGTCACTCGGGGCTTCCTTCGTTTGTAACATGCGAAGGACGAGGTTCGTGTCATAGTTCGGGGCATCGTATGCCTCACATTCTTCTTCTTCTTCGTCAGCTTCTAAGTTAAAAACGTCTCCAATTTTTTCTTCTTCGGCTAGTAATTCTTCTCGGGCGGCTATGGCTTCTCGTAACGTCACAATTCTCCGATTTGGACAAGCACTTTGATAGTGTCCAAATACTTGACATTTGAAACACCGGACTTTAGATAGGCTTGTTTCTTTTGGGGTGATAGGAGTTTTTTGAATGGTGGTAACGGGTTGGCTTGTGGTGACAGTTTTTGGAAACGAGCTAGGACTCGAGCCAAAATTGGTATTTCCGTATTTAGATGGGAATTCGGGTTTAGAAAGTTTTGTTTTGTTTTGATTTTCCAACTTTATGCAAAGTCCGCATAAAGTATCAAAGTCGGAATAGGGGTAGAGTTCCACGGAATTAGCAATATTTTTGTTCAAACCTCGTAGGAAACGGGACATCCGCAATTCTTCGCTTTCTTCAAGTTCTCCCATCAAGGATAAGTTTTCAAACTCCTCGATGTACTCCTCGACACTTAGCTTTCCTTGCGTGAGTTCAGAAATTTTTCGATACAAGCTTAACTTGTGTGTAGTCGGGACATATCTTTTTCGTAGTTTCTTTTTTAGAGAATCCCACGAACGTATCTTCTCTTTTCCGGCACGAACTCTTTGTGTCTTCATTCGCTCAAACCAAAGGGAAGCTCCCTTTCCAAGTTTGAGAATCGCATACTTGCAACGTACCTCGTCATTGAGATCCTTGAACTCAAACATTCATTCAATTTTTCTTTCCCACTCCAAATAAACCTCGGGATCGGTGCCGCCTACGAACTCCAGAAGTTCGCTTGTCTTGTATTCATCAGCATGTCGTGGTGCATGCATGGTGTCGTATCCTCGTCGTGCTTGGATTCTGGGCTCCGGTAAGCCGCGAAGAACGTCACGTAGTTGTGCTACTTCTTCATCGGTGAATGCCATCTTCTTGAGTAACGTCGAGAATTGTGAGACAGATGTCTCCGATACCACTTATGATACGAATTACGTAAGTAATGCGTATAAAACACAACGGAAGATTATCACGTTCACAATATTGATCAAAATTACAAGGGGATGGACGAATTTAATGGGATTCGACCGTGAGGTAGTATGATATACGGAGTTTGATGTGTTTTATCGAACTAGACCTATAACTCGATAAAGGTAATCTTTTCCCAAGACCTATTGAGAATTGATTAAGTTAAAATCTCGAGACGCGTCGAAACAATAACTAAAGTTTGTTGAACTCGTTCAACGTATATTTCAAAGGAAATACAAGGTTTATTACTTTCAAGATGATTTTACAATACAACGAGCACTACTATATATAGTAGTTTCTAACCGTAAGAAAGTACAATAAAACGAGAAAACGTAACTTCCTAGCAACACACCAATCGGCCGAAATACTTGATGACAATCTTCCTCAAATCTCATGCTTTGGATCGATTTTGTGGGGAAGGAGAAAATATGGTGAATTTGGTTTTATTAGGTGATGGTGACTTGATGAAAGTCTTAGGTGATGGTGACTTGATGAAAGTCTTTCTCAAGGTATAATATGGCCGATTTTGTGGGGAAACTTGATGATTTATTTAGGACATGATATCTTTCATGGATTTTGGACTAGATAAGATATGGAGGTGGGGACTTTGTTTGTTGTCTTGGCCGATTTTCAAAGAAGGTGGGGAAGGAGGTTATCTTCACTTATCTTGTGAAAGATATGAAGACAAAGGGTCCCTTTCAAGCATGTTTTGGCCGATCTTCATGCTTTTGGACCGATCCCATCGTCAAGTTTTACGTTACTCCGGTTAACAACGTAACTCCAATCCGTGTATTCTTTTCTCCCAAGTATAATGATGCATGGCCATGCGTATCGTCGTGGACGTCGATTTTTATTGGAGCTTCTTCGATTGGAATATTAGATATCGTATCATGTTCTTTTCTCCCAAGTATAATGATGCATGGCCATGCGAATTTGTATCGTCGTGGATGTCGATTTTTATTGGAGCTTCTTCGATTGGAATATTAGATATCGTATCTGTTAGGAAAAACAATCACCCTGTATCGATTCAGCCGGGATACCCGATCCCTGTATCGATTGTTATTTGTTATTGAGAAGGTTTTGACATATATGCCAAATACAGTAAAGGAAAACTGTATCGAGGATTCAAGGATTTATCATGTATCGAAGACTGCTTGAATCGGCATAAGTGAAGCTCGTCGATGCGGCTTGAAGACTTGTGAAAAGATCAAGTATGGAAACTGTCTCGACATCCTAAATACAGTCATTCTCCATACAGTTCACAAAAGGACAAGAAAGAACACAAGTCAAGTTCCGTTGAACAAAGAAGTATTTAAATACTCAAGGATAAAGTATTTAAATACATCGTCTTCGAATCTTGAGAATCCCGCGAAATCCGGATCATGTCATATTCCGTTGAAGGAAATCTTATTCAAACGGACATCTCAACGGATACTTTCTTCGAGGCTATATATATCCTTGAAGACATTGAAGATCGATACCCCAAGTAATATAACTCTCAAAGCTATCAAAGTTATCATCGAGCAAACATATCTCCAGAGCAACCGCAAGTTAAAACGAAAGAGATATACGGTGCTCAAACATCAAGAACAACTATCATCGATCTTGATATTCAAAGTCGCTGTTCTTACCTGGTTACCTAACCTTTTACCTCTGTGTAAAAACCGAGCTCTGTGTGAACTCAACAAGTTATTCGACTGTGTGGGACGAATAAGGACGAAGCTTTGGAACCGTGTGTGAAGAAGCTAGTCAAGAAGGAAGCTTTAACCAACGTGTGAAAGGTTGAAAGTGATATTCTTTGTATCAATCTGTGTGAACGATACAAGGATAGGTTTGTTTATAATTACGTAGTTGTGTACGCAGAATTATTTAATAAACTTTTACTCTGTGTGTAGGACCGGTGGACGTAGAGGGGTTTACCTCGAACCACTTAAATTAATGTGTTATTTACCTTCGCTTACCGTTTGAAATTACCGTGATATATTAAGTATACACCAAACACTTTGTTCTCGTATCCACGGCAACTAATCGTATCCAAGACTTCCGCTACGCACTCGATTTAGATTCCATACAGCTTTGTTGTTTAAACTACTTTTCCAAATCGTATCCAAGATACTTAAGTGGCCAACAAGTGGTATCGGAGCGGTTGATTCTAAAAAGAATCGGTCGTATTTCTTTTAACCGAATCGATTCAAATCACTTATTTTCAAAACAGTTTCTTTCATTCCTATATTATCGGTATGGATACCTCTATGATTAACAAAGTCCCTATGTTCTCTATTAACGAATTTGACGATCGGGAATTAGAATGGAAGCTCATCTTGCGAATGCACGAAGAGATGATCTTTGTTATACAGGATGGTCCGATCAAGATTATGAAGGTCAATCCAGCCGCAAGGATTGAGGGCCAAGCCCATGATGAAATGCTCGAGAAGGAACGCGAGCAATGGACAACCGATGAAAGGAAGCGAGCCAATCTAGACAACGTGGCTAAGAACGCGTTATTTGTCACTCTTGACAAAGGCACGTTCTCAAAGGTAAAGAGCTGCAAAAAACCCAAAGAAATGCAGGATAAACTCAAGTTAATTTGTGAGGGAACCGAGCTCTCAAAAGAAAACAAAATTTCAAAACTCACTCAAGAATTGAATCTTTTGAAATGAAACCAACGAAAACACTTGAGGAACTTGACCTCAGTTCTTCGGTATTGTTGGTGAACTTGAAGCGTTGGGCAAGATTTACACCCAAAAGGAGAAGAACTTAAAAATTTTCAGATCTCTCCCACTCGATGGGACATTAAGACCATGACTATGCGTGTATCATGTAATCTTAATGAAATATCCACTTTTGATCTCTTCTCTGACCTTAAAGCATTTGAGTATGACATTGACAGAAGAGAGAAAGCTGAAGAATCTCCTTCAAAGGTCACAGCTCTCGCCGCTGTATCGAACCGTCGACACAACATGCCTAGCTCGTCGAAGCCCGGTCACAAGAGTGCTGACAGCGACGACGACATCCTGTCACAAGATGAAATGGCGCTTCTAATGCATAAATTCAAAAAGTTTATCAAACAGTCTGGAAAGACTCCCTACAGGCCCAAACCTGTCAACAAGGTAAGCACCGAAACATCATCCGATGCTAACCTGTGTTATAACTGCAGGAAACCAGGCCATTATGCAAACAAATGTCCTCATCCCAAAGTCCAAAGGTTGCCGGAGGCCGAGCAACAAGAGCGAGATGAAAGAAGACGTGCTTGGAAAGACAAGCTCAAGGCCCTGATTGGAGAATCAGAAGCCTCCCCACACCATCCAAATCAGCAGAATGTCTTCAGGTGGTCACTGAGAGTGATTCATCTGACGATGAGTTCGATGATAAAGCATACATGTGCTTTATGGCTAAAGATGTTCCGAAGGTGAAGACAATGACGATGAGGTAAGTTCAACCTCGGTTATTCCATCTAATGCATCTCATACTTTCAAAAATATGATGAATGAGTTCAAAAACATTCAAAAAGCCCATGAGAGTCTAAAAGCGAGAATATACACTTCAATTAACAAATCTAGAGTGAAAGATGAGAATGACTTGTCAAGATAAACTATGATAATATGTCTCTTGATTGTGAAACCAGCAAGGTCGATTTTGAAAAACTCATGGAGAGCAATCATCAACTTGCTCATGAACTAAATGAGGTTAAAACCCATAATGAGAGCAAGACAAATGATTTGGTTCTACTACAAACCAAAATTACAACTCTCGAGAAGCGAGAAACCGAACTTGAGACCATTCTCAAGTCTTTTGAAAAATCGTCCAAAAGAATGGAAGAAATTGAGCACCGGGCAACATGCTCATGATAAAAGTGGCTTAGGATACGGCTCATGTTCGAATAAAGGTAAAACTAGTCCGTGTTCGTCAAGAGTGTGGAACACATTCCAGAATCGGAAGATGTTCCTAGTCCCATAAAGGAACCTCGTACCGAGAAAACCAAGAGCCGCCATTCCGCCTCCACAACTCTACAATTCGAGACAGTGGAACCAACAACCACTCGAAGGCGTAATCTACGGCATGCTCCCCAAGCATATCATCAAAGCCGAAAGTCATTCAGAAAGAAGACGGTATCCAACCACCAAAGGCCCGCACAAAGCATTCTCAAGATGCACCTAGGTATTGGATACAGAGCCCCGTTATCCCTCAAGACAGAGATGCCGTTCGGTATCAACAACAAGATTGGGAATCCAACTGGAGACCCAGAAGACAAGTTGTTAGGCCTAGGAAAATGGCTCCACCTCCTAGACGGCATTAAATCGAATAATAATAATAATCCTGAATTTTACATGCATAGTAATTATCATGATTATAACAACTACGGATATGCCCCGTAGATACCGCAATCTTGCATCGAGTACATCCTACAATAAACCAATTGCGTCAGAAAATCTGGGTACCTAAAGGAACTAACATACATGGACCCAAAAATCAAAGGGGACCTAAATCTACCTAATTTCTTTGTTACAGGACATTCTAGAGGAGGATACAGGTACTTCGATAGTGGATGCTCTCGTCACATGACTGGAGACAGGAGCAAGCTATCTGATTTTGTAGAAGGTCGCGGTCCAAAAGTTCGCTTCGGTGATAAGTCTAAAGGAAGAACAAGAGGGAAAGGAAACCTACTTGTCAGGAAATTCAAAGTCACCGATGTCGCATATGTTGAAGGCTTACAGTATAATCTACTTAGTATTAGCCAGTTCTGTGATAAACAGTTCTCGGTGAAGTTCTATATAGATCGCTGTAGAGTCAAGAACACCCAAACCAAGGAAGTTGTGCTTACAGGAAGCAGATCGAGTAATATGTACATTCTTGATTGGAAGCCTATGAGCTCCTCAATTCCATGTTTTGTTGCCAAAGGCACTGCAGATCTTAGCCGGCTATGGCACAAGAGGATGTCTCACGTCAACTTCAAGACAATCAACAAGCTTTCAAGACAGGGTATGGTAAGAGGTTTGCCGATGTGTCATTCAAGAAGGATGTCATGGACCATGCCGTAAAGGCAAGCAAATCAAGTCAACTCAAGAGCAAATCCTACCTTTCAACCCAAAGAGTATTGGAAATGCTACACATGGATCTCTACGGTCTGTAGACCCGGTAAGTTTGGGAGGTAAGAAATATTGTATGGTTGTTGTTGATGATTATTCCGGTATGCTTGACGATCTTTCTTAGCAAGAAGAAGGAAACAACATCAAGGCCGCCTGAGCTCCCGAGAAAGTTGCGAGAATGAAAAAGCATCGAGTATCGTGTGCATTCGCTCCGACAGAGGTACCGAATTTACTAACCGCTTTATAGAGCAATACGTTCGGAAAATGGAATACAAAGACGAGTACTCACCGCCGAACACCTCAACAAAATGGTGTTGCCGAGCGAAAGAATAGGACGTTGAAAGAAGCAACAAGGACAATGATTGCCGAAAGCAAATTGCCGCAGCGTTTCTGGGGTGAAGCAACTAACACAGCGTGCTACACTCAAAACCGCTGTATCGTCAACAAGCACCACAACAAAACAGCTTACGAGGAGAAATACAGCAAGGAGCTTCTCAACAAATTTGGAATGAACACTTCCAAATCCTCGCCAACCCCCATGAGCACTTCCGTGCAAATTAGTGCTGATGAAGCCGGAAAGCCGTTTGACCAATCACTCTACAGGAAGCTCATTGGTTCGCTCCTGTACCTAACGGCTAGCAGGCCCAATATCCAGTTTGCTGTTGGAGTGTGTGCGAGATACCAAGTTGCACCTAAGGAATCACACTTCAATACGGCTAAACGAATCCTGAAATACATTAAAGGAACAGTCGATGCAGGACTGTGGTATCCTAAGGAAGGCGGATTCGATTTAGTTGGATACAGCGACTCGGATCTCGGAGGCTGCAAGCTAGATAGGAAGAGTACAAGTGGAACTTGTCACTTTCTTGGACCTAGACTCGTATCTTGGTTCAGTAAGAAGCAATAGGCAAATTCTCTTTCCACGGCTGAATCAGAGTACTATCCTGCTGGTAGCTGCTGTATGCAGATCCTTAGGATGCGGCAACAATTGTCGATTATGGAATCGATGCTAGAGAGACTCCAATCATGTGTGATAGCACGAGTGCAATTGCAATCACGCACAATCCTGATTTGCACTCGCACAATAAGCATAACAACATGAAGCAACATATCATCAGGAATCATGTCGAGAACAAGGAAGTACGCCAGGAAAAAGTCCATACAGACATCCAGTGGCCGACATCTTCACCAAGCCTCTCGACACGCCAAGATTCAACATGCTAAGAAAATTGGGAATACTACGGCCCGGACTCCTGTAAGTAAATTTACCGCTTTTACTCAACAATTGAGGGGAATCTCAGAAGACCCGTGAATACTGATTCAACATTAATTATCTGTACACTCGAAACATCAATACGATCGTAGCGAACGAAGGCATATGAATACTACACCGATGTGTGCAATAATTAAGGGGGAATCTCAGGACCCATGAATACAAAGATTAATCCAACTATTGCCGTATGGAATTTAAAACCTATTAGTACCTTTTAAGGGGGAACGTCAGACGACGCGAGAACAAAGACATACTATAGGATTTTGATTCAAGATATAATATAATATTATTTCCTTTTTAAAATAATTTTTGTCCATGTGCCCTGCTTTTATGTCAAACATCATGTTCATTAAATGCCTTACACGACATCTGACAATCTGAATCTCAAAAGCCGCGATGTTTTCAAATTGATTATTATTTTTAAACCGCCGTTTTAGGCATTTAGGGTATTCAACCTATGTCGAAGTGGGACCCGCAGTATTTTAAAACCCGTTAATGGATTAGCGTATCAGTTATACTAAATCCATCCCGACCGTCGATTTCAAAACGGTTCCCATCCCTTAAAATCGACCATTCGTACTGCAAACCCTATTTCGCCGCCCAAGTATAAAAGGATCAGATTCGCCATTAGAGACTCTTTACGCATTCTCGCAATTACAAGAGATCTCAAGCAAGCGACTACATATTCTCTCGCATATTCATCGCGAATTTCTCTGCTTTTCTTACACCTTCGCTTTAAGAAAACATCCATGGCTAGTCAATCTTCATCCCCCGCTCAAGAAGACCTCCAACATCATTGATGGACGGATCTTCTCGAAAACCGTCATCATCGAGCGTATCATCTCTGAAACCAACGACACTGAACCGATGGAGTATATCATTACTCGTCTTGAACAACAAGGTCTTTATCGCTTTGGAAGCAAAACCGCCGACAAATACGACGCTCATCTGGTTGAGGAATTCTACCTCAACGCTGCCGTTCGTTTTCTCTCACTAGCCCAGGGAGGACATGTTGCTGACATCACCGCAACAGTCCAAGGAGTGCAAATCTGCATAAATAGCGACTTACTTCAGAAAATCTACAGGCTGCCCGCCGACGGCCTGACCATGGACTGACTTGAGACGTTTGGGTCTCAAGGGCTGATTACCAAGTTTTATGGACTATTTACCGGGTCCAAAGTGGTTGATATGGTGACAACCACGTGCCACAAGAAAAATTTTCTTCTTCATTTCGTTTATCTCCACGATTTCTGTTCCAGGATCATTGAAAATCGAACCGGTGCGTTCGAGATGTGCACGAATCTTAGGTTCAGAATGATGGTAGCTATCTTGACCTGTGAAAAGGTCAACTGGTGTCAAATCATTTTGAAACGTCTTCAGAAGAGGTGTGCAAACCGCCACCCAAAAGAAATCGTTCGGTTTAATGCTAAACTACATTCGACGAAGTGCGGAGTCAAGCAATCCGCCGATGCTAAGAAAAACGACTCACGGATATATTTAGGAGGCGTCAAACCCTCCCGCCTATAACCAGAGCACAATGCATGCCAACCACCCGAGAACACGTCACATGCCTATTTCGACAAACCCGAGACGAAACCGTGAAGGTCCCCGAATTGGAATCTTCAAAGAAGAAGCGCAAGCGTTCTCACGACAAGAAGCACTCTGTGATGAGAAGTCGAAGAAGAGACTCGGAGGCTCTCAAAAATCAAAGCCAAACACTCCGAGGATGTCTCGCCCGTGGCGCAACCCATCGATATAGCACCCCGTGGCCCAACCTCGCGGAAGAGGTGTCTCCTACTGCATCGACAGTAGATCCCGAGCCCTTGGCGGCTACGACGGATTTAGAGACATCTGCCAACATTCAAGACGTTACCACGTCGGCCGCCCATTCGAGCCAAAGCTACTTCTCCTCTACGGGATTCCACACCCGCACAGATCCAATTTCTTCGGCACCATCCTCGCAAGGAGTCCATCTTCCGTGCAGATCCCATACTGCACGGAATCCTCGAAACAGCGTCTCAGACATGATTCAAGTCCCTCCCGACTCAATTATAAATCAAACACTTCTTTCAAGACAAATTGAACAGCGTTTAAAGATTTCGCAATGGAAAAGCTTTAGGCTAGCTCCGTATGACACTGCATAACCGGAGCGAATGGAGCCACGAAGAGCGATTTGTCTCCGAAGTAAGCGACTCAACTCAAATTGAGGCCTTTGCCGATGGGACAACGCTTCTTGCAAAGATCTCATTGAAAGCCACTGTTGCACAAATCCGACGCGTAAGAAAAGGAAAGAAGAAGTCAGAGGACTCTCCCATCAATCCAAAAGACGACGACGACCACGACTCAGACGACGACGACGATGCTCTTCAAGCAGGTCTGAGATTGAGCCGTGAAGAGGCTGAAGCCCAACCCACCTCTCCACCCAGAAACGACGAAGGGCCATCTACCCAAGCTAATCCACCTTCACCACAGCCGTAGAACATTCCCGACCAGGAGGAATCAGTCCCTCCAGTCGTGGAAGATCAAGAAATTTTGGAACAGGCACCCGAGCCTGTTGCGACAAAAGAAGCCAGTCCGACAACCCAACAGGAGGATTCAGTCTCGCCTGCATCCTTATCTGCCGAAGAACCTTCGCCACAGGACGCTTCTGAACCAACTGTCGCCATTCCACAAGAAGCTACTCCCGCCTCTGCAACCTTGGAATCCGAGGACGGTAACGAACCTGAGGATGTCCAACTTACTTCACGACCATCCGTGAACGTAAGAAGGTTAAATGGTGCTGAAGACTTCGCCACTCGACTCTCCTATCTCTGCTGCACGCAAAGAGCGCCTGCAAGCTCTTGGCCTTCAGACTGTATTTATCCAAGATACAGTTAACGCTCTCTCTTCCGTAGAAAAGGCTCTGAACTGGATGCACACCTCTGCAGTTGAAGAAATGACAACTCTTCAACACGAAGTATCTCGAGTTGTCGAAGCATTCATCATCCTGCCAGAAGTGTTCAAGCAAGCCTTGAAAATCATGGAAGATAAACAAGCGCAACTTCTGAAGGAGGAAGCTTCAAGACAAGAATTGGCGAAGCCAAGACCGCTGTGCAATGATAGAGAACTGACTCTCACTACGTGCGCATGACAAATCCATTCAAGAGATGTCAGACTCTTTCCTCCCTCGTTGAAAGAATAAACAACATCGAGACCAAACAGGACGCCGCTCTTGAAATCCTGCAAAGTCTTGATGAGGCCAAAAAGGGGGAAGAAGCTCGAGAAGCTGCAAGGAGAATAAGACTACAACAGGAAAGGGAATTTGAGGCTGCTCAGAGCGATTTCTTGAATTGAACAAGCTAGCACCTCAACCCCAAAGTTTTAGAATTTCAGGCTCCAGACCAGAATTCCATGACCCAAATGTCCCTTGGCAAAATCTTGTTCAAAGACCTTCGGAAATACGTCTGCCAACCAACCGCAACCCAACCGCCGAAGAAGTGAAGCACTGGAGGAAGAATGAACTGATGAGATATTTTGTCAGACTCATCAGGGAATCCGCCATCTTCAAAAATTATAAGACATTGGCGGAAGCGGCAGACAAATTTTCAAAGATGCTAGAAGAAGGTAAGCTCCCTCTCCAAATCGAAATGAAATCAAAACATAGAAAAGGAGATCGGGTCACCCATCCAGAGGATTGGATACTTGCCTTTGATCGTTCTTATGAAGGAAGAGCAATTTACCAAGAACGAGGCAATGATTCACTTCAAAGCGGTGGCGCGGCACCGAGAATGAGCCAGGAAGGAGACCTTGGAGGCATGTGGATCAAAGTTAAAGAGTGAAATTTATATTATTGTTGTTTTTGTAATTTCTATTCGACACAAACTTTGTACTCAATCTTTTTGAATATCAATAAAACAGTTTGTTTGTCTTGAAAGATTACAACTCGTAATCTACTGTGTTTATGTATGATTACTTAAATTGTTTGATAGGAATCTCAGATAGATAAACTTGATTGAAAAATTAAAGCTGTACGAACTAGTCTACGAACAGTTCATAGTTTCAGTTGAAAACTTAGAATACATTGTAAGATTGTGCCTGCGCGCTATCATAGGCTTAAGTTGTAATAAATCTCAAACTGTATCGAACGTGCCTGCGAGCAGTTCATTATTGTAGACTAAAGTCACTAAGTCAGACCTATTGACAAAAGACCAAGAAATCTGCCAGAAGTCATCGAAAGAAGAACGCTTCATGAAGAAGGTTTTGGCATCATCAAGAAGACTCGAAGAGTTTAAGTTAAGACTTGGCAAATTCTCAAAAAGTGGGAAATTGTTAGGAAAAACAATCACCTGTATCGATTCAATGGGATACCCGATCACTGTATAGATTGTTATTTGTTATTGATAAGTTTTTGACAAATATTCCAAATACAAGAAAGGAAAATCAGATCGAGGATTCAAGGATTTATCATGTATCGAAGACCTGCTTGAATCGGCATAAATGAAGCTCGTCGATGACTTGAAGACTTGTGAAAAGATCAAGTATGGAAATTGTCTCGACATCCTAAATACAGTCATTATCCATACTGATTCACAAAAGGACAAGAAAGAACACAAGTCAAGTTCCGTTGAACAAAGAAGTATTTAAATACTCAAGGATAAAGTATTTAAATATCGCGCCTTCGATCTTGAGAATCCCACAAATCCGGATCATGTCATATTCCGTTGAAGGAAATCTTATTCAAACGGACATCTCAACGGATACTTTCTTGAGGCTATATATATCCTTGAAGACATTGAAGATCGATACCCCAAGTAATATAACTCTCAAAGCTATCAAAGTTATCATCGAGCAAACATATCTCCGAGCAAACCGCAAGTTAAAACGAAAGAGATATACGGTGCTCAAACATCAAGAACGACTATCATCGATCTTGATATTCAAAGTCAGCTGTTCTTACCGGTTACCTAACCTTTTACCTCGTGTAAAACCGAGCTCTGTGTGAACTCAACAAGTTATTCGACTGTGTGGGACGAATAAGGACGAAGCTTTGAACTGTGTGTGAAGAAGCTAGTCAAGAAGGAAGCTTTAACCAATCGTGTGAAAGGTTGAAAGTGATATTCTTTGTATCAATCTGTGTGAACGATACAAGGATAGGTTTGTTTATAATTACGTAGTTGTGTACGCAGTAATTATTTAATAAACTTTTTACTCCTGTGTGGAGGACCAGTGGACGTAGAGGGGTTTACCTCGAACCACTTAAATTACTGTGTTATTTACCTTCTGCTTTTACTGTTTGAAATTACTGTGATATATTAAGTATACACCAAACACTTTGTTGCTGTATCCACGGCAACTAACTGTATCCAAGACTTCCGCTACGCACTCAGATTTAGATTCCATACAGTTTGTTGTTTAAACTACTTTTCCAAACTGTATCCAGTATACTATAGTGGCCAACAGTATCATATTACAAGTGATAATCAAAGACTACTTATAGGGGATGTAGTCTAAGTCTAAGGAATCAAACAAAAAAAAAAAGAAAATAATTCAAAGATTATAAAATCTTTGAATAATCCAAACAAATCAACATAAAATACAAACAAGAAACATAAATCACATAATCGGGGAAACATAATCCCTAAAATAAGTAAAAATGAAAAGATAATACAAAAATACACACAAGTGTATAAAATAAGGGGGCTGCTGGCAGGGACTCGACCGTGTCCCGTGACACGGCCGCGGCGCGATCGACAAGCGCCGGCAGGGACTCGACCGTGTCCGCTTGACATGGTCGCGACGTGACAAGGACGTCCGACAGTGACTCGTCCGACAGTGACTCGGCACGGGCGCGGCGCGACAAGGACGTTCGGAATTAACTCGACCGTGTCCTGGAACACGGTCGGGCGTCTGGGCAGTCGGTTTTAGCTTATCCGGAAGAGTTCGACTCGGTCGTTTCGGACGACATGGGCGGGTTCGGCCGGCAGCCAGTTTGGCATTTCCGGACGAGTACGGCACGGGCCGTGTCAGACGACATGGCCGAGTTCGGTCGGTAGTGCTCGGCATTTTCCGGTAGGGTGACATTTTCCGGTAGGCGACGACATTTTCCGGCAGGTTGACATTTTCCGGCAGGCGACGACATTTTCCGGCTTGTGTCCGTTTTCTCGCCTAAGAATGTCGACGTACGTGCATGACGCATTGTAAGGCCGTTTATTTTGATCCTTGCTTCGTTTTCTTTATTCGGACTAGTCAATTCCGTATCAGGTTTGAGGGTGGTGCGAAGTGCTAAACAAGAGTTTTGTTCCCACCTTCCTCATAGGGTGTTCCAAAAGTAGCTAAGAAATTTTGAATCCCGATCCGAAACAATAGTCTTCGGAATCCCATGTAAACGTACCACCTCTCGGAAATATAAGTCGGCCACATTGCTTGCATCGTCTGTCTTGTGGCACGCTACAAATGAGCCATTTTTGAACAAGGATCTATGACTACCATAATAGCATACCTCCCTCGTTGAGTATGAGGTAAAGCAACAATGAAATCCATCGAGACATCTTCCCATGGCCTTTCCAGAATCGGTAAAGGCATGTATACTCCCGGCTTGAACGAACTCTTCGCAATATGGCATATCACACATTTACTAATTATGTCATTCACATCCCCCTGCATCCTTGGCCAATAAAAATGTTCCTTAAGTACATCTAATGTCTTAGTCGAACCAAAATGGCCAGCCAAGCCTCCCTCGTGAGCCTCCCGAACCAACAATTTCCAAACCGTGTGTTTGGGCAAGCAAAGACTATTTCCTTTGAAGAGGAAGCCTTCCTATATCGAAAATTCTCCAAACGGACCAGATTTGCAAAGAGTGAAAGTCTCATCAAAATCCACATCACCGTCATAATATTCCTTCACTGAAACGAACATCAAGAGTAGAGAATAAGGCATACCGCCTAGACAACGCATCCGCTACGATGTTGCTCTTGCCACTCATGGTCCGAATGTAGTATGAAATGCTTCGGCCGAAGATAGTGACTCCAATGATCTAGAGCTCTTACAATAGCATAGAACTCCTTGTCGTACGTACAATAATTGATATGAGCACCGTTTAACTTTTCTGAAAATAGGCAATGGGACGCTTTCCTTGAATGAGAACCGCTCCAATGCCAACTCCGCTAGCATCACACTCTACTTCGAACGGTTGTGAAAAATCGGGTAATGCCAAGATTGGTGCTTCACATAACTTTGTTTTCAAATTTTCAAACGACTTCTGGGCAGCCCTGCTCCAATTAAACGTACCTCTCTTCAAACACTCTGTTATTGGGCTTGTAATGGTGCTGAAATCTCGAATGAATCTTCGGTAGAATGAAGCAAGTCCGTGGAATGACCTAACTTCCATCACTGTAGCGGGAATTGGCCATGACTTAATTGCTTCGATCTTGGTTTGATCAACCGATACTCCATCCTTCGAAACTATATAGCCAAGAAAGACTATACTTTTGACTAAAAATGAGCACTTCTCCTTTTTCCATACAGCCTTTGGTCCCTAAGGGTCTCGAAGACTTGCCTTAAGTGTCCGAAATGTTCTCGCAACGATCGGCTATAAATCAAAATGTCATCTAAGTATACAACCACAAATTTCCCCAAAAACAGCTTAAGTACTTCGTCCATCAAATGCATGAAAGTACTTGGCGCATTTGTAAGGCCGAACGGCATAACGGTCCGTTCATACAGCCCGTATTTAGTTTTTAAGGCCGTCTTCCACTCATCTCCTTCTCGCATTCGGATTTGGTGATAACCACTTCGTAAGTCAACTTTTGAAAAGATCACAGATACATGTAATTCATCCAACATGTCATCAAGTCTCAGAATTGGGAATCGATACTTGATGGTTATGTTATTCATGGCTCTACTCTCTATGCACATTCACCATGATCCATATTTCTTCGGGACAAGCAAAACTGGAACCGCAGAAGGACTCAAACTCTCTCGAACATACCCGTGGTTCATTAGTTCCTCGATTTGTTTTTGTAACTCCTTCGTCTCCTCGGGATTACATCGATAGGCGGCCTTGTTAGGGAGTGATGCACTCGGTATAAGATCGACTTGGTGTTCAATCCCACGTAAGGGCGGCAAACCCAGCGGTAAGTCTTTCGGAAAAATATCCGCAAATTCGCGTAACAATATATCGATCTCCCCTTTGTCTTGCACAACCATGTCCACGTCTCGTGTTTCTTTAATCATCAACAAATACACACGCTCGCCATCATCAATAGCGTGCTTCACCTCTTTCTCACTAGCAAACATAGTAAGTTTCGATTTTTTCATTTGGCTAGAACTCATCGAACGAATGGCTTGAGGTGCCATTAGTTTAAGCACAATCTTCTTGCCTTTATCCCGTAATTCATATTCGTTACTCCTTCCTCGATGTAGAACATCTCTATCAAATAGCCATGGTTGTCCTAAGAGTATATGGCATGCATCCATCGGGAGTACATCACATAATACGTCGTCACCATATGAACCCATAGTTAAACCGACCCGTACTTGTTTCAAAACTTTCACTTTACTCCCATCATCAAGCCAATGTAACACGTAGGAAGGATGAGTAGTAGTGATGAGTCCGAGCTTCGTCACCATCTTGCTTGAAGCTACATCAGTACAACTTCCCCCATTGATTATCAAACTACACCATTTGTCTTTGATTTGACACTTGGTGTGGAATATTTGGTCTCGTTGTTCCGTATCCCTCGAAATCGTTTTGACTTGTAAAGTGCGAAGGACTATACTAGTATCATAATCTGGAGCATCGTAAGCCTCGCACTCTTCTTCTTTGGCGTCCACGTTAAACACGTCACCGAGCCTTTCTCTTTCGTCCTCGACTAACAATTCTTCCCAGACCTCAAGAGCCTCCCTTAGTGTCACCACCCATTTGTTCGGACACGCATTTTGGTAATGTCCGAACCCTTAACACTTGAAACATCGTACCTTCGCCAAACTCGTTTCTTTGGGTATGTAGGGAGCCTTAGGAGCTGTAATAGGGGTAGGAGTTGGTACAGTCGTTTTAGTAGCCGAACTGAAACCGATACTTGGGTTTCCAAATTTGGATGAAAATTCGGGTTTATACAACTTCATCTTGTTTTGAGCTTCCAACTTCACACATAGTCCACATAATGTATCGAAGTCTTCGTACGGGTATAATTCCACCGAGTTAGCTATGCTTCGGTTCAAGCCACGCAAGAAACGCGGCATCTTCTGCTCCTCATTCTCCTCTATTTCTCCCATTAAGGTCAGATTCTCAAAATCCTCAATGTATTCACTGACACTCAACTTTCCTTGCATGAGGTCGGCAATCTTCCGGTATAAGGACAACCGGTGTGATGTTGGTACATATCTTTTACGAAGTTTTCTTTTTAATGAACCCAACGAACGGATATTTTCTTTCCACGCACGAGCTCTTCGTGTTTTAACTCCTTCGTACCAAAGTGAAGCGCCTTTCCCCAACTTGAGAATTGCATACTTGCACCGTTTCTCATCGTCGAGATCTTTAAACTCGAACATGTGGTCAATTTTACGTTCCCATTCCAAGTAAACTTCAGGGTCTGTCCCACCAACGAACTCCGGAAGCTCGTTCACCTTTAATTCTTCGACATGGCGTGAGGGTCGTTCATAGTCACCACGCCTAGGTTGCCAATGCTGGTCGTGTTGTTCTGGTATGTCACGCAATGCGTCGCGAAGTTTTGCCAAGAAATCAGCATCATTGAGATCCATAATGCCAAAGATCAAGAACTTGGGCTCCGATGCTTATACGGGATCATTTGATATGAACGAAGAAGACGAAGTAAGGATCGATATAAATGACCTTACTACACGCCATGCACGGACTAGTACGTATTTAGGCGAGAAAACGGACATAAGAAGTGGAGTATCGGTCTCAGCCGTGTCATATGATACGGCCTGTGTCATGCTGTGCCGGAAGGTCGACATCCAACCTGCCGGAAAAATGTTCAATATGCCGGAAAATATCCAACCTGCCAGAAAATTCACCACCTGCCGGAACTGGCCGAGCACTGCCGACCAGACCCGACCGTGTCGTCCGACACGGCCCGTGCCGCACTCGTCCGGAAATGCCAATGTCACTACCCATTGGACTCGACCGTGTTGTCTGGCACGGCCGAGTCGAACTCCTCCGGATAAGCCAAAACCGATTGCCCAGACGCCTGACCGTGTTCCAGGACACGATCGGGCCCATGCCGAACGTCCTTGTCAGCGTCGCGCCCGTGCCGAGTCACTGTCGGCCGAGTCCCTGTGATGCGATTACGGCATCTCCAAACGAAGTAAGAATCGACGTAGGTGACGATACCAAGTTGCATGCACATGCACCTACGTACTTTGGTGAGAAAACATCCGCGGAAATGGGAACAATCTTAATAATCGGAACCAGGATAACTTAGACGTATCAAAACATGCACACGTATGCATGTTCATGCATACAAAATCGGCCATATTAGGGGAGATTTCGGCCGATTGTGATGGGTGATCCTTGAAGGATCTTTTGTCCCCACTACTTTAAATAATTGCTCTCATTTTCAAGCCCACCAACAAGATCAAGGAAAGAGATTTGATTCACTCCACTCTTTTGAAAGCATTTCGGTCGAACCACATGTAGAGGAAGAATACAAGATGTTGCTTTCTTGTTCAAGTCTTTGTCTAAGTCTTATCACATGAGATAGATGGTAATCTCCTTCCTTCATGCTATCCCACGGCCGAATTCATCATGGAAGAAGCCAAGCATGTGTTGTTTTTAATCCTTGTCAAAAAGTCTTTGTTGTTAGTTTGATAAATGCTTGTATTTTAGCTAGATTTTGGGTGATCTTGTTTGGCTTGTTTAGGAGATATAATGGCTATATAATAGCCTCATTCTCAACCATTTGTAAACACCTTTGAATGAAGAAAAAACGAAATACATCACATGTATTCTAGTTGAATGATTTTCAGCACACTTCGATTATAATTCGACGCGTTTTCGAGTTGTAATTTAATCAATTCTCAATAGGTCTTGAGGAGAGATTGTCTTATAAAACTATAGGTCTAGTTTGATAATCTACTTTCATTTTATTCGTGTTTTCGCAAAGCCGAATTGCCCTACTTTCGGTTGAATATTACGAGTGTTACACAAAAATGAGTGTTGTAAGGAAATAAATATAACCGCTGCATTTTCCGGCGAATTTACGTATATCTTAATACGTTAATTCATATCATAAGTGGCATCGGAGCCCAAGGTTACTTCCTTGGCGAAATTGTCTTGGCGATTTTCTTACCAAAACTACCTTATCATGGATTTTTCCGACGATTTCATGGAGAAACTACGTGAAGCACTACACAGCATGCAACAACCACGTTTTCAAGCAAGAAGAGGAGGATATGATGCACATTCACCGCGTCATGTGGATGAATTTAAAGTTAATGAACTTCCGGAATTTGTCGGAGGTACTAATCCCGAAGTTTACTTGGAGTGGGAGAGGAAGATTGAACGTATGTTCGACTTCAAACACCTTAACGATGAGAAACGTTGCAAATATGCAATTCTCAAATTAGGGAAGGGCGCTTCCTTATGGTTCGAGGGTATGAAAACACAACGAGCTCGTGCGGGAAAAGAGAAAATCCGTTCTTGGGATTCTTTGAAGAAAAAACTACATAAAAGGTATGTCCCGACATCACATTGGTTAACCTTATACCGAAAAATTGCGGAGTTCGTACAACGGAAACTAAGTGTGGAAGAATACATCGACGAATTTGAAGGCTTGGCCTTAATGGGAGCACTTGAAGAAAATCAAGAACAAAGAATGTCACGTTTCTTACGTGGCCTAAACCGAAACCTTTCAAATACGGTAGAATTATACCCATACGAAGATTTTGACACTTTATGCGGACTATGCATAAAAATTGAAGCTCAACACAAGTTGAAATTTACCAAACCCGAATTCCCATACAAATTCGGAAATGCAAGTGCCGGCTCAAGTTCTACTACGAAAACTACCGTACCTTTTCAAGTCCCTACCCCGGCACCGAAGGTTCCTCACGTTTCCAAGGAAACGAGCTTGGCTAAAGTACGATGTTTTAAATGTCAAGGCTTTGGTCACTATCAAAATGCATGTCCAAATAAACGGGTGGTCACTTTAAGAGAAGCTCGTGCGGTCCGAGACGAACTTTTGGTCGAGGACGAGAAGGAAGGCCTTGGTGACGTATTTAACGTGGAGGCCGAGGAAGAGAATGAGGATTGCGAGACTTATGATGCTCCGGAATATGATACTACTTTAGTGCTTCGAGCATTACATACCAAAATTATTCCAAGTGATACGGAACAAAGAGACCAGATTTTTCATTCCAAATGCAAAGTCGAAGAAAAGTGGTGTAGCTTGATAACAGACGGAGGGAGTTGCACGAATGTGGCATCAAACGAGATGGTCACCAAGCTCGGGCTAACTACTATGGCTCACCCGAGACCATATGCTTTACATTGGCTCGATGATGGAAGCAAGGTGAAGGTGACGAGATAAGTACGGGTCAACTTAACTATGGGATCATACGGAGACGATGTGTTATGTGACGTACTCCCGATGGACGCATGCCACGTGCTTTTGGGACGACCGTGGATGTTCGACCGAGATGTTTTACATCGAGGTCGGAATAATGAATATGAATTACAAGACAAAGGAAAGAAGATTGTACTCAAACCGATGTCCCCACAAGCCATCCGTTCGATGAGTACTAGTCGAGTGGAGAAACCGAAACTTACCATGCTTGCTAGTGAAAGAGAAATGGAACATGCCATTAATGACAGGGAGCGAGTATATTTGGTGATGTTTAAAGAGACACGGGAAGAGAACATAGGAGTACAAAACGAAGGAGAGCTAGATGTGTTGTTACGCGAATTTGAGGATGTTTTTCCCGAAGAATTACCGTCGGGTTTACCACCTATTCATGTATCGAACACCAAATTGATCTTATACCGGGAGCACCACTTCCTAATAAAGCCGCGTATAGATGTAATCCCGAGGAGACGAAGGAATTACAAAGACAAGTCGAGGAGCTTTTGGACCGCGGATATGTCCGGGAGAGTTTGAGTCCGTGTGCGGTTTCGGTCTTACTTGTCCCTAAGAAAGATGGTTCTTGGCGGATGTGTGTGGATAGTCGGGCCGTGAACAATATCACCATCAAGTATCGGTTCCCTATCCCGAAACTTGATGATATGTTAGACGAACTACATGGTTCGGTGATCTTTTCCAAAGTTGATTTACGAAGCGGATATCATCAAATCCGAATGCGAGAAGGTGACGAGTGGAAGACGGACTTCAAAACGAAAAATGGATTATATGAATGGACTGTTATGCCTTTCGGTCTTACAAATGCGCCTAGTACCTTCATGAGGTTGATGAACGAGGTACTTAAACCATTTCTGGGGAAGTTCGTGGTTGTATATTTGGATGACATTCTAATCTATAGTCAATCACTACAAGAACATTTCGGGCACTTAAGGTTAATCTTAGAAACCTTGAGGGACCGAAAATTGTATGGAAAAAAAGAAAAGTGTTCGTTCCTAGTCGAAAGTATAGTCTTTCTTGGCTATGTCATTTCGAAGGACCGAGTGGCGGTTGATCAAACAAAAATCGAAGCAATTAAATCTTGGCCAACCCCTACGACCGTGACGGAAGTAAGATTATTTCACGGACTTGCTTCTTTTTACCGGAGGTTTATTCGAGACTTCAGCACCATTTCAAGTCCGATAACGGAGTGTTTAAAAAAAGGACCATTTGTATGGAGCGGGGCTGCCCAAGGAGCTTTCAAGAAGTTAAAGGCCAAGTTATGCGAAGCACCGATTCTAACACTACCCGATTTTTCTCAACCATTCGAAGTTGAGTGTGACGCTAGCGGAATTGGAATTGGAGCGGTTCTTATTCAAGGTAAACGACCTATCGCTTACTTTTCGGAGAAGTTGAACGGAGCTCGGTTGAATTATTGTACTTACGATAAAGAATTCTATGCTATCGTACATGCCCTTGATCATTGGAGTCATTACTTACGGACGAAGCATTTTATTCTACACTCGGATCACGAATCATTGAAGTACATTAACGGGCAACATAAACTGAGTCCGAGGCATGCCAAGTGGGTGGAATTCCTACAATCATTTCACTTTTCATCCAAGTACAAAGACTGTAAAAGCAATGTCGTTGCGGATGCGTTATCTAGGAGGTATGCCTTACTTTCTACTCTGGAGGTTCGGTTACTTGGTTTCGAAATGTTGAAGGAATGTTATGAAAATGATGAAGATTTCGGAGAAATTTTTACCCATTGCAAATCTGGTCCGTTCGGGGAATTCATGTTACAAGATGATTTCCTATTTAAAGGAAATAGACTTTGTGTTCCAAAACAGGCGGTTCGGGAATTATTGGTCCGAGAAGCTCACGGAGGAGGTTTAGCAGGACATTTCGGCACGGCTAAAACATTGGAAGTACTAAAAGAACATTTCTTTTGGCCTAAAATGCTAAAAGACGTTTACAATGTTTTAAGTAAATGCGTAACATGTCACATCTCGAAAAGTTCGTTCAAACCGGGATCATATATGCCTCTACCGGTTCCAGAAAGACCGTGGGAAGATGTATCCATGGAATTTATCGTCGCTTTACCCCGTACTCAACGAGATAAAGATGCTATTATGGTGGTTGTTGATCGGTTCTCAAAGATGGCTCATTTCGTGGCTTGCCACAAAACCGACGACGCAAGCAACGTGGCCGACTTATACTTCCGAGAGGTGGTTTGTTTACATGGAGTACCGAAGACTATTGTGTCGGATCGGGATTCTAAATTCCTTAGCTATTTTTGAAATACTTTATGGAGAAAAGTGGGAACGAAGCTCTTATTTAGCACTTCGCACCATCCGCAAACCGATGGTCAAACCGAGGTCACGAATCGAACATTAGGAACGTTGTTGCGAGGACTTGTGAATAAAACGCAAAAAGATTGGGACGTGAAACTTGCTCATGCGGAATTTGCCTATAACCGATCCCCTACACATGCTACGGCACATTCTCCTTTCGAAATCGTTTACGGGTTAAATCCTTATATACCCTTGGACTTGATTCCATTGCTGAAAGACGAGTTGGTACACAAAGATGCGGAGTCGAAACTTAAGTCGATGATCAAATTGCACGGACAAATACATGATAGAAACAAAGAGGTGAATGATGAATACAAATGGAAATCCAACAATCACAGAAAACCGAGGCTATTCGAAGTAGGCGACTTGGTTTGGGTACACTTAAGAAAAGAGAGATTTCCGAGCAAACGCAAGAACAAACTTATGCCGAGGGTCCTTACAAAATCGTGGGAAAAGTGAACGACAATGCGTATAAGGTAGAACTTCCGGGCGACTATGGGGTACACGCCACTTTTAACGTGGGTGATCTATCTTCTTACCTTGACGACGAGGGAATCACTGAATTGAGGTCAATTCCTTTCAAAGGGGGAGGGGATGATGCGATTACAGCATCTCCAAACGAAGTAAGAATCGACGTAGGTGACGATACCAAGTTGCATGCACATTCACCTACGTACTTTGGTGAGAAAACATCCGCGGAAATGGGAACGATCTTAATAATCGGAACCGGGATAACTTAGACGTATCAAAACATGCACACGTATTCATGCATACAAAATCGGCCATATTAGGGGAGATTTCGGCCGATTGTGATGGGTGATCCTTGAAGGATCTTTTGTCCCCACTACTTTAAATCATTGCTCTCATTTTCAAGCCCACTAACAAGATCAAGGAAAGAGATTTGATTCACTCCACTCTTTTGAAAGCATTTCGGCCGAACCACATGTAGAGGAAGAATACAAGATGTTGCTTTCTTGTTCAAGTCTTTGTCTAAGTCTTATCACATGAGATAGATGGTGATCTCCTTCCTTCATGCTACCCCACGGCCGAATTCATCAGGGAAGAAGCCAAGCATGTGTTGTTTTTAATCCTTGTCAAAAAGTCTTTGTTGTTAGTTTAATAAATGCTTGTATTTTAGCTAGATTTTGGGTGATCTTGTTTGGCTTGTTTAGGAGATATAATGGCTATATAATAGCCTCATCCTCAACCATTTGTAAACACCTTTGAATGAAGAAAAATACATCACATGTATTCTAGTTGAATGATTTTCAGCACACTTCGATTATAATTCGACGCGTTTTCGAGTTGTAATTTAATCAATTCTCAATAGGTCTTGAGGAGAGATTGTATTATCAAACTATAGGTCTACTTTGATAAACTATTTCATTTTATTCGTGTTTTCGCAAAGCCGAATTGCCCTACTTTCGGTTGAATATTACGAGTGTTACACAAAAACGAGTGTTGTAAGGAAATAAATATAACCGCTGCATTTTCCGGCGAATTTACGTATATCTTAATACGTTAATTCGTATCACCCTGTCGGACGTCTTTGTCGAGCCGCGACCATGTCAAGCGGGCACGGTCGAGTCACTACCGACGTCTTTGTCAGCGCCGCGCCCGTGCCGAGTGTCCTTGTCGCGCCGCGGCCGTGTCAAGCGACACGGCCGAGTCCTGCCGGCATATTTCACTTTTTTTTGTGTTTTCTTTTGTGTGTTTGTCTTTTCTTTGTTTTTTAATCATTTTAGGGATTGTGTTTCCCCTAAAATTAGGATTGTTGTTCCTTTTATATTTTATTGTTGATTTGTTTTGATTATTCAAAGATTTTATAAATCTTTGAATTATTTTTTTTTATTATAGGAAGAGTTGAAGTCTCCTATATATAGGCTTGTGTAAGCATTGTAACAACCATTGTATGTTGAAGAAATGATGCGAAGCCGACTACTCCAAGCGAAGAAGACGAAGTAAGGATCGACGTAAAACACCTCGACCGCACTACAACATACTTGGGCGAGAGAGCTGAAACGAGGCATGGAGTCACCTTGATAATTGGAATTGGAGTAACTTAAACAAAGGACAACTTGCATCTTGGGGAGGGGAAGAGATTCAAGTGGTAACTAAACAAATAAAGAATATTCAGCATCTTCTTACAAAAGCAGCAGGATTCTTGGCAAAAGGGCGGCTGTCAACAAACAACTTGGAGGCAAAGACCCAGCTTTTACTTTTGTCCACAAGTGACATGAGGAACCTTTTTATTATCTTTTATTATTCTAAGCTCAGCTTGTATTAGTTTAAGTTATCTTGTCAGGCTGCTTTTGCCTATAAATAGTGGCAGTAGAGTTGTAATGAAGGATTATTGAATGTTGAAGAATTGAGAACACTTTGTATTTTTCCCTGGTGAATGATTTTCATCAAAACTTGGTTTTTATTCGACGCGTTTCGAATACTAATCTGATTGATTCTCAATAGGTCTTGAGGAGAAATCACTTTATCAAATTATAGGTCTAATTTGATAAAACATCTGTTTATACCTTGTTTCGATATTCTGTTTATTTTGCGATACAGTTTGATACTTGTTCAATATTTCGTATAAAGTGTTGTTCGATCCTTCGAACGTGTTTCCTGTCTTAAATTCGCTTCCGAACGAAACGTCTTGTTTGAGTCTTTTCATTGGACCAAATTCTGTCTTGTGGTGTATCGAATTACCGCCTTCATCACCGGGTCGATATTGTTGTCAGAGCTGTTGTCACCAGTTCCCAACAGTTTCTTGTCGATAGCTTCCGTTCATCAAAAAGCCTTCCGCTGTATCGATAGCGAATTCGCGTCCCAAGTGAGAATTCGTATCATAAGTGGTATCGGAGACCAAGTTCAAGATCTTTGACGTTATGGATCTCAACGACGCTGACTTCTTGGCAAAACTTTGTGACGCATTAGTGACGTACCAGAACAACGCGACCATCGTTGGCAACCTAGGCGTGGTGACTATGAACGACCCTCACGCCATGTCGAAGAGTTCAAGGTGAACGAACTTCCAAAGTTCGTTGGCGGAACAGATCCCGAAATTTACCTGGAATGGGAACGAAAAATTGATCGTATGTTCGAATTTAAAGACCTTGACGATGAGAAAAGGTGTAAGTATGCAATTCCCAAGTTGGGAAAAGGAGCTTCACTTTGGTACGAAGGAATTAAAACACGAAGTAGGAAAAGATCCGTTCGTGGGATTCATTAAAAAGAAAACTTCATTAAAGATATGTGCCAACATCACACCGGTTATCCTTATACAGAAAAATTGCAGATCTCATGCAAGGAAAGTTGAATGTCAGTGAATACATTGAGGAGTTTGAGAACCTAACCTTAATGAGAGAGATAGAGGAGAATGAGGAACAGAAGATGTCGCGATTCTTGCGTGGCTTAAACCGAAGCATAGCTAACTCGGTGGAACTGTATCCATACGAGGATTTCGATACATTGTGTGGGTTATATGTGAAGTTAGAAGCTCAGAACAGGATGAAGCTGTACAAACCCGAGTTTCCGGTCAAATTTGGAAACCCCAGCGTCGGATCTAGTTCAGCTGCTAAGGCACCTATACCGACTCCGGTTCCTATTGCGATTCCTGCTAAGGCGACTGTACCCTACGTACCGAAGGAGACGAGTTTGGCTAAAGTGAGATGTTTCAAATGTCAAGGGTTCGGGCATTATCAAAATGCTTGTCCAAACAAACGAGTGGTGACACTAAGGGAAGTTGTCACGATCCGAGACGAGTTGTTGGTCGAGGAAGAAAGACTGGGTGACGTATTTGATTTCGACATGAGGGACGAAGAAGGAGAAGAATGCGAGACTTACGATGCTCCAAGCTATGACACGGCTTTAGTTCTGCGAACGCTACAAGCCAAAGCTGTTTCGAATGATTCGGAACAGCGGAATCAAATATTTCACACGAAGTGTCAAGTTGGAAAGAAATGGTGTAGTTTGATCGTTGATGGAGGGAGTTGCACCAACGTCGCTTCCAGCGAGATGGTGACTAAACTCGGGCTGACCACTACGGCTCACCCGAAACCTTACACTTTGCATTGACTCGATGATGGGAGCAAAATAAGGGTGACTAAACAAGTGAGGATTGGACTAGCCATGGGTTCATATGAAGACAACGTATTGTGTGATGTACTCCCGATGGATGCATGCCATGTACTATTGGGAAGACCATGGATGTTTGATAGGGACGTTTTACACCGAGGAAGAAGCAATGAGTACGAGTTACGGGATAAGGGCAAGAAGATTGTGCTTAAACCAATGTCACCGCAAGCTATTCACTCTATGAGTTCTAGTAGGAGTGAAAAACCAAAACTGGCCATGTTTGCTAGCGAACGGGAGGTGGAACATGCTATTAATGATGGCAAGTGTGTGTACTTGTTGGTTTTGAAGGAGACACGGAATGGTAACATGGTTGTACGAAACGGAAGGATGGATGCCTTATTGCACGAATTTGCGGATGTTTTTCCCGAAGAATTACCGTCGGGATTGCCACCTATTCGTGGGATTGAACATCAGATCGACCTCATACCGGGTGTGTCGCTCCCTAACAAAGCTGCATATAGATGTAATCCCGAGGAGACGAAGGAATTGCAAAACCAAATCGAGGAACTGATGGATCGTGGTTATGTTCGAGAAAGCCTAAGTCCTTGTGCGGTTCCGGTATTACTGGTTCCGAAGAAAGACAGATCTTGGAGGATGTGTATTGACAGTCGAGCTGTGAACAATATAACCATCAAGTATCGATTTCCGATTCCGAGGCTTGATGACATGTTGGACGAATTACACGGATCAGTGATCTTTTCAAAAGTTGATCTACGAAGTGGTTATCATCAAATTCGGATGCGGGAAGGAGATGAGTGGAAGACAGCCTTCAAAACGAAACACGGGCTGTATGAATGGACCGTTATGCCATTCGGTCTTACAAATGCACCAAGTACATTCATGCGATTGATGAATGAGGTACTTAAGCCATTTTTAGGGAAATTTGTGGTTGTATACCTAGATGATATTTTGATCTACAGCCGATGGTTGCAAGAACATTTCGAACACTTGAGGCAAGTCTTCGAAACCCTTAGAGACCAGAAGCTGTATGGAAAAAAGGAGAAGTGCTCATTTTTGGTCGAAAGTATAGTCTTTCTTGGCTATATTGTTTCAAAGAATGGAGTGTCGGTCGATCAAGCGAAGATCGAAGCAATTAAGTCCTGTCCGGTTCCCACTACAGTGACGGAGGTTAGATCGTTCCATGGACTAGCTTCATTTTACCGAAGATTCATTCGAGACTTCAGTACCATTGCAAGCCCAATAACCGAATGTTTGAAGAAGGGCACGTTTAATTGGAGCCGGGCTGCTCAGGAGTCATTTGCAAAGTTGAAGGCGAAGTTGTGATGCTAGCATTACCCGATTTTTCGCAACCGTTTGAGGTAGAATGTGATGCTAGCGGAGTGGGCATTGGAGCGGTTCTCATTCAGGGAAAGCGACCTATTGCTTATTTTTTCGAGAAGTTAAACGGTGCTCGTCTGAATTATTGCACCTACGACAAGGAGTTTTATGCTATTGTGAGGGCTCTAGATCATTGGAGTCACTATCTTCGGCCAAGTCATTTTATCATCCACTCGGACCATGAATCTTTGAAGTACATTAACGGGCAACACAAGTTAAGTCCCAGGCATGCGAAGTGGGTGGAATTCTTACAATCCTTTCACTTCTCATTGAAGTATAAGGATGGCAAGAGCAATATTGTGGCAGATGCATTGTCTTGGCGTTATGCCTTACTCGCCACTCTTGATGTTCGTTTGCTAGGGTTCGATACAGTAAAGGAGTATTACGAAGGGGATGCGGATTTTGGCGAAACCTTCGTCCTGTGCAAACCTGGCCCGGTGGGAGAATTTTCGATATAGGAGGGCTTTCTTTTTAAGGGAAATCGTCTTTGTCTACCAAGGCACACGATTCGAGAATTGCTGGTTCGAGAGGCTCATGGGGGAGGTTTGGCTGGCCACTTCGGTTCGGCCAAGACATTAGAAGTGCTTAAGGAACATTTTTATTGGCCAAGGATGCAGGGGGATGTTAATAATATAATCAGTAAATGTGTGACGGGCCATGTTGCGAAAAGTTCGTTCAAACCAGGAGTCTACACACCTTTGCCGATTCCGGAGAGGCCATGGGAAGATGTCTCAATGGATTTTATTGTGGCTTTGCCTCGAACCCAACGAGGTAAGGATGCGATTATGGTGGTCGTCGATCGTTTTTCAAAGATGGCTCATTTTGTTCCTTGTCACAAAACCGATGATGCGAGTAATGTTGCTGACTTGTATTTCCGAGAGGTGGTGCGATTACATGGAGTTCCGAAAACTATTGTTTCGGACCGGGACTCAAAGTTTCTAAGCTACTTTTGGAACACCTTGTGGAGAAAGGTGGGAACCAAGCTTTTGTTTAGTACTTCACATCATCCTCAAACCGACGGACAAACGGAAGTAACGAATCGAACACTGGGGACGCTGTTGCGAGGCTTGGTAAGCAAAATACAAAAGGACTGGGATCTGAAACTGGCACATGCAGAGTTTGCTTATAATCGTTCCCCTACTCATGCCACAGCGCACTCTCCATTTGAAGTAGTTTACGGGTTGAATCCTTACATGCCGCTAGATCTAATTCCACTACCAAGTGACGAATTGGTGCATAAGGATGCAGAGTCAAAACTAAAATCAATGATGAAATTACACGAGCAGGTGCGGGATCGAATCAAGGAAATAAACGAGGCATACAAAAGGAAGTCGAATAAGCAAAGAAAGCCGAGACTATTCGAGGTTGGAGATTTAGTTTGGTTACATTTGAGGAAGGAACGATTTCCGAGTAAGCGTAAGAACAAGCTAATGCCACGAGCTGAGGGACCATTTAAGATAAGTGCGAAGGTGAATGACAATGCTAACAAGTTAGAACTTCCGGGTGACTACGGAGTGCATGCTACTTTCAACGTAGGTGATCTATCCCCTTACCTTGACGACGATGGGATTTCGGAATTGAGGACAATTCCTTTTAAAGAAGGAGGGAATGATGCGAAGCCGACTGCTCCAAGCGAAGAAGACGAAGTAAGGATCGACGTAAAACACCTCGACCGCACTACAACATACTTGGGCGAGAGAGCTGAAACGAGGCATGGAGTCACCTTGATAATTGGAATTGGAGTAACTTAAACAAAGGACAACTTGCATCTTGGGGAGGGGAAGAGATTCAAGTGGTAACTAAACAAATAAAGAATATTCAGCATCTTCTTACAAAAGCAGCAGGATTCTTGGCAAAAGGGCGGCTGTCAACAAACAACTTGGAGGCAAAGACCCAGCTTTTACTTTTGTCCACAAGTGACATGAGGAACCTTTTTATTATCTTTTATTATTCTAAGCTCAGCTTGTATTAGTTTAAGTTATCTTATCAGGCTGCTTTTGCCTATAAATAGTGGCAGTAGAGTTGTAATGAAGGATTATTGAATGTTGAAGAATTGAGAACACTTTGTGTTTTTCCCTGGTGAATGATTTTCATCAGAACTTGGTTTTTATTCGACGCGTTTCGAATACTAATCTGATTGATTCTCAATAGGTCTTGAGGAGAAATCACTTTATCAAATTATAGGTCTAATTTGATAAAACATCTGTTTATACCTTGTTTCGATATTCTGTTTATTTTGCGATACAGTTTGATACTTGTTCAATATTTCGTATAAAGTGTTGTTCGATCCTTCGAACGTGTTTCCTGTCTTAAATTCGCTTCCGAACGAAACGTGCTGTTTCGAGTCTTTTCATTTTGACCAAATTCCTGTCTTGTGGTCAGACGATTACGCCTTCATCACCGTCAAGATTATTCCGTAGCGAAATGTTGTCACGATTCCGACGCTTCTTGTCGATAGCTTCCGTTCATCAAAAAGCCTTCCGCTGTATCGATAGCGAATTCGCGTCCCAAGTGAGAATTCGTATCAAGAAATAAGAATACACTTGTGTTTTCTTGGTGAATGCTTTTCATCGAAATCTTGATTATAATTCGACGCGTTTTCGAGTTTTAATCCAATCAATTCTCAATAGGTCTTGAGGAAAGATTATCTTATCAAACTATAGGTCGAGTTTGATAAATCATTCATATTGTTCTTGTTTACGTAAGCCGAATTGCCCTACTTTCGTTTCGGTTATATCTTACGAGTGTTACACATATTCGAGTGTTGTGAGGATCAATTATATTTCCGCTGCATTACATACGAGTTTACGTCCATTTTCATACGTAATTCGTATCATTAGTGGCATCAGAGCCCAAGGCTATTTCCTTGGCAATTTTATTGAAGATTTCTTGTTCAAAACTATCTCTTGAATCTTGTTATGGATTTCTCCGATCCCGATTTCTTGATGAAACTCCGGGACGTATTAAGCGGCCTACCGGAACCACGTATGCAAGCAAGACGCGGGGATGATGCACGTCAAATACACCATGCGGATGAGTTTAAAGTAAACGAACTTCCGGAGTTCGTTGGAGGTACCGATCCCGAAGCTTATTTGGAGTGGGAACGGAAAATTGAACGCCTGTTCGAATTTAAAGACCTTAACGATGAGAAACGTTGCAAATATGCAATTCTCAAGTTAGGGAAGGGTGCTTCTCTTTGGTTCGAAGGAGTAAAGACGCGAAGAGCTCGGGAGGGAAAGGCAAAAATCCGTTCGTGGGATTCTTTAAAAAGAAAACTTCGTAAGAGGTATGTGCCAACATCACATCGGTTAACCTTATACCGAAAGATTGCCGATTTCATGCAAGGCAAACTAAGTGTCGGTGAATATATTGAAGAGTTTGAAAGTTTTATCTTGAGGGAGAGCTAAAAGAAAACGAAGAGCAAAAGATGTCACGTTTTTTACGTGGCTTAAATAAAAACATAGCCAACACGGTGGAGTTATACCCATATGAAGATTTCGACACTTTATGTGGATTATGTGTGAAGATAGAAGCCCAAAATAAATTGAAGTTTTCAAGACCCGAATTTCCTTCCAAATTCGGGAATCCAAGTGCCGGTTCGAGTTCGGGTATTAAAAACACCACACCAAGTCATGTCCCTGTCACGGCGCCTAAGGCTCCCTACGTACCCAAAGAAACAAGTTTGGCGAAGGTACGATGTTTCAAGTGTCAAGGATTCGGCCATTACCAAAATACATGTCCGAACAAACGGGTGGTGACACTAAGAGAGGCTCTTGAGGTCTGGGAAGAATTATTGGCCGAGGACGAAGAAGAAAACCTCGGAGACATGTTTGACGTAGATGCCGAAGAAGAAGAAGAGGAGTGCGAAGCTTACAATGCTCCGGACTATGACACGAGTCTAGTCCTTTGCACTTTACAAGTCAAGACGGTTTCGAGGGACATGGAACAACGAGATCAAATATTTCACACCAAGTGTCAAATTAAAGACAAGTGGTGTAGTTTGATAATCGATGGAGGAAGTTGTACGAATGTTGCTTCAAGTGAGATGGTGGCGAAGCTTGGACTCGTCACTACTACTCATCCGAAACCATACGTGTTACATTGGCTCGATGATGGGAATAAAGTGAAAGTTTCAAAACAAGTACGGGTCGGATTAACTATGGGCTCGTATGGTGACAACGTACTATGTGATGTACTCCCAATGGATGCATGCCACATACTTTTGGGACGACTGTGGCTATTTGATACACACGTTTTGCATCGAGGAAGGAGTAACGAATATAAATTACGGGATAAAGGCAAGAAGATTGTGCTTAAACCGATGGCACCCCAAGCCATTCGATCGATGAGTTTTAATCAAATGGAGAAACCGAAGCTTACCATGTTTGCTAGTGAGAAAGAGGTGAGATACGCTATTGACGATGGCGAGCGTGTGTATCTATTGATGATTAAATAAACACGAGATGTTGAAGTAATTGTGCAAGGCAAGAGAGATATCGATACCTTGCTACAAGAATTTGCGGATGTCTTCCCGGAAGACTTATCGCCGGGTTTACCACCCTTACCTGGGATTGAACAACAATTCGACCTTGTACCGGGTGCATCACTCCCTAACAAGGCCGCCTATCGATGTAACCCCGATGAGACAAAGGAGTTGCAAAAACAAATCGAGGAGCTAATGAACCGCGGTTACGTTCGAGAAAGTTTGAGCCCTTGTGCGGTTCCGGTTTTACTTGTTCCAAAGAAGGATGGGTCATGGCGGATGTGTATAGATAGTAGAGCCATGTACAACATAACCATCAAATATCGGTTCCCAATTCCGAGACTTGATGATATGTTGGACGAGTTGCATGGTTCGGTGATTTTTTCGAAGGTTGATTTGAGAAGCGGCTATCATCAAATTCGCATGCGGGAAGGAGACGAATGGAAAACGGCTTTCAAGACAAAACATGGATTATATGAATGGCTCGTCATGCCCTTTGGCCTTACAAATGCGCCAAGTACTTTCATGCGATTAATGAATGAGGTACTTAAGCCGTTTTTGGGAAAATTTGTCGTCGTATACTTGGACGACATCTTGATTTATAGTCGATCATTGCAAGATCATACCGGGCACTTGAGGAAAGTCTTCGAGATCCTTAGGGATCAAAAACTTTATGGGAAAAAGTGTTCGTTTCTAGTCGAGAGTGTAGCCTTTCTTGGCTACATCGTTTCTAAAGAAGGAGTGTCGGTTGATCAAACCAAGATCGAGGCGATTAAATCTTGGCCTACGCCCAAAACCATCACGGAAGTCCGATCCTTTCACGGACTTGCTTTATTTTATCACAGGTTCATACGAGACTTTAGTACCATTTCTAGCCCGATAACGGAATGCTTAAAAAAAGGACCATTTGTGTGGAACGGGGCTGCCCAAGGGGCATTTGAAAAATTGTAGGCGAAAATGTGTGAAGCACCTATCTTGGCTTTACCCGACTTTTCACAACCTTTCGAGGTAGAATGTGATGCAAGTGGAGTGGGTATTGGGGCGGTCCTCGTCCAAGGGAGGCGACCAATTGCATACTTTTCAGAGAAATTGGGTGGGGCTCAACTCAACTATTGTACTTATGACAAGGAGTTCTATGCCATTGTGAGAGCTCTTGATCATTGGAGCCATTGCCTTCGGCCGAAACATTTCATCCTACATTCGGATCATGAGTCCTTGAAATATATTAACGGCCAACAAAAGTTGAGTCTGAAGCATGCTAAATGGGTGGAATTCTTGCAATCATTCCACTTTTCATCAAAATACAAAGATGGCAAGAGCAACGTTGTGGCGGATGCTTTATCTAGACGGTATGCCTTGCTCTCTACTCTTGACATTCGGTTGCTTGGGTTCGAAGCATTGAAGGAGTGTTATGATGGGGATGTAGATTTTGGTGAGGTTTTTATTCGGTGTAAACCTGGCCCATTTGGAGAGTTTACATTGCAAGAAGGATTCCTTTTCAAAGGAAATCGCCTTTGTTTACCCAAACACCCGATTCGGGAATTGTTGGTTCGGGAAGCTCACGGTGGAGGCTTGGCCGGTCATTTTGGTTCGGCTAAAACGTTGGAGGTACTTAAAGAGCATTTTCATTGGCCGAAGATGCAAGTGGATGTACATGACATAATTAATAAGTGTGTAACATGCCACATTGCTAAGAGTTCATTCAAACCGGGAGTATACATGCCTTTGCCGATTCCAGAAAGGCCGTGGGAAGATGTCTCAATGGATTTCATTGTTGCTTTGCCTCGTACTCAATGAGGGAGATGATACGGAATCATTTGATATGAACGAAGAAGACGAAGTAAGGATCGATATAAATGACCTTACTACACGCTGTGCACGGACTACTATGTATTTAGGCGAGAAAACGGACATAAGACGTGGAGTATCGGTCTCAGCGGCCCGTGTCATGCTGTGCCGGAAGGTCGACATCCAACCTGCCGGAAAAATGTTCAATATGCCGGAAAATATCCAACCTGCCGGAAAATTCACCACTGCCGGGCCGAAACCGCCGGCCGGACCCGGCCGTGTCGTCCGACACGGCCGTCCGCACTCGTCGAGAAATGTAAAGTCATCGCCCACGAGACTCGGCCGTGTTATGCAGCGCGGTCGAGTCGAACTATTGAGATAAGCCAAAACGATCGCCAGACGACCCGACCGTGTTCCAGGACACGATCGGACCCACACCGAACGTCCTTGTCAGCTCCGCGCCCGTGCCGGGTCACTGTCGGACGAGTCCCTGTCGGACGTCCCTGTCACGTCGCGACCGTGTCAAGCAGACACGGTCGAGTCACTTCCGACGTCCCTTTCAGCGCCGCGCCTGTGCCGAGTGTCCTTGTCGCGCCACGGCCGTGTCAGGCGACACGATCGAGTCCTGCCGGCAGATTTCACTTTTTTTTGTATTTTCTTTTGTGTGTTTGTCTTTGCCTTGTTTTTTACTCATTTTAGGGATTGTGTTTCCCCTAAAATTAGGATTGTTGTTCCTTTTATATTTTATTTTGATTATTCAAAGATTTTATAAATCTTTGAATTATTTTCTCTTATTATAGGAAGACTTGAAGTCTCCTATATATAGGCTTGTGTAAGCATTGTAACATCCATTGTATGTTGAAGAAATAAGAATACACTTGAGTTTTCTTGGTGAATGCTTTTCATCGAAACCTTGATTATAATTCGACGCGTTTTCGAGTTTTAATCGAATCAATTCTCAATAGGTCTTGAGGAAAGATTATCTTATCAAACTATAGGTCTAGTTTGATAAATCATTCATATTGTTCTTATTTATGTAAGCCGAATTGCCCTACTTTCGGTTATATCTTATGAGTGTTACACATATTCGAGTGTTGTGAGGATCAATCATATTTCCGCTGCATTCCATACGAGTTTACGTCCATTTTAACACGTAATTCGTATCATTAGTGGTATCGGAGCCCAAGGTTACTTCCTTGGCGAATTTCTCTTAGCGATTTTCTTATCAAAACTATCTTATCATGGATTTTTCCGACGATTTCATGGAGAAACTACGTGAGGCACTACACAGCATGCAAGAACCACGTTTTCAAGCAAGAAGAGGAGGATATGATGCACATTCACCGCGTCATGTGGATGAATTTAAAGTTAATGAACTTCCGAAATTTGTCGGAGGTACTAATCCCGAAGTTTACTTGGAGTGGGAGAGGAAGATTGAACGTATGTTCGACTTCAAGCACCTTAACGATGAGAAACGTTGCAAATATGCAATTCTCAAGTTAGGGAAGGGCGCTTCCTTATGGTTTGAGGGTATGAAAACACAATGAGCTCGTGCGGGAAAAGAGAAAATCCGTTCTTGGGAATTTTTGAAGAAAAAACTACGTAAAAGGTATGTCCCGACATCACATCGGTTAACCTTGTACCGAAAAATTGCGGAGTTTGTACAAGGGAAACTAAGTGTGGAAGAATATATCGAAGAATTTGAAGGCTTGGCCTTAGTGGGAGAACTTGAAGAAAATGAAGAACAAAGAATGTCACGTTTCTTACGTGGTCTAAACCGAAATATTGCAAATACGGTGGAATTATACCCATACGGAGATTTTGACACTTTATGCGGACTATGCATAAAAATTGAAGCTCAAAACAAGTTGAAGTTTACCAAACCCGAATTCCCATACAAATTTGGAAATACAAGTGCCGGCTCAAGTTCGACTACGAAACCTACCGTACCTTTTCAAGTCCCTACCCCGGCCCCGAAGGAAACGAGCTTGGCTAAAGTACGATGTTTTAAATGTCAAGGCTTTGGTCACTATCAAAATGCATGTCCAAATAAACGGGTGGTCACTTTAAGAGAAGCTCTTGCGGTCCGAGACGAACTTTTAGTCGAGGACGAGAAGGAAGGCCTTGGTGACGTATTTAACATAGAGACCGAGGAAGAGAATGAGGATTGCGAGACTTATGACGCTACGGAATATGATACTACTTTAGTGCTTCGAGCACTACATACCAAAATCGTTCCAAGTGATACGGAGCAAAGAGACCAAATCTTTCATTCCAAATGCAAAGTCGGAGAAAAGTGGTGTAGCTTGATAATAGATGGACGGATTTGCACGAATGTAGCATCAAACGAGATGGTCACCAAGCTCGGGCTAACTACTACGGCTCACCCGAGACCGTATGCTTTACATTGGCTCAATGATGGAAGCAAAGTGAAGGTGACGAGGCAAGTACGGGTCAACTTAACTATGGGGTCATACAGAGACGATGTGTTATGTGACGTACTCCCGATGGACGCATGCCACGTACTTGTGGGACGACCATGGATGTTCGACCGAGATGTTTTGCATCGAGGAAGGAGTAACGAATATGAATTACGAGATAAAGGCAAGAAGATTGTGCTTAAACCGATGGCACCCCAAGCCATTCGATCGATGAGTTCTAATCAAATGGAGAAACTGAAGCTTACCATGTTTGCTAGCGAGAAAGAGGTGAGACACGCTATTGACGATGGCGAGCATGTGTATTTATTGATGATTAAAGAAACACGAGATGTTGACGTAGTTGTGCAAGGCAAGAGAGATATCAATACCTTGCTACAAGAATTTGCGGATGTCTTCCCGGAAGCCTTACCGCCGGGTTTACCACCCTTACGTGGGATTGAACACCAAGTCGACCTTCTACCGGGTGCATCACTCCCTAACAAGGCCGCCTATCGATGTAACCCCGAGGAGACAAAGGCGTTGCAAAAACAAATCGAGGAGCTAATGAACCGCGGGTACGTTCGAGAAAGTTTGAGCCCTTGTGCGGTTCCGATTTTACTTGTTCCAAAGAAAGATGGGTCATGGCGGATGTGTATAGATAGTAGAGCCGTGAACAACATAACCATCAAATATCGGTTCCCAATTCCGAGACTTGATGATATGTTGGACGAGTTGCATGGTTCCGTGATTTTTTCGAAGGTTGATTTGAGAAGCGGCTATCCTCAAATTCGCATGCGGGAAGGAGATGAATGGAAAACGGCTTTCAAGACAAAACATGGATTATATGAATGGCTCGTCATGCCCTTTGGCCTTACAAATGCGCCAAGTACTTTCATGCGATTAATGAATGAGGTACTTAAGCCGTTTTTGGGAAAATTTGTCGTCGTATACTTGGACGACATCTTGATTTATAGTCGATCATTGCAAGAGCATACCGGGCACTTGAGGAAAGTCTTCGAGATCCTTAGGGATCAAAAACTTTATGGGAAAAAGGAGAAGTGTTCGTTTCTAGTCGAGAGTGTAGCCTTTCTTGGCTACATCGTTTCTAAAGAAGGAGTGTCGGTTGATCAAACCAAGATCGAGGCGATTAAATCTTGGCCTACGCCCAAAACCATCACGGAAGTCCGATCCTTTCACGGACTTACTTCATTTTATCGGAGGTTCATACGAAACTTTAGTACCATTTCTAGCCCGATAACGGAATGCTTAAAAAAAGGACCGTTTGTGTGGAACGGGGCTGCCCAAGGGGCGTTTGAAAAATTGAAGGCGAAAATGTGTGAAGCACCTATCTTGGCTTTACCCGACTTTTCACAACCTTTAGAGGTAGAATTTGACGCAAGTGGAGTGGGTATTGGGGCGGTCCTCGTACAAGGGAGGCGACCAATTGCATACTTTTCGGAGAAATTGGGTGGGGCTCGACTCAACTATTGTACTTATGACAAGGAATTCTATGCCATTGTGAGAGCTCTTGACCATTGGAGCCATTACCTTCGGCCGAAACATTTCATCCTACATTCGGATCATGAGTCCTTGAAATATATTAACGGCCAACAAAAGTTGAGTCCGAGGCATGCTAAATGGGTGGAATTCTTGCAATCATTCCACTTTTCATCAAAATACAAAGATGGCAAGAGCAACGTTGTGGCGGATGCTTTATCTAGACGGTATGCCTTACTCTCTACTCTTGACATTCGATTGCTTGGGTTCGAAGCATTGAAGGAGTGTTATGATGGGGATGTGGATTTTGGTGAGGTTTTCATTCAGTGTAAATCTGGTCCATTTGGAGAGTTTACGTTGCAAGAAGGATTCCTTTTCAAAGGGAATCGCCTTTGTTTACCCAAACACCCGATTCGGGAATTGTTGGTTCGGGAAGCTCATGGTGGAGGCTTGGCCGGTCATTTTGGTTCGGCTAAAACATTGGAGGTACTTAAAGAGCATTTTCATTGTCCGAAGATGCAAGTGGATGTACATGACATAATTAATAAGTGTGTAACATGCCATATTGCTAAGAGTTCGTTCAAGCCGGGAGTATACATGCCTTTGCCGATTCCGGAAAGGCCGTGGGAAGATGTCTCAATGGACTTCATTGTTGCTTTACCTCGAACTCAACGAGGGAGAGATGCTATTATGGTTGTTGTAGACCGATTTTCGAAGATGGCTCACTTTGTGGCTTGCCACAAGACGGACGACGCAAGTAACGTCGCTGATTTGTATTTCCAAGAAATCGTACGATTGCATGGGGTTCCAAAAACGATTGTTTCGGATCAGGACTCAAAATTCCTTAGCTATTTTTGGAACACCTTGTGGAGAAAGGTGGGGACCAAACTACTTTTTAGCACGTCACATCATCCACAAACGGACGGTCAAACCGAGGTAACCAATCGAACGTTGGGCACTTTACTACGTGGTCTTGTGAACAAGACACAAAAGGATTGGGACTTGAAACTTGCACATGCAGAGTTCGCTTATAATCGTTCTCCTACTCATGCCACGGCACACTCTCTGTTCGAAGTAATTTACGGACTAAATCCGTATATGCCGTTAGATCTAATTCCATTGCCAAGTGACGAGTTAGTGCACAAGGATGCGGAATCAAAATTGAAATCGATGATGAAATTACACGAGCAAGTACGTAATCGAATCAAGAAAATAAACGAGGCTTACAAAAGAAAGTCGAACAAACAAAGAAGGCCGAGATTGTTCGAAGTTGGTGATTTAGTTTGGTTGTACTTGAGGAAAGAGCGATTTCCAAGTAAACGTAAGAATAAATTAATGCCGCGAGCGGAGGGACCGTTTAAGGTAATCGCGAAAGTGAACGACAACGCTTACAAATTAGAACTTCCGGGAGATTATGGGATTCATACAACCTTTAATGTTGGGGACTTCTCGCCTAACATCGATGATGACGGAATTTCGGAATTGAGGACAATTCCTTTCAAAGGAGGAGGAGATGATACGGAATCATTTGATATGAACGAAGAAGACGAAGTAAGGATCGATATAAATGACCTTACTACACGCCGTGCACGGACTACTATGTATTTAGGCGAGAAAACGGACATAAGACGTGGAGTATCGATCTCAGCGGCCCGTGTCATGCTGTGCTGGAAGGTCGACATCCAACCTGCTGGAAAAATGTTCAATATGCCGGAAAATATCCAACCTGCCGGAAAATTCACCACCTGCTGGAAAAATCACCACCTGCCAAGGCGCCGAGCACCGCCGCCGGACCCGACCGTGTCGTCCGACATGGCCGTGCCGCACTCGCCCGTAAATGTAAAAGTCATGCCAGCGAGACTCGGCCGTGTTATGCAGCACGGCCGAGTCGAACTATGCCGGATAAGCCAAAACCGCCAGACGACGGCCGTGTTCGAACACGATCGGACCCACGCCGAACGCCCTTGTCGGCGCCGCGCCGTGCCGGGTCAGCTGTCGGACGAGTCCCCGCCGGACGTCCTGTCGCGCGCGCGGCCGTGTCAGCGAACACGGCCGAGTCACCGCTGACGTCCCTTTCGGGCCGCGCCCGTGCCGAGTGTCCTTGTCGCGCCTTGGCCCATTGTCGGCGACACTACGAGTCCCGCCGGCAGATTTCACTTTTTTTTGTATTTTCTTTTGTGTGTTTGTCTTTGCCTTATTTTTTACTCATTTTAGGGATTGCGTTTCCCCTAAAATTAGGATTGTTGTTCCTTTTATATTTTATTTTGATTATTCAAAGATTTTATAAATCTTTGAATTATATTCACTTATTATAGGAAGACTTGAAGTCTCCTATATATAGGCTTGTGTAAGCATTGTAACATCCATTGTATGTTGAAGAAATAAGAATACACTTGTGTTTTCTTGGTGAATGCTTTTCATCGAAATCTTGATTATAATTCGACGCGTTTTTTACTTTTAATCGAATCAATTCTCAATAGGTCTTGAGGAAAGATTATCTTATCAAACTATAGGTCTAGTTTGATAAATCATTCATATTGTTCTTGTTTATGTAAGCCGAATTGCCCTACTTTCGGTTATATCTTACGAGTGTTACACATATTCGAGTGTTGTGAGGATCAATCATATTTTCGCTGCATTCCATACGAGTTTACGTCCATTTTAACACGTAATTCATATCAGGAGAGATGCTATTATGGTTGTTATAGACCAATTTTCGAAGATGGCTCACTTTGTGGCTTGCCACAAGACGGACGACGCAAGTAACGTCGCTGATTTATATTTCCAAGAAATCGTACGATTGCATGGGGTTCCAAAAATGATTGTTTCGGATCGGGACTCGAAATTTCTTAGTTATTTTTGGAACACCTTGTGGAGAAAGTGATACGAATTATCCGGGGAGAGGTGGATACGTATCGGTCGGAGTGTTTGTAAGTGTATGATAGCGGAAGGCTTTTATGAATATGGAAATTCGAGTGTATGAATATGGATGAAATATCGGTTAACAATAAAAATATCGATCAAGAAGACTTGAACGATCAAGAACAAGGGTTTATCGAATTAGACCTATAACTCGATAAGGTGATTTCTTCCCAAGACCTATTGAGAATCAATCGGATTAATATTCGAAAACGCGTCGAATAAAAATCAAGGTTCGATGAAAATCATTCACCAAGAATAGAAAACACAATGTGTATTCTTATACTTCAACATTCATAATACTCTATATTACAAGGCTAATCAATCTACTTATAGGAGGTGAAACCTTCTTACAACTAAGGAATCTAAAACAACAAGATCACATGATCTTTGAAATGAAAAACAAAAAACCAAGTAAAGAAATCAAAAGCAAGATCAAATGATCTTGAAAAGGAAGACAAGAATCAAAATAAAACTATAAAAATAACAACATCAAATAATAGGGGGATAAAGAAAGGAAAAGGAGACAAAAACAACACACAAGGTGTATAAACAAAAAGGGGTTGGCTGCCGGACACGGGCCGTGTCGATGGACACGGTCGCGGCGCATTATGGACGGATGCAGCAGGACTCGACCGTGTTCGGCTGACACGGTCGGGCTGGTCGGCAGACTTTCGATGCTTTCCGGAAGAGTAGGACACGGCCGTGTCTCGGGACACAGTCGGGCTGGTCGGCAGACTTTCGATGCTTTCCGGAAGAGTAGGACACGGCCTTGTCTCGGGACACGGTCGAGTCCGGCGGCAGTTCGTTCGACCAATTCCGGAAGGTTGCGACACGGGCGTGTCCTGGGACACGGTCGAGCTCGGCAGCTTGGTCCTTTTACGTATTGTGTCCGTTTTCTCGCCTAAAAATATCGTCGTACGTGCACGACGCGTTGTAAGGCCATTTACGTCAATCCTTGCTTCGTTTTCTTTATTCGGACTAGTCAATTTCCGTATCATCTCCTCCCCCTTTAAAAGAGATTCGTCCTCGAGTCTAAAGTCCAAGGACGGTTGGTATTCCGGATAGGGTTGTGCTCCTCCCGGGTTGAAGATGTAATTTTCGTCGGATGTGTTGACGTTTGCTTGGGATTACATTTTTAAAAGATCAACCTGCAAAATAAAAACAAACGACGTATCTAGGTGTCTACCATTTCCCTTAACGGAATCCCCAAAAAAAGATTTGTGGTTTAACGGAATAATTTCCATTTCCGGCGTCATGTGGGCACAAATCTTGTCCTCATTCCTTTCATCAATGAGTTCGTCTTTTACTGTTTTCCAGTCACATATAGCCACATAGCTTATACGTTGGTCGGTGTCGGGAACCGGATCAATGAGAACAATTGGATTGGGATCCTCCAATTTTTTAACAATAATAGGAATAACCTCATAGAAATTTTGGGGAACAATCGCCTTGTCCTCAATCTCTTCATCTTCTGTAGCTTGGGGAACGAACGGTTGTGTAGAACTAAAAAGTATACTTGTGAGTTCCTTCCTTGTTAACTCGTCCTGATGCTCCAAATCATTTTAACTCGTCCTGATGCTCCAAAAAGTACGAAGAACTAAGTCTGTATCATAATCGGGAGCATCGTAAACTACACATTCTTCTTCTACTTCGTCCTCTATATCAAACTTGAGAATGTCGCCTAGCCTTTCTTGTTCTTCCTCGGCTATTAACTCGTCTTGGGTAGCAAGAGTCGGGCAAACATCTTGCACATGATCGAACCCTTGGCCAATGAAACAACTCACCTCCAGCAAACTCGTCTCATTAGGCAAGTCGAGAGCTTTAGAAACCGAGTTGGGGGCTGATGTTGTTATGATTTCGAGAGCCGAACTCGAGCCGAATGGTACGTATCTCTTGCGAAGTTTTCTTTTCAACGACTCCCACGAACGGATCTTGTTTTTTTCAGCACGAGTCCTTTGCTTCTTCTTCTTTAATTCGAACCAAACTGAAGCGCCTTTAACCAACTTGATAATTGCATATCTGCAACGCTCCTCATCATTAAGACCTTTGAACTCGAACAAGCGATCCATCTTACGTTCCCATTTCAAATAAATTTCGGGATCGGTACCTCCGATGAACTTCGGAAGTTCGCTCAACTCGAACTCGTTAGTATGGCGTGGGGAACACAGGCCTTCTCCTCCCCGTCGAGGTTCCGTTAAGTCATGTAAAGCATCACGAAGCTTTACCAAGAATTCGGTATTGGAAAAGTCCATCTCTTCTAATGATCAAGAAATCGAACAGAAAATTTGCCAATAAATCCGTGAAGAATGAACCAAGAATATGATCAAAGAATCTGATCTCCACCGTTCAGACTGTAGTTCAATGAGTTGGCTTACCTTTGTCAAAATTTCGTGACGATCCAACGGTCGAATCCACGGGAAACTTTGTTTTCTTCCGACCGCGCTAATCTGCCAATGTTATGCGAAAATTTTGAAGAAACCGTGAAGAACAACTCAAGAAGGTGATTAAATACCTCAACTAAAAAAAAAATTCATTGAATAAATCTCCAAGGAGATGATCTTGGGCTCCGATACCACTTATGATACGAATTCTGATACGATATCTAATATTCCAATCGAAGAAGCTCCAATAAAAATCGACGTCCACGACGATACGCATGGCCATGCATCATTATACTTGGGAGAAAAGAATACGCGGATTGGAGTTACGTTGTTAATCGGAACAGGAGTAACGTAAAACTCGACGACGGAATCGGTCCGAAAGCATGAAAATTCGGCCAAGACATGCTTGAAAGGGACCTCACTTGACTTCATATCTTTGACAAGATAATGAAGATATTTTCCTTCCCCACCATGATAACAAACGGCCGAAACAACAAGTTTTGAAGAAGACTTTCATCCTTCATGTCATAATCACCTATATAATTCCAAAGAGGTTGATATCATACAAAATCCTCCTAATCACTTGGTATATTCGGCCGATTTGAAGCTTGCAAGAAAGGACAATTTGTGAAGACTTTCATCAAGGATCTTCTTCATGTCACCATCACCTTAATAAAGTCCAAGATTTCTTCATGTCTCAATCAACATAAAATCCAAGATGCTTGGTATCTACTTGGATATTTTCGGCCGATTAGGATGTTACTAGGAAGTTTCGTTTCTCGTTTTGTTGTATCTTCTTACGGTTGGAAACTACTATATATAGTAGTGCTCGTTGTATTTGTAAATTATCTTGAAAGTAATAAACCTTGTATTTCTTTGAAATATACGTTGAACGAGTTCAACAAACTTTAGTTATTGTTTCGACGCGTCTCGAGATTTTAACTTGATCAATTCTCAATAGGTCTTGGGAAGAGATTACCTTTATCGAGTTATAGGTCTAGTTCGATAAAACACATCAAAATCCGTACATCATACTACCTCACGGCCGAACCCCATTCAAATTCGGCCACCCTTAGTAATTTTCAAGTGATACTTTGATACTTGTTAATCTTCCGTTGTATTTTATACGTATTACTTACGTAATTCGTATCATAAGTGGTATCAGAGCCATTTGTCTCACGGTTCTCGACGTTACTCAAGAAGATGGCATTCACCGATGAAGAAGTAGCACAACTACGTGACGTTCTTCGCGGCTTACCGGAGCCCAGGATCCAAGCACGACGAGGACACGACGCCATGCATGCACCACGACATGCTGACGAATACAAGACAAGCGAACTTCCGGAGTTCGTAGGCGGCACCGATCCCGAGGTTTATTTGGAGTGGGAAAGAAAAATTGAACGAATGTTTGAGTTCAAGGATCTCAATGACGAGGTACGTTGCAAGTATGAGATTCTCAAACTTGGAAAGGGAGCTTCCCTTTGGTTTGAGCGAATGAAGACACAAAGAGTTCGTCTTAGGAAAGAGAAGATACGTTCGTGGGATTCTCTAAAAAAGAAACTACGAAAAAGATATGTCGACTACACACAAGTTAAGCTTGTATCGAAAAATTTCTGACCTCACGCAAGGAAAGCTAAGTGTCGAGGAGTACATCGAGGAGTTTGAAAACTTATCCTTGATGGGAGAACTTGAAGAAAGCGAAGAATTGCGGATGTCCCGTTTCCTACGAGGTTTGAACAAAAATATTGCTAATTCCGTGGAACTCTACCCCTATTCCGACTTTGATACTTTATGCGGACTTTGCATAAAGTTGGAAAATCAAAACAAAACAAAACTTTCTAAACCCGAATTCCCATCTAAATACGGAAATACCAATTTTGGCGCGAGTTCTAGCTCGGTTCCAAAAACTGTCACCACAAGCCAACCCGTTACTACCATTCAAAAAACTCCTATCACCCCAAAAGAAACAAGCCTATCTAAAGTCCGGTGTTTCAAATGTCAAGGATTTGGACACTATCAAAGTGCTTGTCCAAATCGGAGAATTGTGACGTTACGAGAAGCCATAGCCGTCCGAGAAGAATTACTAGCCGAAGAAGAAAGAATTGGAGACGTTTTTAACTTAGAAGCTGGCGAAGAAGAAGAATGTGAGGCATACGATGCCCCGAACTATGACACGAACCTCGTCCTTCGCATGTTACAAACGAAGGCAGCCCCGAGTGACGAAGAACAACGAGACCAAATCTTTCACACGAAGTGTCGTGTCGGAGAGAAATGGTGTAGCTTGATCATTGACGGTGGAAGTTGTACAAACGTGGCATCGAGCGAGATGGTCTCAAAACTCGGTTTGATCACCACGGCCCATCCAAAGCCGTATGCACTCCATTGGCTCGATGATGGAAACAAAGTGAAAGTATCAAGACAAGTGAAGGTCGTACTCACCATGGGTTCGTATGGTGATGATATTACATGCGATGTACTACCGATGGACGCATGTCACGTGTTATTAGGAAGATCTTGGTTATTTGATCGGGACGTACTACATCGAGGGAGGAGTAACGAGTATGAGTTACGTGACAAAGGTAAAAAAATTGTTCTTAAACCTATGTCACCTCAAGCTATCCGGACGATGAGTTCGAAAAAAGTCGAAGGACCGAAACTTACGATGTTTGCAAACGAGAAAGAAGTTGAACACGCCATTGACGATGGCGAACGTGTTTATTTGATGATGATCAAAGAGGTCCGAAATCTTGCCACCAAATCACACCACGAAGAAGAGATAGATGCACTATTACACGAGTTCTCGGATGTATTTCCCGAAGACTTGCCGGTAGGATTACCACCTATCCGCGGAATTGAACACCAAATTGATCTTATACCGGGAGCTCCATTACCGAACAAAGCGGCGTATCGTTGTAATCCCGAAGAAACAAAAGAACTACAACGTCAAATTGATGAACTCATGAATCACGGATATGTCCGAGAAAGTTTAAGTCCGTGTGCGGTTCCAGTTCTACTTGTACCAAAAAAAGACGGATCATGGCGAATGTGTATTGACAGTAGAGCCGTGAATAACATCACCGTCAAGTATCGGTTCCCCATCCCGAGACTAGACGACATGTTGGACGAGTTACATGGCTCGGTTATATTTTCCAAAGTTGATTTACGGAGCGGATACCATCAAATCCGCATGCGAGAGGGAGACGAATGGAAAACGGCGTTTAAAACAAAGAATGGACTTTACGAATGGGTTGTGATGCCATTCGGCCTCACCAACGACCCGAGCACTTTTATGAGGTTGATTAACGAGGTTCTCAACCATTTCTTTGGAATGTTTGTTGTCGTATACTTTTTCGAATTCTTGATCTACTGTCGATCCTTTGAGTAACATCTCGAAAATTTGCGGCACGTATTTGAAACGGCGAGAGCGAAACTTTATGGAAAGCGGGAGAAGTGTACTTTCCTAGTCGAGAGTCTTGTCTTTCTCGGCTATGTTGTTTCGAAAGAAGGAGTTTCGGTCGACCAAGAAAAGATCGCGGCAATCAAGTCGTGGCCGACCCCAAAGACAATCACGGAGGTACGATCATTTCATGGCCTCGCTTCTTTTTACCGACGATTCATACGGGACTTTAGCACCATCTCCAGTCCGATCACGGAGTGTCTAAAAAAAGGAACCTTTGCATGGAACGAGGCGGCCCAAAAGGCTTTTGAAAAATTAAAGGGAAAGTTATGTGAAGCGCCGATTTTGACGTTACCCGATTTTTCACAACCGTTTGAGGTGGAATGCGACGCTAGCGGAGTTGGAATCGGGGCAGTACTTATTCAAAGAGGCCGTCCCATCGCCTATTTTTCGGAGAAGTTAAGTGGCGCCCGAGTGAATTATTGTACTTACGACAAGGAGTTCTATGCTATCGTGAAAGCACTCGATCATTGGAGTCACTATTTACATTCGAAACAATTCGTGTTGCATTCGGATCACGAGTCGTTGAAATACATCAACGGACAAAGCAAGCTAAGCCCGAGACATGCAAAATGGGTGGAATTTTTACAATCTTTTCACTTTTCTTCCAAGTACAAAGACGGGAAGAGTAATATAGTGGCGGATGCACTATCAAGACGGTATGCCTTACTGTCGATTCTAGATGTTCGTTTGTTGGGGTTCGAGACTTTGAAAGATCATTACAGCGACGATTCGGACTTCGGGGAAATTTTTAACCGTTGCAAAACGGCCCCGTACGAGGAATTTGTTTTACAGGATGGCTTTCTTTTCAAGGGAAATAAATTATGTGTGCCGAGGCATACAATTCGGGAATTGCTAGTTCGGGAGGCACACGGAGGAGGACTAGCTGGTCATTTCGGCTCGACCAAGACTGTAGAAGTGCTAAAAGAACATTTCTTTTGGCCAAAGATGTATGGTGACGTAAGCACAATCGTGAGTAAATGCGTCACTTGTCACATGATGAAAAGTTCGTTCAAGTCGAGTACATACATGCCGTTACCAATACCGTTACGACCATGGGAGGATGTCTCGATGGATTTTATTGTGGCTTTACCTCGTACTCAACGAGGCAAAGACTCGATCATGGTGGTCATCGACCGTTTTTCGAAAATGGCTCACTTTATAGCATGCCACAAAACCGATGATGCAAGCAATGTGGCGGACTTGTACTTAGGAAGTAGTACGTTTACACGGAGTTCCAAAACTATCGTGTCGGATCGAGATTCCAAATTTACGAGTTACTCGGAATACTTTATGGAGAAAAGTGGGTACTAAACTCCTATTCAGTACTTCACATCACCCACAAACCGATGGACAGACCGAGGTGACTAATCGAACCTTGGGAGCATTATTGCGAGGATTGGTGAATAAAACACAGAAGGATTGGGACGTTAAACTTGCTCATGCGGAATTCGCATACAACCGATCACCCGGTTATGCCACGGCCCATTCACCTTTTGAAGTAGTATACGGATTAAATCCGCATTTGCCATTGGACTTGATTCTCTTGCCGAGCAACGAATTGGTTCACAAAGACGCCGAAGCAAAACTCAAATCAATGATGAAGTTACATGAAAAGATACGGGAACGGATTTAAGAAGTGAATGAAATTTACAAACGGAAGTCGAACAAAAATAAAAAAGCGAGATTATTTGATGTTGGCGACTTAGTTTGGATACATTTGAGAAAAGAAAGATTCCCAAGCAAACGAAAGAACAAATTGATGCCGAGAGCCGAAGTTCCGTACAAAATTGTGGGAAAAGTGAACGACAACGCCTACAAAGTCGAGCTTCCGGGCGAATACGGAGTACACGCGACTTTCAACGTAGGTGATCTCTCGCCTTACCTTGACGACGATGGCATTACGGAATTGAGGTCAATTCCTTTCAAAGAAGGAGGGAATGATACGATATCTAATATTCCAATCGAAGAAGCTCCAATAAAAATCGACGTCCACGACGATACGCATGGCCATGCATCATTATACTTGGGAGAAAAGAATACGCGGATTGGAGTTACGTTGTTAATCGGAACAGGAGTAACGTAAAACTCGACGACGGAATCGGTCCGAAAGCATGAAAATTCGGCCAAGACATGCTTGAAAGGGACCTCACTTGACTTCATATCTTTGACAAGATAATGAAGATATTTTCCTTCCCCACCATGATAACAAACGGCCGAAACAACAAGATTTGAAGAAGACTTTCATCCTTCATGTCATAATCACCTATATAATTCCAAAGAGGTTGATATCATACAAAATCCTCCTAATCACTTGGTATATTCGGCCGATTTGAAGCTTGCAAGAAAGGACAATTTGTGAAGACTTTCATCAAGGATCTTCTTCATGTCACCATCACCTTAATAAAGTCCAAGATTTCTTCATGTCTCAATCAACATAAAATCCAAGATGCTTGGTATCTACTTGGATATTTTCGGCCGATTAGGATGTTACTAGGAAGTTTCGTTTTCTCGTTTTGTTGTATCTTCTTACGGTTGGAAACTACTATATATAGTAGTGCTCGTTGTATTTGTAAATTATCTTGAAAGTAATAAACCTTGTATTTCTTTGAAATATACGTTGAACGAGTTCAACAAACTTTAGTTATTGTTTCGACGCGTCTCGAGATTTTAACTTGATCAATTCTCAATAGGTCTTGGGAAGAGATTACCTTTATCGAGTTATAGGTCTAGTTCGATAAAACACATGAAAATCCGTACATCATACTACCTCACGGCTGAACCCCATTCAAATTCGGCCACCCTTAGTAATTTTCAAGTGATACTTTGATACTTGTTAATCTTCCGTTGTATTTTATACGTATTACTTACGTAATTCGTATCAAATTCTCCCGGGAGAGGCGGATACGTATCGATCGGAGTGTTTGTAGGAATATCGTAGCGGTTTTTGGATGTTTGTAGGGGTGTTTTTGGATGTATTTTGTGATGTAATATCGAATATGGCAATGAAAATTCGAACAAATGGAAAATGGAAGTAATATCGGGAAAGTGATAATATCGATCAAGAAGACTTGAACGATCAAGAACAAGGGTTTATCGAATTAGACCTTTAACTCGATAAGGTGATTTCTTCCCAAGACCTATTGAGAATCAATCGGATTAATACTCGAAAACGCGTCGAATAAAAATCAAGTTTCGGTAAAAATCATTTACCAATGATAGAAACACAAAGTGTATTCTTTCACATTCAAATTCATAATACTCTATATTACAAGGCTAATCAATCTACTTATAAGAGGTGAAACCTTCTTACAACTAAGGAATCTAAAACAACAAGATCACATGATCTTTGAAATGAAAAACAAAAAACCAAGTAAAGAAATCAAAAGCAAGATCAAATGATCTTGAAAAGGAAGACAAGAATCAAAATAAAACTATAAAAAATAACAACATCAAATAATAGGGGGATAAAGAAAGGAAAAGGAGACAAAAACAACACACAAGGTGTATAAACAAAAGGGGCTGGCTGCCGGACACGGGCCGTGTCGATGGACACGGTCGCGGCGCATTATGGACGGATGCAGCAGGACTCGACCGTGTTCGGCTGACACGGTCGGGCTGGTCGGCAGACTTTCGATGCTTTCCGGAAGAGTAGGACACGGCCGTGGTTCGGCTGACACGGTCGGGCTGGTCGGCAGACTTTCGATGCTTTCCGGAAGAGTAGGACACGGCCGTGTCTCGGGACACGGTCGAGTCCGGCGGCAGTTCGTTCGGCCAATTCCGGAAGGTTGCGACACGGGCGTGTCCTGGGACACGGTCGAGCTCGGCAGCTTGGTCCTTTTACATATTGTGTCCGTTTTCTCGCCTAAAAATGTCGCCGTACGTGCACGACGCGTTGTAAGGCCATTTACGTCAATCCTTGCTTCGTTTTCTTTATTCGGACTAGTCAATTTCCGTATCAAAAAGGTGGGAACCAAACTACTATTTAGCACGTCACATCATCCACAAACGGACGGTCAAACCGAGGTAACCAATCGAACATTGGGAACTTTACTACGTGGTCTTGTGAACAAGACACAAAAGGATTGGGACTTGAAACTTGCACATGCAGAGTTCGCTTATAATCGTTCTCCTACTCATGCCACGGCACACTCTCCGTTCGAAGTAGTTTACGGACTAAACCCGTATATGCCGTTAGATCTAATTCCATTGCCAAGTGACGAGTTAGTGCACAAGGATGCATAATCAATACTGAAATCGATGATGAAATTACACGAGCAAGTACGTAATCGAATCAAGGAAATAAACGAGACTTACAAAAGAAATTCGAACAAACAAAGAAGGCCAAGATTGTTCGAAGTTGGTGATTTGGTTTGGTTGCACTTGAGGAAAGAGCGATTTCCAAGTAAACGTAAGAACAAATTAATGCCGCGAGCGGAGGGACCGTTTAAAGTAATCGCGAAAGTGAACGACAACGCTTACAAATTAGAACTTCCGGGAGATTATGGGATGCATGCAACCTTTAATGTTGGGGATCTCTCGCCTTACATCGATGATGACAGAATTTCGGAATTGAGGACAATTCCTTTTAAAGGAGGAGGAGATGATACGGGATCATTTGATATGAACGAAGAAGACGAAGTAAGGATCGATATAAATGACCTTACTACACACCATGCACGGACTAGTACGTATTTAGGCGAGAAAACGGACATAAGACGTGGAGTATCGGTCTCAGCCGTCTCATATGATACGGCCCGTATCATGCTGTGCCGGAAGGTCGACATCCAACCTGCCGGAAAAATGTTCAATATGCCGGAAAATATCTAACTTGCCAGAAAATTCACCACCTGCCGGAAAAATCACCACCTGCCGGAACTGGCCGAGCACTGCCGACCACACCCGACCGTGTCGTCCGACACGGCTCGTGCCGCACTCGTCCGGAAATGCCAAAGTCACTGCCCATTGGACTCGACCGTGTTATCTGGCACGGCCGAGTCAAACTCTTCCGGATAAGCCAAAACCGACTGCCCAGACGCCCGACCGTGTTCCAGGACACGATCGGGCCCATGCCGAACGTTCTTGTCAGCGCCGCGCCCGTGCCGAGTCACTGTTGGACGAGTCCCTGTCGGACGTCCCTGTCGCCCCGCGACCGTGTCAAGCGAACGCAGTCGAGTCCACTGCAGCGTCTTTGTCGGCGCCGCGCCCGTGCCGAGTGTCCTTGTCGCGCGCGGCATTGTCAGCGACACGGCGAGTCCCCGGCTGTGAATTTCACTTTTTGTGTTTTCTTTTGTGTGTTTGTTTTTACTTTGTTTTTTACTCATTTTAGGGATTGTATTTCCCCTAAAATTAGGATTGTTGTTCCTTTTATATTTTATTGTTGATTTGTTTTGATTATTCAAAGATTTTATAAATCTTTGAATTATTTTCTTTTATTATAGGAAGACTTTAAGTCTCCTATATATAGGCTTGTGTAAGCATTGTAACAACCATTGTATGTTGAAGAAATAAGAATACACTTGTGTTTTCTTGGTGAATGCTTTTCATCGAAATCTTGATTATAATTCGACGCGTTTTCGAGTTTTAATCCAATCGATTCTCAATAGGTCTTGAGGAAAGATTATTTTATCAAACTATAGGTCTAGTTTGATAAATCATTCATATTGTTCTTGTTTACGTAAGCCGAATTGCCCTACTTTCGGTTATATCTTACGAGTGTTACACATATTCGAGTGTTGTGAGGATCAATTATATTTTCGCTGCATTACATACGAGTTTACGTCCATTTTCATACGTGATTCGTATCAGATGCCACTTATGATGCGAATTCTCTATCGGTACAGCGGAAGGCTGTTTTGACGAGCGAAAGCGAACAGTACTTAGCCAGAAAGGAATCGAACAATACAGTTAGAAGCCAGCGAGGCGTGCTTGATTAAATCTGGCGCAATAGCGGCACTCGCACAATGACAGGAACTTATAACAACAGTTCGATACAGCAACAAGACAGGAACTGGCCGAGTGAAAATGACTCGGAATAGGCAACTCCAAATCAATTCCAGTAGACCGCCGAGTATCGTTGGCGACAAAACGCCTTCGTGGTCGCGCCTCGACCTGGTGGCAGAAATTGAAAACCAGTCGTTTACACCAAGGTAAACCCAAACTAAGAGACTGGAACAAATTCATAAAACACTTTACTCGGAAATTCATCCCCACAAATTCTCACCACCACGATCCACCAACGGCACCACCCCGGAAATTGCAGAAGTTCGGCGCCACCCCGCCACCAACCTTCGATCTAAGGTTTATCCCCATTGAAGAATTTCCAGCAAAGCCATTTTTCGATGAAGACGATGTCCCTACCACCGTTTTCGATGGAGTAGACGAGACAGAGGTTTCAACGCCACAATACAACGAAGAAAGTGAGTTGAGCCATGTTTCCATAATTGACGAACTTGGAACTTGCTATTATGAGCATGAACCAATCAGTTGTGTTGGTCAAATTGACCAAAACGGAATTGATGGGTCGAAGGAATTATTCACACAAATCGGACCTTTTAAAGTTGTGGGAGACAAAATTGAGCTTGGTACTAAAATTGATCGGTTAGAAGAAAACGACAATTTTGGGCCTAAATTTCATATCGACTCAGTTTCTGGTGATAGACTTATTGTCTTGGATGATTACCAAATTGAGGTTAGTAAAATATTTTGTGATGGGCCATTATTGGAGGAGCCCAACAATATTAGAACGGAGAGTTGGTCAGATTATGACGGACCACCAGCATTTGATGAGGAACCAGTTGTTGAAGAGGAATCCGTAATAAATCCTGTGTTTCCCATTCTTGATGGTGAAACCAATGTGGAATTATCGGTGTTTCCAATTCTGGAGGATGAACCCGATGTGAAATTAACCGTGCGTCCCATTTCAGATGTCCACTCATTTCATGATATCGGTATTACCTGGCGGAGTAATTATTATTATTTTATTAATATTGATAGTTATTTTGTTGGTGATTCTCGAGGGGCCCCCACTACCTATCGTCTCAAGATTTTGGGCCATGTACGTACTGCGGACATTTTCGAGATCAAGTACTTAGAGGCGTTAATTAATTATCTTGATGACGGAGGAAGTTCGGAATTGAGGACAATTCCCTTTAAAGGAGGAGGGGATGATACGGAATTGACTAGTCCAAATAAAGAAAACAAAGCAAGGATCGACGTAAATGGCCTTGCAACGAGTCATGCACGTACGGCAACATTTTTTGGCGAGAAAACAGACACAAGCCGGAAAATGGCACAACTTGCCGGAAAATGTCGTCCCCTGCCGGAAAATGTCGAGCCTTCCGGAAAATATCACACCGGCCGGAAAATGCCGGCCACTGCCGACCGAACTCGGCCGTGTCGTCCGGAACGGCCCGTGCTGTACTCGTCCGGAAATGCCAAGGTCACTGTCGGTCGAACCCGACCGTTTCAGGCGACACGGTCGAGTCCTACTCGCCCAAAATGCCGAAAATGACTGTCCAGACGCCCGACCGTGCTCCAGGACACGGTCGAGTCAATGCCGAGTCACTGTCGGTCGAGTCGTTGTCAGACGTTCTTGTCACGCCGCGATCGTGTCAAGCGGACACGGTCGAGTCATTCCCGAACGTCCCTGTCACGCCGCGCCCGTGCCGAGTCCCTGTCGGACGAGTCACTGTCAGACATTGCTGTCGCGCCGCGACCGTGTCAAGCGGACACGGTCGAGTCCCTGCCGGCGCCTGTCGACCGCGCCGCGGCCGTGTCACGGGACACGGTCGAGTCCTGTAAACGACCCACTTATTTTATACACTTTTTTGTATTTTTGACTTCTCTTTTCCTTTTTACTTATTTTAGGGATTATGTTTTCCCCATTTTGTGATTTTATGTTCCTTGTTTGTATTTTATGTTGATTTGTTTGGATTATTCAAAGATTTTATAATCTTTGAATTATTTTATTTTTTTGTTTGTTTCCTTAGTAGTAGGAGACTTCACCTCCTATAAGTAGGAGTTGATTAGCCTTGTAATGACATAGAGTATTATGAATGTTGAAGTATAAGAATACACATTGTGTTTTCTATTCTTGGTGAATGCTTTTCATCGAACCTTGATTTTTATTCGACGCGTTTTCGAATATTAATCCGATTGATTCTCAATAGGTCTTGGGAAGAAATCACCTTATCGAGTTATAGGTCTAATTCGATAAACCCTTGTTCTTGATCGTTCAAGTCTTCTTGATCGATATTATCACTTTTCCGATATTACTTCCATTTTCCATTTGTTCGAATTTTCCTTGTCATATTCGATATTACATACAAAATACATCCAAAACACCCCTAATCGTAAAAAGACTTCCGCTACGATATTCATACGTACACTCCGAACGATACGTATCCGCCTCTCCCGGAGAATTCGTATCAGTAAATCGCACCTAGTGTGTGTAAATCGCCCAGCAGCGATTATTAAGCTTTTTTAATATTGCTTTTATTCAGCCGGTCAAATCTTTCAAAAGCCCACTCAATTTCTTTAGTACCCGCCTAAATTTTGGGCCCCAAATTGTTATGTACAACAACGAATTCTTAAATTGTTGCAATAGAATGTAAATTTTACACTATTTCCAATTTTTTCGCTTCAATTGTAACACTTTATAAATGTATTGCAATATATCCGAGCTGGTCTATCAATAGCAATGTTTTCTGATGAAATTTTTGAAATCTGGTTGCTATAGCCAATCTATGGTGTAGTGTTCTTGATTAATTCTTGTTGTAGCAATGATTGGATATAATAGCTCCAATTAAGCCTTTACTTCTTAATCAACTATTGTTAATAGGAGATAAGACCATGTTACATGCATCGAGTCCGAACTATATGGAAATCTGGGTTTATTGATTAGATTTGAGCCTTTTGCACTCAGAATTTGCTATAACAGCTTCGATTAAGCTTTTACTTCTTGATTAAGTCTTGTTGTAGCAAGGATTGGCTATAATAGCTCCGATTAAGCCTTTATACTTCTTGATTAAGTCTTTTTAATACAAGATAAGACCACGTTAGATGCATTGAGTCGGAACTCTATGAAAACTCGGTTTATTGATTAGATTTTAGCCTTTTATACTCAAAATTGGCCACAACAGCTCCGATTAAGACTTTACTTCTTGATTAAGTCTTGTTATTAGGAGATAAGATCACGTTACATATATTCGAGTCGAAAGTCTATGAAAACTCAGGTTTATTGATTAGATTCAAGTATTATGCATTGAGTATTGGCAGATTAAGTGATACGGAATCATTTGATATGAACGAAGAAGACGAAGTAAGGATCGATATAAATGACCTTACTACACGCCATGCACGGGCTACTACGTATTTAGGTGAGAAAACGGACATAAGACGTGGAGTCTCGGTCTCAGTCGTGTCATATAACACGGCCCGTGTCATGCTATGCCGGAAGGTCGACAATCGACCGGAAAATGGACGAACTGCCGGAAAAATCACCACCGGCCATAAAAATCACCACCTTCCGGAACTGGCCGATCACTGCCGACCACCACCTGCCGGGCCGCCGATCAGCACTGCTAGGCGACGATCGCTGAGCGAATACGGTCGTGTCATCCGACACGGCCCGTGCCGAGGTGTCCTGGATAATGAAGTCTCGCTGCCGACCGAACCCGACCGTGTCGTCCGACACGGCCCGTGCCGACACAACCCGACCATGCCAGGCGACACGGCCGAGTCACACTCTTTCGGATAGTACAATTCCCGTTGTCCGACCAACCCGACCGTGCCAGGCGACACGGTCGAGTCCCTGCCGGCCAGATGCGCGCCGCGACCGTGCCGATCGGCACGGGCCGTGTCCGGCAGACCAGCAAATGCCATTATTGCTGATTTTTTTTATTTTTGTTGTTTTTCCTCCCCTCACATGTCATGATTAGACTTGCATGTTATGTGGGGTGTCTTATATTCATTTTGTTGTGTGATTCCCCCTCCCTTTGATTTGATTCCCTTGTATTTTATCTTGTGTTTTGTATTTCATTTCAAGATCATGTGATCTTGTTTGATTCCTTAGTTGCTAAGAAGACTACCATGCTATAAGTAGTCTTGTTGATGCTTTCATTATGGATATTGTATGTTGAAGAAATAAAAATACACGTGTTTTCTTGGTGAATGCTTTTCATCGAAACCTTGGTTATAATTCGACGCGTTTTCGAGTTTTAATCGAATCGATTCTCAATAGGTCTTGAGAAAAGATTATCTTATCAAACTATAGGTCTAGTTTGATAAATCATTCATATTGTTCTTGTTTATGTAAGCCGAATTGCCCTACTTTCGGTTATATCTTATGAGTGTTACACATATACGAGTGTTGTGAGGTAACAAAATATATCCGCTGCATTTTCCGGCGAATTTACGTTCATCTTAATACGTAATTCGTATCATTAGTGGCATCGGAGCCCAAGGCTATTTCCTTGGCAATTTTATTGAAGATTTCTTGTTCAAAACTATCTCTTGATTCTTGTTATGGATTTCTCCGATCCCGATTTCTTGATGAAACTCGGGACGCACTAAGCGGTCTCACGGAACCACGTATGCAAGCAAGACGGGGATGACGACGTCAAATACACCATGCGGATGAGTTTAAAGTAAGCGAACTTAGGAGTTCGTTGGAGGTACCGATCCGAAGCTTATTTGGGTGGGAGCGGAAAATTGAACGCATGTTCGAATTCAAAGACCTTAACGACGAGAAATGTTGCAAATATGCAATTCTCAAGTTAGGGAAGGGTGCTTCTCTTTGGTTCGAAGGAGTAAAGGCGAAGAACTCGGGAGGGAAAAGCAAAAATCCGTTCGTGGGATTCTTTAAAAGAAAACATCGTAAGAGGTATGTGCCAACATCACACCGGTTAACCTTATAGGAAGATTGCCGACTTCATGCAAGGCAAACTAAGTGTCGGTGAATATATTGAAGAGTTCGAAACTTTGGTCTTGATGGGAGAGCTAGAAGAAAACGAAGAACAAAAGATGTCCCTTTTTTACGTGGCTTAAATAAAAACATACCCAACACGGTGGAGTTATATCCATATGAAGATTTCGATACTTTATGTGGACTATGCATAAAGATAGAAGCCCAAAATAAATTGAAGTTTTCAAGACCCGAATTTCCTTCCAAATTCGGGAATCCAAGTGCGGTTCGAGTTCGGGTACTAAAAGCACCACACCAAGTCATGTCCCTGTCACGGCACCTAAGACTCCCTACGTACCCAAAGAAACAAGTTTGGCGAAGGTACGATGTTTCAAGTGTCAAGGATTCGGCCATTACCAAAATGCATGTCCGAACAAACGGGTGGTGACACTAAGAGAGGCTCTTGAGGCCCGGGAAGAATTATTGGCCGAGGACGAAGAAGAAAGACTCGACGACGTGTTTGATGTAAACACCGAAGAAGAAGAGGAGTGTGAGGCTTACAATGCTCCGGACTATGACACGAGTCTAGTCCTTCACACTTTACAAGTCAAGATGGTTTCGAGGGACACGGAGCAACGAGATCAAATATTCCACACCAAGTGTCAAATTAAAGACAAATGGTGTAGTTTGATAATCAATGGAGGAAGTTGTACGAATGTTGCTTCAAGCGAGATGGTGACAAAGCTCGGACTCATCACTACTACTCATCCAAAACCATACGCGTTACATTGGCTCGATGATGGGAGTAAGGTGAAAGTTTCGAAACAAGTACGGGTCGGATTAACTATGGGTTCGTATGGTGACAACGTACTATGTGATGTACTCCCGATGGATGCATGCCACATACTACGGGCCGACCGTGGCTATTTGATAGAGACGTTTTACATCGAGGAAGGAGTAACGAATATGAATTACGGGATAAAGGCAAGAAGATTGTGCTCAAACCAATGGCACCCCAAGCCATTCGATCGATGAGTTCTAATCAAATGGAGAAACCGAAGCTTACTATGTTTGCTAGTGAGAAGGAGGTAAGACACGCTATTGACGATGGCGAACGTGTGTATTTATTAATGATTAAAGAAACACGAGATGTTGACGTGATTGTGCAAGGCAAGAGAGATATCGATACCTTGCTACAAGAATTTGCGGATGTCTTCCCGGAAGACTTACCGCCGGGTTTGCCACCCTTACGTGGGATTGAACACCAAGTCGACCTTGTACCGGGTGCATCACTCCCTAACAAGGCCGCCTATCGATGTAACCCCGAGGAGACAAAGGAGTTGCAAAAGCAAATCGAGGAACTAATGAACCGCAGGTACTTTCGAGAAAGTTTGAGCCCTTGTGCGGTTCCGGTTTTACTTGTTCCAAAGAAGGATGGGTCATGGTGGATGTGTATAGATAGTAGAGCCGTAAACAACATAACCATTTGATGATAGCCGATTCCCAATTCCGAGACTTGATGATATGTTGGACGAGTTGCATGGTTCGGTGATTTTTTCGAAGGTTGATTTGAGAAGCGGCTATCATCAAATTCGCATGCGGGAAGGAGATGAATGGAAAACGGCTTTCAAGACAAAACATGGATGATATGAATGGATCGTCATGCCCTTTGGCCTTACAAATGCGCCAAGTACTTTCATGCGATTAATGAATGAGGTACTTAAGCCATTTTTGGGAAAATTTGTCGTCGTATACTTGGACGACATCTTAATTTATAGTCGATCATTGCAAGAGCATACCGGGCACTTGAGGAAAGTCTTTGAGATCCTTAGGGATAAAAAACTTTATGGGAAAAAGGAGAAGTGTTCGTTTCTAGTCGAGAGTGTAGCCTTTCTTGGCTACATCGTTTCTAAAGAAGGAGTGTCGGTTGATCAAACCAAGATCGAGGCGATTAAATCTTGGCCTACGCCTAAAACCATCACGGAAGTCCGATCCTTTCACGGACTTGCTTCATTTTATCGGAGGTTCATACGAGACTTTAGTACCATTTCTAGTCCGATAACGGAATGCTTGAAAAAGGGACCGTTTATGTGGAACGGGGCTGCCCAAGGGGCGTTTGAAAAATTGAAGGCGAAAATGTGTGAAGCACCTATCTTGGCTTTACCCGACTTTTCACAACCTTTCGAGGTAGAATGTGACGCAAGTGGAGTGGGTATTGGGGCGGTCCTCGTCCAACGGAGGCGACCAATTGCCTACTTTTCGGAGAAATTGGGTGGGGCTCGACTCAACTATTGTACTTATGACAAGGAGTTCTATGCCATTGTGAGAGCTCTTGATCATTGGAGCCATTACCTTCGACCAAAACATTTCATCCTACATTCGGATCATGAGCCTTTGAAATATATCAACGGCCAACTAAAGTTGAGTCCGAGACATGCTAAATGGGTGGAATTCTTGCAATCATTCCACTTTTCATCGAAGTACAAAGATGGCAAGAGCAACGTTGTGGCGGATGCTTTGTTTAGACGGTATGCCTTGCTCTCTACTCTTGACATTCGGTTGCTTGGGTTCGAAGCATTGAAGGAGTATTATGATGGGGATGTAGATTTTGGTGAGGTTTTCATTCGGTGTAAATCCGGTCCGTTTGGAGAGTTTACGTTGCAAGAAGGATTCCTTTTCAAAGGGAATCGCCTATGTTTACCCAAACACCCGATTCGGGAATTATTAGTTCGGGAAGCTCACGGTGGAGGCTTGGCCGGTCATTTTGGTTCGGCCAAAACGTTGGAGGTCCTTAAAGAGCATTTTCATTGGCCGAAGATGCAAGTGAATGTACACGACATAATTAATAAGTGTGTGACATGCCATATTGCTAAAAGTTCATTCAATCAGGGAGCATACATGCCTTTGCCGATTAGGAAAGACCGTGGGAAGATGTCTCAATGGATTTTATTGTTGCTTTGCCTCGTACTCAACGAGGAGAGATGCTATTATGGTTGTCGTAGACCGATTTTCGAAGATGGCTCACTTTGTGGCTTGCCACAAGGCAGAACGCGAGTAACGTCGCCGATTTGTATTTCCGAGAAATCGTACGATTGCATGGGGTTCCAAAAACGATTGTTTCGGATCGGGACTCAAAATTCCTTAGTTATTTTTGGAACACCTTGTGGAGAAAGGTGGGAACCAAACTACTATTTAGCACGTCACATCATCCACAAACGGACGGTCAAACCGAAGTGCCCAATCGAACGTTGGGCACATTACTACGTGGTCTTGTGAGCAAGACACAGAAGGATTGAGACTTAAAACTTGCACATGCGGAGTTCGCTTATAATCGTTCTCCTACTCATGCCACTGCACACTCTCCGTTCGAAGTAGTTTACGGACTAAACCCGTACATGCCGTTAGATCTAATTCCATTGCCAAGTGACGAGTTAGTACACAAGGATGCGGAATCAAAATTGAAATCGATGATGAAATTACACGAGCAAGTACGTAATCGAATCAAGGAAATAAACAAGGCTTACAAAAGAAAGTCGAACAAACAAAGAAGGCCGAGATTGTTCGAAGTTGGTGATTTGGTTTGGTTGCATTTAAGAAAAGAGCGATTTCCAAATAAACGTAAGAACAAATTAATGCCACGAGCGGAGGGACCGTTTAAAGTAATCGCGAAAGTGAACGACAACGCTTACAAATTAGAACTTCCGGGAGATTATGGGATTCATGCAACCTTTAATGTTGGGGACCTCTCACCTTACATCGATGATGACGGAATTTCGGAATTGAGGACAATTCCTTTTAAAGGAGGAGGAGATGATACGGAATCATTTGATATGAACGAAGAAGACGAAGTAAGGATCGATATAAATGACCTTACTACACGCCATGCATGGGCTACTACGTATTTAGGCGAGAAAACGGACATAAGACGTGGAGTCTCGGTCTCAGCCGTGTCATATAACACGGCCCGTGTCATGCTATGCCGGAAGGTCGACAATCGGCCGGAAAATGGACGAACTGCCGGAAAAATCACCACCGGCCGGAAAAATCACCACCTGCCGGAACTGGCCGATCACTGCCGACCACCACCTGCCGGAACTGGCCGATCATCGCTGGGCCGGAATCGCCGATCACTGCCGAGCGAATCCGGCCGTGTCATCCGACACGGCCCGTGCCGAGGTGTCCTGGATAATGAAGTCTCGCTGCCGACCGAACCCGACCGTGTCGTCCGACACGGCCCGTGCCGACACAACCCGACCGTGCCATGCGACACGGCCGAGTCACACTCTTCCGGATAGTACAATTCCCGCTGTCCGACCAACCCGACCATGCCAGGCGACACGGTCGAGTCCCTGCCGGCCAGATGCGCGGCGACTGCGCCGACGTGCCGACGGCCGCGGGCCGTGCATCAAAGAAATGCCATTATTGCTGATTTTTTTTTTATTTTTTGTTGTTTTTCCTCCCCTCACATGTCATGATTAGACTTGCATGTTATGTGGGGTGTCTTATATTCATTTTGTTGTGTGATTCCCCCTCCCTTTGATTTGATTCCCTTATATTTTATCTTGTGTTTTGTTTTTCATTTCAAGATCATGTGATCTTGTTTGATTCCTTAGTTGCTAAGAAGACTACCATGCTATAAGTAGTCTTGTTGATGATTTCATTATGGATATTGTATGTTGAATAAATAAGAATACACTTGTGTTTTCTTGGTGAATGCTTTTCATCGAAACCTTGGTTATAATTCAACGCGTTTTCGAGTTTTAATCGAATCGATTCTCAATAGGTCTTGAGAAAAGATTATCTTATCAAACTATAGGTCTATTTTGATAAATCATTCATATTGTTCTTGTTTATGTAAGCCGAATTGCCCTACTTTCGGTTATATCTTACGAGTGTTACACATAAACGAGTGTTGGAGGTAACAAAATATATCCGCTGCATTTTCCGGCGAATTTACGTTCATCTTAATACGTAATTCGTATCATTAAGCCTTTACTTTTTGATTAAGTCTTGTTAATAGGAGATATGATACGAATTACGTATGAAAATGGATGTAAACTCGTATGTAATGCAGCGGAAATATAATTGATCCTCACAACACTCGAATATGTGTAACACTCGTAAGAAATAACTGAAAGTAGGGCAATTCGGCTTACGTAAATAAGAATAATATGAACGATTTATCAAACTAAACCTATAGTTTGATAAGGTAATCTTTCCTCAAGACCTATTGAGAATCGATTAGATTAAAACTCGAAAACGCGTTGAATTATAATCAAGATTTCGATGAAAAGCATTCACCAAGAAAACACAAGTGTATTCTTATTTCTTCAACATACAATGCTTGTTACAATGCTTACACAAGTCTATATATAGGAGACTTCAATTCTTCCTATAATAAAAGAAAATAATTCAAAGATTTATAAAATCTTTAAATAATCAAAACAAATCAACAATGAAATACAAAAGGAACAACAATCCTAATTTTAGGGGAAACATAATCCCTAAAATGAGTAAAAAAACAAAGCAAAGACAAACACACAAAAGAAAACAAATAAAAAGGTGTAATCTGCCGGCAGGACTCGGCCGTGTCGCTTGACACGGCCGCGGCGCGACAAGGACACTCGGCATGGGCGCGGCGCTGACAAGGACGTCGGCAGTGACTCGACCGTGTCCGCTTGACACAGTCGCGTCGCGACAGGGACATCCGACAGTGACTCGTCCGACAGTGACTCGGCGCGATAGGGACGTTCGGCGTGGACTCGATCGTGTCCTGGAACACGGTCGGGCGTCTGGGCAGTGGGTTTTGGCTTATCCAGAAGAGTTCGACTCGGCCGTGCCAGACAACACGGTCGAGTCCTGTGGGCAGTGACTTTGGCATTTCCGGATGAGTACAGCACGGGCCGTGTCAGACGACACGACCGAGTTCGGTCGGCAGTGCTCGGCCAGTTCCGGCAGGTGGTGATTTTTCCGGCAGGTGGTGAATTTTCCGGCAGGTTGGACATTTTCTGGCATATTGAACATTTTTCCGGCAGGTTGGATGTCGATGATACGAATTACGTATGAGAATGGACGTAAACTCGTATGAAATGCAGCGGAAATATAATTGATCCTCACAACACTCGAATATGTGGAACACTCGTAAGATATAACCGAAAGTAGGGCAATTCGGCTTACATAAACACGAACGATATGAATGATTTATCAAACTAGACCTATAGTTTGATAAGATAATCTTTCCTCAAGACCTATTGAGAATCGATTCGATTAAAACTCGAAAACGCGTCGAATTATAACCAAGGTTTCGATGAAAAGCATTCACCAAGAAAACACAAGTGTATTCTTATTTCTTCAACATACAATGGATGTTACAATGCTTACACAAGCCTATATATAGGAGACTTCAAGTCTTCCTATAATAAGAGAAAATAACTCAAAGATTTACAAAATCTTTGAATAATCAAAATAAAACAAAAAAGGAACAACAATCCTAATTTTAGGGGAAACACAATCCCTAAAATGAGTAAAAAACAAGGCAAAGACAAACACACAAAAGAAAAAACAAAAAAAAAATGAAATCTGCCGGCAGGACTCGGCCGTGTCGCCTGACACGGCCGCGGCGCGACAAAGACACTCGGCACGGGCGCGGCGCCGACAGGGACGTCGGCAGTGACTCGACCGTGTCTGCTTGACACGGTCGCGGCGCGATAGGGACATCGACAGGGACTCGTCCGACAGTGACCCGGCACGGGCGCGGCGCTGACAAGGACGTTCGGCGTGGGCCCGATCGTGTCCTGGAACACGGTCGGGTCGTCTGGCAGTAGGTTTTGGCTTATCCGGCATAGTTCGACTCGACCGTGCCAGGCAATACGGTCGAGTCCTGTGGGCAGTGACTTTTACATTTCTGGACTAGTACAGCACGGCCGTGCCGGACGACACGGTCGGGCCCGGTCGGCAGTGCTCGGCCACTTCCGGTCAGGTGGTGATTTTCCGGCCGGTGGTGAATTTTCCGGCAGGTTGGATATTTTCCGGCATATTGAACATTTTTCCGGCAGGTTGGATGTCGACCTTCCGGCATAGCATGACACGGGCCTCTGAGACCGATACTCCACGTCTTATGTCCGTTTTCTCGCCTAAATACATAGTAGTCCGTGCATGGCGTGTAGTAAGGTCATTAATATCGATCCTTACTTCGTCTTCTTCGTTCATATCAACTGATTCCGTATCATCTCCTCCTCCTTTGAAAGGAATTGTCCTCAATTCCGAAATTCCGTCATCATCGATGTAAGGCGAGAGGTCCCCAACATTAAAGGTTGCATGAATCCCATAATATCCCGGAAGTTCTAATTTGTAGCGTTGTCGTTCACTTTAGCGATTACCTTAAACGGTCCCTCCGCTCGCGGTATTAATTTGTTCTTACGTTTACTTGGAAATCGCTCTTTCCTCAAGTGCAACCAAACCAAATCACCAACTTCGAACAATCTCGGCCTTCTTTGTTTGTTCGACTTTTGTTTGTAAGCCTCGTTTATTTCCTTGATTCGATTACGTACTTGCTCGTGTAATTTCATCATCGATTTCAATTTTGATTCCGCATCCTTGTGCACTAACTCGTCACTTGGTAATGGAATTAGATCTAACGGCATATACGGGTTTAGTCCGTAAACTACTTCGAACGGAGAGTGTGTCGTGGCATGAGTAGGAGAACGATTATAAGCGAACTCTGCATGTGCAAGTTTCAAGTCCCAATCCTTTTGTGTCTTGTTCACAAGACCACGTAGTAGAGTGCCCAACGTTCGATTGGTTACCTCGGTTTGACCGTCCGTTTGTGGATGATGTGACGTGCTAAAAAGTAGTTTGGTTCCCACCTTTCTCCACAAGGTGTTCCAAAAATAGCTAAGGAATTTTGAGTCCCGATCCGAAACAATCGTTTTTGGAACCCCATGCAATCGTACGATTTCTCGGAAATACAAATCAGCGCATTTACTTGCGTCGTCCGTCTTGTGGCAAGCCACAAAGTGAGCCATCTTCGAAAATCGGTCTACCACAACCATAATAGCATCTCTCCCTCGTTGAGTTCGAGGTAAAGCAACAATGAAGTCCATTGAGACATCTTCCCACGGCCTTTCCGGAATCGGCAAAGGCATGTAAACTCCCGGTTTGAACGAGCTCTTAGCAATATGGCATGTTACACACTTATTAATTATGTCGTGTACATCCACTTGCATCTTCGGCCAATGAAAATGCTCTTTAAGTACCTCCAATGTTTTAGCCGAACCAAAATGACCGGCCAAGCCTCCACCATGAGCTTCCCGAACCAACAATTCCCGAATCGGGTGTTTGGGTAAACAAAGGCGATTTCCTTTGAAAAGGAATCCTTCTTGCAACGTAAATTCTCCAAATGGGCCAGATTTACACCGAATGAAAACCTCACCAAAATCCACATCCCCATCATAACACTCCTTTAAAGCTTCGAACCCAAGCAACCGAATGTCAAGAGTAGAGATCAAGGCATACCGTCTAGACAAAGCATCCGCCACAACGTTGCTCTTGCCATCTTTGTACTTCGATGAAAAGTGGAATGATTGCAAGAATTCCACCCATTTAGCATGTCTCGGACTCAACTTTAGTTGGCCGTTGATATATTTCAAGGACTCATGATCCGAATGTAGGATGAAATGTTTCGGCCGAAGGTAATGGCTCCAATGATCAAGAGCTCTCACAATGGCATAGAACTCCTTGTCATAAGTACAATAGTTGAGTCGAGCCCCACCCAATTTCTCCGAAAAGTAGGCAATTGGTCGCCTCCCTTGGACGAGGACCGCCCCAATACCCACTCCACTTGCGTCACATTCTACCTCGAAAGGTTGTGAAAAGTCGGGTAAAGCCAAGATAGGTGCTTCACACATTTTCGCCTTCAATTTTTCAAACGCCCCTTGGGCAGCCCCGTTCCACACAAACGGTCCTTTCTTTAAGCATTCCGTTATCGGGCTAGAAATGGTACTAAAGTCTCGTATGAACCTCCGATAAAATGAAGCAAGTCCGTGAAAGGATCGGACTTCCGTGATGGTTTTGGGCGTAGGCCAAGATTTAATCGCCTCGATCTTGGTTTGATCGACCGACACTCCTTCTTTAGAAACGATGTAGCCAAGAAAGGCTACACTCTCGACTAGAAACGAACACTTCTCCTTTTTCCCGTAAAGTTTTTGATCCCTAAGGATCTCGAAGACTTTCCTCAAGTGATACGAATTATCCGGGGAGAGGTGGATACGTATCGGTCGGAGTATATGTAAGTGTATGATAGCGGAAGGCTTTTACGAATATGGAGTTTTTCGGATGTATTTTGTATGTGAATAATATCGGATATAACAATAAAAAATATCGAACAAGAAGATGATACGAATTACGTACGTAAAGCGTATGAAATACAACGGAAGATTATTATGTCTTGACGATTATCAAAGTGTCACTCGAAAATACAAGGGGTGGCCGAACTTAAATGGATTTCGGCCGTGAGGTAGTAGTGTATACGGATTTGGATGTGTTTTATCGAACTAGACCTATAACTCGATAAAAGTAATCTCTTCCCAAGACCTATTGAGAATTGATCAAGTTAAAATCTCGAGACGCGTCGAAATAATAACCAAGGTTTTGTTGAACTCGTTCAACGTATATTTCAAAGAAATACAAGGTTTTTTTTACTTTCAAGATTCAAGATATTACAAATACAATCAAGTACTACTATATATAGTAGTTTCCAACTTTAAGAAAATACAACAAAAACAAGAAAATGAAGCTTCCTAGCAACTTCTATTTCGGCCGAAAATCTAAAGATGAGATACCAAGTATCTTGGTTTTATTATGTGATTAAGACATGAAGCAATCTTGGACTTGATGGTGACATGAAGAAGGTCTTCACCAAATGTAATCTTCAATTCGGCCGATTCCTCAAGTAGTGATTTAGGGAGATTTTTGTGAAGATATGATATCACTCCTTTGGAATTATTATGGTGATTATGACTTGAGGGAAAATGACATGAAGGATGAAAGTCTTCTTCAAATCTTAAGTATGGGCCGATTTTGTAGTGAAGTGGGGAAGGAAAATATCTTCATTATCTTGTGAAAGATATGAAGACAAATAAGGTCCCTTTCAAGCATGTCATGAGGATTTTGTGGTGATATGATATCAAGTCTTTTTGGAATTATCATGGTGATTAGGACATGAAGGATAATGACATGAAGGAGACATTTGATGAAAGTCTTCCTCAAATCTTTATGCTAGGGCCGATTTTTATTATGGTGGGGAAGAGAAAATATCTTCATGATCTTGGACTAGATAAGGTATGAAGGTGGGGATTTTATTTTTGTTTTGGCCGATTTTTAAAGAAGGTGGGGAAGGAGGATCTTTGTGATGATCTTCTTTTTTGTATTTGAGGATGTTGACCGATTCGTATCATCAAGTGTCTGGTATGCTCTTGCAATGATCGACTATAAATTAAGATGTCGTCCAAGTATACGACGACAAATTTTCCCAAAAACGGCTTAAGTACCTCATTCATTAATCGCATGAAAGTACTTGGCGCATTTGTAAGGCCAAAGGGCATGAGGAGCCATTCATATAATCCATGTTTTGTCTTGAAAGCCGTCTTCCATTCGTCTCCTTCCCGCATGCGAATTTGATGATAGCCGCTTCTCAAATCAACCTTCGAAAAAATCACCGAACCATGCAACTCATCCAACATATCATCAAGTCTCGGAATTGGGAACCGATATTTGATGGTTATGTTGTTCACGGCTCTACTATCTATACACATCCGCCATGACCCATCCTTCTTTGGAACAAGTAAAACCGGAACCGCACAAGGGCTCAAACTTTCTCGAACGTATCCGCGGTTCATTAGCTCCTCGATTTGTTTTTGCAACTCCTTTGTCTCCTCGGGGTTACATCGATAGGCGGCCTTGTTAGGGAGTGATGCACCCGGTACAAGATCGACTTGGTGTTCAATCCCACGTAAGGGCGGTAAACCCGGCGGTAAGTCTTCCGGGAAGACATCCGCAAATTCTTGTAGCAAGGTATCGATATCTCTCTTGTCTTGCACAACTACGTCAACATCTCGTGTTTCTTTAATCATCAATAAATACTCACGCTCGCCATCGTCAATAGCGTGTCTCACCTCTCTCTCGCTAGCAAACATGGTAAGCTTTGGTTTCTCCATTTGCTTAGAACTCATCGATCGAATGGCTTGGGGTGCCATCGGTTTAAGCACAATCTTCTTGCCTTTATCTCGTAGTTCATATTCGTTACTCCTTCCTCGATGCAAAACATCTCGGTCGAACATCCATGGTCGTCCCAAAAGTACGTGGCATGCGTCCATCGGGAGTACGTCACATAACACATCGTCTCCGTATGATCCCATAGTTAAGTTGACCCGTACTTGTCTTGTCACCTTCACTTTGCTTCCATCATCGAGCCAATGTAAAGCATACGGCCTCGGGTGAGCCGTAGTAGTTAGCCCGAGTTTGGTGACCATCTCGTTTGATGCTACATTCGTGCAACTTCCTCCGTCTATTATCAAGCTACACCACTTTTCTCCGACTTTGCATTTGGAATGAAAGATTTGGTCTCTTTGCTCCGTATCACTTGGAACGATTTTGGTATGTAGTGCTCGAAGCACTAGAGTAGTATCATATTCCGGAGCGTCATAAGTCTCGCAATCCTCATTCTCTTCCTCGGCCTCCATGTTAAATACGTCACCAAGACCTTCCTTCTCGTCCTCGACCAAAAGTTCGTCTCGGACCGCAAGAGCTTCTCTTAAAGTGACCACCCGTTTGTTCGGACATGCATTTTGGTAATGGCCGAATCCTTGACAATTGAAACATCGTACCTTCGCCAAACTTGTTTCTTTGGGTACGTAGAGAGTCTTAGGTGCCGTGACAGGGACATGACTTGGTGTGGTGCTTTTAGTACCCGAACTCGAACCGGCACTTGGATTCCCGAATTTGGAAGGAAATTCGGGTCTTGAAAACTTCAATTTATTTTGGGCTTCTATCTTTATGCATAATCCACATAAAGTATCGAAATCTTCATATGGGTATAACTATACCGTGTTGGCTATGTTTTTATTTAAGCCACGTAAAAAACGGGACATCTTTTGTTCTTCGTTTTCTTCTAGCTCTCCCATCAAGACCAAACTTTCAAACTCTTCAATATATTCACCGACACTTAGTTTGCCTTGCATGAAGTCGGCAATCTTCCGGTATAAGGTTAACCGGTGTGATGTTGGCACATACCTCTTACCAAGTTTTCTTTTTAAAGAGTCCCACAAACGGATTTTTGCTTTTCCCTCCCGAGTTCTTCGCATCTTTACTCCTTCGAACCAAAGAGAAGCACCCTTCCCTAACTTGAGAATTGCATATTTGCAACGTTTCTCGTCGTTAAGGTCTTTGAATTCGAACATGCGTTCAATTTTCCGTTCCCACTCCAAGTAAGCTTCGGGATCGGTACCTCCAACGAACTCCGGAAGTTCGTTTACTTTAAACTCATCCGCATGGTGTATTTGACGTGCGTCATCCACGCGTCTTGCTTGCATACGTGGTTCCGGTAGACCGCTTAGTGCGTCCGGAGTTTCATCAAGAAATCGGGATCGGAGAAATCCATAACAAGAATCAAGAGATAGTTTTGAACAAGAAATCTTCAATAAAATTGCCAAGGAAATAGCCTTGGGCTCTGATACCACTAATGATACGAATTACGTATGAGAATGGACGTAAACTCGTATGAAATGCGTGAAATATAATTGATCCTCACAACACTCGAATATGTGGAACACTCGTAAGATATAACCGAAAGTTGGGCAATTCGGCTTACATAAACACGAACGATATGAATGATTTATCAAACTAGACCTATAGTTTGATAAGATAATCTTTCCTCAAGACCTATTGAGAATCGATTCGATTAAAACTCAACGCGTCGAATTATAACCAAGGTTTCGATGAAAAGCATTCACCAAGAAAACACAAGTGTATTCTTATTTCTTCAACATACAATGGATGTTACAATGCTTACACAAGCCTATATATAGGAGACTTCAAGTCTTCTATAATAAGAGAAAATAATTCAAAGATTTATAAAATCTTTGAATAATCAAAATAAAACAAAAAGAAACAACAATCCTAATTTTAGGGAAACACAATCCCTAAAATGAGTAAAAACAAGGCAAAGACAAACACACAAAAGAAAAAAAAAAAAATGAAATCTGCCGGCGGGACTCGGCCGTGTCGCTGACACGGCCATGGCGCGACAAAGACACTCGGCACGGCGCGGCGGCGGGGGCGTCGCGGTGACTCGGCCGTGTCGCCCGGCACGGTCGCGGCGATAGGGACATCGGCAGGGGACTCGTCCGGCGGTGACCGGCACGGGCGCGGCCCGACAAGGGCGTTCGGCGTGGGCCGATCGTGTCTGGAACAGTCGGGTCATCCGGCGTAGGTTTTGGCTTATCGGCATAGTTCGACTCGGCCGTGCCGTGCAACACGGTCGAGTCACGTGGCGATGACTTTTACATTTCTGGACTAGTACAGCACGGCCGTGCCGGACGACACGGTCGGGCCCGGTCGGCAGTGCTCGGCCACTTCCGGTCAGGTGGTGATTTTTCCGGCCGGTGGTGAATTTTCCGGCAGGTTGGATATTTTCCGGCATATTGAACATTTTTCCGGCAGGTTGGATGTCGACCTTCCGGCATAGCATGACACGGGCCTCTGAGACCGATACTCCACGTCTTATGTCCGTTTTCTCGCCTAAATACATAGTAGTCCGTGCATGGCGTGTAGTAAGGTCATTAATATCGATCCTTACTTCGTCTTCTTCGTTCATATCAACTGATTCCGTATCAGTCGACCTTCCGGCACAGCATGCCACGGGCCGTGTCATATGACACGGCTGAGACCGAGACTCCACGTCTTATGTCCGTTTTCTCGCCTAAATACATAGTAGTCCGTGCATGGCGCGTAGTAAGGTCATTTATATCGATCCTTACTTCGTCTTCTTCATATTAAATGATTCCGTATCATCTCCTCCTCCTTTAAAAGGAATTGTCCTCAATTCCGAAATTCCGTCATCATCGATGTAAGGCGAGAGGTCCCCAACATTAAAGGTTGCATGAATCCCATAATCTCCCAGAAGTTCTAATTTGTAAGCGTTGTCGTTCACTTTCGCGATTACTTTAAACGGTCCCTCCGCTCGTAGCATTAATTTGTTCTTACGTTTACTTGGAAATCGCTCTTTCCTCAAATGCAACCAAACCAAATCACCAACGTCGAACAATCTCGGCCTTCTTTGTTTGTTCGACTTTCTTTTGTAAGCCTCGTTTATTTCCTTGATTCGATTACGTACTTGCTCGTGTAATTTCATCATCGATTTCAGTTTTGATTTCGCATCCTTGTGCACTAACTCGTCACTTGGCAATGGAATTAGATCTAACGGCATATACGTGTTTAGTCCGTAAACTACCTCGAACGGAGAGTGTGCCGTGGCATGAGTTGGAGAACGATTATAAGCGAACTCTGCATGTGCAAGTTTCAAGTCCCAATCCTTTTGTGTCTTGTTCACAAGACCACGTAGTAAAGTGCCCAACGTTCGATTGGTTACCTCGGTTTGACCGTCCGTTTGTGTATGATGTGACGTGCTAAAAAGTAGTTTGGTTCCCACCTTTCTACACAAGGTGTTCCAAAAATAACTAAGAAATTTTGAGTCCCGATCCGAAACAATCGTTTTTGGAACCCCATGCAATCGTACGATTTCTCGGAAATACAAATCAGCGATGTTACTTGCGTCGTCCATCTTGTGGAAACCCACAAAGTGAGCCATCTTCGAAAATCGGTCTACAACAACCATAATAGCATCTCTCCCTCGTTGATTACGAGGCAAAGCAACAATGAAATCCATTGAGACATCTTCCCACGGCTTTTTCGGAATCGGCAAAGGCATGTATACTCCCGGCTTGAACGAGCTCTTAGCAATATGGCATGTTACACACTTATTAATTATGTCGTGTACATCCACTTGCATCTTCGGCCAATGAAAATGCTCTTTAAGAACCTCCAACGTTTTAGCAGAACCAAAATGACCGGCCAAGCCTCCACCGTGAGCTTCCCGAACCAACAATTCCCGAATCGGGTGTTTGGGTAAACAAAGGCGATTTCCTTTGAAAAGAAATCCTTCTTGCAACGTAAACTCTCCAAATGGGCCAGATTTACACCGAATGAAAACCTCACCAAAATCCACATCCCCATCATAACACTCCTTCAGTGCTTCGAACCCAAGCAACCGAATGTCAAGAGTAGAGAGTAAGGCATACCGTCTAGATAAAGCATCCGCCACAACGTTGCTCTTGCCATCTTTGTATTTCGATGAAAAGTGGAATGATTGCAAAAATTCCACCCATTTAGCATGCCTCGGACTCAACTTTTGTTGGCCGTTAATATATTTCAAGGACTCATGATTCGAATGTAGGATGAAATGTTTCGGCCGAAGGTAATGGCTCTAATGATCAAGAGCTCTCACAATGGCATAGAACTCCTTGTCATAAGTACAATAGTTGAGTCGAGCCCCACCCAATTTCTCCGAGAAGTATGCAATTGGTCGCCTCCCTTGGACGAGGACCGCCCCAATACCCACTCCACTTGCGTCACATTCTACCTCGAAATGTTGTGAAAAGTCGGGTAAAGCCAAGATAGGTGCTTCACACATTTTTGCCTTCAATTTTTCAAATGCCCCTTGGGCAGCCCCGTTCCACACGAACGGTCCTTTTTTTAAGCATTCCGTTATCGGGCTAGAAATTGTACTAAAGTCTCGTATAAACCTCCGATAAAATGAAGCAAGTCCGTGAAAGGATCAGACTTCCGTGATGGTTTTGGGGATAGGCCAAGATTTAATCGCCTCGATCTTGGTTTGATCAACCGACACTCCTTCTTTAGAAACGATGTAGCCAAGAAAGGCTACACTCTCGACTAGAAACGAACACTTCTACTTTTTCCCATAAAGTTTTTGATCCCTAAAGATCTCGAAGACTTTCCTCAAGTGCCCGGTATGCTCTTGCAATGATCGACTATAAATCAAGATGTCGTCCAAGTATACGACGACAAATTTTCCCAAAAATGGCTTAAGTACCTCATTCATTAATCGCATGAAAGTACTTGGCGCATTTCTAAGGCCAAAGGGCATGACGAGCCATTCATATAATCCATGTTTTGTCTTGAAAGCCGTTTTCCATTCGTCTCCTTCCCGCATGCGAATTTGATGATAGCCGCTTCTCAAATCAACCTTCGAAAAAATCACCGAACCATGCAACTCGTCCAACATATCATCAAGTCTCGGAATTGGGAACCGATATTTGATGGTTATGTTGTTCACGGCTCTACTATCTATACACATCCGCCATGACCCATCCATCTTTGGAACAAGTAAAACCGGAACCGCACAAGGGCTCAAACTTTCTCGAACGTACCCGCGATTCATTAGCGCCTCGATTTGTTTTTGCAACTCCTTTGTCTCTTCGGGGTTACATCGATAGGCGGCCTTGTTAGGGAGTGATGCACCCGGTACAAGGTCGACTTGGTGCTCAATCCCACGTAAGGGTGGTAAACCCTGATACGAATTACGTAAGTAATACGTATAAAATACAACGGAAGTTTAACAAGTATCAAAGTATCACTTGAATTTTACTAAGGGTGGCCGAATTTGAATGGGGTTCGGCCGTGAGGTAGTGTGAAATACGGATTTTGATGTGTTTTATCGAACTAGACCTATAACTCGATAAAAGATAATCTCTTCCCAAGACCTATTGAGAATTGATCAAGTTAAAATCTCGAGACGCGTCGAAACAATAACTAAAGTTTGTTGAACTCGTTCAACGTATATTTCAAGGAAATACAAGGTTTATTACTTTCAAAATGATTTTACAATACAACGAGCACTACTATATATAGTAGTTTCTAACCGTAAGAAAGTACAATAAAACGAGAAAACGTAACTTCCTAGCAACACACCAATCGGCCGAAATACTTGATGACAATCTTCCTCAAATCTCATGCTTTGGATCGATTTTGTGGGGAAGGAGAAAATATGGTGAATTTGGTTTTATTAGGTGATGGTGACTTGATGAAAGTCTTAGGTGATGGTGACTTGATGAAAGTCTTTCTCAAGGTATAATATGGCCGATTTTGTGGGGAAACTTGATGATTTATTTAGGACATGATATCTTTCATGGATTTTGGACTAGATAAGATATGGAGGTGGGGACTTTGTTTGTTGTCTTGGCCGATTTTCAAAGAAGGTGGGGAAGGAGGTTATCTTCACTTATCTTGTGAAAGATATGAAGACAAAGGGTCCCTTTCAAGCATGTTTTGGCCGATCTTCATGCTTTTGGACCGATCCCGTCGTCAAGTTTTACGTTACTCCGGTTAACAACATAACTCCAATCCGTGTATTCTTTTCTCCCAAGTATAATGATGCATGGCCATGCGTATCGTCGTGGACGTCGATTTTTATTGGAGCTTCTTCGATTGGAATATTAGATATCGTATCATTACCTCCTTCTTTGAAAGGAATTGACCTCAATTCCGTAATGCCATCGTCGTCAAGGTAAGGCGAGAGATCACCTACGTTGAATGTCGCGTGTACTCCGTATTCGCCGGAAGTTCGACTTTGTATGCGTTGTCGTTCACTTTTTCCACAATTTTGTACGGACCTTCGGCTCTCGGCATCAATTTGTTCTTCCGTTTGCTTGGGAATCTCTCTTTTCTCAAATGTATCCAAACTAAGTCGCCAACATCAAATAATCTCGCTTTTTTATTTTTGTTCGACTTCCGTTTGTATATTTCATTCACTTCTTTAATCCGTTCCCGTATCTTTTCATGTAACTTCATCATTGATTTGGGTTTTGCTTCGGCGTCTTTGTGAACCAACTCGTTGCTTGGTAAGGGAATCAAGTTCAAGGGCAAGTGCGGATTTAATCCGTATACTACTTCAAAAGGTGAATGGGCCGTGGCATAACCGGGTGATCGGTTGTATGCGAATTCCGCATGAGCAAGTTTAACGTCCCAATCCTTCTGTGTTTTATTTACCAATCCTCGCAATAATGCTCCCAAGGTTCGATTGGTTACCTCGGTCTGTCCATCGGTTTGTGGGTGATGTGAAGTACTGAATAGGAGTTTAGTACCCACTTTCCTCCATAAAGTATTCCAGAAGTAACTCAGAAATTTGGAATCTCGATCCGACACGATAGTTTTTGAAACTCCGTGTAAACGAACTACTTCCCGGAAGTACAAGTCCGCCACATTGCTTGCATCATCGGTTTTGTGGCATGCTATAAAGTGAGCCATTTTCGAAAAACGGTCGACGACCACCATGATCGAGTCTTTGCCTCGTTGAGTACGAGGTAAAGCCACAATAAAATCCATCGAGACATCCTCCCATGGTCGTAACGGTATTGGCAACGGCATGTATGTACTCGACTTGAACGAACTTTTCATCATGTGACAAGTGACGCATTTACTCACGATTGTGCTTACGTCACCATACATCTTTGGCCAAAAGAAATGTTCTTTTAGCACTTCTACAGTCTTGGTCGAGCCGAAGTGACCGGCTAGTCCTCCTCCGTGCGCCTCCCGAACCAGCAATTCCTGAATTGTATGTCTTGGCACACATAATTTATTTCCCTTGAAAAGAAAGCCATCCTCAGAAACAAATTCCTCAGACGGGGCCGTTTTACAACGGTTAAAAATTTCCCGAAGTCTAAATCGTCATTGTAATGATCTTTCAAAGTATCGAATCACAACAAACGAACATCTAGCATCGACAGTAAGGCATACCGTCTTGATAGTGCATCCGCCACTATATTACTCTTCCCGTCTTTGTACTTGGATGAAAAGTGAAAAGATTGTAAAAATTCCACCCATTTTGCATGCCTCGGGCTTAGCTTACTTTGTCCGTTGATGTATTTCAACGACTCGTGATCCGAGTGCGACGAAATGTTTCGAACGTAGATAATGACTCCAATGATCGAGTGCTCTCACGATAGCATAGAACTCCTTGTCGTAAGTACAATAATTCACTGGCGCCACTTAATTTCTCCGAAAATAGGCAATGGGACGACCTCTTTGGATAAGCACCGCCCGATTCCAACTCCGCTAGCGTCGCATTCCACCTCAAACGGTTGTGAAAAATCGGGTAACGTCAAAATCGGCGCTTCACATAATTTTCCCTTTAAATTTTCAAAAGCCTTTTGGGCCGCCTCGTTCCATGCAAAGGTTCCTTTTTTTAGACACTCCGTGATCGGGCTGGAGATGGTGCTAAAGTCCCGTATGAATCGTCGGTAAAAAGAAGCGAGGCCATGAAATGATCGTACCTCCGTGATTGTCTTTGGGGTCGGCCACGACTTGATTGCCGCGATCTTCTCTTGGTCGACCGAAACTCCTTCTTTCGAAACAACATAGCCGAGAAAGACAAGACTCTCGACTAGGAAAGTACACTTCTCCCGTTTTCCATAAAGTTTCTGTTCCCTTAGTGTTCCAAATGCGTGCCGCAAATGTTCGAGATGTTCCTCTACGGATCGACTGTAGATCAAAATGTCGTCTAGGTATACGACAACAAACTTTCCCAAGAAAGGTTTGAGAACCTCGTTCATCAACCTCATAAAAGTGCTCGGGGCGTTGGTGAGGCCGAATGGCATCACAACCCATTCGTAAAGTCCATTCTTTGTTTTAAACGCCGTTTTCCATTCGTCTCCCTCTCGCATGCGGATTTGATGGTATCCGCTCCGTAAATCAACTTTGGAAAATATAACCGAGCCATGTAACTCATCCAACATGTCGTCTAGTCTCGGGATGGGGAACCGATACTTGACGGTGATGTTATTCACGGCTCTACTGTCAATACACATTCGCCACGATCCGTCCTTTTTTGGTACAAGTAGAACTGGAACCGCACACGGACTTAAACTTTCTCGGACATATCCGTGATTCATGAGTTCATCAATTTGGCGTTGTAGTTCTTTGGTTTCTTCGGGATTACAACGATACGCCGCTTTGTTCGGTAATGGAGCTCCCGGTATAAGATCAATTTGGTGTTCAATTCCGCAGATAGGTGGTAATCCTACCGGCAAGTCTTCGGGGAATACGTCCGAAAACTCGTGTAATAGTGCATCTATCTCTTCCTCATGGTGCGATTTGGTGGCAAGATTTCGGACCTCTTTGATCATCATCAAATAAACACGTTCGCCATCGTCAATGGCGTGTTCGACTTTTTTCTCGTTTGCAAACATCGTAAGTTTCGGTCCTTCGACTTTTTTCGAACTCATCGTCCGGAGAGCTTTAGGCGACATAGGTTTAAGAACAATTTTTTTACCTTTGTCACGTAACTCATACTCGTTACTCCTCCCTCGATGTAGTACGTCCCGATCAAATAACCAAGGTCTTCCTAATAACACGTGACATGCGTCCATCGGTAGTACATCGCACGTAATATCATCGCCATACGAACCCATGGTGAGTCCGACCTTCACTTGCCTTGATACTTTCACCTTGTTTCCATCATCGAGCCAATGGAGTGCATACGGCTTAGGATGGGCCGTGGTGATCAAACCGAGTTTTGAGACCATCTCGCTTGATGCCACGTTTGTACAACTTCCACCGTCAATGATCAAGCTACACCATTTATCTCCGACACGACACTTCGTGTGGAAGATTTGGTCTCGTTGTTCTTCGTCACTTGGGGCGGCCTTCGTTTGTAACATGCGAAGGACGAGGTTCGTGTCATAGTTCGGGGCATCGTATGCCTCGCATTCTTCTTCTTCTTCGTCAGCTTCTAAGTTAAAAACGTCTCCAACTCTTTCTTCTTCGGCTAGTAATTTCTCTCGGGCGGCTATGGCTTCTCGTAACGTCACAATCCTCCGATTTGGACAAGCACTTTGATAGTGTCCAAATCCTTGACATTTGAAACACCGGACTTTAGATAGGCTTGTTTCTTTTGGTGTGATAGGAGTTTTGGAATGGTAGTAACGGGTTGGCTTGTGGTGACAGTTTTTGGAAACGAGCTAGAACTCGCGCCAAAGTTGGTATTTCCGTATTTAGGTGGGAATTCGGGTTTAGAGAGTTTTGTTTTGTTTTGATTTTCCAACTTTATGCAAAGTCCGCATAAAGTATCAAAGTCGGAATAGGGGTAGAGTTCCACGGAATTAGCAATATTTTTGTTCAAACCTCGTAGGAAACGGGACATCCGCAATTCTTCGCTTTCTTCAAGTTCTCCCATCAAGGATAAGTTTTCAAACTCCTCGATGTACTCCTCGACACTTAGCTTTCCTTGCGTGAGGTCAGAAATTTTTCGATACAAGCTTAACTTGTGTGTAGCCGGGACATATCTTTTTCGTAGTTTCCTTTTTAGGGAATCCCACGAACGTATCTTCTCTTTTCCGGCACGAATTCTTTGTGTCTTCATTCGCTCAAACCAAAGGGAAGCTCCCTTTCCAAGTTTGAGAATCGCATACTTGCAACGTACCTCGTCATTGAGATCCTTGAACTCAAACATTCGTTCAATTTTTCTTTCCCACTCCAAATAAACCTCGGGATCGGTGCCGCCTACGAACTCCGGAAGTTCGCTTGTCTTGTATTCATCAGCATGTCGTGGTGCATGCATGGTGTCGTATCCTCGTCGTGCTTGGATTCTGGGCTCCGGTAAGCCACGAAGAACGTCACGTAGTTGTGCTACTTCTTCATCGGTGAATGCCATCTTCTTGAGTAACGTCGAGAACTGTTAGACAAATGTCTCCGATACCACTTATGATACGAATTACGTAAGTAATACGTATAAAATACAACGGAAGTTTAACAAGTATCAAAGTATCACTTGAATTTTACTAAGGGTGGCCGAATTTGAATGGGGTTCGGCCGTGAGGTAGTGTGAAATACGGATTTTGATGTGTTTTATCGAACTAGACCTATAACTCGATAAAAGGTAATCTCTTCCCAAGACCTATTGAGAATTGATCAAGTTAAAATCTCGAGACGCGTCGAAACAATAACTAAAGTTTGTTGAACTCGTTCAACGTATATTTCAAGGAAATACAAGGTTTATTACTTTCAAGATGATTTTACAATACAACGAGCACTACTATATATAGTAGTTTCTAACCGTAAGAAAGTACAATAAAACGAGAAAACGTAACTTCCTAGCAACACACCAATCGGCCGAAATACTTGATGACAATCTTCCTCAAATCTCATGCTTTGGATCGATTTTGTGGGGAAGGAGAAAATATGGTGAATTTGGTTTTATTAGGTGATGGTGACTTGGTGAAAGTCTTAGGTGATGGTGACTTGATGAAAGTCTTTCTCAAGGTATAATATGGCCGATTTTGTGGGGAAACTTGATGATTTATTTAGGACATGATATCTTTTATGGATTTTGGACTAGATAAGATATGGAGGTGGGGACTTTGTTTGTTGTCTTGGCCGATTTTCAAAGAAGGTGGGGAAGGAGGTTATCTTCACTTATCTTGTGAAAGATATGAAGACAAAGGGTCCCTTTCAAGCATGTTTTGGCCGATCTTCATGCTTTTGGACCGATCCCGTCGTCAAGTTTTACGTTACTCCGGTTAACAACGTAACTCCAATCCGTGTATTCTTTTCTCCCAAGTATAATGATGCATGGCCATGCGTATCGTCGTGGACGTCGATTTTTATTGGAGCTTCTTCGATTGGAATATTAGATATCGTATCAAACCCGGTGGTAAGTCTTCCGGGAAGACATCCGCAAATACTTGTAGCAAGGTATCGATATCTCTCTTGCCTTGCACAATTACGTCAACATCTCGTGTTTCTTTAATCATCAATAAATACAGACGCTCGCCATCGTCAATAGCGTGTCTCACCTCTTTCTCACTAGCAAACACAGTAAGCTTCGGTTTCTCCATTTGATTAGAATTCATCGATCGAATGGCTTGGGGTGCCATCGGTTTAAGCACAATCTTCTTGCCTTTATCCCATAATTCATATTCATTACTCCTTCCTCGATGTAAAACGTCTCTATCAAATAGCCACGCGCCCCAAAAGTATGTGGCATGCATCCATTGGGAGTACATCACATCGTATGTTGTCACCATACGAGCCCATAGTTAATCCGACTTGTACTTGTTTTGAAACTTTCACCTTATTCCCATCATCGAGCCAATGTAACGCGTATGGTTTCGGATGAGTAGTAGTGATGAGTCTGAGTTTCGCCACCATCTCACTTGAAGCAACATTCGTACAACTTCCTCCATCGATTATCAAACTACACCACTTGTCCTTAATTTGACACTTGGTGTGGAATATTTGATCTCGTTGTTTCGTGTCCCTCGAAACCGTCTTGACTTGTAAAGTGCGAAGGACTAGACTCGTGTCATAGTCCGAAGCATTGTAAGCCTCACACTCCTCTTCTTCTTCTTCGGCGTCTACGTCAAACACGTCATCGAGTCCTTCTTCTTCGTCCTCGGCCAATAATTTTTCCCGTACCTCAAGAGCCTCTCTTAGTGTCACCACCCATTTGTTCGGACATGCATTTTGGTAATGGCCGAATCCTTGACACTTGAAACATCGTACCTTCGCCAAACTTATTTTCTTGGGTACGTAGGGGGCCTTAGGTGCCGTGACAGGGACATGACTTGGCGTGGTGCTTTTAATACCCGAACTCGAACCGGCACTTGGATTCCCGAATTTGGAAGAAAATTCGGGTCTTGAAAACTTCAATTTATTTTGGGCTTCTATCTTCACACATAACCCACATAAAGTGTCGAAATCTTCATATGGGTATAACTCCACCGTGTTGGCTATGTTTTTGTTTAAGCCACGTAAAAAACGTGACATCTTTTGATCTTCGTTTTCTTCTAGCTCTCCCATCAAGACCAAACTTTCGAACTCTTCAATATATTCACCGACACTTAGTTTGCCTTGCATGAAATCGGAAATCTTCTGGTATAAGGTTAACCAATGTGATGTTGGCACATACCTCTTACGAAGTTTTCTTTTTAAAGAATCCCACGAACGGATTTTTGCTTTTCCCTCCCGAGATCTTCGCGCCTTTACTCCTTCGAACCAAATAGAAGCACCCTTCCCTAACTTGAGAATTGAATATTTGGAAAGTTTCTCATCGTTAAGTCTTTGAAGTCGAACATGCGTTCAATTTTCCGTTCCCACTCCAAATAAGCTTCGGGATCGGTACCTCCAACGAACTCTGGAAGTTCGTTTACTTTAAACTCATCCGCATGGTGTATTTGACGTGCGTCATCCCCGCGTCTTGCTTGCATACGTGGTTCCGGTAGACCGCTTAGTGCGTCCCGGAGTTTCATCAAGAAATCGGGATCGGAAAAATCTATAACAAGATTCAAGAGATAGTTTTGAACAAGAAATCTTCAATAAAATTGCCAAGGAAATAGCATTGGGTTCCGATACCACTAATGATACGAATTACATATGAAAATGGATGTAAACTCGTATGTAATGCAGCGGAAATATAATTGATCCTCACAACACTCGAATATGTGTAACACTCGTAAGATATAACCGAAAGTAGGGCAATTCGGCTTACGTAAACAAGAACAATATGAATGATTTATCAAACTAGTTTGATAAGATAATCTTTCCTCAAGACCTATTGAGAATCGATTGGATTAAAGCTCGAAAACGCGTCGAATTATAATCAAGATTTCGATGAAAAGCATTCACCAAGAAAACACAAGTGTATTCTTATTTCTTCAACATACAAATGTTGTTACAATGCTTACACAAGCCTATATATAGGAGACTTCAAGTCTTCCTATAATAAAAGAAAATAATTCAAAGATTTATAAAATCTTTGAATAATCAAAACAAATCAACAGTAAAATATAAAAGGAACAACAATCCTAATTTTAGGGGAAACACAATCCCTAAAATGAGTAGAAAACAAAGCAAAGACAAACACACAAAATAAAACATAAAAAAAGTGAAATCTGTCGGCAGGACTCGGCCGTGTCGCTTGACACGGCCGCGGCGCAACAAGGACACTCGGCACGGGCGCAGCGCTGACAAAGACATCTGCAGTGACTCGACCGTGCCCGCTTGACACGGTCGCGGCGCGACAGGGACTCGTCCGACAGTGACTCGACACGGGCGCGGCGCTGACAAGGACGTTCGGCATGGGCCCGATCGTGTCCTGGAACACGGTCGGGCGTCTGGGCAGTCGGTTTTGGCTTATCCGGAAGAGTTCGACTAGGTCGTGCCAGACAACACGGTCGAGTCCAATGGGCAGTGACTTTGGCATTTCCGGACGAATGCGGCACGGGCCGTGTCGGACGACACGGTCGGGTCCGATCGGCAGTGCTCGGCTAGTTCTGGCAGGTGGTGATTTTTCCGGCAGGTGGTGAATTTTCCGGCAGGTTGGATATTTTCCGGCATATTGAACATTTTTCCGGCAGGTTGGATGTTGACCTTCCGGCACAGCATGACACGGGCCGTATCATATGATGATACGAATTACCTATATAAGTGTACGTAAAACGTATAAAATACAACGGAAGATTATCACGGTTTTTACAAGTATCAAAGTAACAACGAAAACAAAAGGTGGTGGCCGAATTTATGTGGTTTCGGCCGTGAGGTAGGATAGTGTATGGGTTGGAATGTGTTTTATCGAATTAGACCTATAACTCGATAAAGATAATCTCTCCTCAAGACCTATTGAGAATTGATTAAGTTAAAATTCGAGACGCGTCGAAATAATAACCAAGGTTTTGTTGAACTCGTTCAACGTATATTTCAAGAGAAATACAATGTTATAACTTTCAAGATGATTTCAATGATTGAGGGTGAAGCTTATAAATAGCCTTAACAACTACAAATAAGTTCAAACAAGATCAAACAAGATCTCACAAGAAAACAAGCAAACAATAAACTAATCTAACAACTTTGACAAAGATTGAAAACAAAGTCATGCTTGGTCTCTTCCTCTCCTTTTTGGCCGTGGGGTAGCATCAAGAAGTGGATAACATCTTTCTCATGTGATATCTTCTTGCAAGACTTCAACAAGGATAGAAAGTGAAAGCAACATGTTGGCATCTTCCTTCATGTGGTTCGGCCGATTTTCAAAGGGGTGGGGTGAGCCAAAATCTCTATCCTTGATCTTATTATGGTGGACTTTGAAAAATGAAGGCAAAGTTGAAAGTAGTGGGGACAAAGATCCTTCATGGATCCTTCATCAAGATCGGCGAAATCTCCTATTATGGCCGATTTTGTATGCATGAACATGCATACGTATGCATATTTTAGTACGTCTAAGTTATCCGGTTCCGATTATTAAGATGGTTCCCAGTACGCATTTGTTTTCTCACGGAAACGTAGGTGCATGTGCATGCAACGTGGTATCGTCACCTACGTCAATTCTTACTTCGTTTGGAGATGTCGTAATCGCATCAAGTTCAAAGGTGGGGACAAAATCTCTCCCATGTGATACTTGACAAGGACAACAAAAATCAAGCTTCCATCCACTTGGTTTGGCCAAATTATTGAAGTGTGGAGGGACCCAAGCATTGTAGTGGACTTTGAAAATGAAGTCTTGAAACTAGAAGAGACAAAAATCCTCATGATTTTGGACCAAATATGATGCTGTCGGTTTTATCATTTCTGGGATCTAATGGGTCCGAATTTGGTCCTATGGTCTCATAAGATTTGTAGCTCTCTTTCTTAGCTTTCCATGGTCACTTGAATCACCTGAATCGGATTTCGGACGAGAAAGTTATGGGCAAAATACTAAAACTGCTACGAAGTCGTCGTGCGCGCGAGAATTGGTAATTTGTCCGTGTATTTTGCATGAAGATTTTATGTATGCCTGCGACTCAATCAAGCTTGGTCGGATAATCTTCTTTTTGTATTTGATGATGTTGACTGATTCGTATCATACCCTCCCCCTTTCAAAGGATTTGACCTCAAATCCAGATTTTGAATTTTTTTTTTATTATTATTTTGTGCTGTAAGACTTCACTTGTAGTTCATTGGATGCTCGGTCTTAATCACATCATTCCCTTCTTTTTCAAGAAGATTCATTCTTGATTCCAATGCTCGAAAGAAGGGTTGATACTCCGGATATGGTTGCACTCCTCCCGGTTTGAAGATGTAATTTTCGTCCATAATGTTGACTTTAACTTGTGATTGCGTATCCAAAAGGACAACATGCAAAATGGAAACAAACGACATACCTAGGAGTCTTCCATTCCCCTTAATGGAATCTCGAAAAGATGATTTATGGTTAACGGAGTAATTTCCAACTCCTGTGCTAAGTGAACACAAATCGCGTCCTCACTCCCTTCAATAATGAATTCGTCCCTTACTATTTTCCGATTATACGCAGCCACGCTGCTTTCACGTTGGTCGGTGTCAAGAACTGGATCAACAAAAACAAATGGATTAGGACCCTCCAGTTCTTTGACAATAATTGAAACAACCTTGTGTGGAATATAACAAGGCGGTCTTTGTTCGATTAGTTCGCTTTGCACAACCACGCTATTATCTCGGGTCTCCTTAAGCACCCGTATGTGTTCATGCTCACCTTCAAAAATGGGAAGCTCGAGATCAATTATGGGCTCCTCTTTGTCATCTGATTCTGTATCAAATATTGGCAGTCCATCATAACCCGATCCACTTTCTATTTTAATATTATCGGTCTCCTTGAATAATGTCTCATCAAAATTTAACCCACTAAGCTCATTTCGTACCGCAACAAAGTCACACGACCCACTTTGCTCCGATAGGGCAGCTCGACTCCAACCATCGTCTTCTTTGTCATCAAAAAATGCATGAGAAATTGTCATATCAAAGTTGTCAGTGACAAAGAGTTCATCTTCAAGATTAGCCGTTTCAGAAAGCATAAAGCCGTGATCTTGTTTCGCGTTTGGGATAAATTTTCTGGCAAAATATTTACTGAATTTTTGCCAAGCTCTGATTTTAGGCTTACGTTGTTGTGAACGGGACTGTTTCAATTTTTTCCACCAAAAGGCGGCGCTACCGCGGAGGCGATTTGTCACCAGCGAAACGCGGCGGTTGATCGGGGCAGCCTTAAAGTCCGCATGCTCCTCACAAGCATGGAGCCAGTCCATGCACGCATCTGGATTACTAGATCTGTGGAACTCCGGTATGCTGCAGAATTTAGCCAAGAAATCAATATCGTTGGCGTCGTCTCTGCATCTTACTTGCATATGTTGCTCCGGTAAGCAGTTTAGTGCGTCACGGAGTTTCATCAAGAAATCGAGATCGGAGAAATCCATAACAAGAATCAAGAGATAGTTCTTGATAAGAAATCGTTGAATAAATCGCCCAAGGAGATGACCTTGGGATCCGATACCACTTATGATACGAATTACGTATATAAGTGTACGTAAAACGTATAAAATACAACGAAAGATTATCACGGTTTTTACAAGTATCAAAGTAACAACGAAAACAAAAGGTGGTGGCCGAATTTATGTGGTTTCGGCCGTGAGGTAGGATAGTGTATGGGTTGGAATGTGTTTTATCGAATTAGACCTATAACTCGATAAAGATAATCTCTCCTCAAGACCTATTGAGAATTGATCAAGTTAAAATTCGAGACGCGTCGAAATAATAACCAAGGTTTTGTTGAACTCGTTCAACGTATATTTCAAGAGAAATACAATGTTATAACTTTCAAGATGATTTCAATGATTGAGGGTGAGGCTTATAAATAGCCTTAACAACTACAAATAAGTTCAAACAAGATCAAACAAGATCTCACAAGAAAACAAGCAAACAATAAACTAATCTAACAACTTTGACAAAGATTGAAAACAAAGTCATGCTTGGTCTATTCCTCTCCTTTTTGGTCGTGGGGTAGCATCAAGAAGTGGATAACATCCTTCTCATGTGATATCTTCTTGCAAGACTTCAACAAGGATAGAAAGTGAAAGCAACATGTTGGCATCTTCCTTCATGTGGTTTGGCCGATTTTCAAAGGGGTGGGGTGAGCCAAAATCTCTATCCTTGATCTTATTATGGTGGACTTTGAAAAATGAAGGCAAAGTTGAAAGTAGTGGGGACGAAGATCCTTCATGGATCCTTCATCAAATCGGCCGAAATCTCCCCTATTATGGCCGATTTTGTATGCATGAACATGCATACGTATGCATATTTTGGTACGTCTAAGTTATCCCGGTTCCGATTATTAAGATGGTTCCCATTTCCGCATTTGTTTTCTCACCGAAGTACGTAGGTGCATGTACATGCAACGTGGTATCGTCACCTACGTCAATTCTTACTTCGTTTGGAGATGTCGTAATCGCATCAAGTTCAAAGGTGGGGACAAAATCTCTCCCATGTGATACTTGACAAGGACAACAAAAATCAAGCTTCCATCCACTTGGTTTGGCCAAATTATTGAAGTGTGGAGGGACTCAAGCATTGTAGTGGACTTTGAAAATGAAGTCTTGAAACTAGAAGAGACAAAAATCCTCATGATTTTGGACCAAATATAATGCTGTCGGTTTGGTCATTTCTGGGATCCAATGGGTCCGAATTTGGTCCTATAGTCTCAAAAGATTTGTAGCTCTCTTTCTTAGCTTTCCATGGTCACTTGAATCACCTGAATCGGATTTCGGACGAGAAAGTTATGGGCAAAATACTAAAACTGCTACGAAGTCGTCGTGCGCGCGAGAATTGGTAATTTGTCCGTGTATTTTGCATGAGGATTTTATGTATGCCTGCGACTCAATCAAGCTTGGTCGGATAATCTTCTTTTTGTATTTGATGTTGTTGACCGATTCGTATCATACCCTCCCCCTTTCAAAGGATTTGACCTCAAATCCAGATTTTGAATTTTTTTTATTATTTTGTGCTGTAAGACTTCACTTGTAGTTCATTGGATGCTCGGTCTTAATCACATCATTCCCTTCTTTTTCAAGAAGATTCATTCTTGATTCCAATGCTCGGAAGAAGGGTTGATACTCCGGATATGGTTGCACTCCTCCCGGTTTGAAGATGTAATTTTCGTCCATAATATTGACTTTAACTTGTAATTGCGTATCCAAAAGGACAACATGCAAAATGGAAACAAACGACATACCTAGGAGTCTTCCATTCCCCTTAATGGAATCTCGAAAAGATGATTTATGGTTTAACGGAGTAATTTCCAACTCCTGTGCTAAGTGAACACAAATCGCGTCCTCACTCCCTTCAATAATGAATTCGTCCCTTACTATTTTCCGATTATACGCAGCCACGCTGCTTTCACGTTGGTCGGTGTCAAGAACTGGATCAACAAGAACAAATGGATTAGGACCCTCCAGTTCTTTGACAATAATTGAAACAACCTTGTGTGGAATATAACAAGGCGGTCTTTGTTCGATTAGTTCGCTTTGCACAACCACGCCATTATCTCGGGTCTCCTTAAGCACCCGTATGTGTTCATGCTCACCTTCAAAAATGGGAAGCTCGAGATCAATTATGGGCTCCTCTTTGTCATCGATTACGTATCAAATATTGGCGGTCCATCATAACCCGATCCACTTTCCATTTTAATATTATCGGTCTCCTTGAATAATGTCTCATCAAAATTTAACCCACTAAGCTCATTTCGTACGCAACAAAGTCACACGACCCACTTTGCTCCGATAGGCGGCTCGACTCAACCATCGTCTTCTTTGTCATCAAAAAATGCCGCAGGAAATTTTGTCATATCAAAGTCGTCAGTGACAAAGAGTTCATCTTCAAGATTAGCCGTTTCAGAAAGCATAAAGCCGTGATCTTGTTTCGCGTTTGGGATAAATTTTCTGGCAAAATATTTCTTGAATTTTTGCCAAGCTCTGATTTTAGGCTTACGTTGTTGTGAACGGGACTGTTTCAATTTTTTCCACCAGAAGGCGGCGCTACCGCGGAGGCGCTTTGTCACCAGCGAAACGCGGCGGTTGATCGGGGCAGCCTTAAAGTCCGCATGCTCCTCACAAGCATGGAGCCAGTCCATGCACGCATCTGGATTACTAGATCCGTGGAACTCCGGTATGCTGCAGAATTTAGCCAAGAAATCAATATCGTTGGCGTCGTCTCTACATCTTACTTGCATATGTTGCTCCGGTAAGCAGTTTAGTGCGTCACGGAGTTTCATCAAGAAATCGAGATCGGAGAAATCCATAACAAGAATCAAGAGATAGTTCTTGATAAGAAATTGTTGAATAAATCGCCCAAGGAGATGACCTTGGGCTCCGATACCACTTATGATACGAATTACGTATATAAGTGTACGTAAAACGTATAAAATACAACGGAAGATTATCACGGTTTTTACAAGTATCAAAGTAACAACGAAAACAAAAGGTGGTGGCCGAATTTATGTGGTTTCGGCCGTGAGGTAGGATAGTGTATGGGTTGGAATGTGTTTTATCGAATTAGACCTATAACTCGATAAAGATAATCTCTCCTCAAGACCTATTGAGAATTGATCAAGTTAAAATTCGAGACGCGTCGAAATAATAACCAAGATTTTGCTGAACTCGTTCAACGTATATTTCAAGAGAAATACAATGTTATAAGTTTCAAGATGATTTCAATGATTGAGGGTGAGGCTTATAAATAGCCTTAACAACTACAAATAAGTTCAAACAAGATCAAACAAGATCTCACAAGAAAACAAGCAAACAATAAACTAATCTAACAACTTTGACAAAGATTGAAAACAAAGTCATGCTTGGTCTCTTCCTCTCCTTTTTGGCCGTGGGGTAGCATCAAGAAGTGGATAATATTTTTCTCATGTGATATATTCTTGCAAGACTTCAACAAGGATAGAAAGTGAAAGCAACATGTTGGCATCTTCCTTCATGTGGTTCGGCCGATTTTCAAAGGGGTGGGGTAAGCCAAAATCTCTATCCTTGATCTTATTATGGTGGACTTTGAAAAATGAAGGCAAAGTTGAAAGTAGTGGGGACGAAGATCCTTCATGGATCCTTCATCAAATCGGCCGAAATCTCCCCTATTATGGCCGATTTTGTATGCATGAACATGCATACGTATGCATATTTTGGTACGTCTAAGTTATCCCGGTTCCGATTATTAAGATGGTTCCCATTTCCGCATTTGTTTTCTCACCGAAGTACGTAGGTGCATGTACATGCAACGTGGTATCGTCACCTACGTCAATTCTTACTTCGTTTGGAGATGTCGTAATCGCATCATGTTCAAAGGTGGGGACAAAATCTCTCCCATGTGATACTTGACAAGGACAACAAAAATCAAGCTTCCATCCACTTGGTTTGGCCAAATTATTGAAGTGTGGAGGGACCCAAGCATTGTAGTGGACTTTGAAAATGAAGTCTTGAAACTAGAAGAGACAAAAATCCTCATGATTTTGGACCAAATATGATGCTGTCGGTTTTGTCATTTCTGGGATCCAATGGGTCCGAATTTGGTCCTATGGTCTCATAAGATTTGTAGCTCTCTTTCTTAGCTTTCCATGGTCACTTGAATCACCTGAATCGGATTTCGGACGAGAAAGTTATGGGCAAAATACTAAAACTGCTACGAAGTGGTCGTGCGCGCGAGAATTGGTAATTTGTCCGTGTATTTTGCATGAGGATTTTATGTATGCCTGTGAGTCAATCAAGCTTGGTCGGATAATCTTCTTTTTGTATTTGATGATGTTGACCGATTCGTATCATACCCTCCCCCTTTCAAAGGATTTGATGATACGAATTCTCGCTGGTTATGCGAATTCGGTATCGATACAGCGGAAGACTTTTTTTGAAGACGGAAGCTATCGACAGGAAACTGTCGGGAACTGGTGACAACAGCTCGCTACAGCAACAATACTGGCGAGTGATGAAGGCGGTGATTCGATACAGCCACAAGACAGAAATTTGGTCCAAATGAAAAGACTCGAAACAGCACGTTTCGTTCGGAAACGGATTTAAGACAGGAAACACGTTCGAAGGATCGAACAACACTTTATACGAAATATTGAACAAGTATAAAACTGTATCGAAAAATAAACAGAATATCGAAACAAGATATAAACAGATGTTTTATCAAATTAGACCTATAATTTGATAAAGTGATTTCTCCTCAAGACCTATTGAGAATCAATCAGATTAGTATTCGAAACGCGTCGAATAAAAACCAAGTTTTGATGAAAAGCATTCACCAGAAAAACACAAAGTGTTCTCAATTCTTCAACATTCAATAATCTTCCTATTACAACTCTACTGCCACTATTTATAGGCAAAAGTGGCCTGACAAAATAACTTAAACTATTACAAGCTGTTCTTTAAAATAATGAAAGGATAATAAAAGGTTCTTCATGTCACTTGTTGACAAAAGTAAAAGTTGGGTCTTGTCTCCAAGTTGAAGTTTGTGACCGCTTTTTCATATAACAAGTTGCCAAGAATCCTACGCCTTTATAATAAAGAAATGCTGAAAATTCTTTGTTTAGCTACCACTTGGACCTCTTCCCCCTCCCATGTTGCAACTAGCCTTAAGTTATTCCAATTCCGACAATCAAGGTAACTCCGTACCTCGTATTCGTTTTCTCGCCCAAGAAGTACGTTGGAGTGCGATCGAGGTATTTTACGTCAATTCTTACTTCATCTTCTTCGCTTGGAGTAGTCGACTTCGTATCATCCTCCCCTTTAAGAGGAATTGTCCTCAATTCGCAATCCGTCATCATCAAGATAAGGAGAAAGATCACCTATGTTGAAAGTAGTATGCACTCCATAGTCGCAGGAAGTTCTAATTTGTAAGCATTGTCGTTCACCTTCGCAACTATTTTAAATGGCCCCTCGGCTCGTGGCATTAACTTATTCTTACGCTTACTCGGGAATCGTTCCTTCCTCAAATGTAACCAAACTAAATCTCCAACCTCGAATAGTCTCGGCTTTCTTTGCTTGTTCGACTTCCTTTTGTACGCCTCGTTTATTTCCTTGATTCGATCCACTTTGTTCGTGTAATTTCATCATTGATTTTAGTTTTGACTCCGCATCCTTATGCACCAATTCGTCACTTGGCAGTGGAATTAGATCTAGCGGTATGTAAGGATTCAACCCGTAAACTACTTCAAATGGAGAGTGTGCAGTGGCATGAGTAGGAGATCGATTATAAGCAAACTCCGCATGTGCGATTTGAGATCCAGTCCTTTTGTGTTTTGCTCACCAAGCCTCGCAGCGTCCCAGTGTTCGATTCGTTACTTGATTTGTCCGTCGGTTTGAGGATGATGTGAAGTACTAAACAAAAGCTTGGTTCCCACCTTCCTCCATAATGTGTTCCAAAAGTAGCTTAGAAACTTTGAGTCTCGGTCCGAAACAATAGTTTTCGGAACTCCATGTAATCGCACTACCTCTCGGAAATACAGGTCAGCAACATTACTCGCATCATCGGTTTTGTGACAAGGAACAAAATGAGCCATCTTTGAAAAACGATCGACAACAACCATGATCGCATCCTTACCTCGTTGGGTTCGAGGCAAAGCCACAATGAAATCCATTGAGACATCTTCCCATGGCCTCTCCGGAATCGGCAAAGGTGTGTAGACTCCTGGTTTGAACGAACTTTTCGCAACATGACACGTCACACATTTACCGATTATATTATTAACATCCCCTTGCATCCTTGGCCAATAAAAATGTTCCTTAAGCACTTCTAATGTCTTGGCCGAACCGAAGTGGCCAGCCAAACCTCCCCCATGAGCCTCTCGAATCAGCAATTCGCGAATCGTGTGCCTGGGTAGACAAAGACGATTTCCCTTAAAAAGAAAGCCCTTCTGTATCGAAAATTCTCCCACCGGGCCTGGTTTGCAACGGGCGAAGGTCTCGCCAAAATCCGCATCACCTTCGTAATACTCCTTTACTGTATCGAACCCTAGCAAACGAACATCAAGAGTGGCTAGTAAGGCATAACGCCTAGACAATGCATCTGCCACAATATTGCTCTTGCCATCCTTATACTTCGATGAGAAGTGAAATGATTGTAAGAATTCCACCCACTTCGCATGCCTGGGACTTAACTTGTGTTGCCCGTTAATGTACTTCAAAGATTCATGGTCCGAGTGTATGATGAAATGCTTTGGCCGAAGATAGTGACTCCAATGATCTAGGGCCCTCACAATCGCATAAAACTCCTTGTCGTAGGTACAATAATTCAGACGAGCACCGTTTAACTTCTCGGAAAAATAAGCAATAGGTCGCTTTCCCTGAATGATAACCGCTCCAATGCCCACTCCGCTAGCATCACACTCTACCTCAAATGGTTGCGAAAAATCAGGTAACGCTAAGATTGGTGCTTCGCACAACTTCGCCTTCAAATTTGTAAATGACTCCTGAGCAGCCCTGCTCCAATTAAACGTGCCCTTCTTCAAACATTCGGTTATTGGGCTTGCAATGGTACTGAAGTCTCGAATGAATCTTCGGTAAAATGAAGCTAGTCCATGGAACGATCTAACCTCCGTCACTGTAGTGGGAACCGGCCAGGACTTAATTGCTTCGATCTTCGCTTGATCGACCGACACTCCATTCTTTGAAACAACATAGCCAAGAAAGACTATACTTTCGACCAAAAATGAGCACTTCTCCTTTTTTCCATACGACCACGGTCTCTAAGGGTTTCAAGACTTTCCTCAAGTGTTCGAAATGTTCTTGCAGCGATCGGCTGTAGATCAAAATATCATCTAAGTATACAACCACAAATTTCCCTAAAAATGGCTTAAGTACCTCATTCATCAAGCGCATGAAAGTACTCGGTGCATTTGTAAGACCGAACGGCATGACGGTCCATTCATACAGCCCGTGTTTAGTTTTGAAGGCTGTCTTCCACTCATCTCCTTCTCGCATTCGAATCTGGTGATAACCACTTCGTAGATCAACTTTTGAAAAGATCACTGATCCGTGTAATTCGTCCAACATGTCATCAAGCCTCGGAATCGGAAATCGATACTTGATGGTTATATTGTTCACAACTCGACTGTCAATACACATCCTCCAAGATCCGTCCTTCTTTGGAACCAGTAATACCGGAACCGCACAAGGGCTTAGGCTTTCTCGAACATATCCACGATCCATCAGTTCTTCAATTTGGTTTTGTAATTCCTTCGTCTCCTCGGGATTACATCTATAGGAACCTTGTTAGGGAGCGACACACCCGGTATGAGGTCGATCTGATGTTCAATCCCGCGAATTGGTGGTAATCCCGACGGTAATTCTTCGGGAAAAACATCCGCAAATTCGCGTAATAAGGCATTCATCCTTTCGTTCCGCACAACTATGTCACCATTCCGTGTCTCCTTCAGAACCAACTAGTACACACACTTGCCATCATTAATAGCATATTCCACCTCCCGTTCGCTAGCAAACATGGCCAATTTTGGTTTTTCACTCCTACTAGAACTCATAGAGTGAATAGCTTGCGGTGACATTGGTTTAAGCACAATCTTCTTGCCCTTATCCCGTAACTCGTACTCATTGCTTCTTCCTCGGTGTAAAACGTCCCTATCAAACATCCATGGTCTTCCCAACAGTACATGGCATGCATCCATCGGGAGTACGTCACATAATACGTTGTCTTCATATGAACCCATGGCTAGTCCAATCCTCACTTGTTTAGTCACCCTTATTTTGCTCCCATCATCGAGCCAATGCAAAGTGTAAGGTTTCGGGTGAGCCGTAGTGGTTAGCCCGAGTTTAGTCACCATCTCATTGGAGGCGGCGTTGGTGCAACTCCCTCCATCAACGATCAAACTGCACCATTTCTTTCCAATTTGACACTTCGTGTGAAATATTTGATTTATTGTTCGAATCATTCGATCTGACTTTGGCACATAGCGTTCGCAGAACTAAAGCCGTGTCATAGCTTGGGGCATCGTAAGTCTCGCATTCCTCTCCTTCTTCGTCCTTAATGTCGAAATCAAATACGTCACCCAGTCTTTCTTCCTCGACCAACAACTCATCTCGGATCGTGACAGCTTCCCTGAGTGTCACCACTCGTTTGTTTGGACAAGCATTTTGATAATGCCCGAACCCTTGACATTTGAAACATCTCACTTTAGCCAAACTCGTCTCCTTGATGCGTAGGGTCTGATCGCCTTAGCGAGAATCGCAACGAGGCAGGAGTCGGTACAGTTGCCTTAGCAGCTGAACTAGATCCGACGCTTGGGTTTCCAAACTTGACTGGAAACTCGGGTTTATACATCTTCATCCTGTTTTGAGCTTCTAATTTCACACATAACCCACATAATGTATCGAATTCCTCGTATGGATATAGTTCCACCGAGTTAGCTATGCTTCGGTTCAAGCCACGCAAGAATCGCGACATCTTCTGTTCCTCATTCTCCTCTATCTCTCCCATTAAGGTTAGATTCTCAAACTCCTCAATGTACTCACTGACATTTAACTTTCCTTGCATGAGATCTGCAATCTTTCTGTATAAGGATAACCGGTGTGATGTTGGCACATATCTTTTACGAAGTTTTCTTTTTAATGAATCCCACGAACGGATCTTTTCCTTCCCCGCACGAGCTCTTCGTGTTTTAATTCCTTCGTACCAAAGTGAAGCTCCTTTCCCTCACTTGAGAATTGCATACTTACACCTTTTCTCATCGTCAAGGTCTTTAATTTCGAACATACGATCAATTTTTCGTTCCCATTCCAGGTAAACTTCAGGGTCTGTCCCTCCAACGAACTCTGGCAGCTCGTTCACCTTGAATTCTTCGACATGGCGTGAGGGTCGTTCATAGTCACCACGCCTAGGTTGCCAACGCTGGTCGCGTTGTTCTGGTACGTCACGCAGTGCGTCACGAAGTTTTGCCAAGAAATCAGCGTCGTTGAGATCCATAATGCCAAAGATCAAGAACTTGGTCTCCGATACCACTTATGATACGAATTCTCGCTGGTTATGCGAATTCGGTATCGATACAGCGGAAGACTTTTTTTGAAGACGGAAGCTATCGACAAGAAACTGTAGGGAACTGGTGACAACAGCTCGCTACAGCAACAATACTGGAGAGTGATGAAGGCGGTGATTCGATACAGCCACAAGACAGAAATTTGGTCCAAATGAAAAGACTCGAAACAGCACGTTTCGTTCGGAAACGGATTTAAGACAGGAAACACGTTCGAAGGATCGAACAACACTTTATACGAAATATTGAACAAGTATAAAACTGTATCGAAAAATAAACAGAATATCGAAACAAGATATAAACAGATGTTTTATCAAATTAGACCTATAATTTGATAAAGTGATTTCTCCTCAAGACCTATTGAGAATCAATCAGATTAGTATTCGAAACGCGTCGAATAAAAACCAAGTTTTGATGAAAAGCATTCACCAGAAAAACACAAAGTGTTCTCAATTCTTCAACATTCAATAATCTTCCTATTACAACTCTATCGCCACTATTTATAGGCAAAAGTGGCACGACAAAATAACTTAAACTATTACAAGTTCTTTAAAATAATGAAAGGATAATAAAAGGTTCTTCATGTCACTTGTTGACAAAAGTAAAAGTTGGGTCTTGTCTCCAAGTTGAAGTTTGACAGCCGCTTTTTCATATAACAAGTTGCCAAGAATCCTGCTGCCTTTATAATAAAGAAATGCTGAAAATTCTTTGTTTAGCTACCACTTGGACCTTTTCCCCCTCCCATGTTGCAACTAGCCTTAAGTTATTCCAATTCCGACAATCAAGGTAACTCCATACCTAGTATCCGTTTTCTCGCCCAAGAAGTACGTTGGAGTGCGATCGAGGTATTTTACGTCAATTCTTACTTCATCTTCTTCGCTTGGAGTAGTCGACTTCGTATCATTTGACCTCAAATCCAGATTTTGAATTTTTTTTATTATTATTTTGTGCTGTAAGACTTCACTTGTAGTTCATTGGATGCTCGGTCTTAATCACATCATTTCCTTCTTTTTCAAGAGGATTCATTCTTGATTCCAATGCTCGAAAGAAGGGTTGATACTCCGGATATGGTTGCACTCCTCCCGGTTTGAAGATGTAATTTTCGTCCATAATGTTGACTTTAACTTGTGATTGCGTATCCAAAAGGACAACATGCAAAATGGAGACAAACGACATACCTAGGAGTCTTCCATTCCCCTTAATGGAATCTCGAAAAGATGATTTATGGTTTAACGGAGTAATTTCCAACTCCTGTGCTAAGTGAACACAAATCGCGTCCTCACTCCCTTCAATAATGAATTCGTCCCTTACTATTTTCCGATTATACGCAGCCACACTGCTTTCACGTTGGTCGGTGTCAAGAACTGGATCAACAAGAACAAATGGATTAGGACCCTCCAGTTCTTTGACAATAATTGAAACAACCTTGTGTGGAATATAACAAGGCGGTCTTTGTTCGATTAGTTCGCTTTGCACAACCACGCCATTATCTCGGGTCTCCTTAAGCACCCGTATGTGTTCATGCTCACCTTCAAAAATGGGAAGCTCGAGATCAATTATGGGCTCCTCTTTGTCATCTGATTCTGTATCAAATATTGGCGGTCCATCATAACCCGATCCACTTTCCATTTTAATATTATCGGTCTCCTTGAATAATGTCTCATCAAAATTTAACCCACTAAGCTCATTTCGTACCGCAACAAAGTCATACGACCCACTTTGCTCCGATAGGGCAGCTCGACTCCAACCATCGTCTTCTTTGTCATCAAAAAATGCCGCAGGAAATTCTGTCATATCAAAGTCGTCAGTGACAAAGAGTTCATCTTCAAGATTAGCCGTTTCAGAAAGCATAAAGCCGTGATCTTGTTTCGCGTTTGGGATAAATTTTCTGGCAAAATATTTCCTGAATTTTTGCCAAGCTCTGATTTTAGGCTTACGTTGTTGTGAACGGGACTGTTTCAATTTTTTCCACCAGAAGGCGGCGCTACCGCGGAGGCGCTTTGTCACCAGCGAAACGCGGCGGTTGATCGGGGCAGCCTTAAAGTCCGCATGCTCCTCACAAGCATGGAGCCAGTCCATGCACGCATCTGGATTACTAGATCCGTGGAACTCCGGTATGCTGCAGAATTTAGCCAAGAAATCAATATCGTTGGCGTCGTCTCTGCATCTTACTTGCATATGTTGCTCCGGTAAGCAGTTTAGTGCGTCACGGAGTTTCATCAAGAAATCGAGATCGAAGAAATCCATAACAAGAATCAAGAGATAGTTCTTGATAAGAAATTGTTGAATAAATCGCCCAAGGAGATGACCTTGGGCTCCGATACCACTTATGATACGAATTACGTATATAAGTGTACGTAAAACGTATAAAATACAACGGAAGATTATCACGGTTTTTACAAGTATCAAAGTAACAACGAAAACAAAAGGTGGTGGCCGAATTTATGTGGTTTCGGCCGTGAGGTAGGATAGTGTATGGGTTGGAATGTGCTTTATCGAAGTAGACCTATAACTCGATAAAGATAATCTCTCCTCAAGACCTATTGAGAATTGATCAAGTTAAAATTCGAGACGCGTCGAAATAATAACCAAGGTTTTGTTGAACTCGTTCAACGTATATTTCAAGAGAAATACAATGTTATAACTTTCAAGATGATTTCAATGATTGAGGGTGAGGCTTATAAATATCCTTAACAACTACAAATAAGTTCAAACAAGATCAAACAAGATCTCACAAGAAAACAAGCAAACAATAAACTAATCTAACAACTTTGACAAAGATTGAAAACAAAGTCATGCTTGGTCTCTTCCTCTCCTTTTTGGCCGTGGGGTAGCATCAAGAAGTGGATAACATCCTTCTCATGTGATATCTTCTTGCAAGACTTCAACAAGGATAGAAAGTGAAAGCAACATGTTGGCATCTTCCTTCATGTGGTTCGGCCGATTTTCAAAGGGGTGGGGTGAGCCAAAATCTCTATCCTTGATCTTATTATGGTGGACTTTGAAAAATGAAGGCAAAGTTGAAAGTAGTGGGAACAAAGATCCTTCATGGATCCTTCATCAAATCGGCCGAAATCTCCCCTATTATGGCCGATTTTGTATGCATGAACATGCATACGTATGCATATTTTGGTACGTCTAAGTTATCCCGGTTCCGATTATTAATATGGTTCCCATTTCCGCATTTGTTTTCTCACCGAAGTACGTAGGTGCATGTACATGCAACGTGGTATCGTCACCTACGTCAATTCTTACTTCGTTTGGAGATGTCGTAATCGCATCAAGTTCAAAGGTGGGGACAAAATCTCTCCCATGTGATACTTGACAAGGACAACAAAAATCAAGCTTCCATCCACTTGGTTTGGCCAAATTATTGAAGTGTGGAGGGACCCAAGCATTGTAGTGGACTTTGAAAATGAAGTCTTGAAACTAGAAGAGACAAAAATCCTCATGATTTTGGACCAAATATGATGCTGTCGGTTTTGTTATTTCTGGGATCCAATGGGTCCGAATTTGGTCCTATGGTCTCATAAGATTTGTAGCTCTCTTTCTTAGCTTTCCATGGTCACTTGAATCACCTGAATCGGATTTCGGACGAGAAAGTTATGGGCAAAATACTAAAACTGCTACGAAGTCGTCGTGCGCGCGAGAATTGGTAATTTGTCCATGTATTTTGCATGCGGATTTTATGTATGCCTGCGACTCAACCAAGCTTGGTCGGATAATCTTCTTTTTTGTATTTGATAATGTTGACCGATTCGTATCATACCCTCTCTCTTTAAAGGGAATTGTCCTCAATTCCGAACTCCCTTCGTCACCAAGATAATTAACTAAAGCCTCTAAGTATTTGATCTCGAAGATGTCCGCAGTACGTACATGACCCAAAATCTTGAGACGATAGGTAGTGGGGCCCCCTCGAGAATCACCAACAAAATAACTATCATTATTAATAAAATAATAATATTTACTCCGCCAGGTAATACCGATATCATGACATGAGTGGATATATGAAATGGGGCCTTGCAGTTAACTCCACATCGGGTTCCTCCTCCAGAATTGGAAACACTGATTTCTCGGGTTCATCATCAAAAATGGAAAACACAGAATTTATTACCGTGGGAACCATAGGATTTATTACGGATTCCTCTTCATCAATTGGTTCCTCATCAAATGTCAAGGTCCGTCATAATCTAACCAACACTCCGTTTCAATATTCTGGGCTCCTCTAATAATGTCTCATCAAAAATTAATCCACTAGGCTCGTTTCGCATCGCAACAAAGTCATACGACCCACTTTGCTCCGATAGGGCGGCTCGACTCAACCATCGTCTTCTTTGTCATCAAAAAATGCCGCAGGAAATTCTGTCATATCAAAGTCGTCAGTGACAAAGAGTTCATTTTCAATATTAGCCGTTTCAGAAAGCATAAGGCCGTGATCTTGTTTCGCGTTACTAAAATAATTTGGTCCGTTTTGGTCAATTTGGCCAACACAACCAACTGGCCCATGATCAAAGTAGCAAGATCTAGGTTCGTCGACTAGGGAGACACGGCTCAACTCATCTTCTTCGTTGAATTGCTCCGTTGAAAACTCTGTCTCGTCTACTTCATTGAAAATGGTGGTAGGGACATCGTCTTCGTCAAAAAAAACTTATTTGGAAATTCTTCGATGAAAAAAATCTTTGATCAAAGGTTGGCGGCGGGGCGACGAAGGATTGGTGGTGGGGAAACAACGATCGTGGTAAGATGTGGCTTTGAACCTTCGCTTGAAATATTTTACAATTTTTGCCAACTGTAATTTTAGGCTTACGTTGTTGTGAACGAGACTGTTTCAATTTTTGCCACCAGAAGGCGGCGCTACCGCGGAGGCGCTTTGTCACCAGCGAAACGCGGCGGTTGATCGGGGCAGCCTTGAAGTCCGAGTGCTCCTCACAAGCATGGAGCCAATCTATGCACGCATCTGGATTACTATCTCCGTGAAATTCCGGTATGCTGCGGAATTTGGCCAAGAAATCAATATCGTTGGCATCGTCTCTGCGTCTTTCTTGCATACGTTGCTCCGGTAAGCCGTTTAGTGCGTCACGGAGTGTCATCAAGAAATCGAGCTCGGAGAAATCCATAACAAGAATCAAGAGATAGTTCTTTGACAAGAAATCGGACAGAAAATTTTCCCAAGAAATCCGTGAAGAATGAACCAAGAAGATGATCAAACAATCTGATCTCCACCGTTCAGACTGTATTCAATGAGTTGGCTTACCTTTGTCAAAATTTCGTGATGATCCAACGGTCGAATCTACGGGAAACTTTGTTTTCTTCCGACTGCGCTAATCTGCCAATGTTATGCGAAAATTCTTCTAACCGTGAAGAACAACCCAAGAAGGTGACTAAATACTTCAAAAAAAAATTCGGTGAATATAGTTGATCGCCCAAGGAGATGACCTTGGGCTCCGATACCACTTATGATACGAATTACGTATGTAAGTGTACGTAATGCGTATGAAATACAACGGAAGATTAACAAGTATCAAAGTATCACTTGAAATTTACTAAGGGTGACCGAATTTTAATGGAGTTCGGCCGTGAGGTAGTAGTGTATACGGATTTGGATGTGTTTTATCGAACTAGACCTATAACTCGATAAAAGTAATCTCTCCTCAAGACCTATTGAGAATTGATTAAGTTAAAATCTCGAGACGCGTCGAAACAATAACTAAAGTTTGTTGAACTCGTTCAACGTATATTTCAAAGAAATACAAGGTTTATTACTTTCAAGATATGTTACAAATACAACGAGCACTACTATATATAGTAGTTTCCAACCGTAAGAAAATATAACAAAACGAGAAAACGAAACTTCCTAGCAACTTCCATTTCGGCCGAAATATCTAAAATGAGATACCAAGTATCTTGGTTTTATTAGGTGATTAAGACATGAGGTAATCTTGGTCTTGTGATGGTGACATGAAGGAGATCTTCACCAAATGTTATCCTTGCATCTTCAATTCGGCCGTATGTAGTGAATAGGAGGATTTTTGTGAAGATTTGATATCACCCTTTTGAATTGTTGTGGTGATTAGGACATGAGGGAAAATGACATGAAGGATGAAAGTCTTCTTCAAATCTATGCATGGGCCGATTTTGTTATTATGGTGGGGAAGGAAATATCTTCATTATCTTGTCAAAGATATGAAGTCAAGTGAGGTCCCTTTCAAGCATGATATGGCCGATTTTTCATGCTTTCGGACCGATTCCGTCGTCGAATTTTACGTTACTCCGATTCCGATTAACAACGTAACTCCAATCCGCGTATTTTTTTCTCCCAAGTATAATGATGCATGACTATGCGAATTTGTATCGTCGTGGATGTCGATTTTTATTGGAGCTTCTTCGATTTAGATATCGTATCAAGTCTTGAAACTAGAAGAGACAAAATCTTCATGATCTTGGACCAAATATGATGCTGTCGGTTTTGTCATTTCTGGGATCCAATGAGTCCGAATTTGGTCATATGGTCTCATAAGATTTGTATCTCTCTTTCTTAGCTTTCCATGGCCACTTGAATCACCTGAATCGGATTTCGGACGAGAAAGTTATGGACAAAATACTAAAACTGCTACGAAGTCGTCGTGCGCGCGAGAATTGGTAATTTGTCCATGTATTTTGCATGCGGATTTTATGTATGCCTGCGACTCAACCAAGCTTGGTCGGATAATCTTCTTTTTTGTATTTGATGATGTTGACCGATTCGTATCATACCCTCTCTCTTTAAAGGGAATTGTCCTCAATTCCGAACTCCCTTCGTCACCAAGATAATTAACTAAAGCCTCTAAGTATTTGATCTCGAAGATGTCCGCAGTACGTACATGACCCAAAATCTTGAGACGATAGGTAGTGGGGCCCCCTCGAGAATCACCAACAAAATAACTATCATTATTAATAAAATAATAATATTTACTCCGCTGTAATACCGATATCATGACATGAGTGGATATACGAAATGGGACGACAGTTAACTCCACATCGGGTTCCTCCTCCGACTGGAAACACCGATTTCTCGGGTTCATCATCAAAAATGGAAAACACGGAAATTTATTACGGTGGGAACCATAGGATTTATTACGGATTCCTCTTCATCAATTGGTTCCTCATCAAATCTTTGGCGGTCCGTCATAATCTAACCAACACTCCGTTTCAATATTCTTTGGGCTCCTCTAATAATGTCTCATCAAAAATTAATCCACTAGGCTCGTTTGTACCGCAACAAAGTCATACGACCCACTTTGCTCCGATAGGCGGCTCGACTCAACTATCGTCTTCTTTGTCATCAAAAATGCCGCAGAAATTTCATATCTAAGTCGTCGGTGACAAAGAGTTCATTTTCAATATTAGCCGTTTGAAAGCATAAGGCCGTGATCTTGTTTCGCGTTACTAAAATAATTTGGTCCGTTTTAGTCAATTTGGCCAACACAACCAATGGCCCATGATCAAAGTAGCAAGATCTAGGTTCGTCGACTAGGGAGACACGGCTCAACTCATCTTCTTCGTTGAATTGCTCCGTTGAAAACTCTGTCTCGTCTACTTCATTGAAAATGGTGGTAGGGACATCGTCTTCGTCAAAAAAACTTCACTGGAAATTCTTCGATGAAAAAAATCTTTGATCAAAGGTTGGCGGCGGGGCGACGAAGGATTGGTGGTGGGGAAACAACGATCGTGGTAAGATGTGGCTTTGAACCTTCGCTTGAAATATTTTACGAATTTTTGCCAACTGTAATTTTAGGCTTACGTTGTTTTGAACGAGGCTGTTTCAATTTTTGCCACCAAGGCGGCGCTACCGCTGAGGCGCTTTGTCACCAAATAAACGCGGCGTTGATCGGGCACCTTGAAGTCCGAGTGCTCCTCACAAGCATGGAGCCAATCTATGCACGCATCTGGATTACTATCTCCGTGAAATTCCGGTATGCTGCGGAATTTGGCCAAGAAATCAATATCGTTGGCATCGTCTCTGCGTCTTTCTTGCATACGTTGCTCCGGTAAGCCGTTTAGTGCGTCACGGAGTGTCATCAAGAAATCGAGCTCGGAGAAATCCATAACAAGAATCAAGAGATAGTTCTTTGACAAGAAATCGGACAGAAAATTTTCCCAAGAAATCCGTGAAGAATGAACCAAGAAGATGATCAAAGAATCTGATCTCCACCGTTCAGACTGTAGTTCAATGAGTTGGCTTACCTTTGTCAAAATTTCGTGATGATCCAACGGTCGAATCTACAGGAAACTTTGTTTTCTTCCGACTGCGCTAATCTGCCAATGTTATGCGAAAATTCTTCTAACCGTGAAGAACAACCCAAGAAGGTGACTAAATACTTCAAAAAAAAATTCGGTGAATATAGTTGATCGCCCAAGGAGATGACTGATACGGAATTTAATAGTCCGAATAAAGAAACCGAAGCAAGAATCGACGTTAAAGGCCTTACAACGCGCCGTGCACGTGCGACTATATTTTTAGGCGAGAAAACGGACACAAGCCGGAAAATGACACAACTGTAGGAAAATGTCACAACTCGGAAAATGTCACAACTCGCGGGAAAATGTCACCTAGGGAAAATGCCGAGCACCACTGGAAAATTCACCACCGGCCGAAAATCACCTCTCGCCGAATCGCCGAGCACCGCCGCCGGACCCGACCGTGTCGTCCGACACGGCCGCGGCCGCACTCGGCCCGTAAACGCCCAAGTCATCGCCACAGGACTCGACCGTGTTGTCCGCACGCCGAGTCGAACTATGCCGGATAAGCCAAACTCACGCGACGGCGGCCGTGCTCCGGGACACGCCGAGTCAATGCCGAAGTCACCGCGGCCGAGTCATTGCCGACGGCCTTGTCACGCCGCGGCCGTGTCACCTAGCACGCCGAGTCATTGCCGAACGTCCTGTCACGCCGCGCCCGTGCCGAGTCACCGTCGGACGAGTCACCGCTTCGGACGAGTCAGCTCGGACGTCGTTGTCGCGCCGCGACCGTGTCAGCGGACACGGTCGAGTCTGCCGGCGCTGCCCGATCTGGCCGCGGCCGTGTCACGGGACACGGTCGAGTCTCGGCACCACATATTTTATACACTTTTGTGTATTTTTGACTTCTCTTTTCCTTTTTACATATTTTAGGGATTATGTTTTCCCATTTTGTGATTTTATGTTCCTTGTTTGTATTTTATTTTATTTGTTTTGATTATTCAAAGATTTTATAAATCTTTGAATTATTTTCTTTTTTTTGTTTGATTCCTTAGACTTAGACTACATCCCCTATAAGTAGTCTTTGATTATCACTTGTAACATAATGTATCATGAATGTTGAATGAGAAAGAAAACACTTTGTGTTTCTATCATTGGTAAATGATTTTTACCGAAACTTGATTTTTATTCGACGCGTTTTCGAATATTAATCCGATTGATTCTCAATAGGTCTTGGGAAGAAATCAACTTATCGAGTTATAGGTCTAATTCGATAAACCCTTGTTCTTGATCGTTCAAGTCTTCTTGTTCGATATTTTTTATTGTTATATCCAATATTTCATCCATATTCATACACTCGAATTACCATATTCATAAAAGCCTTCCGCTATCATATTCATACGTACACTCCGACCGATACGTATCCACCTCTCCCCGGATAATTCGTATCAATGACCTTGGGCTCCGATACCACTTATGATACGAATTACGTATGTAAGTGTACGTAATGCGTATGAAATACAACGGAAGATTAACAAGTATCAAAGTATCACTTGAAATTTACTAAGGGTGACCGAATTTTAATGGAGTTCGGCCGTGAGGTAGTAGTGTATACGGATTTGGATGTGTTTTATCGAACTAGACCTATAACTCGATAAAAGTAATCTCTCCTCAAGACCTATTGAGAATTGATTAAGTTAAAATCTCGAGACGCGTCGAAACAATAACTAAAGTTTGTTGAACTCGTTCAACGTATATTTCAAAGAAATACAAGGTTTATTACTTTCAAGATATGTTACAAATACAACGAGCACTACTATATATAGTAGTTTCCAACCGTAAGAAAATATAACAAAACGAGAAAACGAAACTTCCTAGCAACTTCCATTTCGGCCGAGATATCTAAAATGAGATACCAAGTATCTTGGTTTTATTAGGTGATTAAGACATGAGGTAATCTTGGTCTTGTGATGGTGACATGAAGGAGATCTTCACCAAATGTTATCCTTGCATCTTCAATTCGGCCGTATGTAGTGAATAGGAGGATTTTTGTGAAGATTTGATATCACCCTTTTTGAATTGTTGTGGTGATTAGGACATGAGGGAAAATGACATGAAGGATGAAAGTCTTCTTCAAATCTATGCATGGGCCGATTTTGTTATTATGGTGGGGAAGGAAATATCTTCATTATCTTGTCAAAGATATGAAGTCAAGTGAGGTCCCTTTCAAGCATGATATGGCCGATTTTTCATGCTTTCGGACCGATTCCGTCGTCGAATTTTACGTTACTCCGATTCCGATTAACAACGTAACTCCAATCCGCGTATTCTTTTCTCCCAAGTATAATGATGCATGACAATGCGAATTTGTATCGTCGTGGATGTCGATTTTTATTGGAGCTTCTTCGATTTAGATATCGTATCAAGTCTTGAAACTAGAAGAGACAAAATCTTCATGATCTTGGACCAAATATGATGCTGTCGGTTTTGTCATTTCTGGGATCCAATGAGTCCGAATTTGGTCCTATGGTCTCATAAGATTTGTAGCTCTCTTTCTTAGCTTTCCATGGCCACTTGAATCACCTGAATCGGATTTCGGACGAGAAAGTTATGGACAAAATACTAAAACTGCTACGAAGTCGTCGTGCGCGCGAGAATTGGTAATTTGTCCATGTATTTTGCATGCGGATTTTATGTATGCCTGCGACTCAACCAAGCTTGGTCGGATAATCTTCTTTTTTGTATTTGATGATGTTGACCGATTCGTATCATGGTTTAACGGAGTAATTTCCCACTCCTGAGCTAAGTGAACACAAATCGCGTCCTCACTCCCTTCAATAATGAATTCGTCCCTTACTATTTTCCGATTATACGCAGCCACGCTACTTTCACGTTGGTCGGTGTCAAGAACTGGATCAACAAGAACAAATAGATTAGGACCCTCCAGTTCTTTGACAATAATTGAAACAACCTTGTGTGGAATATAACAAGGCGGTCTTTGTTCGATTAGTTCGCTTTGCACAACCACGCCATTATCTCGGGTCTCCTTAAGCTCCCGTATGTGTTCATGCTCACCTTCAAAAATGGGAAGCTCGAGATCAATTATGGGCTCCTCTTTGTCATCTGATTCTGTATCAAATATTGGCGGTCCATCATAACCCGATCCACTTTCCATTTTAATATTATCGGTCTCCTTGAATAATGTCTCATCAAAATTTAACCCACTAAGCTCATTTCGTACCGCAACAAAGTCACACGACCTACTTTGCTCCGATAGGGCAGCTCGACTCCAACCATCGTCTTCTTTGTCATCAAAAAATGCCGCAGGAAATTCTGTCATATCAAAGTCGTCAGTGACAAAGAGTTCATCTTCAAGATTAGCCGTTTCAGAAAGCATAAAGCCGTGATTTTGTTTCGCGTTTGGGATAAATTTTCTGGCAAAATATTTACCGAATTTTTGCCAAGCTCTGATTTTAGGCTTACGTTGTTGTGAACGGGACTGTTTCAATTTTTTCCACTGTAAGGCGCTACCATGAGGCGCTTTGTCACCAAATAAATGCGGCGTTGATCGGGCACCTTAAAGTCCGCATGCTCCTCACAAGCATGGAGCTATCCATGCACGCATCTGGATTACTAGATCCGTGGAACTCCTAGATGCCGCACTTAGCCAAGAAATCAATATCGTTGGCGTCGTCTCTGCATCTTACTTGCATATGTTGCTCCGGTAAGCAGTTTAGTGCGTCCCGGAGTTTCATCAAGAAATCGAGATCGGTGAAATCCATAACAAGAATCAAGAGATAGTTCTTGATAAGAAATTGTTGAATAAATCGCCCAAGGAGATGACCTTGGGCTCCGATACCACTTATGATACGAATTACGTATATAAGTGTACGTAAAACGTATAAAATACAACGGAATATTATCACGGTTTTTACAAGTATCAAAGTAACAACGAAAACAAAAGGTGGTGGCCGAATTTATGTGGTTTCGGCCGTGAGGTAGGATAGTGTATGGGTTGGAATGTGTTTTATCGAATTAGATCTATAACTCGATAAAGATAATCTCTCTTCAAGACCTATTGAGAATTGATCAAGTTAAAATTCGAGACGCGTCGAAATAATAATCAAAGTTTTGTTGAACTCGTTCAACGTATATTTCAAGAGAAATACAATGTTATAACTTTCAAGATGATTTCAATGATTGAGGGTGAGGCTTATAAATAGCCTTAACAACTACAAATAAGTTCAAACAAGATCAAACAAGATCTCACAAGAAAACAAGCAAACAATAAACTAATCTAACAACTTTGACAAAGATTGAAAACAAAGTCATGCTTGGTCTCTTCCTCTCCTTTTTGGCAGTGGGGTAGCATCAAGAAGTGGATAACATCCTTCTCATGTGATATCTTCTTGCAAGACTTCAACAAGGATAGAAAGTGAAAGCAACATGTTGGCATCTTCCTTCATGTGGTTCGGCCGATTTTCAAAGGGGTGGGGTGAGCCAAAATCTCTATCCTTGATCTTATTATGGTGGACTTTGAAAAATGAAGGCAAAGTTGAAAGTAGTGGGGACGAAGATCCTTCATGGATCCTTCATCAAATCGGCCGAAATCTCCCCTATTATGGCCGATTTTGTATGCATGAACATGCATACGTATGCATATTTTGGTACGTCTAAGTTATCCCGGTTCCGATTATTAAGATGGTTCCCATTTCCGCATTTGTTTTCTCACCGAAGTACGTAGGTGCATGTACATGCAACGTGGTATCGTCACCTACGTCAATTCTTACTTCGTTTGGAGATGTCGTAATCGCATCAAGTTCAAAGGTGGGGACAAAATCTCTCCCATGTGATACTTGACAAGGACAACAAAAATCAAGCTTCCATCCACTTGGTTTGGCCAAATTATTGAAGTGTGGAGGGACCCAAGCATTGTAGTGGACTTTGAAAATGAAGTCTTGAAACTAGAAGAGACAAAAATCCTCATGATTTTGGACCAAATATGATGCTGTCGGTTTTGTTATTTCTGGGATCCAATGGGTCCGAATTTGGTCCTATGGTCTCATAAGATTTGTAGCTCTCTTTCTTAGCTTTCCATGGTCACTTGAATCACCTGAATCGGATTTCGGACGAGAAAGTTATGGGCAAAATACTAAAATCTACGAAGTCGTGCAGGTGCGAGAATTGGTAATTTGTCCGTGTATTTTGCATGAGGATTTTATGTATGCCTGCGACTCAATCAAGTTTGGTCGGATAATCTTCTTTTTGTATTTGATGATGTTGACCGATTCGTATCATACCCTCCCCCTTTCAAAGGATTTGACCTCAAATCCAGATTTTGAACTTTTTTTTTATTATTATTTTGTGCTGTAAGACTTCACTTGTAGTTCATTGGATGCTCGGTCTTAATCACATCATTTCCTTCTTTTTCAAGAAGATTCATTCTTGATTCCAATGCCCGAAAGAAGTGTTGATACTCCGGATATGGTTGCACTCCTCCCGGTTTGAAGATGTAATTTTCGTCCATAATGTTGACTTTAACTTGTGATTGCGTATCCAAAAGGACAACATGCAAAATGGAAACAAACGACATACCTAGGAGTCTTCCATTCCCCTTAATGGAATCTCGAAAAGATGATTTATGGTTTAACGGAGTAATTTCCAACTCCTGTGCTAAGTGAATACAAATCGCGTCCTCACTCCCTTCAATAATGAATTCGTCCCTTACTATTTTCCGATTATACGCAGCCACGCTGCTTTCACGTTGGTCGGTGTCAAGAACTGGAACAACAAGAACAAATGGATTAGGACCCTCCAGTTCTTTGACAATAATTGAAACAACCTTGTGTGGAATATAACAAGGCGGTCTTTGTTCGATTAGTTCGCTTTGCACAACCACGCCATTATCTCGGGTCTCCTTAAGCACCCATATGTGTTCATGCTCACCTTCAAAAATGGGAAGCTCGAGATCAATTATGGGCTCCTCTTTGTCATCTGATTCTGTATCAAATATTGGCGGTCCATCATAACCCGACCCACTTTCCATTTTAATATTATCGGTCTCCTTGAATAATGTCTCATCAAAATTTAACCCACTAAGCTCATTTCGTACCGCAACAAAGTCATACGACCCACTTTGCTCCGATAGGGCAGCTCGACTCCAACCATCGTCTTCTTTGTCATCAAAAAATGCCGCAGGAAATTCTCACATATCAAAGTCGCTGACAAAGAGTTCATCTTCAAGATTATCCGTTTCAGAAAGCATAAAGCCGTGATCTTGTTTCGCGTTTGGGATAAATTTTCTGGCAAAATATTTACTGAATTTTTGCCAAGCTCTGATTTTAGGCTTACGTTGTTGTGAACGGGACTGTTTCAATTTTTTCCACCAGAAGGCAGCGCTACCGCGGAGGCGCTTTGTCACCAGCAAAATGCGGCGGTTGATCGGGGCAGCCTTAAAGTCCGCATGCTCCTCACAAGCATGGAGCCAGTCCATGCACGCATCTGGATTACTAGATCCGTGGAACTCCGGGATGCTGCAGAATTTAGCCAAGAAATCAATATCGTTGGCGTCGTCTCTGCATCTTACTTGCATATGTTTCTCCGGTAAGCAGTTTAGTGCGTCACGGAGTTTCATCAATAAATCGAGATCGGAGAAATCCATAACAAGAATCAAGAGATAGTTCTTGATAAGAAATCGTTGAATAAATCGCCCAAGGAGATGACCTTGGGTTCCGATACCACTTATGATACGAATTACGTATATAAGTGTACGTAAAACGTATAAAATACAACGGAAGATTATCACGGTTTTTACAAGTATCAAAGTAACAACGAAAACAAAAGGTGGTGGCCGAATTTATGTGGTTTCGGCCGTGAGGTAGGATAGTGTATGGGTTGGAATGTGTTTTATCGAATTAGACCTATAACTCGATAAAGATAATCTCTCCTCAAGACCTATTGAGAATTGATCAAGTTAAAATTCGAGACGCGTCGAAATAATAATCAAAGTTTTGTTGAACTCGTTCAACGTATATTTCAAGAGAAATACAATGTTATAACTTTCAAGATGATTTCAATGATTGAGGGTGAGGCTTATAAATAGCCTTAACAACTACAAATAAGTTCAAACAAGATCAAACAAGATCTCACAAGAAAACAAGCAAACAATAAACTAATCTAACAACTTTGACAAAGATTGAAAACAAAGTCATGCTTGGTCTCTTCCTCTCCTTTTTGGCAGTGGGGTAGCATCAAGAAGTGGATAACATCCTTGTCATGTGATATCTTCTTGCAAGACTTCAACAAGGATAGAAAGTGAAAGCAACATGTTGGCATCTTCCTTCATGTGGTTCGGCCGATTTTCAAAGGGGTGGGGTGAGCCAAAATCTCTATCCTTGATCTTATTATGGTGGACTTTGAAAAATGAAGGCAAAGTTGAAAGTAGTGGGGACGAAGATCCTTCATGGATCCTTCATCAAATCGGCCGAAATCTCCCCTATTATGGCCGATTTTGTATGCATGAACATGCATACGTATGCATATTTTGGTACGTCTAAGTTATCCCGGTTCCGATTATTAAGATGGTTCCCATTTCCGCATTTGTTTTCTCACCGAAGTACGTAGGTGCATGTGCATGCAACGTGGTATCGTCACCTACGTCAATTCTTACTTCGTTTGGAGATGTCGTAATCGCATCAAGTTCAAAGGTGGGGACAAAATCTCTCCCATGTGATACTTGACAAGGACAACAAAAATCAAGCTTCCATCCACTTGGTTTGGCCAAATTATTGAAGTGTGGAGGGACCCAAGCATTGTAGTGGACTTTGAAAATGAAGTCTTGAAACTAGAAGAGACAAAAATCCTCATGATTTTGGACCAAATATGATGCTGTCGGTTTTGTCATTTCTGGGATCCAATGGGTCCGAATTTGGTCCTATGGTCTCATAAGATTTGTATCTCTCTTTCTTAGCTTTACATGGTCACTTGAATCACCTGAATCGGATTTCGGACGAGAATGTTATGGGCAAAATACTAAAACTGCTACGAAGTCGTCGTGCGCGCGAGAATTGGTAATTTGTCCGTGTATTTTGCATGAGGATTTTATGTATGCCTGCGACTCAATCAAGCTTGGTTGGATAATCTTCTTTTTGTATTTGATGATGTTGACCGATTCGTATCATGTGACACGGCTGAGACCGATACTCCACGTCTTATGTCCATTTTCTCGCCTAAATACGTACTAGTCCGTGCATGGCGTGTAGTAAGGTCATTTATATTGATCCTTACTTCGTCTTCTTCGTTCATATCAAATGATCTCGTATCATCTCCTCCTCCTTTAAAAGGAATTGTCCTCAATTTCGAAATTCTGTCATCATCGATGTAAGGCGAGAGGTCCCCAACATTAAAGGTTGCATGAATCCCATAATCTCCCGGAAGTTCTAATTTGTAAGTGTTGTCGTTCACTTTCACGATTACTTTAAACGGTCCCTCCGCTCGCGGCATTAATTTGTTCTTATGTTTACTTGGAAATCGCTCTTTCCTCAAGTGCAACCAAACCAAATCACCAACTTCGAACAATCTCGGCCTTCTTTGTTTGTTCGACTTTCTTTTGTAAGCCTCGTTTATTTCCTTGATTCGATTACGTACTTGCTCGTGTAATTTCATCATCGATTTCAGTTTTGATTCCGCATCCTTGTGCACTAACTCGTCACTTGGCAATGGAATTAGATCTAACGGCATATACGGGTTTAGTCCGTAAACTACTTCGAATGGAGAGTGTGACGTGGCATGAGTAGGAGAACGATTATAAGCGAACTCTGCATGTGCAAGTTTCAAGTCCCAATTCTTTTGTGTCTTGTTCACAAGACCACGTAGTAAAGTGCCCAATGTTCGATTGGTTACCTCGGTTTGACCATCCGTTTGTGGATGATGTGACATGCTAAATAGTAGTTTGGTTCCCACCTTTCTCCACAAGGTGTTCCAAAAATAACTAAGAAATATTGAGTCCCGATCCGAAACAATCATTTTTGGAACCCCATGCAATAGTACGATTTCTCGGAAATATAAATCAGCGACGTTACTCGCGTCGTCCGTCTTGTGGCAAGCCACAAAGTGAGCCATCTTCGAAAATCGGTCTATAACAACCATAATAGCATCTCTCCCTCGTTGAGTACGAGGCAAAGCAACAATGAAATCCATTGAGACATCTTCCCACGGCCTTTCCGGAATCGGGAAAGGCGTGTATACTCCCGGTTTGAACGAACTCTTAGCAATGTGGCATGTTACACACTTATTAATTATGTCATGTACATCCCCTTGCATCTTCGGCCAATGAAAATGCTCTTTAAGTACCTCCAATGTTTTAGCCGAACCAAAATGACCGGCCAAGCCTCCACCGTGAGCTTCCCGAACCAACAATTCCCGAATCGGGTGTTTGGGTAAACAAAGGCAATTTCTTTTGAAAAGAAATCCTTCTTGCAATGTAAACTCTCCAAATGGGCCAGATTTAAACCGAATGAAAACCTCACCAAAATCCATATCCCCATCATAACACTCCTTCAATGCTTCGAACCCAAGTAACCGAATGTCAAGAGTAGAGAGCAAGGCATACCATCTAGATAAAGCATCCGCCACAATGTTTCTCTTGCCATCTTTGTATTTTGATGAAAAGTGGAATGATTGCAAGAATTCCACCCATTTAGCATGCCTCGGACTCAACTTTTGTTGGCCGTTAATATATTTCAAGGACTCATGATCCGAATGTAGGATGAAATGTTTCGGCCGAAGGTAATGGCTCCAATGATCAAGAGCTCTCACAATGGCATAGAACTCCTTGTCATAAGTACAATAGTTGAGTCGATCCCCACCCAATTTCTCCAAAAAGTATGCAATTGGTCGCCTCCCTTGGACGAGGACCGCCCCAATACCCACTCCACTTGCGTCACATTCTACCTCGAAAGGTTGTGAAAAGTCGGGTAAAGCCAAGATAGGTGCTTCACACATTTTCGCCTTCAATTTTTCAAACGCCCCTTGGGCAGCCCCGTTCCACACAAACGGTCCTTTTTTTAAGCATTCCGTTATCGGGCTAGAATGGTACTAAAGTCTCGTATGAACCTCCGATAAAATGAAGCAAGTCCGTGAAAGGATCGGACTTCCGTGATGGTTTTGGGTGTAGGCCAAGATTTAATCGCCTCGATCTTGGTTTGATCAACCGACACTTCTTCTTTAGAAACGATGTAGCCAAGAAAGGCTACACTCTCGACTAGAAACGAACACTTCTCCTTTTTCCCATAAAGTTTTTGATCCCTAAGGATCTCGAAGACTTTCCTCAAGTGCCCGGTATGCTCTTGCAATGATCGACTATAAATCAAGATGTCGTCCAAGTATACGACGACAAATTTTCCCAAAAACGGCTTAAGTGCCTCATTCATTAATCGCATGAAAGTACTTGGCGTGTTTGTAAGGCCAAAGGGCATGACGAGCCATTCATATAATCCATGTTTTGTCTTGAAAGCCGTTTTCCATTCGTCTCCTTCCCGCATGCGAATTTGATGATAGCCGCTTCTCAAATCAACCTTCGAAAAAATCACCGAACCATGCAACTGTTGGGATTCGGTGCCTAAAACGAAGGCCCAGCGGAAGCGGTAAAACGAAAATTAATTCGATCCGAATCCCTACGAGGATCGATCGAGCTACGTATATATGAATATATAAACGAAAAGCAAGAGTCGTAAGAAACTAACCCTCAAAGTCCATTGATTAAATGGTAACCTTCTCTTGAGCTATTCCCCAAGCACTTGAACGATCCAACGCCGAAAACACCGCGTCTCTACTTGCCACGTGCCGGAGAAACAACCGGAACGACAATCACCTTGCTATCCTCCGAGGATACGGCTAGAGCTAAGTGATGAAGCTATATATGTAAAGATTACTACACTCTAAGTGTTTTAATCTTACTCTCTCTATATGATTTTCTCTCAATTTTTCTCCAAGAAAAATGAAGAAGAAATGAATGAAGAAGATGAAGATAATTGAGAAAAATGGTTTTTCTCTCTCTCTCTCTCTCAATCTCACGTTGAAAGTGGCTTGGAATTCACAAGTGAGAGATGTCTTCATCTTCATTTATTCAACTCTCCACATGCACATCTCATAATTATGAGAATCAAAGCCCCACCACCTCAATGATCAAAACATTAAAGAATGGAACAAGGGTCCATATGAAAGTGGGTGGAAATGAGGGGGGCGGCCCATGTAGAAATCGGACAAGTTCGGTTCGTTTCGGACTCCCGCGAGTCCAAACAGATAAACTCCGATTCCGTTCCGATGTATTTGTGTCGTTTAATTAATCCAATTAATTAAACATATCAAATACAAAATAACATAATTAATTTCTCCAAGAAATAATTATATTCATGAATTAAATTAATCACCCAGTGAAATATTTAATTTATTAGGCCGTAAATTAATTTATCCAATAAATCGATTTAGACATCCAATGTCCCAAATTAGATATCCAATATCTAATATTCATAATGAGAGAATTAGCTTTATTCATTCCGTCGTCAATCCTATTGCGTGACTCGGTAGGTCCGTCTCAGTCAGCAATGGGAGGAACCAAAGAGTAGTAGCACCACCTAGCCAGCCTGGTGGCCTACACTGTACCCCGACTGAGAACGTGATACGAATCGGTCAACATCAAGAAGATTATCCGACCAAGCTTGATTGAGTCGCAGGCATACATAAAATCCTCATGCAAAATACATGGACAAATTATCAATTCTCGCGCGCACGACGACTTCGTAGCAGTTTTAGTATTTTGCCCATAACTTTCTCGTCCGAAATCCGATTCAGGTGATTCAAGTGGCCATGGAAAGCTAAGAAAGAGAGCTACAAATCTAATGAGACCATAGGACCAAATTCGGACCCATTGGATCCCAGAAATGACAAAACCGACAGCATCATATTTGGTCCAAGATCATGAAGATTTTTGTCTCTTCTAGTTTCAAGACTTCATTTTCAAAGTCCACTACAATACTTGGGTCCCTCCACACTTCAATAATTCGGCCAACCCAAGTGAATGGAAGCTTGATTTTTGTTGTCCTTGTCAAGTATCACATGTGATACGATATCTAATATTCCAATCGAAGATGCTCCAATAAAAATCGACATCCACGACGATACAAATTCGCATGGTCATGCATCATTATACTTGGGAGAAAAGAACACGCGGATTGGAGTTACGTTGTTAATCGGAACCGGAGTAACGTAAAACTCGACGACGGAATCGGTCCGAAAGCATGAAAATTCGGCCATATCATGCTTGAAAGGGACTCATGATTTGTCAAGATGCATGAAGATATTTCTCCTTCCCACCATAGTACAAAACGTAAGAAACATAAGATTGAAGGAAGACTTTTATCCTTCATGTCATTGTCCCTCATGTCATAGTCACCATAATAATTCCAAAGGGGTTGATATCATATCTCCACAAAATCCTCCTAATCACACCTTGATGAAACTCGGCCGAATTGAAGATTGCAAGGGATGATATTTGGTGAAGATTTTCTTCATGTCACCATCACCATAATAAGTCCAAGAATCATCAAAGATTTCTTCATGTCATAATCACCTAATAAAACCAAGATACTTGGTATCTCCTCCTTAGATATTTCGAATGGAAGCATGCTAGGAAGTTTCGTTTTCTCGTTTTGTTGTATTTTCTTACGGTTGGAAACTACTATATATAGTAGTACTTGTTGTATTTGTAAAGCATCTTGAATATTAATAAACCTTGTATTTCTTTGAAATATACGTTGAACGAGTTCAACAAAACTTTAGTTATTATTTCGACGCGTCTCGAATTATAACTTGATCGATTCTCAATAGGTCTTGAGGAGAGATTATATTTATCGAGTTATAGGTCTAATTCGTTAAAACACATTCAAACCCATACACTATCCTACATCACGGCCGAAAACCGTATAAATTTCGGTCACCACCTTGTACTTTTGGTTGATACTTTGATACTTTTCCAAACATAATTATCTTCCGTTGTATTTCATACGCATTACGTACACTTACATACGTAATTCGTTTCATAAGTGGTATCGGAGCCCAAGGTCATCTCCTTGGGCGATTTATTCAACGAATTTTTTTTTGTTGAGATTAGCGCAGTCGGAAGAAAACAAAGTTTCCCGTGGAATCGACCGTTGGATCGTCACGAAATTTTGACAAAGGTAAGCCAACTCATTGCACTACAGTCTGAACGGTGGAGACCAGATTCTTTGATAATCTTCTTGGTTCATTCTTCACGGATTTCTTGAAAAATTTTCTGTCCGATTTCTTGTCAAGAACTATCTCTTGATTCTTGTTATGGATTTCTCCGAGCTTGATTTCTTGATGAAACTCCGTGACACACTAAACGGCTTACCGGAGCAACGTATGCAAGAAAGACGCAGAGATGATACCAACGATATTGATTTCTTGGCCAAATTCCGCAGCATACCGGAATTTCACGGAGATAGTAATCCAGATGCGTGCATAGATTGGCTCCATGCTTGTGAGGAGCACTCGGACTTCAAGGCTGCCCCGATCAACCGCCGCGTTTCGCTGATGACAAAGCGCCTCCGCGGTAGCGCCGCCGTCTGGTGGCAAAAATTGAAACAGTCCCGTTCACAACAACGTAAGCCTAAAATCCAAGATTGGCTTAAATTCAAAAAATATTTCAATCGAAGGTTCAAATCCCCATCTTACCACCAATCCTTCGACGCCACGCCACCGGCATTCGATCTAAGGTCTTCCTCCATCAAGGAATTCCCAGCAGAATCTTTTTTCGATGAAGACAATGTCCCTACGGTCATTTTCAATGAAGTAGACGAGACAGAGTTTTCAACGGATCAATTCAACGAAGAAGGTGAGTTGAGCCGTGTATCCCTAGTTGACGAACCCGGATCTTGCTACTTTGATCATGGGCCAGTTGGTTGTGTTGGCCAAATTGACCAAAACGGACCAAATTATTTTAATGGTGATGAGCCTTTTTGTGTCATGGAAATTGGGTCGGATTATGATGGACCGCCAATATTTGATACAGAATCGATGACAAAGAGGTCCCCATAATTGTTCTCGAGCTTCCCATTTTTGAAGGTGAGCATGTACACATGCGGGTGCTTAAGGAGACCCGAGATAATGGCGTGGTTGTGCAAAGCGAACTAATCGAACAAAGACCGCCTTGTTATATTCCACACAAGGTTGTTTCAATTATTGTCAAAAAAACTGGAGGGTCCTAATCCATTTGTTCTTGTTGAACCAGTTCTTGACACCGACTAATGTGAAAGCAGCTGGGTCGCGTATAATCGGAAAATAGTAAGGGATGAATTCATCATTGAAGGGAGTGAGGATGCGATTTGTGTTCACTTAGCACAGGAGTTGGAAATTACTCCGTTAAACCATAAATCACCTTTTCGGGATTCCATTAAGGGGAATGGAAGACTCCTAGGTATGTCGTTTGTTTCCATTTTGCATGTTGTCCTTTTGGATACGCAATCACAAGTTAAAGTCAACATTATGGACGAAAATTACATCTTCAAACCGGGAGGAGTGAAATTATATCCGGAGTATCAACCCTTCTTTCGGGCATTAGAATCAAGAATGAATCTTCTTGAAAAAGAAGGGAATGATGTGATTAAGACCGAGCATCCAAAGAACTACATGTCAAGTCTTACACCACAAAAAAAAAAAAAAAAGTTCAAAATCTGGATTTGAGGTCAAATCCTTTGAAAGGGGGAGGGTATGATACGAATCGGTCAACATCAAGAAGATTATCCGACCAAGCTTGATTGAGTCGCAGGCATACATAAAATCCTCATGCAAAATACATGGACAAATTACCAATTCTCGCGCGCACGACGACTTCGTAGCAGTTTTAGTATTTTGCCCATAACTTTCTCGTCCGAAATCCGATTCAGGTGATTCAAGTGGCCATGGAAAGCTAAGAAAGAGAGCTACAAATCTTATGAAGATTTTTGTCTCTTCTAGTTTCAAGACTTCATTTTCAAAGTCCACTACAATACTTGGGTCCCTCCACACTTCAATAATTCGGCCAACCCAAGTGAATGGAAGCTTGATTTTTGTTGTCCTTGTCAAGTATCACATGTGATACGATATCTAATATTCCAATCGAAGATGCTCCAATAAAAATCGACATCCACGACGATACAAATTCGCATGGTCATGCATCATTATACTTGGGAGAAAAGAACACGCGGATTGGAGTTACGTTGTTAATCGGAACCGGAGTAACGTAAAACTCGACGACGGAATCGGTCCGAAAGCATGAAAATTCGGCCATATCATGCTTGAAAGGGACTCATGATTTGTCAAGATGCATGAAGATATTTCTCCTTCCCACCATAGTACAAAACGTAAGAAACATAAGATTGAAGGAAGACTTTTATCCTTCATGTCATTGTCCCTCATGTCATAGTCACCATAATAATTCCAAAGGGGTTGATATCATATCTCCACAAAATCCTCCTAATCACACATTGATGAAACTCGGCCGAATTGAAGATTGCAAGGGATGATATTTGGTGAAGATTTTCTTCATGTCACCATCACCATAATAAGTCCAAGAATCATCAAAGATTTCTTCATGTCATAATCACCTAATAAAACCAAGATACTTGGTATCTCCTCCTTAGATATTTCGGCCGAATGGAAGCATGCTAGGAAGTTTCGTTTTCTCGTTTTGTTGTATTTTCTTACGGTTGGAAACTACTATATATAGTAGTACTTGTTGTATTTGTAAAGCATCTTGAATATTAATAAACCTTGTATTTCTTTGAAATATACGTTGAACGAGTTCAACAAAACTTTAGTTATTATTTCGACGCGTCTCGAATTATAACTTGATCGATTCTCAATAGGTCTTGAGGAGAGATTATCTTTATCGAGTTATAGGTCTAATTCGGTAAAACACATTCAAACCCATACACTATCCTACATCACGGCCGAAAACCGTATAAATTTCGGTCACCACCTTGTACTTTTGGTTGATACTTTGATACTTTTCCAAACATAATAATCTTCCATTGTATTTCATACGCATTACGTACACTTACATACGTAATTCGTATCATAAGTGGTATCGGAGCCCAAGGTCATCTCCTTGGGCGATTTATTCAACGAATTTTTTTTTTGTTGAGATTAGCGCAGTCGGAAGAAAACAAAGTTTTCCGTGGAATAGACCGTTGGATCGTCACGAAATTTTGACAAAGGTAAGCCAACTCATTGCACTACAGTCTGAACGGTGGAGATCAGATTCTTTGATCATCTTCTTGGTTCATTCTTCACGGATTTCTTGGAAAATTTTCTGTCCGATTTCTTGTCAAGAACTATCTCTTGATTCTTGTTATGGATTTCTCCGAGCTTGATTTCTTGATGAAACTCCGTGACACACTAAACGGCTTACCGGAGCAACGTATGCAAGAAAGACGCAGAGATGATACCAACGATATTGATTTCTTGGCCAAATTCCGCAGCATACCGGAATTTCACGGAGATAGTAATCCAGATGCGTGCATAGATTGGCTCCATGCTTGTGAGGAGCACTCGGACTTCAAGGTGCCCGATCAACCGCCGCTGCTGGTGACAAAGCGCTCCGCGGTAGCGCCGCCGTCTCGGTGGCAAAAATTGAAACAGTCTGCTTCACAACAACGTAAGCCTAAAATCCAAGATTGGCTTAAATTCAAAAATATTTCAATCGAAGGTTCAAATCCCCATCTTACCACCAATCCTTCGACGCCACGCCACCGCATTCGATCTAAGGTCTTCCTCCATCAAGGAATTCCCAGCAGAATCTTTTTTCGATGAAGACAATGTCCCTACGGTCATTTTCAATGAAGTAGACGAGACAGAGTTTTCAACGGAGCAATTCAACGAAGAAGGTGAGTTGAGCCGTGTATCCCTAGTTGACGAACCCGGATCTTGCTACTTTGATCATGGGCCAGTTGGTTGTGTTGGCCAAATTGACCAAAACGGACCAAATTATTTTAATGGTGATGAGCCTTTTTGTGTCATGGAAATTGGGTCGGATTATGATGGACCGCCAATATTTGATACAGAATCAGATGACAAAGAGGACCCCATAATTGATCTCTAGCTTCCCATTTTTGAAGGTGAGCATGTACACATGCGGGTGCTTAAGGAGACCCGAGATAATGGCGTGGTTGTGCAAAGCGAACTAATCGAACAAAGACCGCCTTGTTATATTCCACACAAGGTTGTTTCAATTATTGTCAAAAAAACTGGAGGGTCCTAATCCATTTGTTCTTGTTGAACCAGTTCTTGACACCGACCAATGTGAAAGCAGCGTGGCTGCGTATAATCGGAAAATAGTAAGGGATGAATTCATCATTGAAGGGAGTGAGGATGCGATTTGTGTTCACTTAGCACAGGAGTTGGAAATTACTCCGTTAAACCATAAATCACCTTTTCGGGATTCCATTAAGGGGAATGGAAGACTCCTAGGTATGTCGTTTGTTTCCATTTTGCATGTTGTCCTTTTGGATACGCAATCACAAGTTAAAGTCAACATTATGGACGAAAATTACATCTTCAAACCGGGAGGAGTGCAATTATATCCGGAGTATCAACCCTTCTTTCGGGCATTAGAATCAAGAATGAATCTTCTTGAAAAAGAAGGGAATGATGTGATTAAGACCGAGCATCCAATGAACTACATGTCAAGTCTTACAGCACAAAAAAAAAAAAGTTCAAAATCTGGATTTGAGGTCAAATCCTTTGAAAGGGGGAGGGTATGATACGAATCGGTCAACATCAAGAAGATTATCCGACCAAGCTTGATTGAGTCGCAGGCATACATAAAATCCTCATGCAAAATACATGGACAAATTACCAATTCTCGCGCGCACGACGACTTCGTAGCAGTTTTAGTATTTTGCCCATAACTTTCTCGTCCGAAATCCGATTCAGGTGATTCAAGTGGACATGGAAAGCTAAGAAAGAGAGCTACAAATCTTATGAGACCATAGGACCAAATTCGGACCCATTGGATCCCAGAAATGACAAAACCGACAGCATCATATTTGGTCCAAGATCAGGAAGATTTTTGTCTCTTCTAGTTTCAAGACTTCATTTTCAAAGTCCACTACAATACTTGGGTCCCTCCACACTTCAATAATTCGGCCAACCCAAGTGAATGGAAGCTTGATTTTTGTTGTCCTTTTCAAGTATCACATGTGATACGATATCTAATATTCCAATCGAAGATGCTCCAATAAAAATCGACATCCACGACGATACAAATTCGCATGGTCATGCATCATTATACTTGGGAGAAAAGAACACGCGGATTGGAGTTACGTTGTTAATCGGAACCGGAGTAACGTAAAACTCGACGACGGAATCGGTCCGAAAGCATGAAAATTCGGCCATATCATGCTTGAAAGGGACTCATGATTTGTCAAGATGCATGAAGATATTTCTCCTTCCCACCATAGTACAAAACGTAAGAAACATAAGATTGAAGGAAGACTTTCATCCTTCATGTTATTGTCCCTCATGTCATAGTCACCATAATAATTCCAAAGGGGTTGATATCATATCTCCACAAAATCCTCCTAATCACTCCTTGATGAAACTCGGCCGAATTGAAGATTGCAAGGGATGATATTTGGTGAAGATTTTCTTCATGTCACCATCACCATAATAAGTCCAAGAATCATCAAAGATTTCTTCATGTCATAATCACCTAATAAAACCAAGATACTTGGTATCTCCTCCTTAGATATTTCGGCCGAATGGAAGCATGCTAGGAAGTTTCGTTTTCTCGTTTTGTTGTATTTTCTTACGGTTGGAAACTACTATATATAGTAGTACTTGTTGTATTTGTAAAGCATCTTGAATATTAATAAACCTTGTATTTCTTTGAAATATACGTTGAACGAGTTCAACAAAACTTTAGTTATTATTTCGACGCGTCTCGAATTATAACTTGATCGATTCTCAATAGGTCTTGAGGAGAGATTATCTTTATCGAGTTATAGGTCTAATTCGGTAAAACACATTCAAACCCATACACTATCCTACATCACAGCCGAAAACCGTATAAATTTCGGTCACCACCTTGTACTTTTGGTTGATACTTTGATACTTTTCCAAACATAATAATCTTCCGTTGTATTTCATACGCATTACGTACACTTACATACGTAATTTGTATCAGAACGAATGATTGGGATCATTCAAGAACCATTCTGTCGTGAATACCAGTATACGTATAAACCCTTCTTTCAAATGTCTCAATCAAGTTATAGGGTCACGGTCAGTCAAACCCTATCTGTACTCGACGTTATGCATGCGTTAATGCAAATCGAGATCATCGAGCTATCGTGTATCTAATACAACTAGCTCCAATGCTTTGGCCAAAGACTTATAATCTCATCTGCCAATAACCGCATAGGACATATAACCCGCTCACTAACGGGAGAAAGAATTCTATCTTGGTATTCGCAGGACTCGCTACTTGCCCGGCCAAGATGCACGCCGAGGTTGACCCCGCCTTCCGTTTATAGGGTCGAACTACTCTAATGAAAATCTTGACGTCACAAGCACATCCCTACTAAATCCTCAAGTCGAAGGTTCACGAATACCTATCACAACCTTTCGATTCCGTCATTGATCGTCCCGAGTGAAATCCGTGTGACGAATCGAGGGTGAGTCGGTTCGAGTATACTAATCCAATTAGCATACCTATAACGTGTGCTCCCACTAACCATTAGTGTTCGATGACACTCTCCATGTCAAAGAACACGTCATACAAGTCTTCACATAAACTTAACGCCTACCAAGTTTCATCGACTTGCGAACGATTAAGTATTTGAGCTATAACCTTTCCAGTGCCGACCCCCTTATCCAATAAGGAGTGGAACGTTTTGCTCTCAAATACACGGACTAGTTTCTATATGTTTATTTACGAGTTAGGAATGCCAGTAACTACCAGTAAATAAAGAAACATTCATTTGCCTTATATAAATGATTTACATAATTACAAGTACAATGCCCTCACTCAACAACCTCTGAGTGGAATTCGAGGGTATACTCCTAACAATCTCCCACTTGCACTCAATGCCACACACTATGGTATCAAATACCCATGTTCTCCAGATGACGCTCCAAGCTAGTCTGAGAAAGTGGCTTGGTCAGTGGATCGGCGACGTTGTCGGCCGAGTCTACTTTGTGCAGCACAATGTATCCCTTGCGAACAAATTCTCTTACGAGATGATACTTCCTCTCAATATGTTTGGTGTCACAGAAACCTCGGCTCCTTGGCTCGCGCTACCTCCATCGTTGTCGCAAAGACAAATGAACAGCAAATTTCAAAGACATGGTATCATTTGAAGTTCTCCCGAAACTTCTTAATCCGTAACCCTTCCTTGGAAGCCTCCGAGGCCGCTTGATACTCACCGACAGTGGAATCAAGCTAGCGCTATGCTTGGCACTACGCCAAGATACTGCTCCTCCATTAAGAGTAAATATGTAGCCAGAAGTGGACATCGAGTCGTCCTTCAGTCCTTGGAAGTCCGAATCAGTAAATCCCACCACATCCAATTCTCTACCGCCATACATAAGAACCATATCTCTAGTTCTTCTCAAGTACTTGAGAACGTTCTTTACAGCAGTCCAATGTTCCCTACCTGGGTTTGCCTAAAACCTACTCACCACGCTTACAGCATGCGCGATGTCAGGTCTTTTACACAACATAGCATACATAAGGCTACCCACGGCCGAAGCATATGGTATATTACTCATTTCCTTGCGTTGTTCCTCACTTTGAGGACACATCTTCAAGGTGAGTTTTATTCCATGTTGCATCGGTAGGAACTCTCTTTTAGAATCATCCATCTTAAATCGCTTTAAGATTTTATCTATATAGAGAGCTTGTGATACGAATTAATGTATGATATGTACGTAAATTCACCGGAAAATGCAGCGGTTATATTTATTTCCTCACAACACTCGTTTTTGTGTAACACTCGTAATATTCAACCGAATGTAGGGCAATTCGGCTTTGCATAACCACGAATAAAATGAAGGTAAATTATCAAACTAGACCTATAGTTTGATAAGACAATCTCTCCTCAAGACCTATTGAGAATTGATTAAATTACAACTCGAAAACGCGTCGAATTATAATCGAAGTGTGCTGAAAATCATTCAACTAGAATACATGTGATGTATTTCGTTTTTTCTTCATTCAAAGGTGGTTACAAATGGTTGAGGATGAGGCTATTATATAGCCATTATATCTCCTAAACAAGCCAAACAAGATCACCAAAATCTAGCTAAAATACAAGCATTTATTAAACTATTCTACAAAGATCACAACATTTTGGCTTGAGGTGCACAAATTGGCCGTGGGGCTTCCAAGAAGGAGTGGACAAGAATCCTCCTCATGTGATATATTGTAAGGCTTGATAATGACTTGATCATGAAAATGACATCTTGGCCTCTTCTTCTCACATGGTTCGGCCGAAACTTTCAAGAGAGTGGAGTGAATCAAGTCTTCTTTCCTTGATCTTGTTGGTGGGCTTGAAAAATGAGAGCAATTATTTAAGGTAGTGGGGACAAAATATCCTTTAAGGATCACCCATCACAATCGGCCGAAATCTCCCCTAATATGGCCGATTTTGTATGCATGAACATGCATACGTGTGCATGTTTTGATACGTCTAAGTTATCCCGGTTCCGATTATTAAGATCGTTCCCATTTCCGCGGATGTTTTCTCACCAAAGTACGTAGGTGCATGTGCATGCAACTTGGTATCGTCACCTACGTCGATTCTTACTTCATTTGGAGATGTCGTAATCGTATCATCCCCTCCCCCTTTGAAAGGAATTGACCTCAATTCAGTGATTCCCTCGTCGTCAAGGTAAGAAGATAGATCGCCCACGTTAAAAGTGGCGTGTACCCCATAGTCGCCCGGAAGTTCTATCTTATACGCATTGTCGTTCACTTTTCCCACGATTTTGTAAGGACCCTCGGCCCTCGGCATGAGTTTGTTCTTGCGTTTGCTCGGAAATCTCTCTTTTCTTAAGTGTACCCAAACCAAGTCGCCTACTTCGAATAGCCTCGGTTTTATGTGATTGTTGGATTTCTGTTTGTATTCATCATTCACCTCTTTGATTCGATCATGTATTTGTCCGTGCAATTTGATCATAGACTTAAGTTTCGACTCCGCATCTTTGTGTAGCAACTCATCTTTCGGCAATGGAATCAAGTCCAAGGGTATATAAGGATTTAACCCGTAAACGATTTCGAAAGGAGAATGTGCCGTAGCATGTGTAGGGGATCGGTTATAGACAAATTCCGCATGATCAAGTTTCACGTCCCAATCCTTTTGCGTTTTATTCACAAGTCCTCGCAACAACGTTCCTAATGTTCGATTCGTGACCTCGGTTTGACCATCGGTTTGCGGATGGTGCGAAGTGCTAAATAAGAGTTTCGTTCCCACTTTCCTCCATAAAGTATTCCAAAAATAGCTAAGGAATTTAGAATCCCGATCCGACACAATAGTCTTCGGTACTCCATGTAAACGAACCACCTCTCGGAAGTATAAGTCGGCCACGTTGCTTGCGTCGTCGGTTTTGTAGCAAGCCACGAAATGAGCCATCTTTGAGAACCGATCAACAACCACCATAATAGCATCTTTACCTCGTTGAGTACGGGGTAAAGCGACAATAAAGTCCATGGATACATCTTCCCACGGTCTTTCTGGAACCGGTAGAGGCACATATGATCCCGGTTTGAACGAACTCTTCGAGATGTGACATGTTACACATTTACTTAAAACATTGTAAACGTCTTTTAGCATTTTGGGCCAAAAAAAATGTTCTTTTATTACTTCCAATGTTTTAGCTGTGCCAAAATGTCCTGCTAAACCTCCTCCGTGAGCTTCTCGGACTAATAATTCCCGAACTGCCTGTTTTGGAACACAAAGTCTATTTCCTTTAAATAGGAAATCATCTTGTAACATGAATTCCCCGAACGGACCAGATTTGCAACAAGTAAAAATTTCTCCGAAATCTTCATCGTTTTCATAACATTCCTTCAACATTTCAAAACCAAGTAACCGAACCTCCAGAGTAGAAAGTAAGGCATACCTCCTAGATAACGCATCCGCAACGACATTGCTTTTACCGTCTTTGTACTTGGATGAAAAGTGAAATGATTGTAGGAATTCCACCCACTTGTCATGCCTCAGACTCAGTTTATGTTGCCCGTTAATGTACTTCAATGATTCATGATCCGAGTGTAGAATAAAATGCTTCGTCCGTAAGTAATGACTCCAATGATCAAGGGCCCGTACGATAGCATAGAATTCTTTATCGTAAGTACAATAATTCAACCAAGCTCCGTTCAACTTCTCCGAAAAGTAAGCGATAGGTCGTTTACCCTGAATAAGAACCGCTCCAATTCCAACTCCGCTAGCGTCACACTCAACTTCGAATGGTTGAGAAAAATCGAGTAGTGTTAGAATCGGTGTTGTTGCCCAAAATATCTATCCGAAGATTAAATACTGCTGGAGACGGACAACAAACAACAATTGCGGGAGCACTTCCAAGAGAAGATAAATAATACAAGATTTGCCGGGTTTGTTAGGCCCGGGCTTGAATGCTCTCGCGAGATGATATTAATACGAATATTCGTGGATACAAGTATTAATAAGAGAAATCTAAATACAATGAGTGTAAAAAGACTCTGTTAATCCGGATCTTGAGCGAAGCTCGGTGTTCTTCGTCCCTGCCGATAGTCTGCTCGAGGAGAAAGGCCGGGAGAAGTAAGACCGAATGATAGCCGTTGCCAAGAGTTGGAGATTAGCCAAGTGCTTGATGTTTTCTTCAGACAAGCGTGTATAATGTCGAATGCCGAGAAGTTGAAGTTCGAGCCTTTGTGTAGAAAAGTTCGGTCCCTCGACAAGTCTCGGGAGCCATGTATATATAGGGGCAATGGGTCCTGTCCTTTAGTGGCCGACGTCACGGCCATTATAATAACAGCTGACGTCACGGCCAATATTATAATGGGGCGATCTCCTGGGCTGTCGGGCTAAAGTCCAAGGTAGTGGCTGGCAGTCCATATAAAGTCCAATGCAGTGGTTGGCGCCAGCTGGGCGGTCCAATAAGGAGCCAAAGACGCATCCGAGTCACCACATGCGGCCCTACCGATGCCTTTCGCGCTTTGTCTACCGGTGGAGAGATTCTCGCCAGTCAGGCCAATGGCCCGTGATTCGCGGATCTTGTCTCGGCTCTTGCACGTGGTGCCAGTCTTGAGGTTCGACCTCTGCCGACTGGATGGCCATCGGCCCTGATCGACATGAGGCGGTCGTCCCTAGCTGGTCATCAGAGGTCGCCATCGGCCAGTTGCTGAGGGTCGGCATTGGTCGGTCACCAAGGGTCGGTCGGCAGATGCCGAGAGATGATCGGTCACCAAGGGTTGATCGGCAGATGCCGAGAGGGGATCGTCCGCTAGTCGATCGCCAGGAGTCGGTCGCTGAGTACCGAGAGGCGATCGTATCTGAGGTCGATCGCTCGGCACCGGGACTTGTCCTGGGACCTTCGGTTGGCCGATATAGCTTGTCCACTGGGTTAAGGCTCGGTCGCCTGGTCGCTGCTCGGCAGATCTGCCTTGGCCGCTCGGCAGTGGCTCGGTCGCCCGACCTCCTAGGCGATCGCCGGTCGTAAGGTGTTAATTCTTGACACAACAATTGCCCCCCAGCTTGCTCCTATGTTGAAGACATGGGGCGAGGTGGTTCTTGTTGGCGATCGTGTAAGGATGAGGATGGGCGATCTTGCTGAGCTGACTTAGGACTCGGACATGGGCTATCATAGTCGATTGGCTAGCTATCTTTCGGTCTCGTACCTGCAAAAACAACATTGGCCGATCCCCACGGAAACTTGGTGGTTTCGCTTTGTTTGAGGAATCGTGAACAGTCGCGGAGATCGATGGACCGACTCCATGACCGTGTCTTGGTGCGCGAAGACATTGAGTGTCTCGTGACTCACTTTATTATGAGGGTCCTCTGTTAGGCTGCGCCTCACCTCGTATTTAAACGAAGGGCGTGCGGTCTCGGTCTAGAGGAGTCCTTGCGCGGGGCAGCGTCGGATGAATCAACTCCACGCCCGTGGCTTGTTAGCTCTGCTTCCACCTCGGCCAGCCATGGAGATGGCCGACCTCGACGGTGTACGTTGAGACGGGGTTGTGGCATGTGTCCACCGACACGTTGGAGAGCTCGACTACGCCGGCCTCGTATTTAAACGAAGGGCGGCGATCTCGGCCGAAAGGGACCTTGCATGGCCGGGCGCCTGCTCCATCGATCGCCAGACCATGGCTTTATGATGTGCGGTGAGGCGATCTTATGCCTTAGTCCGTCATGTTAGATGTTGACCGTAAATGGCGATCGTGGTTCCGCCGAATTGCCGATGATGTAGCGTGATGATCGGCGATCGGGCGGAAGGCCGCGATCGTCACGGCAGCTCGATCGCTTTATTCGTAGGTCGATATCGGCGATCGGCGGAGTTAGTCCCTTATTTAGAATGTTGGATCAGTAGGCGGTGAGCGAGTCCTCCGCTCGCCGGGATAGTAGCGATCGGCCGGTAGATCGGAGGTCGCCGCGCGGCGCCGATCGCTCTACTCCTAGTGCCAAGAAGAAGCCTTTGCCTCGGACAGAAATTCGCGGCTCTAGCCCTAAGGCCGCGTAGGTCGTCGGTAGGGTCTTCGTGAGATGCCCGAACATAGGCGAGAAGCCCCGAAACCTCCTAGACCGCGAGAGGGCGGTCTCATCGCTACGGGCTCGCCGCTGAGAATGATCATGTCAACCTGGCCGATGTAGTCCAAGTCGGACTCCTCTTCCTTGCCTCGATCCGCCACATGCGATGGGGACCTTCCGCCGAGCGGCCCCGGTGGCGAAGTATTCTCGTGAAGACGTGCGCCACTCGTTAAAGGAGCCAATGGACCGAGATGGCAATGAGGTGTACCACCGGTGGGCGAGGCCGCCCAAAGATCGAGGGAACATTCGGCACCGGTCGCGTCCGATGCCCTACACCCGGCCATGTAGATGTTGAACTTGTGCAGTGTGTTTGGGGGTCCGATCGCCCGGTACACGGATGTCCGAGGAGGAACGATCTTGTGCCGCACCGGGCGAGCTCGATGTCGATCGTGAGCTCGCTTGGCGCGGCGCGATCGCCTTCACGGCGCCGCCCGGATTGCAGGAGCGCTTCACGCTGCCGAGCCGACGTTGCAATGCGGCAATCACCGCGTTCGGCCGCTATGGGATCGGCTTTGGGAGCGGGGTCGAGGCGATCGTGTACCGACCTCCGGACTCGGCCGCCGACCTCGGGAATTTGACGAGCGGGAGCCAGCGGCCGGATTGCCTTCTCGAGCCGGGTAGCCGAGCTCCCGGTGACGGATTCGAACTCCGCTGCCTCGTAGCCGGGGCCAACCGCCTTGGCCGCTGTCGGGTCACCGCCAGCGATCAAGACAGAGGTGCCCCGGCTGCCGAGCGCCTCTTCTTGCGGACGAGAGCCTCCTGGCGATCGCTCGGCCAGTAATGCCTTGAGCTTTCGCTTGGACTTCCGGCGAGAGGTCGAGGGAGTGATAGCAGGAGGCGCGTCGAGAGCACTCCGTCGTTCCTGAAGGGCGGCTATGGCCTCTTCGATCTGTTCATTGGTCCGGAACTGATCGAGCGAGAGGCTCGGGCCGCTGTCCCGGGACGGGATCGAGCGTCTCGATCATGGCGGCTACCTTCCACCATCGGCCGCGGCTCTGACCGACGGAACAGGTCCGCCGGCCGTCGGGCCGCTTTCTTCGATGCGGAGGCGGAAGACATGATTTCTGAAGGATTTCTTTGAAGTGCAGTGAGTGTCACTTCAAGTATCTGCCCCGAGAACAGTGAGTGTTCTTCGGGACGGTAGGTGTAAACATTCGAGGGTTGGATCCCCTTCCCCTAGCGCCAATTGTTGTTGCCCAAAATATCTATCCGAAGATTAAATACTGCTGGAGACGGACAACAAACAACAATTGCGGGAGCACTTCCGAGAGAAGATAAATAATACAAGATTTGCCGGGTTTGTTAGGCCCGAGCTTGAATGCTCTCGCGAGATGATATTAATACGAATATTCGTGGATACAAGTATTAATAAGAGAAATCTAAATACAATGAGTGTAAACAGACTCTGTTAATCCGGCTCTTGAGCGAAGCTCGGTGTTCTTCGTCCCTGCCGATAGTCTGCTCGAGGAGAAAGGCCGGGAGAAGTAAGACCGAATGATAGCCGTTGCCAAGAGTTGGAGATTAGCCAAGTGCTTGATGTTTTCTTCTGTATTGCGTGTATAATGTCAGAATGCCAGAGAAGTTGAAGTTCTGGAGCCTTTTGTGCAGAAAAAGTTCGGTCCCCTGGACAAGTGCTGGGAGCCATGTATATATAGGGCGCTGGTCTCCGTCTTTAGTGGCCGACGTCACCGGCCATTATAATAATGTGCCGATCGCCTGCCGGCCAATATTATAATGGGGCGATCTCCTGGCCTGTCGGGCTAAAGTCCAAGGTAGTGGCTGGCAGTCCATATAAAGTCCAATGCAGTGGTTGGCTCCAGCTGGGCGGTCCAATAAGGAGCCAGCACGCGTCTGGAGTCAGCCACATGCGGCCCTACTGACCTTCGCGGCTTGCTACCGGTGGAGAGATTCGCCAGCCGTGGTCAATGGCCCGTGATTCGCGGATCTTGTCTCGGCTCTTGCACGTGGTGCCAGTCTTGAGGCTCGACCTCCGCCGACTGGATGGCCATCGGCCCTGATCGACATGAGGCGGTCGTCCCTAGCTGGTCATCAGAGGTCGCCATCGGCCAGTTGCTGAGGGTCGGCATTGGTCGGTCACCAAGGGTCGGTCGGCAGATGCCGAGAGATGATCGGTCACCAAGGGTTGATCGGCAGATGCCGAGAGAGGATCGTCCGCTAGTCGATCGCCAGGAGTCGGTCGCCGAGTACCGAGAGGCGATCGTATCTGAGGTCGATCGCTCGGCACCGGGACTTGTCCTGGGACCTTCGGCCGGGCCGATATAGCTTGTCCACCGGGTTAAGGCTCGGCCGCTCAGTCGCCGCCGCAGACCGCCTTGGCCGCCGGCAAGGCTGGCCGCCCGACCTCCTAGGCGATCGCCGGTCGGAAGGTGTTAATTCTTGACACAACAATTGGTGCTTCGCATAATTTGGCCTTTAACTTCTCGAAAGCTCCTTGGGCAGCCCCTGATACGGAATCAATCGTGTCAAATGCAGAAGACAAAGTAAGGATCGACGTAAATGACCTTACAACACGCCATGCACAGATTACTCCGTATTTAGGCGGGAAAACGGACATAAGACGTGGAGTCTCGTTCTCAGCCGTGTCATATAACACGGCCCGTGTCATGCTATGCCGGAAGGTCGACAATCGGCTGGAAAATGGACGAACTGCCGGAAAAATCACCACCGGCCGAAAAATTCACCACTCGCCGAATCGCCGATCGCCGCCGACCACCACTGCCGGGCCGGCGATCCGCACTGCCGGGCGGCGATCACTGCTCGGGCCGATCATCGCTGAGCGAATCCGCCGTGTCATCCGACACGACCTGCCGAGGTGTCTGGATAATGAAATCTCGCCGATCGAACCCGACCGTGTCGTCCGACACGGCCGTAAGCCGACACAACCCGACCGTGCAGGCGACACGGCCGAGTCACACTCTTCCGGATAGTACAATTCCATTGCCCGACCAACCCGACCGTGCTGGGCGACACGGCCGAGTCCTCTCGCCGAGATGCGCGCGCCGTGCCGATCGCGGCGCGGCCGTGTCGGCAGAAAAGAAATGCCATTATTGCTGATTTTTTTATTTTTGTTGTTTTTCTTCCCCTCACATGTCATGATTAGACTTGCATGTTATGTGGGGTGTCTTATATTCATTTTGTTGTGTGATTCCCTCCCTTTGATTTGATTCCCTTGTATTTTATCTTGTGTTTTGTTTTTCATTTCAAGATCATGTGATCTTGTTTGATTCCTTAGTTGCTAAGAAGACTACCATGCTATAAGTAGTCTTGTTGATGCTTTCATTTTGGATATTGTATGTTGAAGAAATAAGAATACACTTGTGTTTTCTTGGTGAATGCTTTTCATCGAAACCTTGGTTATAATTCGACGCGTTTTCGAGTTTTAATCGAATCGATTCTCAATAGGTCTTGAGAAAAGATTATCTTATCCAACTATAGGTCTAGTTTGATAAATCATTCATATTGTTCTTGTTTATGTAAGCCGAATTGCCCTACTTTCGGTTATATCTTACGAGTGTTACACATATACGAGTGTTGTGAGGTAACAAAATATATCCGCTGCATTTTCCGGCGAATTTACGTTCATCTTAATACGTAATTCGTATCATTAGTGGTATCAGAGCCCAAGGTTACTTCCTTGGCGAATCTCTATTGGCGATTTTCTTATCAAAAATATCTTATCATGGATTTTTCCAACGATTTCATGGAGAAACTACGTGAAGCACTACACAGCATGCAACAACCACGTTTTCAAGCAAGAAGAGGAGGATATGATGCACATTCACCGCGTCATGTGGATGAATTTAAAGTTAATGAACTTCCGGAATTTGTCGGAGGTACTAATCCCGAAGTTTACTTGGAATGGGAGAGGAAGATTGAACGTATGTTCGACTTCAAGCACCTTAACGATGAGAAACGTTGCAAATATGCAATTCTCAAGTTAGGGAAGGGCGCTTCCTTATGGTTCGAGGGTATGAAAACACAACGAGCTCGTGCGGGAAAAGAGAAAATCTGTTCTTGGGATTCTTTGAAGAAAAAACTACGTAAAAGGTATGTCCCGACATCACATCGGTTAACCTTATACCGAAAAATTGCGGAGTTCGTACAAGGGAAACTAAGTGTGGAAGAATATATCGAAGAATTTGAAGGCTTGGCCTTAATGGGAGAACTTGAAGAAAATGAAGAACAACGAATGTCACGTTTCTTACGTGGTCTAAACCGAAACATTTCAAATACGGTGGAATTATACCCATACAGAGATTTTGACACTTTATGCTGACTATGCATAAAGATAGAAGCTCAAAACAAAGTGAAGTTTGCCAAAACCGAATTTACATCAAAGTTCGAGGATCCAAGTACCGGTTCAAGTTCAATTACCACAACGATACCGACTCCTATCTCTACTACCGTTTCTAAAGCCCCTGCATCAAGGAAACAAGCCTAACCAAAGTAAGGTGTTTTAAATGCCAAGGATTCGGTCACTATCAAAATACTTGTCCTAACAAACGAGTCGTGACGCTAAGAGAAGCCATCACGATACGAGATGAGTTGCTAGTCGAGGTCGAAGGAGAAAGACTAGGTGATTCCAATGTGGAGGAAGACGAGGGAGAAGAATGTGAAACTTACGAGGCTCCAAACTATGATACAACATTGGTTCTTCGTACTTTACAAGTCAAACCCATTTCAAATGATTCGTAACAACGGATCAAATTTTTCACACCAAGTGCCAAGTCGGGAACAAATGGTGTAGTGTGATCATCGATGGAGGAAGTTGTACCAACGTAGCGCCAAGGGAGATGGTGACGAAACTCGGACTCATCACTACTACTCACCCAAAACCATACGCATTACATTGGCTCGATGACGGGAGTAAAGTGAAAGTCTCGAAACAAGTACGGCGGTTTGACCATGGGTTCGTACGTCGACAACATATTATGCGATGTACTCCCGATGGATGCATGCCATGTACTCTTGGGACGACCATGGTCGTTCGATAGAGATGTTTTACATCGAGGAAGAAGTAACGAGTTACGGGATAAGGACAAGAGGATCGTGTTGAAACCAATGTCACTTCAATCTATGATCCCTAACCGAGGTAAGAAACCGAATCTAACCATGTTTTCTAGTGAGAGGGACATTGAACTTGGTACTGAGATTGGCCGGTCAAAAGAAAACGACAACTTTGGGCCAAATTTTTATAACAACGCGGTTTCTCGTAATGGACTTATCGTCTTGAATGATTACCAAATTGAGGAAAGTAAATTATTTTGTGATGGGCTATTATTGGAGGAGCCCAACAATATTGAAACGGAGAGTTGGTCAGATTATGACGGACCGCCAGTATTTGATGAGGAACCAGTTTATGAAGAGGAATCCGTAATAAATCCTTTTGTTCCCATTCTTGATGGTGAACCCGATGTGGAATTATCAGTGTTTCCACTCGGAGGATGAACCCGATTTGAAATTAACCGCAAGGCCCCATTTCCGATTTCCGCTCATGTCATGATATCGGTATTACCGGGCAAAGTAATTATTATTATTTTATTAATAATGATAGTTATTTTATTGGTGATTCTCGAGGGGGCCCCACTACCTATCGTCTCAAGATTTTGGGCCATGTACGCACTGCGGACATTTTCGAGATCAAATACTTAGAGGTTTTAATTAATTATCTTGATGACGAGGGAAGTCTGGAATTGAGGACAATTCCTTTTAAAGAAGGAGGGGATGATACGGAATCAATCGTGTCAAATGCAGAAGACAAAGTAAGGATCGACGTAAATGACCTTACAACACGCCATGCACAGATTACTCCGTATTTAGGCGGGAAAACGGACATAAGACGTGGAGTCTCGTTCTCAGCCGTGTCATATAACACGGCCCGTGTCATGCTATGCCAAGGTCGACAATCGGCGGAAAATGGACGAATCGGAAAAATCACCACCGTGGAAAATTCACCACTGCCGAAGCCGATCGCCGCCACCACCACTGCCGAATCGCCGATCATCACTGCTGGGCCGCGATCATCGCTGAGCGAATCCGCCGTGTCATTTGACACGGCCGTGCCGAGGTGTCTGGATAATGAAATCTCGCCGGCCGAACCGACGTGTCGTCCGACCGCGGCCGTGCCGACACAACCCGACCGTGCAGGAGCGACACGGCCGAGTCACACTCTTCCGGATAGTACAATTCCCACGCCCGACCAACCCGACCGTGCTGGGTGACACGGCCGAGTCCTCGCCGGCGGATGCGCGCGCGACCGTGCCGATCGGCACGGCCGTGTCCGGCATCAAAGAAATGCCATTATTGCTGATTTTTTTATTTTTTGTTGTTTTTCTTCCTCACATGTCATGATTACACTTGCATGTTATGTGGGGTGTCTTATATTCATTTTGTTGTGTGATTCCCTCCCTTTGATTTGATTCCCTTGTATTTTATCTTGTGTTTTGTTTTTCATTTCAAGATCATGTGATCTTGTTTGATTCCTTAGTTGCTAAGAAGACTACCATGCTATAAGTAGTCTTGTTGATGCTTTCATTTTGGATATTGTATGTTGAAGAAATAAGAATACACTTGTGTTTTCTTGGTGAATGCTTTTCATCGAAACCTTGGTTATAATTCGACGCGTTTTCGAGTTTTAATCGAATCGATTCTCAATAGGTCTTGAGAAAAGATTATCTTATCAAATTATAGGTCTAGTTTGATAAATCATTCATATTGTTCTTGTTTATGTAAGCCGAATTGCCCTACTTTCGGTTATATCTTACGAGTGTTACACATATACGAGTGTTGTGAGGTAACAAAATATATCCGCTGCATTTTCCGGCGAATTTACGTTCATCTTAATACGTAATTCGTATCAGCCCCGTTCCATACAAATGGTCCTTTTTTTAGACACTCTGTTATCGGACTTGAAATGGTGCTGAACTCTCGAATAAACCTCCGGTAAAAAGAAGCAAGTCCGTGAAATGATCTCACTTCCGTCACGGTCGTAGGGGTCGGCCAAGATTTAATTGCTTCGATTTTTGTTTGATCAACCGCCACTCCGTCCTTCGAAACGACATAGCCAAGAAAGACTATACTTTCGACGAGGAATGAACACTTCTCTTTTTTTCCATACAATTTTCGGTCCCTCAAGGTTTCGAAGATTAGCCTTAAGTGTCCGAAATGTTCTTGTAGTGATTGACTATATATTAGAATATCATCCAGATATACAACCACGAACTTCCCCAGAAATGGTTTAAGTACCTCGTTCATCAACCTCATGAATGTACTAGGCGCATTTGTAAGACCGAAAGGCATAACGGTCCATTCGTATAATCCATTTTTCGTTTTGAAGGCCGTCTTCCACTCGTCACCTTCTCGCATTCGGATTTGATGATATCCGCTTCGTAAATCAACTTTGGAAAAGATCACCGAACCATGTAGTTCGTCTAACATATCATCAAGTCTCGGGATAGGGAACCGATACTTGATGGTGATATTGTTCATGGCCCGACTATCCACACACATCATCTTTCTTAGGGACAAATAAGACCGGAACCGCACACGGACTCAAACTCTCCCGGACATATCCGCGGTCCAAAAGCTCCTCGACTTGTCTTTGTAATTCCTTCGTCTCCTCGGGATTACATCTATACGCGGCTTTATTAGGAAGTGGTGCTCCCGGTATAAGATCAATTTGGTGTTCGATCCCGCGAATAGGTGGTAAACCCGACGGTAATTCTTCGGGAAAAACATCCTCAAATTCGCGTAACAACACATCTAGCTCTCCTCCGTTTTGTACTCCTATGTTCTCTTCCCGTGTCTCTTTAAACATCACCAAATATACTCGCTCCCCGTCATTAATGGCATGTTCCATTTCTCTTTCACTAGCAAGCATGGTAAGTTTCGGTTTCTCCACTCGACTAGAACTCATCGAACGGATGGCTTGCGGGGACATCGGTTTGAGTACAATCTTCTTTCCTTTGTCTTGCAATTCATATTCATTATTCCGACCTCGATGTAAAACATCTCGGTCGAACATCCACGGTCGTCCCAAAAGCACGTGGCATGCGTCCATCGGGAGTACGTCACATAACACATCGTCTCCGTATGATCCCATAGTTAAGTTGACCCGTACTTGTCTCGTCACCTTCACCTTGCTTCCATCATCGAGCCAATGTAAAGCATATGGTCTCGGGTGAGCCATAGTAGTTAGCCCGAGCTTGGTGACCATCTCGTTTGATGCCACATTCGTGTAACTCCCTCCGTCTATTATCAAGCTACACCACTTTTCTCCGACTTTGCATTTGGAATGAAAAATCTGGTCTCTTTGTTCCGTATCACTTGGAATAATTTTGGTATGTAATGCTCGAAGCACTAAAGTAGTATCATATTCCGGAGCATCATAAGTCTCGCAATCATCATTCTCTTCCTCGGCCTCCACGTTAAATACGTCACCAAGGCCTTCCTTCTCGTCCTCGACTAGAAGTTCATCTCGGACCGCAAGAGCTTCTCTCAAAGTGACCACCCGTTTATTTGGACATGCATTTTGATAGTGACCAAAGCCTTGACATTTAAAACATCGTACTTTAGCCAAGCTCGTTTCCTTGGAAACGTGAGGAACCTTTGGTGCCGGGGTAGGGACTTGAAAAGGTACGATAGTTTTCGTAGTAGAACTTGAGCCGGCACTTGCACTTCCGAATTTGTATGGGAATTCGGGTTTGGTAAACTTCAACTTGTTTTGAGCTTCAATTTTTATGCATAGTCCGCATAAAGCGTCAAAATCTCCGTATGGGTATAATTCCACCGTATTTGAAATGTTTCGGTTTAGGCCACGTAAGAAACGTGACATTCTTTGTTCTTGATTTTCTTCAAGTTCTCCCATTAAGGCCAAGCCTTCAAATTCTTCGATGTATTCTTCCACACTTAGTTTCCCTTGTACGAACTCCGCAATTTTTCGGTATAAGGTTAACCGATGTGATGTCGGGACATACCTTTTACGTAGTTTTTTCTTCAAAGAATCCCAAGAACGGATTTTCTCTTTTCCCGCACGAGCTCGTTGTGTTTTCATACCCTCGAACCATAAGGAAGCGCCTTTCCCTAACTTGAGAATTGCATATTTGCAACGTTTCTCATCGTTAAGGTGTTTGAAGTCGAACATACATTCAATCTTCCTCTCCCACTCCAAGTAAACTTCGGGATTAGTACCTCCGACAAATTCCGGAAGTTCATTAACTTTAAATTCATCCACATGACGCGGTGAATGTGCATCATATCCTCCTCTTCTTGCTTGAAAACGTGGTTCTTGCATGCTGTGTAGTGCTTCACGTAGTTTCTCCATGAAATCGTCGGAAAAATCCATGATAAGGTAGTTTTGGTAAGAAAATCGCCAAGAGAATTTCGCCAAGGAAGTAACCTTGGGCTCCGATGCCACTTGTGATACGAATTAACGTATGATATGTACATAAATTCACCGGAAAATGCAGCGGTTATATTTATTTCCTCACAACACTCATTTTTGTGTAACACTCGTAATATTCAACCGAAAGTAGGGCAATTCGGCTTTGCATAAACACGAATAAAATGAAGGTAAATTATCAAACTAGACCTATAGTTTGATAAGACAATCTCTCCTCAAGACCTATTGAGAATTGATTAAATTACAACTCGAAAACGCGTCGAATTATAATCGAAGTGTGCTGAAAATCATTCAACTAGAATACATGTGATGTATTTCGTTTTTTCTTCATTCAAAGGTGGTTATAAATGGTTGAGGATGAGGCTATTATATAGCCATTATATCTCCTAAACAAGCCAAACAAGATCACCAAAATCTAGCTAAAATACAAGCATTTATTAAACTATTCTACAAAGATCACAACATTTTGGCTTGAGGTGCACAAATTGGCCGTGGGGCTTCCAAGAAGGAGTGGACAAGAATCCTCCTCATGTGATATATTGTAAGGCTTGATAATGACTTGATCATGAAAGTGACATCTTGGCCTCTTCTTCTCACATGGTTCGGCCGAAACTTTCAAGAGAGTGGAGTGAATCAAGTCTTCTTTCCTTGATCTTGTTGGTGGGCTTGAAAAATGAGAGCAATTATTTAAGGTAGTGGGGACAAAAGATCCTTTAAGGATCACCCATCACAATCGTCCGAAATCTCCCCTAGTATGGCCGATTTTGTATGCATGAACATGCATACGTGTGCATGTTTTGATACGTCTAAGTTATCCCGGTTCCGATTATTAAGATCGTTCCCATTTCCGCGGATGTTTTCTCACCAAAGTACGTAGGTGCATGTGCATGCAACTTGGTATCATCACCTACGTCGATTCTTACTTCGTTTGGAGATGCCGTAATCGTATCAGCTTGGGAAAGACCTATTGTTCTCTTCGCTCTATCCCGGTAGAGTCGAATACCAAGAATACAGTTAGCTTCTCCCAAGTCTTTCATGGAGAAATTACTCGAAAGCCAAGCTTTCACAGAACTGAGCATTCCCACATCATTTCCTATTAGTAGAATGTCATCTACATATAGTACTAAGAATGCGATCTTGCTCCCACTAACCCTCTTGTATACACAAGGTTCCTCTTCATTTTGCACGAAGTCAAACTCTTTGATCGCCTCGTCAAAACGAAGGTTCCAACTACGCGACGCTTGCTTCAGTCCATAAATAGAACGTTGAAGCTTGCACACTTTCTGAATATCGACTTCGGACACAAAGCCTTTAGGCTGCTCCATATAGATTTCCTCCTCGAGTAATCCATTAAGGAAAGCCGTCTTTACGTCCATTTGCCATATCTCATAATCGTGGTAGGCAGCTATAGCAAGCATCATGCGAATAGACTTGATCATGGCTACAGGCGAGAAGGTATCGTGGTAATCGATCCTTTCCTTCTGGGTATAACCCTTTGCCACAAGCCTGGCCTTATAGGCGTCAACCTTGCCATCACCATCAGTCTTTCTCTTGTAGATCCACTTGTTCCCAATAGGCACTATGCCCTTGGGGCGGTCTACTAGAGTCCAGACCTGATTGACATACATCGAGTCTATCTCAGCTTCCATAGCTTCACGCCATTTCGCGGAGTCTACATCCACCATCGCTTGGTCATAGGTCGTCGGGTCGGTCTCTTGGCTATCACTTGGAACCTCATGGAGACCCAGCTCCTCCAAGTGCACAAGCCCATACCTCTCAGGTAAATGAGACACCCTACTAGACCTACGAGGTGGTTGTACTTGTGTTTCAGAAGGTTCGGTTCCAGTTTCTTGCCCAGGTGTCTCCTGAGGAATTTCATTATATTCTTCTAAAGAAATACTTCTACCTGCTCCGCCTTCCTGAATGAACTCATCTTCCAAGGAGTGTGCTTGTAAATCAACAATGATCCTTCGATCTTCGGGCATGTAGAATAGATATCCCATCGTCCCAGACGGGAATCCAATGAAACATCCCTTCGCAGACCTAGCTTCCAACTTTTCCACCTTAGTCTTCTTGACATAGGCGGGACATCCCCAAATCCTAATATGATTAAGACTTGGTTTCCTTCCCTCCCACATTTCATGTGGAGTTTTAGGAACGGATTTGGAAGGACATCTGTTCAAGATATACGCGGCAGTCAGGAGTGCATACCCTCACAGGTAAATCAGCAAGTCAGTATAGCCCAGCATGGAACGGACCATGTTCAACAGGGTCCGGTTCCTTCTTTCTGACACACCATTTAACTGAGGAGTACCTGGAGGTGTTAGTTGTGAAACTATTCCATGTTCCTTAAGGAACTCGCCAAACTCCGTACTCATATACTCGCCACCTCGGTCCGACCGAAGTGCTTTGATATGATTACCAGTTTGTTTCTCGACTAGGGCCTTGAATTCCTGGAATTTCTCAAAGGCCTCGGATTTATGTTTCATTAAATATACATAACCGTACCTAGTATGATCATCTGTAAACGTAATGAAATATTGATATCCGTCACGTGCTGCTTCCAAAGCACCACAAACGTCAGTATGGATTAATCCCAGTTTATCAGCGACTCTTTCAAAAGTCCCTGTGAAGGGGGACTTAGTCATTTTGCCTTTAAGGAAAGATTCACAAGTAGGAAATGGATCCGATCCCAATGGACCCATAAGTCCATCTTTTTCCATCTTGTAAACCTTGGTCTGACCAACATGACCAAGTCTTAGATGCCATTTCAAAACTTGATTGGTTTCATCCCTACCACGTTTTCTAGTCATAGTATTCACAACTACTTTGTTGTTGAGATTTAGATGATACAATCCATTCAACAATGTAGCAGTACCCACTAGTTTATTTCTAAAATAAATTTTGCAGGATCCATCACCAATGAAAAATGAAAAGCCTTTTCGGTCCATGACCGGAATGGATACAATATTTTTGTGCCCCTTGGGCAAAACAAGTACATCTTCTAAAGTCAAAACAAAGCTGGATTCTAAACCCAAAAGAAGTGATCCTATGTCGGTCGCCTCGACACTATGCCCGCTTCCGACTGTGATCATAACTTCTCCAGCTCCAAGATTCCTACTTTGTTCCAGATCCTGATTCACGGTACAAATATGAGAACTAGCACCAGAATCCAGTATCCAGGAAGTAGAAAATACAGTAGCAGAACAATTTGTTTCCAAAACTAAAAGTTACAGACTGAAGTGCCATGAAGAATCGGACAGTCTCTAGCCCGGTGGCCCACTCACCGCACTTGAGACAAGCATCCTTCTTCTTCTCGTTCTTGGAACCATCGGGCCTTGCCCTTACCCTTAAGGTCCTTAGCTTGTGGTCCAGCTTTGCTTCTTGGTCTTTTTCTTCATGTTCTTAGACCTCCGAGGTCGTAAGAAATCACAAGAGCAGACTCCTTCATCCGCGGAGTCTTCATCTGTGACTGAGCGGTCACAAGTTTGTTCATTAGCCCAGCTAAATTGCATGCAATCTCATTGCAGTTGAAGTTCATAACAAACTGTGAGAAGGAATCAGGGAGAGACTGTAGGATAAGGTCAGTTTGGGGAGAAGTATCCATTTTAAAATCAAGAGCCTCCAATCTCTCGATCATGGATATCATTTTGAGGACGTGTTCCCCAACCTTCTCACCTTCCTTCATCCTTGCACCGAACAGTTGCTTGGATATCTCATATCTAGCAGTTCTGCTGTGCTCACCATAAAGTTCGGTTAAGTGAGATAGAATCTGCCTAGCAGAAGTCATTTTCTCATGAGCTCTCTGAAGCTCATTAGACATAGAAGCCATCCTTAACCCACTTTTACGTCATCCTTAACCCACTTTTCGTGGTTTTCGATCTCTTCCTGATTTGCTCTGGTCCGCACAGGAGACGCCGGAATGTCCGTCTCTAAGACGTATCCCAGTGCCTCTATACTGAGGACTATCATCAGATTGCGGAGCCAGTCCACAAAGTTAGGTCCAATTAGGGTGTTCTTTTCGAGCAGAATTGCGAGTGGATTCATTGTCATATTGAGATTTGAGTCTGCATTAAGTACGATAGATTAATTAGTGACTCATTCAATTATGTTCTGAGTATAGAATTAAGGTTTTTTCTATTCTTGTTACCCAGCTCCCACTATTTTTATCGGAATAACTGACTCCCAGGTGAGCTGCTTAAGTATCGTCTCTATTCTTCATAGTGGTGATCTAGTTCTTTATAAATCTTAATAGAGGGCAACCAATGTGTTTCTAGTCTATTAATTTTCATAAAGTGGTGTCCAACACCAACCCATCTAATGGATGATTTGATCTTCTTTTTCCCCTTGTTCACTCCCCTCAACCTATACGGTTTCTATGGTTCGTGAACAAGTTAAGTTTATACCATCGACGCAAATCAGTTTCACAATTGAATCTTATCCGGCAACCTATCAGGTTTCTAGGGATAAAATTTGCTCCAACCGAAGGCATCCAATGCGCTCCCGGTAATTTATCCGTCCTCCCCGAACGACTACCCTGATAACTCGGAAGCATAGCACATCCGGTTTGGATTTCAATTTCCCGAACACTCGATGGAGGGAAGGAAAACCTTGAAACCTTATAAACTTAATAATTTATCGTGGGAGAATTTTCGCGATTAGCGTTACACTTTGCACATTAATCGTTTAAGCATATTTGTGGCATTCATACAATATGAAACAACCATTCACAACCTAGTTGCTACCAACATGTGGTTCATGGACCGTTCCTAGAAAACAAAAATTCCGTAATCTAATTATAAGTCTTCGTCTTGAATCTTCGTCTTCTCGAAATGGATCTTCCTCCGGTCTTCGTCATTACATATAAATTTTACATTGAAAATTGCATCCTAGATACAAACATTTCTAGTAAAATAAATAGGCTCAAAACGGCCTTTACAACCCAATCGAATAAAACGAACGATTCAAAACTAAGTCCACGAACCACATCCCCATTCAAAAGCATTCATACAATAAATACTATATAAATGAAAAGCGTAGAGATACATTGATCCAATCAACAATACGAACCGATCAAATCGATTCACACAATCGGTAATATGATAACATTCAAAATAATTCGGTCGACCATAAATATTCCAATTAATCAAATTTCCATTATAAAATGAAATACCATAAATCATTTTAATCATATTAAATCCAATTTAACATGCGGGAGATTAATTTTCAAGAATACACGAAAAAATCAAGCCGGGGCAAAAAAGGGCTGCCTGGCCGAGTCACCCACGACTTTCCGTGGCACACTGGCATGGCCGAGTCACGCTCGGCGGTGCCGGCCAGCACGGCCGTGTCTCGACACGGTCGGGTGCACTGCGATGGCTGGGATCGCTGACACGGCCCGTGTCACCAGACACGGCCGAGTCACCCTGGAAGCTTGATACGGAATTGAATAGCCCGAATAAAGAAACCGAAGCAAGGATCGACGTTAAAGGCCTTACAACGCGCCGGGCACGTGCGACTACATTTTTAGACGAGAAAACGGACATAAGACGTAAAAGGAATGTCCAACTGTAGGAAAATGTCCAACCGCACGAAAATATCCAACTGTAGGAAAATATCTCGCTTAGGAAAATATCGCACTGGGAAATGGCCGAGCAACCGCCACGAACCCGGCCGTGTCGTCCGACACGGCCCATGCCGAGATGTCCTGGGTGTGGCGGCGTCGGCCGAACCCGGCCGTGTCGTCCGGCACGGCCCGTGTCGAGTCACACTCTTCCGGATAAGGAGATCTCGCTGTCCGACCAACCCGACCGTGCCAGGTGACACGGTCGAGTCCTGCCAAACGTCCTTGCACGCCGCACGGTCGAGTCACTGCCGGTCCTTGTCGCGCCGCGCCCGTGTCGAGTCCTGCCAAACGTCCTTATCGCGTCGCGCCCGTGCCGAGTCACTGTCGGACGAGTCGCTGTCGGACGTCCCTGTCACGCCGCGACCGTGTCAGTCGGACACGGTCGAGTCACTCTGCCGACAGATGCGCCCGCCGTGTCAAGCGACACGGCCGTGTCCTAAGCGACACCTACTTTTTTAATTGCTGATTTTTGTGTGTTTTGTCTTCTCTTTTCCTTTCTTTACTTATTTTAGGGATTGTGTTCCCATATTTTGTGATTGATGTTTCTTGTTTGTATTTTATTTGATTTGTTTTGATTATTCAAAGATTTTGTAATCTTTGAATTAATTTACTTTTTGTTTGATTCCTTAAGTTGAAGACTTCACTCCTATAAGTAGTCTTCACTTAGCCTTGTAATAGATAGAGTATGATGAATGTTGAAGTATAAGAATACACATTGTGTTTTCTATTCTTGGTGAATGCTTTTCATCAAACCTTGATTTTTATTCGACGCGTTTTCGAATATTAATCCGATTGATTCTCAATAGGTCTTGGGAAGAAATCACCTTATCGAGTTATAGGTCTAATTCGATAAACCCTTGTTTTTGATCGTTCAAGTCTTCTTGATCGATATTATCACTTTTCCCGATATTACTTCCATTTTCCATTTGTTCGAATTTTCATCGTCATATTCGATATTACTCCCACAAAATACATCCAAAAACACCCCTAATCATAAAAAGACTTCCGCTACGATATTCCTACATACACTCCGAACGATACGTATCCGCCTCTCCCGGAGAATTCGCATCATAAGTGGTATCGGAGCCCAGGGTCATCTCCTTGGGCGATTATCTTCAACGATTTCTTGTGAAGAACTATCTCTTGATTCTTGTTATGGATTTCTCCGATCTCGATTTCTTGATGAAACTCCGTGATGCACTAAACGGCTTACCAGAGCAACGTATGCAAGAAAGACGCAGAGACGATGCCAACGATATTGATTTCTTGGCCAAATTCCGCAGCATACCGGAATTTTACGGAGATAGTAATCCAGATGCGTGCATAGATTGGCTCCGTGCTTGTGAGGAGCATGCGGACTTCAAGGCTGCCCCAATCAACCGCCGCTTTTCGCTGGCGACAAAGCGCCTCCGCGGTAGCGCCGCCTTCTGGTGGAAAAAATTGAAACAGTCCCGTTCACAACAACGTAAGCCTAAAATTACAGATTGGCAAAAATTCAGAAAATATTTCAATCGAAGGTTCAAATCCCCATCTTACCACCAATCCTTCGACGCCCCGCCACCGACCTTCGATCTAAGGTTTATCCCAAACGCGAAACAAGATCACGGCTTTATGCATTCTGAAATGGCTAATCTTGAAGATGAAATCCTTGTCACTGCCGACTTTGATATGACAGAATTTCCTGCGGCATTTGCTGATGACAAAGAAGATGATGGTTGGAGTCGAGCTGCCCTATCGGAGCAAAGTGGGTCGTGTGACTTTGTTGCGGTACGAAACGAGCTTAGTGGATTAATTTTTGATGAGACATTATTGGAGGAGCCCAACAATATTGAAACGGAGAGTTGGTCAGATTATGACGGACCGCCAGTATTTGATGAGGAACCAGTTGATGAAGAGGAATCCGTAATAAATCCTGTGTTTCCCATTCTTGATGATGAACCCGATGTGGAATTATCAGTGTTTCCAATTCTGGAGGATGAACCCGATGTGAAATTAACCGTGCGTCCCATTTCAGATGTCCGCTCATTTCATGATATCGGTATTACCTGGCGGAGTAATTATTATTATTTTATTAATAATGATAGATATTTTGTTGGTGATTCTCGAGGGGCCCCCACTACCTATCGTCTCAAGATTTTGGGCCATGTACGTACTGCGGACATGTTCGAGATCAAGTACTTAGAGGCTTTAATTAATTATCTTGATGACGGAGGAAGTTCGGAATTGAGGACAATTCCCTTAAAAGGAGGAGGGGATGATACGGAATTGAATAGTCCGAATAAAGAAACCGAAGCAAGGATCGACGTTAAAGGCCTTACAACGCGCCGGGCACGTGCGACTACATTTTTAGACGAGAAAACGGACATAAGACGTAAAAGGAATGTCCAACCTGCCGGAAAATGTCCAACCGGCCGGAAAATATCCAACCTGCCGGAAAATATCTCGCCCTTAGGAAAATATCGCACTGTAGGAAATGGCCGAGCACGCTGACCAGAACCGTGTCGTCCGACACGGCCGTCTTGCGAGATGTCCTGCACTGTGGCGGCGATCGGCCGAACCCGTGTCGTCCAGGCACGGCCGAGTCACACTCTTCCGGATAAGGAGATCTCATTGTCCGACCAACCCGGCCGTGCCGGGCGACACGGCCGAGTCTGCCAAACGTCCTTGTCACGCCGCACGGCCGAGTCACTACCGGTCCTTATCGCGCCGCGCCCGTGTCGAGTCCCGCCAAACGTCCTTGTCGCGCCGCGCCCGTGCCGAGTCAGCTGTCGGACGAGTCGGCTTGACGTCCTGTCACGCCGCGGCCGTGTCGATCGGACACGGTCGAGTCACTGCCGGCCAGATGCGCGCCGCGGCCGTGTCAAGCGACACGGCCCGTGTCCGGCAGCCAGCCTACTTTTTTTAATTGCTGATTTTTGTGTGTTTTGTCTTCTCTTTTCCTTTCTTTACTTATTTTAGGGATTGTGTTCCCATATTTTGTGATTGATGTTTCTTGTTTGTATTTTATTTGATTTGTTTTGATTATTCAAAGATTTTGTAATCTTTGAATTAATTTACTTTTTGTTTGATTCCTTAAGTTGAAGACTTCACTCCTATAAGTAGTCTTCACTTAGCCTTGTAATAGATAGAGTATGATGAATGTTGAAGTATAAGAATACACATTGTGTTTTCTATTCTTGGTGAATGCTTTTCATCGAACCTTGATTTTTATTCGACGCGTTTTCGAATATTAATCCGATTGATTCTCAATAGGTCTTGGGAAGAAATCACCTTATCGAGTTATAGGTCTAATTCGATAAACCCTTGTTCTTGATCGTTCAAGTCTTCTTGATCGATATTATCACTTTTCCCGATATTACTTCCATTTTCCATTTGTTCGAATTTTCATCGTCATATTCGATATTACTCCCAAAAAATACATCCAAAAACACCCCTAATCATAAAAAGACTTCCGCTACGATATTCCTACATACACTCCGAACGATACGTATCCACTTCTCCCCGGATAATTCGTATCACAGCTTCCTGCCCTTTGTCCGAAAAGTCGTCCGACGATGATTCGGAGCTAGATTTTCGATCGGATATCCAATATCTATATTTTTAGACTTTCATATCTTCAATATAAATCATATTTCCCAGAAATTTAAGATTTATATTTAGACATAAACTTACGAAAAATACAATTATTACGAACGAAAAACATATACCACGATTATGACTAAAATGATTCCAAATCATTCACCATCTAATCAAGCATTCCAAATGTTAATATCGTATATACGATCGCAAGACCTACTCTCCGATACCACTGTTGGATTCGGTGCCTAAAACGAAGGCCCAGCGGAAGCGGTAAAACGAAAATTAATTCGATCTGAATCCCTACGAGGATCGATCGAGCTACGTATATACGAATATATAAACGAAAAGCAAGAGTCGTAAGAAACTAACCCTCGAAGTCCATTGATTAAATGGTAACCTTCTCTTGAGCTAATCCCCAAGCACTTGAACGATCCAACGCCGAAAACACCGCGTCTCTACTTGCCACGCACCGGAGAAACAACCGGAACGACGATCACCTTGCTATCCTCTGAGGATACGGCTAGAGCTAAGTGATGAAGCTATATATGTAAAGATTACTACACTCTAAGTGTTTTAATCTTTCTCTCTCTATATGATTTTCTCTCAATTTTTCTCCAAGAAAAATGAAGAAGAAATGAATGAAGAAGATGAAGATAATTGAGAAAAATGGTTTTTCTCTCTCTCTCTCTCAATCTCACGTTGAAAGTGGCTTGGAATTCACAAGTGAGAGATGTCTTCATCTTCATTTATTCAACTCTCCACATGCACATCTCATAATTATGAGAATCAAATCCCCACCACCTCAATGATCAAAACATTAAAGAATGGAACAAGGGTCCATATGAAAGTGGGTGGAAATGAGGGGGGCGGCCCATGTAGAAATCGGACAAGTTCGGTTCGTTTCAGACTCCCGCGAGTCCAAACAGATAAACTCCGATTCCGTTCCGATGTATTTGTGTCGTTTAATTAATCCAATTAATTAAACATATCAAATACAAAATAACATAATTAATTTCTCCAAGAAATAATTATATTCATGAATTAAATTAATCACCCAGTGAAATATTTAATTCATTAGGCCGTAAATCAATTTATCCAATAAATCGATTTAGACATCCAATGTCCCAAATTAGATATCCAATATCTAATATTCATAATGAGAGAATTAGCTTTATTCATTCCGTCGTCAATCCTATTGCGCGACTCGGTAGGTCCGTCTCAGTCAGCAATGGGAGGAACCAAAGAGTAGTAGCACCACCTAGCCAGCCTCGTGGCCTACACTGTACCCCGACTGAGAACGAATGATTGGGATCATTCAAGAACCATTCTGTCGTGAATACCAGTATACGTATAAACCCTTCTTTCAAATGTCCCGATCAAGTTATAGAGTCACGGTCAGTCAAACCCTATCTGTACTTGACGCTATGCATGCGTTAATGCAAATCGAGATCATCGACCTATCGTGTATCTAATACAACTAGGTCCAATGCTTTGGCCAAAGACTTATGATCTCATCTGCCAATAACCGCATAGGACATATAACCCGATCACTAACGGGAGAAAAAATTCTATCTTGGTATTCAGTAGGACCTGCTACTTGCCCGTCAAGATGCACGTCGAGGTTGACCCCCGCCTTCCGGTTTACAGGGTCGAACTACTCTAATGAAAATCTTGACGTCACAAGCACATCCCTACTAAATCCTCAAGTCGAAGGTTCACGAATACCTATCACAACCTTTCGATTCCGTCATTGACTGTCCTGGAGTGAAATGCGTGTGACGAATCGAGGGTGAGTCGGTTCGAGTATACTAATCCAATTAGCATACCTATAACGTGTGCTCCCACTAACCATTAGTGTTCGACAGACACTCTCCATGTCAAAGAACACGTCATACAAGTCTTCACATAAACTTAACGCCCAGTCAAGTTTCATCGACTTGCGAACGATTAAGTATTTGAGCTATAACCTTTCCAAAGGTCGACCCCTTATCCAATAAGGAGTGGAATGTTTTGCTCTCAAATACACGGACTAGTTTCTATATGTTTATTTACGAGTTAGGAATGCCAGTAACTACCAGTAAATAAAGAAACATTCATTTGCCTTATATAAATGGTTTACATAATTACAAGTACAATGCCCTCACTCAACAACCTCTGAGTGGCATTCGAGGGCATACTCCTAACAGCAACTCGTCCAACATATCATCAAGTCTCGAAATTGGGAACCGATATTTGATGGTTATGTTGTTCACGGCTCTACTATCTATACACATCCGCCATGACCCATCCTTCTTTGGAACAAGTAAAACCGGAACCGCACAAGGGCTCAAACTTTCTCGAACGTACCCGCGGTTCATTAGCTCCTCGATTTGTTTTTGCAACTCCTTTGTCTCCTCGGGGTTACATCGATAGGCGGCCTTGTTAGGGAGTGATGCACCCGGTACAAGGTCGACTTGGTGTTCAATCCCACGTAAGGGTGGTAAACCCGGCGGTAAGTCTTCCGGGAAGACATCCGCAAATTCTTGTAGCAAGGTATCGATATCTCTCTTGCCTTGCACAATTACGTCAACATCTCGTGTTTCTTTAATCATCAATAAATACACACGCTCGCCATCGTCAATAGCGTGTCTCACCTCTTTCTCACTAGCAAACATGGTAAGCTTCGGTTTCTCCGTTTGATTATAACTCATCGATCGAATGGCTTGGGGTGCCATCGGTTTAAGCACAATCTTCTTGCCTTTATCCCGTAATTCATATTCGTTACTCCTTCCTCGATGCAAAACATCTCTATCAAATAGCCACGGTCGTCCCAAAAGTATGTGGCATGCATCCATTGGGAGTACATCACATAGTACGTTGTCACCATACGAGCCCATAGTTAATCCGCCCCTTCTTGTTTTGAATCTTTCACTTTATTTCCATCATCGAGCCAATGTAACGTTTATGGTTTCGGATGAGTAGTAGTGATGAGTCTGAGCTTCGCCACCATCTCACTTGAAGCAACATTCGTACAACTTCCTCCATCGATTATCAAACTACACCACTTGTCTTTAATTTGACACTTGGTGTGGAATATTTGATCTCGTTGTTCCGTGTCCCTCGAAACCATCTTGACTTGTAAAGTGCGAAAGACTAGACTCGTGTCATAGTCCGGAGCATTGTAAGCTTCGCACTCCTCTTCTTCTTCTTCGGCGTCTGCGTCAAACACGTCTCCGAGTTTTTCTTCTTCGTCCTCGGCCAATAATTCTTCTCGGACCTCAAGAGCCTCTCTTAGTGTCACCACCCGTTTGTTCGGACATGCATTTTGGTAATGGCCGAATCCTTGACACTTGAAACATCGTACCTTCGCCAAACTTGTTTCTTTGCGTACGTAGGGAGCCTTAGGTGCCGTGACAGGGACATGACTTGGTGTGGTGCTTTTAATACCCGAACTCGAACCGGCACTTGGATTCCCGAATTTGGAAGGAAATTCGGGTCTTGAAAACTTCAATTTATTTTGGGCTTCTATCTTCACACATAATCCACATAAAGTGTCGAAATCTTCATATGGGTATAACTCCACCGTGTTGGCTATGTTTTTGTTTAAGCCACGTAAAAACGTGACATCTTTTGCTCTTCGTTTTCTTCTAGCTCTCCCATCAAGACCAAACTTTCGAACTCTTCAATATATTCACCGATACTTAGTTTGCCTTGCATGAAATCGTCAATATTCCGGTATAAGGTTAACCGATGTGATGTTGGCACATACCTCTTACGAAGTTTTCTTTTTAAAGAATCCCACGAACGGATTTTTGCCTTTCCCTCCCGAGCTCTTCGCGTCTTTACTACTTCGAACCAAAGAGAAGCACCCTTCCCTAACTTGAGAATTGCATATTTGCAACGTTTCTCATCGTTAAGGTCTTTGAATTCGAACATGCGTTTAATTTTCCGTTCCCACTCCAAATAAGCTTCGGGATCGGTACCTCCAACGAACTCCGGAAGTTCGTTTACTTTAAACTCATCCGCATGGTGTATTTGACGTGCGTCATCCCCGCGTCTTGCTTGCATACGTGGTTCCGGTAGGCCGCTTAGTGCGTCCCGGAGTTTCATCAAGAAATCGGGATCGGAGAAATCCATAACAAGATTCAAGAGATAGTTTTGAACAAGAAATCTTCAATAAAATTGCCAAGGAAATAGCCTTGGGCTCCGATGCCACAAATGATACGAATTACGTATGAAGATGGACGTAAACTCGTATGTAATGCAGCGGAAATATAATTGATCCTCACAACATTCGAATATGTGTAACACTCGTAAGATATAACCGCAAGTAGGGCAATTCGGCTTACGTAAACAAGAACAATATGAATGATTTATCAAACTAGACCTATAGTTTGATAAGATAATCTTTCCTCCAGACCTATTGAGAATCGATTGGATTAAAACTCGAAAACGCGTCGAATTATAATCAAGCTTTCGATGAAAAGCATTCACCAAGAAAACACAAGTGTATTCTTATTTCTTCAACATACAAATGTTGTTACAATGCTTACACAAGCCTATATATAGAAGACTTCGAGTCCTTCTATAATAAAAGAAAATAATTCAAAGATTTATAAAATCTTTGAATAATCAAAACAAATCAACAATAAAATATAAAAAGAACAACATTCCTAATTTTAGGGGAAACACAATCCCTAAAATGAGTAAAAAAATAAAGCAAAGACAAACACACAAAAGAAAACACAAAAAAAGTGAAATCTGCCGGTAGGACTCGGCCGTGTCGCTTGACACGGCCGCGGCGCGACAAGGACACTCGGCACGGGCGCGGTGCTGACAAAGACGTCGGCAGTGACTCGACCGTGCCTGCTTGACACGGTCGCGGCGCGACAGGGACTCGTCCGACAGTGACTCGGCACGGGCGCGGCGCTGACAAGGACGTTCGGCATGGGCCCGATCGTGTCCTGGAACACGGTCGGGCGTTTGGGCAGTCGGTTTTGGCTTATCCGGAAGAGTTCGACTCGGCCGTGCCAGACAACATGGTCGAGTCCAATGGGCAGTGACTTTGGCATTTCCGGACGAGTGCGGCACGGGCCGTGTCGGACGACACTGTCGGGTCCGATCGGCAGTGCTCGGCCAGTTCCGGCAGGTGGTGATTTTTCCGGGAGGTGGTGAATTTTCCGGCAGGTTGGATATTTTCCGGCATATTGAACATTTTTCCGGCATGTTGGATGTCGACCTTCCGGCACAGCATGACACGGGCCGTATCATATGACACGGCTGAGACCGATACTCCACGTCTTATGTCCGTTTTCTCGCCTAAATACATACTAGTCCGTGCATGGCGTGTAGTAAGGTCATTTATATCGATCCTTACTTCGTCTTCTTCGTTCATATCAAATGATCCCGTATTACATAATCCCTAAAATGAGTAAAAAAACAAAGCAAAGACAAACACACAAAAGAAAACAAAGAAAAAGGTGTAATCTGCCGGCAGGACTCGGCCGTGTCGCTTGACACGGTCGCGGCGCGACAAGGACACTCGGCACGGGCGCGGCGCTGACAAGGACGTCGGCAGTGACTCGACCGTGTCCGCTTGACACGGTCGCGGCGCGACAGGGACGTCCGACAGTGACTCGGCGCGATAGGGACGTTCGGCGTGGACTCGATCGTGTCCTTGAACACGGTCGGGCGTCTGGGCAGTGGGTTTTGGCTTATCCGAAAGAGTTCGACTCGGCTGTGCCAGACAACACGGTCGAGTCCTGTGGGCAGTGACTTTGGCATTTCTGGATGAGTACAGCACGGGCCGTGTCGGACGACATGGCCGAGTTCGGTCGGCAGTGCTCGGCCAGTTCCGGCAGGTGGTGATTTTTCCGGCAGGTGGTGAATTTTCCGGCAGGTTGGACATTTTCCGGCTTATTGAACATTTTTCCGGCAGGTTGGATGTCGACCTTCCGGCACAGCATGACACGGGCCGTGTCATATGACACGACTGAGACCGAGACTCCAAGTCTTATTTCCGTTTTCTCGCCTAAATACGTAGTAGTCCGTGCATGGCGTGTAGTAAGGTCATTTATATCGATCCTTACTTCGTCTTCTTCGTTCATATTAAATGATTCCATATCAAGATAAGATCACGTTACATGTATTCAAGTCAAAACTCTATGAAAACTCGGGCTTATCCGTTAGATTCGAGCCTTTTGTACTGAGAATTGGTAAAACAGCTCCGATTAAGCTTTTACTTCTTGATTAAGTCTTATTATAGCAAGGATTGTCTATATTAGCTCCAATTAAACCTTTACTTTTTGATTAAGTCCTGTTAATAGGAGATAAGACCACGTTACATGTACACGAGTCGGAACTCTATGAAAACTCGGGTTTATTGATTAGAATCGAGCATTTTATATTGAGAATTGGCTGTAATAGCTCCGAGCCTTTACTTCTTGATTAATTCCTGTCAAAAGGAGATAAGACCACGTTACATGCATTCGAGTCGGAACTCTATAACACTTGGGTTTATTGATTAGATTCGTGCTTTTTATACTCAAAATTGGCTACAATAGCTCCGATTAAGACTTTAGTTCTTGATTAAGTCTAGTTAATCGGAGACAAGATGATGTTGTATGTAGTCGAGTTGGAGCTATATTAAAAGTCGGGATTAATGGTTAGATTTGAGTATTGTACTGAGAATTGGCTATAACAAGTATTGATGCGAATTCTCTATCGGTACAGCGGAAGGCTGTTTTTACGAGCGGAAGCGAACAGTACTTAGCCAGAAAGGAATCAAACAATACTGATACGAATTCAGCACTTATGATGCGAATTCTCTATCGATACAGTGGAATGCTGTTTTGACGAGCGGAAGCTATCGACAAAGGCTGTCGAGAATCGATAACAACGATTCGCTATAGCAATATCGGGCAAGCGATATGCGCGCGATGAAGACGGCAGCTCGATACAGCAACAAGACAGGAACTTGGCCGAATGAAAATGACTCGAAACAGGTAACCTCCAAACAACGACACTCGAAACAGCACGTTTCGGTCGAATGCGAATTGAAAATAGGAAACAAGTTCGAAGGATCGAACACACTTGATGCGAAATAACGAACAAGTATAAAACTGTATCGAAAACAAGCAGAATATCGAAACAGGACAAAAACAGTTGTTTTATCGAATTAGACCTATAATTCGATAAAGTGATTTCTTCTCAAGACCTATTGAGAATCAATCGGATTAAGATTCGAAAACGCGTCGAATAATAATCAAAGTTTTGATGAAAAGCATTCACCAAGGAAATACAAAGTGTATTCTTATTTCTTCAACATTCAGTAATCCTCCCATTACAACTTCATCGCCCTATTTATAGGCAAAAGTAGCCTGACAAGAGTCTGGCAAGATAATCTTAAACTATTACAAGCTGATCTTAAAATAAGGAAAAGATAATAAAAATGTTCCTCATGTCACTAGCTGACAATAGTAAAAGCTGGGCTTTGTCTCCAAGGTGATAACCGCCTTTCCTAAAGCATGCTGCCGAGAATCCTGCTGCTTTTGTAATAAAGAAAATACTGAAAATTCTTTTATTGTTTAGCTACCACTTGGACCTCCTTCAAGATGCAAGTTGTCTTTTGTTTAAGTTATTCCAATTCCGACTATCAAGGTAACTCCGTGTCTCGTATCTGTTTTCTCGCCCAAGTACGTTAGAGTATGGTCAAGGTGTTTTACGTCAATTCTTACTTTATCTTCTTCGCTTGGAGTAGTTGGTTTCGTATCATTCCCTCCTTCTTTAAAAGGAATTGTCCTCAATTCCGTAATCCCATCGTTGTCGAGATAAGGAGATAGATCACCTATGTTGAAAGTAGCATGCACTCCATAATCACCCGGAAGTTCTATCTTGTAAGCATTGTCATTCACCCTTGCAACTATTTTAAATGGTCCCTCAGCTCGTGGCATTAACTTGTTCTTACGCTTACTCGGGAATCATTCCTTCCTCAAATGTACCCAAACTAAATCTCCAACCTCGAATAATCTCGGCTTTCTTTGCTTGTTCGACTTCCTTTTGTATGTCTCAGTTATCTCTTTGATTCGATCACGCACCTGTTCGTGTAATTTCATCATTGACTTCAGTTTTGACTCCACATCCTTATGCACCAATTCGTCACTCGGTAGTGGAAATAGATCTAGTGGTATGTAAGGATTCAATCCATAAACTACTTCAAATGGAGAGTGTGTTGTGGCATGAGTGGGAGAACGATTATAAGCAAACTCCGCATGTGCCAGTTTCAGATCCCAGTCCTTTTGTGTTTTGCTTATGATACGAATTACGTATGAAAATGGACGTAAACTCGTATGGAATGCAGCGGAAATATAATTGATCCTCACAACACTTGAATATGTGTAACACTCGTAAGATATAATCGAAAGTAGGGCAATTCGGCTTACGTAAACAAGAACAATATGAATGATTTATCAAACTACACCTATAGTTGGATAAGATAATCTTTCCTCAAGACCTATTGAGAATCGATTCGATTAAAACTCGAAAACGCGTCGAATTATAATCAAGGTTTCGATGAAAAGCATTCACCAAGAAAACACAAGTGTATTCTTATTTCTTCAACATACAATGGCTTCATACAAGCATGAACAAGACTACTTATAGAAGTGTAGTCTTCTAAACAACTAAGGGATGAAAACAAGATCACATGATCTTGAAATGAAAAAAACAAAACATCAAGATAAAATACAAAGGAATCAAATCAAAGGGAGAGGGAATCACACAACAAAATGATTATAAGCCACCCTACATAATATGCAAGTCTAATCATGACATGTGAGGGGAGGAAAAACAACAAAAAATAAAAAAAATCAGCAATAATGGTCATTTTGCTGGCTGTCGGACACGGCCCGTGTTTAGTCCGTAAACTACTTCGAACGGAGAGTGTGCCGTGGCATGAGTAGGAGAACGATTATAAGCGAACTCCGTATGTGCAAGTTTCAAGTCCCAATCCTTCTGTGTCTTGCTCACAAGACCACGTAGTAATGTGCCCATCGTTCGATTGGTCACCTCGGTTTGACCGTCCGTATGTGGATGATGTGACGTGCTAAATAGTAGTTTGGTTCCCACCTTTCTCCACAAGGTGTTCCAAAAATAACTAAGGAATTTTGAGTCCCGATCCGAAACAATCGTTTTTGGAACTCCATGCAATCGTACGATTTCTCGGAAATACAAATCGGCGACGTTACTCGCGTGGTCCGTCTTGTGGCAAGCCACAAAGTGAGCCATCTTCGAAAATCGGTCTACGACAACCATAATAGCATCTCTCCCTCGTTGAGTACGAGGCAAAGCAACAATAAAATCTATTGAGACATCTTCCCACGGTCTTTCCGGAATCGGCAAAGGCATGTATACTCCCGGTTTGAATGAACTTTTAGCAATATGGCATGTCACACACTTATTAATTATGTCGTGTACATTCACTTGCATCTTCGGCCAATGAAAATGCTCTTTAAGGACCTCCAACATTTTGGCCGAACCAAAATGACCGACCAAGCCTCCACCGTGAGCTTCCCGAACTAATAATTCCCGAATCGGGTGTTTGGGTAAACATAGGCGATTTCCTTTGAAAAGGAATCCTTCTTGCAACGTAAATTCTCCAAATGGGCCAGATTTACACCGAATGAAAACCTCACCAAAATTCACATCCCCATCATAACACTCCTTCAATGCTTCGAACCCAAGCAACCGAATGTCAAGAGTAGAGAGCAAGGCATACCGTCTAGACAAAGCATCCGCCACAACGTTGCTCTTGTCATCTTTGTACTTCGATGAAAAGTGGAATGATTGCAAGAATTCCACCCATTTAGCATGTCTCGGACTCAACTTTAGTTGGCCGTTAATATATTTCAAGGACTCATGATCCGAATGTAGGATGAAATGTTTCAGCCGAAGGTAATGGCTCCAATGATCAAGAGCTCTCACAATGGCATAGAACTCCTTGTTATAAGTACAATAGTTGAGTTGAGCCCCACCCAATTTCTCCGAAAAATATGCAATTGGTCGCCTCCCTTGGACGAGGACCGCCCCAATACCCACTCCACTTGCGTCACATTCTACCTCGAAAGGTTGTGAAAAGTCGGGTAAAGCCAAGATAGGTGCTTCACACATTTTCGCCTTCAATTTTTCAAACGCCCCTTGGGCAGCCCCATTCCACACAAACGGTCCTTTTTTTAAGCATTCCGTTATCGGGCTAGAAATGGTACTAAAGTCTCGTATGAACCTCCGATAAAATGAAGCAAGTCCGTGAAAGGATCGAACTTTCGTGATGGTTTTGGGCGTAGGCCAAGATTTAATCGCCTCGATCTTGGTTTGATCAACCAACACTCCTTCTTTAGAAACGATGTAGCCAAGAAAGGCTACACTCTCGACTAGAAACGAACACTTTTCATTTTTCCCATAAAGTTTTTGATCCCTAAGGATCTCGAAGATTTTCCTCAAGTGCCCGGTATGCTCTTGCAATGATCGACTATAAATCAAGATGTCGTCCAAGTATACGACGACAAATTTTCCCAAAAACGGCTTAAGTACCTCATTCATTAATCGCATGAAAGTACTTGGTGCATTTGTAAGGCCAAAAGGCATGACGAGCCATTCATATAATCCATGTTTTGTCTTGAAAGCCGCTTTCCATTCGTCTCCTTCCCGCATGCGAATTTGATGATAGCCGCTTCTCAAATCAACCTTCGAAAAAATCACCGAACCATGCAACTCGTCCAACATATCATCAAGTCTCGGAATTGGGAACCGATATTTGATGGTTATGTTGTTCACGGCTCTACTATCTATACACATCCGCCATGACCCATCCTTCTTTGGAACAAGTAAAACCGGAACCGCACAAGGGCTCAAACTTTCTCGAACGTACCCGCGGTTCATTAGCTCCTCGATTTGTTTTTGCAACTCCTTTGTCTCCTCGGGGTTACATCGATAGGCGGCCTTGTTAAGGAGTGATGCACCCGGTACAAGGTCGACTTGGTGTTCAATCCCACGTAAGGGTGGTAAACCCGGCGGTAAGTCTTCCGGGAAGACATCCGCAAATTCTTGTAGCAAGGTATCGATATCTCTCTTGCCTTGCACAACTACGTCAACATCTCGTGTTTCTTTAATCATCAATAAATACACACGCTCGCCATCGTCAATAGCGTGTCTCACCTCTTTCTCGCTAGCAAACATGGTAAGCTTCAGTTTCTCCATTTGATTAGAACTCATCGATCGAATGGCTTGGGGTGCCATCGGTTTAAGCACAATCTTCTTGCCTTTATCTCGTAATTCATATTCGTTACTCCTTCCTCGATGCAAAACATCTCGGTCGAACATCCATGGTCGTCCCAAAAGTATGTGGCATGCGTCCATCGGGAGTACGTCACATAACACATCGTCTCCGTATGATCCCATAGTTAAGTTGAGCCGTACTTGTCTCGTCACCTTCACTTTGCTTCCATCATCGAGCCAATGTAAAGCATACGGTCTCGGGTGAGCCATAGTAGTTAGCCCGAGCTTGGTGACCATCTCGTTTGATGCTACATTCGTGCAACTCCCTCCGTCTATTATCAAGCTACACCACTTTTCTCCGACTTTGCATTTGGAATGAAAGATTTGGTCTCTTTGCTCCGTATCACTTGGAACGATTTTGGTATGTAGTGCTTGAAGCACTAGAGTAGTATCATATTCCGGAGCGTCATAAGTCTCGCAATCCTCATTCTCTCCCTCGGCCTCCATGTTAAATACGTCACCAAGGCCTTCCTTCTCGTCCTCGACCAAAAGTTCGTCTCGGACCGCAAGAGCTTCTCTTTAAGTGACCACCCGTTTATTTGGACATGCATTTTGATAGTGACCAAAGCCTTGACATTTAAAACATCGTACTTTAGCCAAGCTCGCTTCCTTGGAAACGTGGGGAACCTTCGGGGCCGGGGTAGGGACTTGAAAAGGTACGGTAGGTTTCGTAGTCGAACTTGAGCCGGCACTTGTATTTCCGAATTTGTATGGGAATTCGGGTTTGGTAAACTTCAACTTGTTTTGAGCTTCAATTTTTATGCATAGCCCGCATAAAGTGTCAAAATCTCCGTATGGGTATAATTCCACCGTATTTGCAATGTTTCGGTTTAGACCACGTAAGAAACGTGACATTCTTTGTTCTTTATTTTCTTCAAGTTCTCCCATTAAGGCCAAGCCTTCAAATTCTTCGATATATTCTTCCACACTTAGTTTCCCTTGTACGAACTCCGCAATTTTTTGGTATAAGGTTAACCGATGTGATGTCGGGACATACCTTTTACGTAGTTTTTTCTTCAAAGAATCCCAAGAACGGATTTTCTCTTTTCCCGCACGAGCTCGTTGTGTTTTCATACCCTCGAACCATAAGGAAGCGCCCTTCCCTAACTTGAGAATTGCATATTTGCAACGTTTCTCATCGTTAAGGTGCTTCAAGTCGAACATACGTTCAATCTTCCTCTCCCACTCCAAGTAAACTTCGGGATTAGTACCTCCGACAAATTCCGGAAGTTCATTAACTTTAAATTCATCCACATGACGCGATGAATGTGCATCATATCCTCCTCTTCTTTCTTGAAAACGTGGTTATTGCATGCTGTGTAGTGCCTCACATAGTTTCTCCATGAAATCGTCGGAAAAATCCATGATAAGATATTTTTGATAAGAAAATCGCCAAGGAAGTAACCTTGGGCTCCGATACCACTAATGATACGAATTAAGTATGAAAATGGACGTAAACTCGTATGGAATGCAGCGAAAATATAATTGATCCTCACAACACTTGAATATGTGTAACACTCGTAAGATATAACCGAAAGTAGGGCAATTCGGCTTACGTAAACAAGAACAATATGAATGATTTATCAAACTAGACCTATAGTTTGATAAGATAATCTTTCCTCAAGACCTATTGAGAATCGATTCAATTAAAACTCGAAAACGCCATTTGTTTGTATGCATCAAACTAGACCTATTGTTTGTATCTTTCTAGGCTTTGTAGCTTTGGTAGCCATTTGTTCGTAGGCTTTGTTTTCCTACTTTTGCTCTTTGTTACGTTGTTTGGTGCACCATTCTATATGGTTGTCGGGTATTGGCCAGCCTTTCTTGGCCACTCTTCTTTTATTTATGCAATTGACTTTTCCCAAAAAAAAAAAAAAACTCGAAAACGCGTCGAATTATAATCAAGGTTTCGATGAAAAGCATTCACCAAGAAAACACAAGTGTATTCTTATTTCTTCAACATACAATGGCTTCATACAAGTATGAACAAGACTACTTATAGAAGTGTAGTCTTCTAAACAACTAAGGGATGAAAACAAGATCACATGATCTTGAAATGAAAAAAACAAAACATCAAGATAAAATACAAAGGAATCAAATCAAAGGGAGGGGGAATCACACAACAAAATGATTATAAGCCACCCTACATAATATGCAAGTCTAATCATGACATGTGAGGGGAGGAAAAACAACAAAAAATAAAAAAAATCAGCAATAATGGTCATTTTGCTGGCTGTCGGACACGGCCCGTGCCGATCGGCACGGCCGCGGCGGCATGTGCGGGCGCACATGTCCGGCAGGACTCGACCGTGTCACCTGGCACGGTCGGGTTGTGTCGGCACGGGCCGTGTCGGACGACACGGTCGGGTTCGGTCGGCAGCGAGATTTCACTATCTAGGACATCTCGGCACGGGCCGTGTCGGATGACACGGCCGGGTTCGGTCGTCAGCGATCGGCCAGTTCCGGCAGGTGGTGGTCGGCAGCGATCAGCCAGTTCCGGCAGGTGGTGATTTTTTCGGCAGGTGGTGATTTTTCCGGCAGTTCGTCCATTTTCCGGCCGATTGTCGAACTTCCGGCATAGCATGACATGGGCCGTGTTATATGACACAGCTGAGACCGAGACTCCACGTCTTATGTCCGTTTTCCCGCCTAAATACGTAGTAGTCCGTGCATGGCGTGTAGTAAGGTAATTTATGTCGATCCTTACTTCATCTTCTTCGTTCATGTCAAATGATTCCGTATCAGCTTACCAAGCCTCGCAACAGTGTTCCCAGTATTCGATTAGTCACTTCAGTTTGTCCGTCGGTTTGTGGGTGGTGTGAAGTGCTAAACAAGAGTTTTGTTACCACCTTCCTCCATAGGGTGTTTCAAAAGTAGCTGAGAAATTTGGAGTCTCGATCGGAAACAATAGTTATCGGAATCCCATGTAAACGTACCACCTCTCGAAAATACAAATCAGCAACATTACTCGCATCATCGGCTTTGTGAGAAGCAACAAAATGAGCCATCTTCGAAAAACGATCGACAACAACCATAATCGCATCCCTACCTCACTGGGTTCAAGGCAAAATAACAATGAAATCCATCGAGACATCTTCCCATGGCCTCTCCGGGATCGGTAAAGGTGTGTATAATCCTGGCTTGAACGAACTCTTCGCAACATGGCACGTCACACATTTACTAATTATGTTACTAACATCCCCTTGCATCCTTGGCCAATAAAAATATTCCTTCAGCACATCTAATGTTTTAGCCGAACCAAAGTGACCAGCTAAACCTCCTCCGTGAGCCTCTCGAACCAGTAATTCTCGAACCGTGTGCTTGGGTAGACAAAGACAATTTCCCTTAAAAAGGAAGCCTTCCTGTATCGAAAATTCTCCCATCGGTCTAGATTTGCAAAGGGCTAAGGTCTCGCCAAAATCCGCATCACTGTCATAATATTCTTTTACTGTATCGAATCCAAGCAATCGAACATCAAGGGTAGAGAGTAAGGCATACCGCCTGGACAGCGTATCAGCCACCACATTGCTCTTACCGTCCTTATACTTCGATGAAAAGTGAAATGATTGCAAGAATTCCACCCACTTCGCATGTCTCTGACTCAACTTCTGTTGCCCATTAATATACTTTAAAGATTCATGGTCCGAATGCAGAATAAAATGTTTCGGTCGAAGGTAATGGCTCCAATGATCAAGAGCTCCCACTATGGCATAGAACTCCTTGTCGTAAGTACAATAGTTGAGTCGCGTCCCACCCAACTTCTCCGAAAAGTACGCAATAGGCTGCCTGCCTTGAATGAGGACCGCCCCAATACCAACTCCACTAGCATCACACTCCACCTCGAACGGCTGTGCAAAATCGGGTAACGCCAAGATAGGTGCTTCACATAACCTTGCCTTCAACTTTTCAAACGCCTCTTGGGCAGCCATGCTCCACACAAACGGACCCTTCTTCAAACACTCAGTTATCGGGCTCGTTATGGTGCTGAAATCTCGAATAAAACTCCGATAAAAAGAGGCAAGATCGTGGAATGATCTAACTTCAGTTATAGTTTTAGGAGTAGGCCACGACTTAATAGCTTCAATTTTACCCTGATCAACCGACACTCCATCCTTTGAAACAACATAGCCAAGAAAAGTTATACTCTCGACGAGAAACGCACACTTTTCTTTCTTTCCATAAAGTCCTTCAGACCTAAGAGTCTCGAATATTTGCCGTAGATGGCCGAGATGCTCCTCCACCGGCCGACTATACACCAAAATATCATCCAAATAAACAACCACAAATTTGCCCAAAAATGCCTTAAGTACTTCGTTCATCAAACGCATGAAATTACTCGGGGCATTCATAAGTCCAAATGGCATGACGGTCCACTCATACAGCCCATGCTTAGTTTTGAAAGCCGTCTTCCATTCATCTCCCTCCCACATATGAATCTGGTGATAGCCACTTCGCAAATCAATTTTAGAAAAGACCACCGAGCCATGTAGCTCGTCCAACATATCATCAAGCCTTGGTATCGGGAATCGATACTTGATCGTTATGTTATTTGCGGCCCGGCTATCGATACACATCCGCCAAGACCCATCCTTAGGAACAAGCAGGACCGAAACTGCACATGGACTTAACTTTCTCGAGCATACCCATGGCTCATTAGTTCTTCAATCTGCTTTTGAAGTTCCTTTGTTTCCTCGGGATTACACCTATAAGAAGCTTTATTCGGAAGAGGTGCACCTGGTATAAGGTCAATTTGATGCTCAATTCCATGAATTGGCAGCAAACCCGACGGCAATTCTTCAGGGAAGACATCCGCGAACTCATGTAATAAGTCGGCCACTGTATTCTCGTTTTTTGCTGCCACGAAATCATCTTGAGTCTCCTTTATCACCAGCATGTAAACACGCTCACCACTTTCCATAGCGTGTTCAACTTCCCTCTCGCTCGCGAACATGGTGAGGTTCGGTTTTTTCCCTCGTTTGGCACTCATGGACCGGATAGCGTGAGGTGACATTGGTTTTAATACGATCTTCTTTCCCTTATCTCGCAACTCGTATTTGTTGCTCCTACATCGATGCAAAACATCCCTATCAAATAACCAAGGGCATCCCAAAAGTACGTGACAAGCATCCATTGGAATCACATCACATAATATCTCATCGTGATATGAACCCATTGCCAATCCTGTAACATCCCAAGATATTCAGAGTATATTACAGCGCCGTGGACCCTTACATGGGACCCACCAGGCTACAAACTAGAAAACTCTACTCGACTAACCATCTCGGTTAGCGAGAACACACATTTAAATGCTATGACATAAACAGATACGCCCGGAGCAATCGGCGAAATAAGCATAAACCAACAATGTAACAATTTTAAAGTAATACAATACGGAGTTTGAAAAGAAAAGCCTAAGTACTCGCGAGTACACTCTATAAGTTTATAATTATTAGAACAACCAAATCGAAATGGACGAAAGAAATAAAAAGACCCAAATACACATGTCAACGACCCTGGCCAACGTCCTCGTACTGTCCAGGTGCCCGCTCGTCCGGATAATCATAACCTGAAATCCATAACAAGAATTTCCCCAAAACGGGTCCTCAAAGGGGTTAGCAATTACGCTAGTACAAGTAATCAAGGCAAACCAATCGCTTACTCATTTCATAGTACATGCACCAATATCATTTCAAAAACCAAAACCAGACATGTCTTTTCCGGAAACAAACAGTCACAATCAATTTGCCTAGGACCGGGACGAAGCCACGAATCCCACTCGAGGGCTCTAAGGACCCTCCCGAGCTGGCCACATTCATAAAACAAATCAAGCACCACACGTCACCTAGGACCGGGACGAAGCCACGAATCCCACTCGAGGCCTCTAAGGACCCTCCCGAGCTGGCTAGCGAATCAAACTCATGAATCCAGGACGAAGCCATAGATTCCCTCGAGGCCCCGTCGGACCCTCCCGAGGTGAGTAAAGCACACACAATATACATTACCATTTCACGTTAAGCATAAAGGTTTCCAAGAATTACTTGCCTTGAATAAGAGACGGCGCAACGAACGGAAGGAAAACACCGACAACCGTTAGGAGCCGATAATCACGAACCTAACGATACGAAGAACACAATCACCACCAATTCTAACTAAATACGGAATTGGAAAACACTCGAAAACCCGCCTACGATTTATGTGTATTCGTATCAAACAACGACGAGGGCGGATCGCAACCAAACCCTCTCGATTATGTAAATATCACGAAATACATCATGAGTTCGTAGGAGAACAAGAACAATGACGAGATTAATCATAATCAACAAGGATTAATCAACAATACGAAGCAAAACGAACAATACACCCTAAATACCCCAAATACTCCAACGTAGGTTATAACAGATTTTACCTTGATTCGAAGATGAATGATGGATGATTAGTGATAGGTGGATGGTATGATCTTGGAATATGCTCTTACAATGGAGTTTGGATCGAAATCGGACGAACCCTAGCTCCGATCGTCGCTCCGTCGCGAAAAGGAAAGAGAGAAGTGAGAAATGAGGAAAATCGGGCCGCCGGTTTATATCGGCGTGTTACGGCCGTAACATCCATAACATACGGCCGTAACATAGGGACATTACGGCCAGAACTCTCTGCCTTACGGCCGTAATTGCTCACGAGGAATGGCCGGGCCAAATTTACGAACGACACTTACGGCCGTATCAAGACACCATTACGGCCGTCTCCATACTTACGGCCGTAACTCTCGCATGTTACGCCCGTAACCCCCACTGGAATCAAGTGCAGAAAACGAACTCATATTACGGTCGTATAAGGGAAACTTATGGCCGTAACTCTCAAGCATTACGGCCGTAACAATGCGGCTTACGGCCGTAACATAGCCTGAGACAGCAAGAAGAAATCTGAATCACTTCTCGACGAGGAAATGATCGGGAAGTAACGAGACGTATCTGCTAGCAGCTGATATACTTCCAACAGATTCACGCCAACGACAAAAGATATAAAATGAAACGTGATTCCGAATGTCCGAAGGTTCAGGAACAACAAAGATAACAAGAATACCCTAAACTTAGGAAAATTACGAAATGGCCCAAACGTTCACAAAACCGCGATATGACGTCGGATTAACAAACCGGAACTCACGATACGAACAACTCAACTATACGAACTCGTGAAACCAAAGGAATTAGAAAAGCGAACGAGTTCTACGAGAATCGAACGTCCGTGCCATAATACATGACATAAAACGGAATAATATCAAAACAATCATCCCCGATGGGGAAACTCCAAGAATAACACAGATTCAAAATGTCGACATGGTTACAAGCGAGCTACCAAAAATAAAAATACACCAAAATGGGAATATCGGACAAAGAAGAAAAATGCGGATATTACATTCTACCCCTCTAAAAATAAGTTTCGTCCCGAAACTTAAGAAACAAACAACTCGGGGTATCTAGCACGCATGCTATCCTCGGTTTCCTGTCGCCTCCTCGACACCATGCCTCGACCACTGCACCTTGACCAAGGGAATGGTTTTATGCCTCAGTCGTTTATCACGGTGCTCCAAAATCTTCAAGGGACGCTCCTCGAAGGTAAAGTCCTCGGCAATATCGATCTCACTATAGTCGATAATATGACTAGGATCCGGGACATATTTCCTTAGCTGGGAAACATGGAAAACACCATGCACGCGACTCAAGGCCGGAGGTAACGCCAAACGGTATGCTAACTCACCGACTCTCTCGAGAATCTCGAAGGGTCCAATAAATCTCGGACTCAGCTTCCCCTTCTTCCCGAAACGGAAAACTCCTCTTGTCGGCGACACCTTCAGCAAAACGTGGTCTCCCACCTCGAATTCTAAAGGTCGACGACGGACATCGGCATATGACTTCTGTCGACTCTGGGCAGTCAACATCCGTTCCCGAATTAAGTCTATCTTCCGCCTCGTCTCTAAAACGACATCCGGCTCGGTCCCGACCAAATCGGACGCCTCATTCCAACAAATCGGCGATCGACATCGCCGCCCATAAAGTGCCTCATACGGTGCCATTCGAATCGACGCGTGCCAACTGTTGTTGTACGTGAATTCGATCAATGGTAAATGCTCCTCCCAGTCATTGCTCCAATCGAGAGCACAAGCACACAACATATCCTCAAATGTCTGGATGGTGCGCTCCGACTGCCCATCTGACTGGGGGTGAAAGGAGGTACTCAAACGCAAACGAGTACCCAACGCCTTATGCACCGCCTGCCAAAAGTGTGATACAAAACGACCATCACGATCCGAAACAATAGACTTCGGAGTACCGTGAAGCCTCACAATCTGTGTGATAAATATATGGGCCAACTTCTCCGGGGCCCAAGTGTCCTTGATGCCCAGAAAATGTGCCGACTTGGTCAGACGATCAACAATCACCCAAACCATATTCATGCCCGATCTCGATCTCGGCAAACTCGTAATGAAATCCATCGATATATCTTCCCATTTCTATTCCGGAACGGGAAGTGACTGCAATAACCCAGACGGTCGCTGATGCTCGATTTTGACCTGCTGACAAGTCAAACATTTTGCTACAAACTGCGCGACCTCCTCCTTCATATCATTCCACCAGAAATTCCTCCGCAGGTCCTTATACATCTTACTCGAACCAGGATGAACGGAGTAAGGTGTAGCATGGGCCTCGCGCAGAATACTCTGTCTCAACCCTAAGTCGTTCGGTACACAAAGCCGACTCTGGAATCTCAAAACACCATCCTCATGGATTACAAAGCCGGGAGACTTTCCCTTAAGAATGTTCTCTCGGATTTGAGCAATCATCGGATCCTCCAACTGCTTCAGCTTAATTTCATCGATCAAAGACGATGAAATCTCTAAAGCACAAAGTTGCCCGACAGTCCTAGGCAACAAAACCTCAATATCTAACTCGATCAAAGTCCGCCGAAGCTCAGACTGAGACGTAAGGACCTCAAGCGTTCGCAACGCAATCGGTTTCCGGCTCAAGGCGTCGGCCACGACGTTCGCCTTGCCCGGATGATAAAGGATTTCAAGGTCATAATCCTTAATCAGCTCTAACCACCTCCTCTGCCTCATATTCAACTCCCGCTGAGTAAATATGTATTTCAGACTTTTATGATCGGTAAAAATCTGTCATGCAGAGCCGAAAAGATAGTGACGCCAAATCTTGAGCGCAAAAACGACTGCCGCTAACTCCAAATCATGGGTAGGGTAGTTAAGCTCATATGGCCTCAACTGTCTCGACCCAAAGGCAATGGTCTTGCCGTGCTGCATCAATACGCACCCAAGACCCTGGCCCGAAGCATCGCTATAAACGGCAAAACCCTCGTTGCCGCACGGCAACGCCAAAACCGGGGCTGAAGTCAAACGCCTCTTCAGCTCCTCAAAACTCGACTGCCTCTCGTCATTCCAGACAAACTTCTCGGACTTATGGAGCAACTGTGTAAGTGGCCGAGCCAGTTTCGAGAAACCCTCGACGAACCTACGGTAGTAGCCAGCCAAACCCAAGAAGCTACGAATCTCCTTCACATTCTTGGGCGGTGCCCAATCCAATACTGCCTCTATCTTCTGTGGATCCACCCGAACCCCCTCGGCTGAAATCACGTGACCTAGAAACATCACCTCCTTCAGCCAGAACTCACATTTCGAGAACTTCGCATAGAGTTGCTCGGCCCTCAAAATGTCTAACACTACCTGCAAATGATGGGCATGCTCTTCCTCGTTCCTCGAATAAATAAGAATATCGTCAATGAAGACGACGACAGACTTATCCAAATACTCGATAAAGACTTTGTTCATCAACTGCATGAACACCGCCGGCGCATTAGTTAACCCGAAAGGCATGACTACAAACTCATAATGTCTGATACGAATTACGTATGTAAGTGTACGTAAAGCGTATGAAATACAACGGAAGGTTATTACGTTTGGACAAGTATCAAAATATCGATCAAAAGTACAAGGTGGTGGCCGAAATTATACGGTTTTCGGCCGTGATGTAGGATAGTGTATGGATTTGAATGTGTTTTATCGAACTAGACCTATAACTCGATAAAGGTAATCTCTTCCCAAGACCTATTGAGAATTGATCAAGTTAAAATCTCGAGACGCGTCGAAACAATAACTAAAGTTTGTTGAACTCGTTCAACGTATATTTCAAAGAAATACAAGGTTTATTACTTTCAAGATGATTTTACAATACAACGAGCACTACTATATATAGTAGTTTCTAACCGTAAGAAAGTACAATAAAACGAGAAAACGTAACTTCCTAGCAACACACCAATCGGCCGAAATACTTGATGACAATCTTCCTCAAATCTCATGCTTTGGATCGATTTTGTGGGGAAGGAGAAAATATGGTGAATTTGGTTTTATTAGGTGATGGTGACTTGATGAAAGTCTTAGGTGATGGTGACTTGATGAAAGTCTTTCTCAAGGTATAATATGGCCGATTTTGTGGGGAAACTTGATGATTTATTTAGGACATGATATCTTTCATGGATTTTGGACTAGATAAGATATGGAGGTGGGGACTTTGTTTGTTGTCTTTGGCGATTTTCAAAGAAGGTGGGGAAGGAGGTTATCTTCACTTATCTTGTGAAAGATATGAAGACAAAGGGTCCCTTTCAAGCATGTTTTGGCCGATCTTCATGCTTTTGGACCGATCCCGTCGTCAAGTTTTACGTTACTCCGGTTAACAACATAACTCCAATCCGTGTATTCTTTTCTCCCAAGTATAATGATGCATGGCCATGCGTATCGTCGTGGACGTCGATTTTTATTGGAGCTTCTTCGATTGGAATATTAGATATCGTATCATTCCCTCCTTCTTTGAAAGGAATTGACCTCAATTCCGTAATGCCATCGTCGTCAAGGTAAGGCGAGAGATCACCTACGTTGAATGTCGTGTGTACTCCGTATTCGCCCGGAAGTTCGACTTTGTATGCGTTGTCGTTCACTTTTTCCACAATTTTGTACGGACCTTCGGCTCTCGGCATCAATTTGTTCTTCCGTTTGCTTGGGAATCTCTCTTTTCTCAAATGTATCCAAACTAAGTCGCCAACATCAAATAATCTCGCTTTTTTATTTTTGTTTGACTTCCGTTTGTATATTTCATTCACTTCTTTAATCCGTTCCCGTATCTTTTCATGTAACTTCATCATTGATTTGAGTTTTGCTTCGGCGTCTTTGTGAACCAACTCATTGCTTGGTAAGGGAATCAAGTCCAAGGGCAAGTGCGGATTTAATCCGTATACTACTTCAAAAGGTGAATGGGCCGTGGCATAACCGGGTGATCGGTTGTATGCGAATTCCGCATGAGCAAGTTTAACGTCCCAATCCTTCTGTGTTTTATTTACCAATCCTCGCAATAATGCTCCCAAGGTTCGATTGGTTACCTCGGTCTGTCCATCGGTTTGTGGGTGATGTGAAGTACTGAATAGGAGTTTAGTACCCACTTTCCTCCATAAAGTATTCCTGAAGTAACTCAGAAATTTGGAATCTCGATCCGACACGATAGTTTTTGGAACTGATACGAAAACAACTATTCCGAAGAATGATACGAAAATGACTATTCCGAATGAAGAAGATTGGAATGCATTTTAGTGAACGGACTCGGAATAACGTAGACGGGTCGACATGCATACGTAGTATGCACCATGCATACTAAAGTCATGAATTGCATCCGGCCGCCCCATTCCCCAACACCATGAAGATTTTGTCACATTTGTTATCTTTTCATTACAAGGTCTTCACAAATCTTTGTCAAAGATTTGTCCCCATATTAAAAGATTCCTCCCACCATTCCCCTCCTTGCATTCGGACGATCTCCCCTCACCAACATCTTGAATATTTTCTTCACATCCTTTTATAAAGTCTTCACATATCTTATCAAGATCACACAAAGATTCCCCCCCCATCTTCCTTTTACTTCGGCCGAATTCATCAACAAAATCATGAAAGATTGATTGATATCTTTGTCAAGATCACACAAAGAATCCCCCATGTTCAAATGTGTCACTTTCAACTTTGAAGATTTCCTTTGATCTTGTCCCCATGATGAAGATTTCTTCCACCTTTACATCTCCACCATTTCGGCCGCCCCCCCTCCATTTGTTTCATGTATGTCACTTTTATGTTGAAGATTTGTCCCATGTTGAAGATCTCTCAACCATTTCGGACGAAACATCCCCTTAGCATGAAGATGTTGTTTCCTTTTTTTTATAGTTTAATAGATACTCTTTTGATTGTTTTTCCTTTTGCATGATTGTGTAACTCCTATTTAAATGGGAGATTTTTTGCTTGTAAAAAATATCTTGAATCTTGAAAGTTATAAACATTGTATTTCTCTTGAAATATACGTTGAACGAGTTCAACAAAACCTTGGTTATTATTTCGACGCGTCTCGAATTATAACTTGATCAATTCTCAATAGGTCTTGAGGAGAGATTATCTTTATCGAGTTATAGGTCTAATTCGATAAAACACATTCAATCCCATATACTACCCTACCTCACGGTCGAAACCCATATAATTTCGGCCACCACCTTTTATTTTCATTGTTACTTTGATACTTGTAAAAACCGTGATAATCTTCCATTGTATTTTATACGTTTTACGTACACTTATATACGTAATTCGTATCATAAGTGGTATCGGAGCCCAAGGTCATCTTCTTGGGCGATCAACTATATTCACCGAATTTTTATTTTTGTTGTTGAAACCTTCTTGGGTTGTTCTTCACGGTTAGAAGAATTTTCGCATAACATTGGCAGATTAGCGCAGTCGGAAGAAAACAAAGTTTCCCGTGGATTCGACCGTTGGATCATCACGAAATTTTGACAAAGGTAAGCCAACTCATTGAACTACAGTCTGAACGGTGGAGATCAGATTCTTTGATCATCTTCTTGGTTCATTCTTCACGGATTTCTTGGAAAATTTTCTGTCCGATTTCTTGTCAAGAACTATCTCTTGATTCTTGTTATGGAATTCTCCGAGCTCGATTTCTTGATGACACTCCGTGACGCACTAAACGGCTTACCGGAGCAACGTATGCAAGAAAGACGCAGAGACGATGCCAACAATATTGATTTCTTGGCCCAATTCCGCAGCATACCGGAATTTCACGGAGATAGTAATCCAAATGCGTGCATAGATTGGCTTCGTGCTTGTGAGGAGCACTCGGACTTCAAGGCTGCCCCGATCAACCGCCGCGTTTCGTTGGTGGCAAGGCGCCTCCGCGGTAGCGCCGCCGTCTGGTGGCAAAAACTGAAACAGTCCCGTTCACAACAACGTAAGCCTAAAATCCAAGATTGGCTTAAATTCAAAAAATATTTCAATCGAAGGTTCAAATCCCCATCTTACCACCAATCCTTCGACGCCCCACCACCGGCATTCGATCTAAGGTCTTCCTCCATCAAGGAATTCCCAACGGAATATTTTTTTGATGAAGACAATGTCCCTACGGTCATTTTCAATGAAGTAGACGAGACAGAGTCTTCAACGGAGCATTACAATGAAGAAAGGGAGTTGAGCCAAGTTTCCATAATTGACGAACTTGGAACTTGCTATTACGAGCATGAACCAATCAGTTGTGTTGGTCAAATTGACCAAAACGGACCAAATTATTTTAGTAACGCGAAACAAGATCACGGCCTTATGCTTTCTGAAACAGCTAATCTTGAAGATGAACTCTTTGTCACTGACGACTTTGATATGACAGAATTTCCTGCGGCATTTTTTGATGACAAAGAAGATGATGGTTGGAGTCGAACTACCCTATCGGAGCAAAGTGGTTCGTGTGACTTTGTTGCGGTACGAAACGAGCTTAGTGGATTAATTTTTGATGAGACATTATTGGAGGAGCACAGCAATATTGAAACGGAGTGTTGGTTAGATTATGACGGACCGCCAGCATTTGATGAGGAACCAATTGATGAAGAGGAATCCGTAATAAATCCTATGGTTCCCACCGTAATAAATTCTGTGTTTTCCATTTTTGATGATGAACCCGAGAAATCAGTGTTTCCAATTCTGGAGGAGGAACCCGATGTGGGGTTAACCGTGTGTCCCATTTCAGATATCCACTCATGTCATGATATCGGTATTACCTGGCGGAGTAATTATTATTATTTTATTAATAATGATAGTTATTTTGTTGGTGATTCTCGAGGGGGCCCCACTACCTATCGTCTCAAGATTTTGGGTCATGTACGTACTGCGGACATCTTCGAGATCAAATACTTAGAGGCTTTAGTTAATTATCTTGGTGACGAAGGGAGTTCGGAATTGAGGACAATTCCCTTTAAAGAGGGAGGGAATGATACGAAAACAACTATTCCGAAGAATGATACGAAAATGACTATTCCGAATGAAGAAGATTGGAATGCATTTTAGTGAACGGACTCGGAATAACGTAGACGGGTCGACATGCATACGTAGTATGCACCATGCATACTAAAGTCATGAATTGCATCCGGCCGCCCCATTCCCCAACACCATGAAGATTTTGTCACATTTGTTATCTTTTCATTACAAGGTCTTCACAAATCTTTGTCAAAGATTTGTCCCCATATTAAAAGATTCCTCCCACCATTCCCCTCCTTGCATTCGGACGATCTCCCCTCACCAACATCTTGAATATTTTCTTCACATCCTTTTACAAAGTCTTCACATATCTTATCAAGATCACACAAAGATTCCCCCCCCCCCCCATCTTCCTTTTACTTCGGCCGAATTCATCAACAAAATCATGAAAGATTGATTGATATCTTTGTCAAGATCACACAAAGAATCCCCCATGTTCAAATGTGTCACTTTCAACTTTGAAGATTTCCTTTGATCTTGTCCCCATGATGAAGATTTCTTCCACCTTTACATCTCCACCATTTCGGCCGCCCCCCCTCCATTTGTTTCATGTATGTCACTTTTATGTTGAAGATTTGTCCCATGTTGAAGATCTCTCAACCATTTCGGACGAAACATCCCCTTAGCATGAAGATGTTGTTTCCTTTTTTTTATAGTTTAATAGATACTCTTTTGATTGTTTTTCCTTTTGCATGATTGTGTAACTCCTATTTAAATGGGAGATTTTTGGCTTGTAAAAAATATCTTGAATCTTGAAAGTTAAAACATTGTATTTCTCTTGAAATATACGTTGAACGAGTTCAACAAAACCTTGGTTATTATTTCGACGCGTCTCGAATTATAACTTGATCAATTCTCAATAGGTCTTGAGGAGAGATTATCTTTATCGAGTTATAGGTCTAATTCGATAAAACACATTCAATCCCATATACTACCCTACCTCACGGTCGAAACCCATATAATTTCGGCCACCATCTTTTATTTTCATTGTTACTTTGATACTTGTAAAAACCGTGATAATCTTCCATTGTATTTTATACGTTTTACGTACACTTATATACGTAATTCGTATCAGGAACTCCGTGTAAACGAACTACTTCCCGGAAGTACAAGTCCGCCACATTGCTTGCATCATCGGTTTTGTGGCATGCTATAAAGTGAGCCATTTTCGAAAAACGGTCGACGACCACCATGATCGAGTCTTTGCCTCGTTGAGTACGAGGTAAAGCCACAATAAAATCCATCGAGACATCCTCCCATGGTCGTAACGGTATTGGCAACGGCATGTATGTACTCGACTTGAACGAACTTTTCATCATGTGACAAGTGACGCATTTACTCACGATTGTGCTTACGTCACCATACATCTTTGGCCAAAAGAAATGTTCTTTTAGCACTTCTGATCTTGGTCGAGCCAAGTGACCGGCTAGTCCTCCTCCGTGCGCCTCCCGAACCAAAGAATTCCCGAATTGTATGTCTTGTCACACATAATTTATTTCCTTTGAAAAGAAAGCCATTCTGTAAAACAAATTCCTCGTACGGGGCTGTTTTACAACGGTTAAAAATTTCCCCGAAGTCTAAATCGTCGCTGTAATGATCTTTCAAAGTCTCGAATCCCAACAAACGAACATCTAGCATCGACAGTAAGGCATACCGTCTTGATAGTGCATCTGCCACTATATTACTCTTCCCGTCTTTGTACTTGGATGAAAAGTGAAAAGATTGTAAAAATTCCACCCATTTTGCATGCCTCGGGCTTACCTTACTTTGTCCGTTGATGTATTTCAACGACTCGTGATCCGAAAAGCACGAAATGTTTCGAACGTAGATAATGACTCCAATGATCGAGTGCTCTCACGATAGCATAGAACTCCTTGTCGTAAGTACAATAATTCACTCGGGCGCCACTTAATTTCTCCGAAAAATAGGCAATGGGACGGCCTCTTTGGATAAGCACTGCCCCGATTCCAACTCCGCTAGCGTCGCATTCCACCTCAAACGGTTGTGAAAAATCGGGTAACGTCAAAATCGGCGCTTCACATAATTTTCCCTTTAAATTTTCAAAAGCCTTTTGGGCCGCCTCGTTCCATGCAAAGGTTCCTTTTTTTTAGACACTCCGTGATCGGGCTGGAGATGGTGCTAAAGTCCCGTATGAATCATCGGTAAAAAGAAGCGAGGCCATGAAATGATCGTACCTCCGTGATTGTCTTTGGGGTCGGCCACGACTTGATTGCCGCGATCTTCTCTTGGTCGATCAAACTCCTTCTTCAAACAACATAGCCGAGAAAGACAAGACTCTCGACTAGGAAAGTACACTTCTCCCGTTTTCCATAAAGTTTCTGTTCCCTTAGTGTTCCAAATACGTGCCGCAAATGTTCGAGATGTTCCTCTACGGATCGACTGTAGATCAAAATGTCGTCTAGGTATACGACAACAAACTTTCCCAAGAAAGGTTTGAGAACCTCGTTCATCAACCTCATAAAAGTGCTCGGGGCGTTGGTGAGGCCGAATGGCATCACAACCCATTCGTAAAGTCCATTCTTTGTTTTAAACGCCGTTTTCCATTCGTCTCCCTCTCGCATGCGGATTTGATGGTATCCGATCCGTAAATCAACTTTGGAAAATATAACCGAGCCATGTAACTCGTCCAACATGTCGTCTAGTCTCGGGATGGGGAACCGATACTTGACGGTGATGTTATTCACGGCTCTACTGTCAATACACATTCGCCACGATCCGTCCTTTTTTGGTACAAGTAGAACTGGAACCGCACACGGACTTAAACTTTCTCGGACATATCCGTGATTCATGAGTTCATCAATTTGGCGTTGTAGTTCTTTGGTTTCTTCGGGATTACAACGATACGCTGCTTTGTTCGGTAATGGAGCTCCCGGTATAAGATCAATCTGGTGTTCAATTCCGCGGATAGGTGGTAATCCTACCGGCAAGTCTTCGGGAAATACATCCGAGAACTCGTGTAATAGTGCATCTATCTCTTCTTCGTGGTGTGATTTGGTGGCAAGATTTCGGACCTCTTTGATCATCATCAAATAAACACGTTCGCCATCGTCAATGGCGTGTTCGACTTCTTTCTCGTTTGCAAACATCGTAAGTTTCGGTCCTTCGACTTTTTTTGAACTCATCGTCCGGATAGCTTGAGGTGACATAGGTTTAAGAACAATTTTTTTACCTTTGTCACGTAACTCATACTCGTTACTCCTCCCTCGATGTAGTACGTCCCGATCAAATAACCAAGGTCTTCCTAATAACACGTGACATGCGTCCATCGGTAGTACATCGCACGTAATATCATCGCCATACGAACCCATGGTGAGTCCGACCTTCACTTGCCTTGATACTTTCACCTTGTTTCCATCATCGAGCCAATGGAGTGCATACGGCTTAGGATGGGCCGTGGTGATCAAACCGAGTTTTGAGACCATCTCGCTCGATGCCACGTTTGTACAACTTCCACCGTCAATGATCAAGCTACACCATTTCTCTCCGACACGACACTTCGTGTGAAAGATTTGGTCTCGTTGTTCTTCGTCACTCGGGGCTGCCTTCGTTTGTAACATGCGAAGGACGAGGTTCGTGTCATAGTTCGGGGCATCGTATGCCTCGCATTCTTCTTCTTCTTCTTCGTCAGCTTCTAAGTTAAAAACGTCTCCAATTTTTTCTTCTTCGGCTAGTAATTCTTCTCGGGCGGCTATGGCTTCTCGTAACGTCACAATTCTCCGATTTGGACAAGCACTTTGATAGTGTCCAAATCCTTGACATTTGAAACACCGGACTTTAGATAGGCTTGTTTCTTTTGGGGTGATAGGAGTTTTTGGAATGGTGGTAACGGGTTGGCTTGTGGTGACAGTTTTTGGAAACGAGCTAGGACTCGCGCCAAAATTGGTATTTCCGTATTTAGATGGGAATTCGGGTTTAGAAAGTTTTGTTTTGTTTTGATTTTCCAACTTTATGCAAAGTCCGCATAAAGTATCAAAGTCGGAATAGAGGTAGAGTTCCACGGAATTAGCAATATTTTTGTTCAAACCTCGTAGGAAACGGGACATCCGCAATTCTTCGCTTTCTTCAAGTTCTCCCATCAAGGATAAGTTTTCAAACTCCTCGATGTACTCCTCGACACTTAGCTTTCCTTGCGTGAGTTCAGAAATTTTTCGATACAAGCTTAACTTGTGTGTAGTCGGGACATATCTTTTTCGTAGTTTCTTTTTTAGAGAATCCCACGAACGTATCTTCTCTTTTCCGGCATGAACTCTTTGTGTCTTCATTCGCTCAAACCAAAGGGAAGCTCCCTTTCCAAGTTTGAGAATCGCATACTTGCAACGTACCTCGTCATTGAGATCCTTGAACTCAAACATTCGTTCAATTTTTCTTTCCCACTCCAAATAAACCTCGGGATCGGTGCCGCCTACGAACTCCGGAAGTTCGCTTGTCTTGTATTCATCAGCATGTCGTGGTGCATGCATGGTGTCGTATCCTCGTCGTGCTTGAATTCTGGGCTCCGGTAAGCCACGAAGAACGTCACGTAGTTGTGCTACTTCTTCATCGGTGAATGCCATCTTCTTGAGTAACGTCGAGAACTGTGAGACAAATGGCTCCGATACCACTTATGATACGAATTACGTATGTAAGTGTACGTAAAGTGTATGAAATACAATGGAAGGTTATTACGTTTGGACAAGTATCAAAATATCGATCAAAAGTACAAGGTGGTGGCCGAAATTATACGGTTTTCGGCCGTGATGTAGGATAGTGTATGGATTTGAATGTGTTTTATCGAACTAGACCTATAACTCGATAAAGGTAATCTCTTCCCAAGACCTATTGAGAATTGATCAAGTTAAAATCTCGAGACGCGTCGAAACAATAACTAAAGCTTGTTGAACTCGTTCAACGTATATTTCAAAGAAATACAAGGTTTATTACTTTCAAGATGATTTTACAATACAACGAGCACTACTATATATAGTAGTTTCTAACCGTAAGAAAGTACAATAAAACGAGAAAACGTAACTTCCTAGCAACACACCAATCGGCCGAAATACTTGATGACAATCTTCCTCAAATCTCATGCTTTGGATCGATTTTGTAGGGAAGGAGAAAATATGGTGAATTTGGTTTTATTAGGTGATGGTGACTTGATGAAAGTCTTAGGTGATGGTGACTTGATGAAAGTCTTTCTCAAGGTATAATATGGCCGATTTTGTGGGGAAACTTGATGATTTATTTAGGACATGATATCTTTCATGGATTTTGGACTATATAAGATATGGAGGTGGGGACTTTGTTTGTTGTCTTGGCCGATTTTCAAAGAAGGTGGGGAAGGAGGTTATCTTCACTTATCTTGTGAAAGATATGAAGACAAAGGGTCCCTTTCAAGCATGTTTTGGCCGATCTTCATGCTTTTGGACCGATCCCGTCGTCAAGTTTTACGTTACTCCGGTTAACAACGTAACTCCAATCCGTGTATTCTTTTCTCCCAAGTATAATGATGCATGGCCATGCGTATCGTCGTGGACGTCGATTTTTATTGGAGCTTCTTCGATTGGAATATTAGATATCGTATCAATGTCCGTATCTCGTCCGAAAAGCTGTTTTCGGCACATCGGACTCCCTCACCCGGAGCTGATAGTACCCCGATTTTAAATCAATCTTCGAGAATACCGCAGCTCCCTGCAACTGGTCGAACAAGTCGTCAATCCTCGACAAAGGATACTTGTTCTTGATGGTCACTTTGTTTAGTTCGCGATAGTCGATACATAAACGTAGTGAACCATCCTTCTTCCGCACAAACAGGACCGGTGCGCCCCAGGGCGAGGCGCTCGGTCGAACATACCCCGACTCAAGAAGCTCACTCAACTGCTTCTTCAACTCTGACATCTCTGAAGGTGCCATGCGATACGGCGCCTTCGAAATTGGAGCCGCGCCTGGCTCTAATTCTATAACAAACTCAACCTCACGATCCGGTGGCAGTCCCGGCAACTCGTCAGGAAATACATCAGGAAACTCACTAACGACTGGAATCGACGAAAGCTCGACTCCACCATTCTCCGCCTTCAAGGCGTAGCACCAAAAACCAGTACACCCCTTTCGCAGGAGTTTCATCGCCTTCAGGGCGTTAATAACAAACCTCTGGTTTCTCTTTCGCCCCGCGAAAGAGTGTTCAGTGCCGTCCTCGGCTAACATGGTAATGATCCTCGTGCGGTAGTTCATGATTGCACCATGCCGCTCGAGCCAATCATCCCCGAGAATCAAATCCTCACCCTCGATACCCACAACAATAAGATTAGAGAGCCAAGCCCTCTCACAAATAGACACAGAACAGTCCCGGACTTCTCGATCACCGACAATTCTATCACCGCTAGGAAGTTTAACGATGAAAGGCTCGCAAGGTGACAAGCAGTCGAGACTCAAACGGTGTACACACTCTAGAGAAATGAATGAGTGCGTAGCACCCGAATCAAAAAGCACACTGACAGGATGGGAATGGATATGAACGGTACCTGTCGCCACAGTAGCTGCTGGATCATCGGCCCTCCTCATCTCATAGATACGCGGCTGGGCAGAGCCGACACTGGAAGCTCCTCCTCTAACGGGCTGACCCCGACCCCTACCTCGGCCGACACTGGGCGGTGGCGGCGGAGCGAATGAGCCCTGGTTCACACTCGGCTCCATAGGTGCGGGGTGAGAAGAACGGGCACCGCGAAACTGTCTGAGCTTCTCGCAAAAAGAAGCTTTGTGGCCCGACTGACCACAAGTATGACAAGTCAAGGGTGGACGAAGACAATCCCGGTTCACGTGGCCTGGCTTGCCACAGTTATAGCATCTGGGGTCCCGGGCGATGGTCCCGGCGGCACTCCGAAAGCTCCCAGAGACACGAGCCGAACCGCCCGTAGAAATATTTGCAGCCTGAGATTTCTGCTGGCCTCCACTCTTGGGACCAGAAAAATTTCCGACCGACTTTTGCTTCTTGCTCTAACGAGCCAAATCGCTAGCCGTCACCGACATAGCATAAGCAAGCGCTCAACTCTGATAATCCTTCAAGGTAGTACAGACGAGCCCAGACATATAGTCCCGAATGGACAGTTTCATCCTCCTGGAAAAATGGAAAATTTTGTCGCTCTCTTCGACAACTTGGGTCTTCACATAACCCAACTCCTTGTTAAAGTCGGCAATGGCCTGAGATACGGGGATATCCCGTGGTTGAGCATCGTAGAAAGCATGCACTCGAGCCTGTCTGACCGGCCACGGACAATATTCGGTCTCCATCAATTCTTGAAATTGGGCCCATGAAGCCACATGATCTTTGGGACCAACGGCCTCCCACCAATCCGTAGCATCTCCCGTGAGAAAATATTGAGCAATAGGGACCTTACGGTCCTCGGGGCAGTTGGTAGCAGTGAAGAGTTTGGATATCTCCTTGATCCACCCTTCCTAGCCGATCGGGTCCGAAGCTCCCGAAAATTGAGTAGGATGCATCTTGATGACATCCTGAAGCCAGCGATCCGTTCCGCCCCGATTAGCATGGGCCTGATCGGGGTTCTGGACCACCTGAGCTATAGCCGCCATCTGGTTAACCATTTGCTGCATAACAGCCGCAATACCAAGATCGGCGCGCTCCTGAGAAGAAGCATGACTATGACGGTCACCGGTACTGCCGGCTCCCGAAGAATGTGACGTGGCCGCCCCACCGGCTGCCCCACGTCCTCGGCCGCGTCCACGACCACGACCACGACCACGGTTACCTCCGGCGTCCATACTGGTGTTAAGAGATAACAGAAGTATATTGATGATGAGTAAGGGAGGAAAAAGCAACTTTAACTCGAAAAGCAGAAATACAATGTAAGAAAACAAAGGACTGAGTAAGAAAACTTACGAGCACTGGAAGTACCGAGATGCTGGCAGCGGTGTGACAATGTGCAAACAAAACATGACTAGACCCAAATAACCAACAAGCCTAGGTATCCATAAACCTAGAGCTCCGATACCATTTTCTGTAACACCCCAAGATATTCAGAGTATATTACAGCGCCGTGGACCCTTACATGGGACCCACCAGGCTACAAACTAGAAAACTCTACTCGACTAACCATCTCGGTTAGCGAGAACACACATTTAAATGCTATGACATAAACAGATACGCCCGGAGCAATCGGCGAAATAAGCATAAACCAACAATGTAACAATTTTAAAGTAATACAATACGGAGTTTGAAAAGAAAAGCCTAAGTACTCGCGAGTACACTCTATAAGTTTATAATTATTAGAACAACCAAATCGAAATGGACGAAAGAAATAAAAAGACCCAAATGCACATGTCAACGACCCTGGACAACGTCCTCGCATCATCAGTGCCCGCTCGTCCGGATAATCATAACCTGAAATCCATAACAAGAATTTCCCCAAAACGGGTCCCCAAAGGGGTTAGCAATTACGCTAGTACAAGTAATCAAGGCAAACCAATCGCTTACTCATTTCATAGTACATGCACCAATATCATTTTAAAAACCAAAACCAGACATGTCTTTTCCGGAAACAAACAGTCACAATCAATTTGCCTAGGACCGGGACGAAGCCACGAATCCCACTCGAGGCCTCTAAGGACCCTCCCGAGCTGGCCACATTCATAAAACAAATCAAGCACCACACGTCACCTAGGACCGGGACGAAGCCACGAATCCCACTCGAGGCCTCTAAGGACCCTCCCGAGCTGGCTAGCGAATCAAACTCATGAATCCAGGACGAATCCATAGATTCCCTCGAGGCCCCGTCGGACCCTCCCGAGGTGAGTAAAGCACACACAATATACATTACCATTTCACGTTAAGCATAAAGGTTTCCAAGAATTACTTGCCTTGAATAAGAGACGGCGCAACGAACGGAAGGAAAACACCGACAACCGTTAAGAGCCGATAATCACGAACCTAACGATACGAAGAACACAATCACCACCAATTCTAACTAAATACGGAATTGGAAAACACCCGAAAACCCGCCTACGATTTATGTGTATTCATATCAAACAACGACGAGGGCGGATCGCAACCAAACCCTCTCGATTATGTAAATATCACGAAATACATCATGAGTTCGTAGGAGAACAAGAACAATGACGAGATTAATCATAATCAACAAGGATTAATCAACAATACGAAGCAAAACGAACAATACACCCGAAAACCCCCAAATCCTCCAAGGTAGGTTATAAGAGATTTTACCTTGATTCGAAGATGAATGATGGATGATTAGTGATAGGTGGATGGTATGATACTGGAATATGCTCTTACAATGGAGTTTGGATCGAAATCGGACGAACCCTAGCTCCAGTCGTCGCTCCCGTCGCGAAAAGGAAAGAGAAAGTGAGAAATGAGGAAAAACTGGGCCGCTGCCAGTTTATATACTGGCCAGTGTTACGGCCGTAACATCCATAACATACGACCGTAACATAGGGACATTACGGCCGTAACTCTCCTGCCTTACGGCCGTAATTGCTCACAGGAATGAAACTGGGCCAAATTTACGAACGACACTTACGGCCGTATCAAGACACCATTACGGCCGTATCAATACTTACGGCCGTAACTCTAGCATGTTACGCCCGTAACACCCCCACTGGAATCAAGTGCAGAAAACGAACTCATATTACGGCCGTATAAGGGAAACTTACGGCCGTAACTCTCAAGCATTACGGCCGTAACAATGCGTCTTACGGCCGTAACATAGCCTGAGACAGCAAGAAGAAATCTGAATCACTTCTCGACGAGGAAATGATCGGGAAGTAACGAGACGTATCTGCTACCAACTGATATACTTCCAACAGATTCACGCCAACGACAAAAGATATAAAATGAAACGTGATTCCGAATGTCCGAAGGTTCAGGAACAACAAAGATAACAAGAATACCCTAAACTTAGGAAAATTACGAAATGGCCCAAACGTTCACAAAACCGCGATATGACGTCGGATTAACAAACCGGAACTCACGATACGAACAACTCAACTATACGAACTCGTGAAACCAAAGGAATTAGAAAAGCGAATGAGTTCTACGAGAATCGAACGTCCGTGCCATAATACATGACATAAAACGGAATAATATCAAAACAATCATCCATGATGGGGAAACTCCAAGAATAACACAGATTCAAAATGTCGACATGGTTACAAGCGAGCTACCAAAAATAAAAATACACCAAAACGGGAATATCGGACAAAGAAGAAAAATGCGGATATTACAAATCCGACCAGAACTTGCTTCGAAACCCTCACCTTACTTCCGTCATCAAGCCAATGTAAAGCATATGGCTTAGGGTGAGTTGTGGTGGTTAGTCTGATACGGAATTTAATAGTCCGAATAAAGAAACCGAAGCAAGAATCGACGTTAAAGGCCTTACAACGCGCCGTGCACGTGCGACTACATTTTTAGGTGAGAAAACGGACACAAGCCGGAAAATGACACAACCTGCCGGAAAATGTCACAACCTGCCGGAACATGTCACAACCTGCCGGAAAATGTCACCCTGCCGGAAAATGCCGAGCACTGCCGGAAAATTCACCACCGGCCGGAAAAATCACCTCCTGCCGAATCGCCGAGCAACTGCCGGCCGGACCGACCGTGTCGTCCGACACGGCGTGCCGCACTCGCCCGTAAACGTAGAAGTCATCGCCACGGACTCGACCGTGTTGTATGGCACGGTCGAGTCGAACTATGCCGGATAAGCCAAAACCTCTTGCAGACGACCGACCGTGTTCCAGACACGATCGGACCACGCCGAACGTCCTTGTCGGCGCCGCGCCGTGCCGGTCAGCATCGGACGAGTCCTGTCGGATGTCCTCAGCGCCGCGACCGTGTCAGCAGACACGTCGAAGTCATCGCAAGCAGCCGCGCCCGTGCCGATCGCCCGCGCCGCGCCGCGTGTCGCGACACGGGCCGAGTCCCGCCGTGATTTCACCTTTTTTTGTATTTTCTTTTGTGTGTTTGTCTTTGCCTTGTTTTTTACTCATTTTAGGGATTGTGTTTCCCCTAAAATTAGGATTGTTGTTCCTTTTATGTTTTATTTTGATTATTCAAAGATTTTATAAATCTTTGAATTATTTTCTCTTATTATAGGAAGACTTGAAGTCTCCTATATATAGGCTTGGGTAAGCATTGTAACAAAAAAAATATGTATGATGAATGTTGAATGAGAAAGAAAACACTTTGTGTTTCTATCATTGGTGAATGATTTTTACCGAAACTTGATTTTTATTCGACGCGTTTTCGAGTATTAATCCGATTGATTCTCAATAGGTCTTGGGAAGAAATCACCTTATCGAGTTATAGGTCTAATTCGATAAACCCTTGTTCTTGATCGTTCAAGTCTTCTTGTTCGATATTTTTATTGTTCTCCGATATTTCATCCATATTCATACACTCGAATTACCATATTCATAAAAGCCTTCCGCTATCATACACTTACAAACACTCCGACCGATACGTATCCGCCTCTCCCCGTATAATTCGTATCATAAGTGGTATCGGAGCCCAAGGTCATCTCCTTGGGCGATTTATTCAACGAATTTTTTTGTTGAGATTAGCGCAGTCGGAAGAAAACAAAGTTTCCCGTAGATTCGACCGTTGGATCGTCACGAAATTTTGACAAAGGTAAGCCAACTCATTGAACTAGAGTCTGAACGGTGGAGATCAGATTCTTTGAGCATCTTCTTGGTTCATTCTTCACGGATTTCTTGGCAAATTTTCTGTCCGATTTCTTATCAAGAACTATCTCTTGATTCTTGTTATGGATTCTCGGATCTCGATTTCTTGATGAAACTCCGTGATGCACTAAACTGCTTACCGGAGCAACATATGAAAGCAAGACATAGAGATTTCTTGGCCAAATTCCGCAGCATACCGGAATTTCACGGAGATAGTAATCCAAATGCGTGCATAGATTGGCTTCGTGCTTGTGAGGAGCACTCGGACTTCAAGGCTGCCCCGATCAACCGCCGCATTTCCTTGGTGGCAAGGCGCCTCCGCGGTAGCGCCGCCGTCTGGTGGCAAAAACTGAAACAGTCCCGTTCACAACAACGTAAGCCAAAAATCAGAGATTGGCAAAAATTCACAAAATATTTCAATCGAAGGTTCAAACCATACCACCACTCGTTGTTCCCCCACCACCAGTCCTTCGACGCCCCGCCGCCGACATTCGGTCAAAGTTTTTTCCCCATCAAGGAATTCTCAACAGAATCCTTTCTCGATGAAGATGATGTCCCTACTGTCATTTTTAATGAAGTAGACGAAACAGAGGTTTCAACGGCGCCATACAACAAAGAAGATGATGGTTGGAGTCGAACTGCCCTATCGGAGCAAAGTGGGTCGTGTGACTTTGTTGCGGTACGAAACGAGCTTAGTGGATTAATTTTTAATGAGACATTATTGGAGGAGCCCAGCAATAATGAAACGGAGTGTTGGTCAGATTATGACGGACCGCCAGCATTTGATGAGGAACCAATTGATGAGGAGGAATCCGTAATAAATCCTATGGTTCCCACCGTGTAATAAATCCTATGGTTCCCACCGTAATAAATTCTGTGTTTTCCATTTTTGATGATGAACTCGAGAAATCAGTGTTTCCAATTCTGGAGGAGAGACCCGATGTGAAATTATCCATGCTTCCCATTTCGGATGCCCGGTTAGAAGATGATTCATATCGTGATATCAGTATTACCTCGCAGAGTAATTATTATTATTTTATTAATAATGATAGTTATTTTATTGGTGATTCTCGAGGGGGCCCCACTACCTATCATCTCAAGATTTTGGGCCATGTACGTACTGCGGACATTTTCGAGATCAAGTACTTAGAAGCTTTAGTTAATTATCTTGATGACGAAGGAAGATCGAAATTGAGGACAATTCCCTTAAAAAGGGGAGGGGATGATACGGAATTTAATAGTCCGAATAAAGAAACCGAAGCAAGAATCGACGTTAAAGGCCTTACAACGCGCCGTGCACCTGCGACTACATTTTTAGGTGAGAAAACGGACACAAGCCGGAAAATGACACAACCTGCCGGAAAATGTCACAACCTGCCGGAAAATGTCACAACCTGCCGGAAAATGTCACCCTGCCGGAAAATGCCGAGCACTGCCGGAAAATTCACCACCGGCCGGAAAAATCACCTCTGCCAATCGGCCGAGCAACTGCCGGCCGGACCCGACCGTGTCGTCGACACGCGGCCGCACTGGCCCGTCGAAACGTAGAAGTCATCGCCCACAGGACTCGGCCGTGTTATGCAGCGCGGTCGAGTCGAACTATGCCGGATAAGCCAAAACCTCTTGCACGACCCGACCGTGTTCGAGACACGATCGGACCCACGCCAACGTCCTTGTCGCGCCGGCGTCGTCACCGGTCACTGTCGGACGAGTCCTGTCGGATGTCCTGTCGCGCCGCGGCCGTGTCAAGCAGACACGGTCGAGTCACCGCCGACAACGCCGCGCCCGTGCCGATTGTCCTTGTCGCGCCGCGGCCGTGTCGGCGACACGGCCAGTCCTTGGCGATTTCACCTTTTTTGTATTTTCTTTTGTGTGTTTGTCTTTGCCTTGTTTTTACTCATTTTAGGGATTGTGTTTCCCTAAAATTAGGATTGTTGTTCCTTTTATGTTTTATTTTGATTATTCAAAGATTTTATAAATCTTTGAATTATTTTCTCTTATTATAGGAAGACTTGAAGTCTCCTATATATAGGCTTGGGTAAGCATTGTAACAAAAAAAATATGTATGATGAATGTTGAATGAGAAAGAAAACACTTTGTGTTTCTATCATTGGTGAATGATTTTTACCGAAACTTGATTTTTATTCGACGCGTTTTCGAGTATTAATCCGATTGATTCTCAATAGGTCTTGGGAAGAAATCACCTTATCGAGTTATAGGTCTAATTCGATAAACCCTTGTTCTTGATCGTTCAAGTCTTCTTGTTCGATATTTTTATTGTTATCCGATATTTCATCCATATTCATACACTCGAATTACCATATTCATAAAAGCCTTCCGCTATCATACACTTACAAACACTCCGACCGATACGTATCCGCCTCTCCCCGGATAATTCGTATCATAGTCTAAGCTTCGTCACCATTTCACTCGAAGCTACGTTGGTGCAACTCCCTCCATCGATAATCAAACTACACCACTTATCTCCAACTTGACACTTCGTATGGAATATTTGGTCCCGTTGTTCTGACTCGTTCGGAACCGACTTGGCTTGCAAAGTGCGAAGGACCAAGGCTGTATCGTAGTTCAGAGCATCCTAAGCCTCACATTCTTCTCCTACTCCGTCCTCCGTGTTGAAATCAAATACATCCCCCAGTCTCTGTTTTTCGTCCTCAATCAACAATTCGTCTCGGATCGTGACAGCTTCCCTTTGTGTCACCACTCATTTGTTCGGACAAGCATTTTGATAATGCCCGAACCCTTGACATTTGAAACATCTTACTTTAGCCAGACTCGTCTCTTTCGGTATGTAGGGTGTCTTAGGAATCGCAACAGGGACCGTAGTCGGTACAATTGCCTTAGTAGTTGAACTAGACCCGACGCTTGGGTTTCCAAATTTGACTGGAAACTCGGGTTTATACAACTTCATCCTGTTTTGAGCTTCTAACTTCACACATAGCCCACATAATGTATCGAACTCCTCGTATGGATACAGTTCCACCGAGTTAGCTATGCTTCGGTTCAAGCCACGCAAGAATCGTGACATCTTCTGCTCCTCATTCTCCTCTATTTCTCCCATTTAGGTCAGATTCTCAAACTCCTCAATGTATTCACTGACATTCAACTTTCCTTGCATGAGATCTGCAATCTTTCTGTACAAGGACAACCGGTGCGACGTTGGTACATATCTTTTACGAAGTTTTCTTTTTAATGAATCCCACGAACGGATCTTTTCTTTCCCCGCACGAGCTCTTCGTGTTTTAACTCCTTCGTACCAAAGTGAAGCTCCTTTCCCCAACTTGAGAATTGCATACTTACACCTTTCCTCATCATCAAGGTCTTTAAACTCGAACATACGATCAATTTTTCGTTCCCATTCCAGGTAAATTTCAGGATTTGTCCCTCCAATGAACTCCGGAAGCTCGTTCACCTTGAATTCTTCGACATGGCGTGAGGGTCGCTCATAGTCACCACGCCTAGGTTGCCAACGCTGGTCGCGTTGTTCTGGTATGTCACGCAATGCGACGCGAAGTTTTGCCAAGGAACTGTCAGGAACTGATAACAACAGTTCGCTACAGCAATAATACTGGCGAGCAGTATGCGCGCGCGATGAAGACGGCAGCTCGATACAACAACAAGACAGGAACTTGGCCGAACGGAAATGACTCGAAACAGGTAACCTCCAAACAGTGACCCTCGAAACAGCACGTTTCGGTCGAATGCGAATTGAAAACAGGAAACAAGTTCGAAGGATCGAACACACTTGATGCGAAATAACGAACAAGTAAAAAACTGTATCGAAAACAAGCAGAATATCGAAACAGGACAGAAACAGTTGTTTTATCGAATTAGACCTATAATTCGATAAAGTGATTTCTTCTCAAGACCTATTGAGAATCAATCGGATTAAGATTCGAAAACGTGTCGAATAATAATCAAAGTTTTGATGAAAAGCATTCACCAAGGAAAACACCAAGTGTATTCTTATTTCTTCAACATTCAATAATCCTCCCATTACAGCTTCATCGCCCTATTTATAGGCAAAAGTAGCCTGACAAGAGTCTGGCAAGATAATCTTAAACTATTATAAGCTGATCTTAAAATAAGGAAAAGATGATAAAAAGGTTCCTCATGTCACTAACGTTTTTTTTTGGGAAAAGTCAATTGCATTAATAAAATAAGAGTGGCCAAAAAAGGCTGGCCAATACCCGGCAACCATATAGAATGGTGCACCAAACAACATAACAAAGAGCAAGATGTAGGAATACAAAGCCTACATACAAATGGCTACATAAGCTACAAAGTCTAGAAAAGCTACAAAAAAAGAGAAACTACCAAGCTATCCTCTAAATACGAAGAACAGCCACAGTAGATAGAGAACGAGCGGGCCATCTATGAGAGATAATATCACGAACAAGACCTATTCCCTGGAAAGTAACCGAATGAGGATCTCGACGCCTCTGACCAAACCTCCTTTCATTCCTCTCCTGCTAAATCAAATAGACCAACGCAGCTAGGAGAATACGGTAAGCCACGTTGACCACGTGCTTACCTCTCCACCTCCTAGCTGCCCATAGCACCCCCGAGCTCCACACAGAGTGAGGCCAACTAAAGCGGACGGCCCTCCTAGCAATAGAAATATACCGCCTAGAATAAGGGCACTGAAAGAATAGATGGGAATGAGTCTCTACTGCCATACCACAAAGAACACAAATCCCATCAATATGCTGAAGCCAAGGCTTATCCATAGTCGATAAACGCTCCTGAATAGCCAACCAGAGGATAAAAAAGTGGCTCGGGATCTTCCCCGGTCCGTGCAAGAGCGGGGCCCAAGGAACAGGGGGCGAATAACCTCTGAGGAATCGAAGAGTAGAAGAGGATGAATACATACCCGAACTAAGCGGTCTCCATGAAACGCGATCCTGACCCCCATTAATATGTGGCAAAGCAGAAGTAATCTGCAAAAGCTCGGGCCTATCCACCACCGGCCACTCCCAATAACCCTCAACAATAACCGAATCAAGCCTAGCACCCACATCGATGCCGGACCACAGAGGATCTCTAGGAACAGAATGCCTAATCACACCCATAGAATGCCAGGGGTCCGACCACAAGAAGAAGGATGAGCCATCTCCAATAGAATACTGAAATGCTCCCATAACAAGGGGACGCAATTTCAGAAGCTGCCGCCAATACCAAGCTAAAGCTGGAGAAACACTAAGATCCCAGAAAGAACACTGCTGCAACCTAAAATTCTGAACCCTATTAACCCAGACAGAGCGATTAGAGCCTGTGAGAAGAGCCCAGATATGACGGGACATCAGATCCTGATTCTGGAGCCTCAACGGAATGATGCCAAGGCCCCCACAATCCACTTCCAAGCAAACCTTAGCCCAGGCCACCTTGGCAAGGCCCGAATCATGAGAACCTCGCCAGAGGAACCACCTGATACATTTCTCAATCAAAGAGAGAACGCCCTTAGGCAAAATAAAGCTACCAGCCCAATATTGTAAAGAAGATAAGACAGAGCGAATAAGCTGGCACCGACCTGCCATGGAAAGAGCAGTACTAGCCCACGAACTCAGACGACCATCAATCGAATCAATCAAAGGGGAACACATAGCAATTGTCAGCTTCGAAGAAATCAAGGGAACTCCCAAATACCTCACAGGAAGCTGACCTAGCTGAAACCCTAACAACTGCTGGAACTGGACCCCCTGCACCTGAGCACTAGCTGAAAGAAAGATATTACTCTTACTCGGGTTGGCTCGTAGGCCAGAAAGGGAAGCAAAGATCTCAATACTTTTCTTAAGAACACCGACAGAGACAACATCAGGACTACAGAAAAGGAGAAGGTCATCGGCAAAAGCAAGCCTGAAAGTGTGTGTAGCCGCACACTTCCAGTGGAATCTGAACCCTGGAGTCTGAGCGATCTCATGGGCGATAATACCATGGAGGACCTCCATAACAATAACAAACAGATACGGAGAGATAGGGTCACCCTGCCTCAGCCTCCTACGGCCCCTAAAGATACCCTCAGCATCCCCACTCAAGGAGATCGAGTAATCCGGAGTGGTGATACACTCTTTGACCCAAGCAATGAACGTCTGGTGGAACCCCATACATTGCAAAGCAATCAAAACAAAATCCCATTCAACAGTGTCGTAAGCTTTCATAAAATCAACCTTAAAGACACACCGACTCGGCATCCCTCTTTGCCCATAACCATGAAGAAGCTCCTGGGCGAGAAGGATATTATCACTAATCCTTCTCCTAGGAATAAAAGCTGTCTGAGCTGGATCAATCAAGGAATCCAGGCTATCTCGCATACAATGGACCATAATCTTAGAAATAGCCTTATATAAAAGGTTACAATAAGAAATCGGTCTAAAGTCTGACAGGATCCTCGGCAAAGCAACTTTTGGAACAAGAGATATTAGGGTAGTATTGATCTGCTTAACGAATTGACCCGAGGAGAAAAAATGTTTAATAGCGTAAGTAATCTCACCCCCGACAATCGGCCAGGCTCGTCGATAGAAAGCAGCATTAAACCCATCAGGGCCTGGAGCCGTATTCATATCGAACCCAAAGAAAACAGAACGACCCTCCTCATCAGAAACCGGTCTGATCATATGCAACGCAACATCAGGTGGAAGAGAAGAAGAGACAAAGGGTCTCACGTGATTGTACGAGACAGGCTGAACCCGATCCGAAGAACCCAATAACCTCTCATAGAACCCAACTACCTCATCCCGAATGAGCCCAGGATCTGACAGATCAATGCCATCCTCAGAAACCAGCCTAAAAATCCGCGAACGAGCCCTCCTAGAGGCAACCCTCCGAAAGAAGAAAGCAGACCACTGGTTCCCATCCTTGAGCCATGCTAGCTTGGCCCGTTGCCTGAGCGAAGACTGCTCCTGGGAAACAGCGGAAGAGAAAACCCATCTGCAACACCCTTCTAACTGTAAAGCTGAGCCTGACAAAGGAAACTCTCTAAGGGTAGACTGGGCGGCAGAAAGGAAAGTTGACGCTGAAGCCACATTCATAGCCAAATCCCCTTTCCTCTTCCTCATAGCGCGAAAAACAGGCTTAAGGGCATCTAACTTCTGGCAAATCGCATAGAAGGGGGCTCCCACAATAAGATGATGCCAAATACCGAAGACAGCAGGCAGAAAGTCCTCAGAATCTGCCAGAAAATTATCAAACCTGAACATCTTACCCCTACGACGGGGCAAGCTACCAATACCAAAGATAAGCGGGCTGTGATCAGAGGTCCGAGGCAAATCGCAAGTATAGGAGTAGTCAGAATGAGAAATAAACCACTGCGGATTACCCAGGACTCTATCTAACCGTTTCCACAAGGATCTAGGAGAAAGGCTCTTATTATGCCAAGAGAACTAGGAGCCCAACATCGGAAGCGTCTCTAGATCAGCACGCTGACAGAACTCCCTGAACTCCAACATAGGAAGCTCATCATCATGATGAGTCACCTCTCCACCTAAGATCTCGCTACAATCCAAAACAACATTAAAGTCACCCATAATCACCCAAGGCTCACTAACATGCAGAACAGAAAAATCAGACAAGTAATGCCAAAGAAGTCTCCTCTGGATAGCATCATTAGAACCATATGCAAAAGTAACTAGGATACTGGACGAGTCAATAAGCGAAATAATCCGGCAGTGAATAAATTGAGGATCAATAGCAATAATATCAACAGAGACCACGCCGGAATCCCAGCCCAGCCAAATCCGCTTACCCGGCCCGTTACCATAATAAAAAAACCACTGCCACGAAGCATTAACCAGGGAAGCAATATGCCTAGAGTTACCAACCGAGACTTTCGTCTCCAGTAAGGCAACACAACAAAGAGTAAAAGAAAACATTACCTCCTGGACCGAGTTCTGATGGTCCGGATGGTTCAGGCCACGGACATTCCACACTGCAAACGGAATCATCTAACACCTGATACGAATTCTCGGTGGTGATGCGAATTCGCTATCGATACAGCAGAAGGCTTTTTGACGAGCGGAAGCTATCGGCAAGAAACGTCCGAATCGACAACAACAGCTTCACATGAATAAACATCGACGAGTAATATGCGCGCGCGATGAAGACGAATTGCCATACCACAAGGTACGAACTTGGCCAAATGTAAAAGACTTGAAACAGGCCACCTCCAAACAGCGACACTCGAAACAGCACGTTTTGAACGGAAACGAAGTTAAAACAGGAAACAAGTTCAAAGGATCGAACAACACTTTATGCGAAATATCGGGCAAGTATAAAACTGTATCGAAAAACAAACTGAATATCGAAATAGAATAGAAATAGTGGTTTTATCGAATTAGACCTATAATTCGATAAAGTGATTTCTTCTCAAGACCTATTGAGAATCAATCAGATTAAGATTCGAAAACGCGTCGAATAATAATCAAAGTTTTGATGAAAAGCATTCACCATAGAAAACACAAAGTGTATTCTTAATTCTTCAACATTCAATTCTCTTTCATTACAACTATACTGCCACTTTTTATAGGCAAAAGCAGCCTGACAAGATAAATTAAACTAATACAAGCTGAGCTTAAAATAAGAAAAGATAATAAAAAGGTTCCTCATGTCACTTGTTGACAAAAGTAAAAGCTGGGTCTTTGTCTCCAAGTTGCTTGCTGACAGCCGCCTTTTGCCAAGAATCCTGCTGCTTTTGTAAGAGAATGCTGAACATTCTTTTATTGTTTAGTTGCCACTTGAACCTCTTCCGCTCCCCAAGATGCAAGTTGTCTTTTGCTTACGTTATTCCAATTTCGACTATCAAGGTAACTCCGTGCCTCGTTTCAGTTCTCCCGCCCATGTATGTTGGAGTATGGTCGAGATGTTTTACGTCAATTCTTACTTCGTCTTCTTTGCTTGGAGTAGTTGGTTTCGTATCATTCCCTCATTCTTTAAAAGGAATTGTCCTCAATTCCGCAATCCCATCTTCATCAAGGTAAGGGGATAGATCACCTACGTTGAAAGTAGCATGCACTCCGTAATCACCCGGAAGTTCCAACTTGTAAGCATTGTCATTCACCTTCGCAATTATTTTAAATGGTCCCTCGGCTCGTGGCATTAACTTATTCTTACGCTTACTCGGGAATCGTTCCTTCCTCAAATGTAACCAAACTAAATCTCCAACCTCGAATAGTCTCGGCTTTCTTTGCTTGTTCGACTTCCTTTTGTACGCCTCGTTTATTTCCTTGATTCGATCCCGCACCTGTTCGTGTAATTTCATCATTGATTTTAGTTTTGACTTCGTATCCTTATGCACCAATTCGTCATTTGGTAGTGGAATTAGATCTAGCGGTATGTAAGGATTCAGCCCGTAAACTACTTCAAATGGAGAGTGTGTCGTGGCATGAGTAGGAGATCGATTATAAGCAAACTCCGCATATGCCAGTTTCAGATCCCAGTCCTTTTGTGTTTTGCTTACCAAGCCTCGCAACAACGTTCCTAGTGTTCGGTTCGTCACTTCAGTTTGTCCGTCTGTTTGAGGATGATGCGAAGTACTAAACAACAGCTTGGTTCCCGCCTTCCTCCACAATGTGTTCCAAAAGTAGCTTAGAAACTTTGAGTCCCGGTCCGAAACAATAGTTTTTGGAACTCTATGTAATCGTACCACCTCTCGAAAATACAAGTCAGCAACATTACTCGCATCATCATTTTTGTGACAAGCAACAAAATGAGCCATCTTTGAAAAATGATCGACAACAACCATAATCGCATCCTTTCCTCATTGGGTTCGAGGCAAGGCAACGATGAAATCTATCGAGACATCTTCCCATGGCCTCTCCGGAATCAGTAAAGGTGTGTAGGCTCCTGGTTTGAACGAACTCATCGCAATATGGCATGTCATGATACGAATCGGTCAACATCATCAAATACAAAAAGAAGATTATCCGACCAAGCTTGATTGAGTCGCAGGCATACATAAAATCCTCATGCAAAATACATGGACAAATTACCAATTCTCGCGCGCACGACGACTTCGTAACAGTTTTAGTATTTTGCCCATAACTTTCTCGTCTGAAATCCGATTAAGGTGATTCAAGTGGACATGGAAAGCTAAGAAAGAGAGCTACAAATCTTATGAGACCATAGGACCAAATTCGGACCCATTAGATCCCAAAAATGACAAAACCGACAGCATCATATTTGGTCCAAGATCATGAAGATTTTTGTCTCTTCTAGTTTCAAGACTTCATTTTCAAAGTCCACTACAATACTTGGGTCCCTCCACACTTCAATAATTCGGCCAAACCAAGTGGATGGAAGCTTGATTTTTGTTGTCCTTGTCAAGTATCACATGGGAGAGATTTTGTCCCCACCTTTGAACTTGATGCGATTACGACATCTCCAAAAGAAGTAAGAATTGACGTAGGTGACGATACCATGTTGCATGCACATGCACCTACGTACTTCGGTGAGAAAACAAATGCGGAAATGGGAACCATCTTAATAATCGGAACCGGGATAACTTAGACGTACCAAAACATGCATACGTATGCATGTTCATGCATACAAAATCGACCATAATAGGGGAGATTTCGGCCGATTTGATGAAGGATCCATGAAGGATCTTTGTCCCCACTACTTTCAACTTTGCCTTCATTTTTCAAAGTCCACCATAATAAGATCAAGGATAGAGATTTTGGCTCACCCCACCCCTTTGAAAATCGGCCGAACCACATGAAGGAAGATGCCAACATGTTGCTTTCACTTTCTATCCTTGTTGAAGACTTGCAAGAAGATATCACATGATAAGGATGTTATCCACTTCTTGATGGTACCCCACGGCCAAAAAGGAGAGGAAGAGACCAAGCATGACTTTGTTTTCAATCTTTGTCAAAGTTGTTAGATTAGTTTATTGTTTGCTTGTTTTCTTGTGAGATCTTGTCTGATCTTGTTTGAACTTATTTGTAGTTGTTAAGGCTATTTATGATACGAATTACGTAAGTAATGCGTATAAATACAACGGAAGATTATTATGTCTTGACAATTATCAAAGTATCACTCGAAAATTACAAGGGTTGGCCGAATTTGAATGGGGTTCGGCCGTGAGGTAGTAGTGTATACGGATTTGGATGTGTTTTATCGAACTAGACCTATAACTCGATAAAAGTAATCTCTTCTCAAGACCTATTGAGAATTGATCAAGTTAAAATCTCGAGACGCGTCGAAACAATAACTAAAGTTTGTTGAACTCGTTCAACGTATATTTCAAAGAAATACAAGGTTTATTACTTTCAAGATGTCTTACAATCACCAAATGGACTACTATATATAGTAGTATACAAGGATAATGATACAAAAACAACAAGAAAAAACGAGCCACCAATCTTCCTCATGTTCGGCGAAATGTGGTGTGGGGAAGGAAAGATTTTGGACAATCTTCAAGTATCTTGGAATGTAGTATGTATGACTTTGACATGTAGAAAAAGACTTGATGAAAGTCTTTATCCATGGGAAATTTCGGCCGATTTTGTGGGGAGACTTGGATGATTTATTTAGGACATGATCTTCATGGATCTTGATAAGATATGAAGATGGGGTCTTTATTTTTGTCTTGGCCGATTTTCAAAGGAGGTGGGGAAGGAGGATATCTTCACTATCTTGTGAAAGATATGAAGACAAATGAGGTCCCTTTCAAGCATGTCTTGGCCGAATCTCCATGCTTTTGGACCGATTCCGTCGTCAAGTTTTACGTTACTCCCGTTCCGATTAACAACGTAACTCCAATACGCGTGTTCTTTTCTCCCAAGTATAATGATGCATGGCCATGCGAATTTGTATCGTCGTGGATGTCGATTTTTATTGGAGCTTCTTCGATTGGAATATTAGATATCGTATCATTCCCTCCTTCTTTGAAAGGAATTGACCTCAATTCCGTAATGCCATCGTCGTCAAGGTAAGGCGAGAGATCACCTACGTTGAAAGTCGCGTGTACTCCGTATTTGCCTGGAAGTTCGACTTTGTATGCATTGTCGTTCACTTTTTCCACAATTTTGTACGGACCCTCGGCTCTCGGCATCAATTTGTTCTTCCGTTTGCTTGGGAATCTTTCTTTTCTCAAATGTATCCAAACTAAGTCGCCAACATCAAATAATCTCGTTTTTTTATTTTTGTTCGACTTCCGTTTGTAAATTTCATTCACTTCTTTAATCCGTTCCCGTATCTTTTCATGTAACTTCATCATTGATTTGAGTTTTGATTCGGCGTCTTTGTGAACCAATTCGTTGCTCGGCAAGGGAATCAAATCCAATGGCATGTGCGGATTTATTCCGTATACTACTTCAAAAGGTGAATGGGCCGTGGCGATGCCGGGTGATCGGTTGTATGCGAATTCCGCATGTGCAAGTTTAACGTCCCAATCTTTTTGTGTTTTATTCACCAATCCTCGCAATAATGCTCCCAAGGTTCGATTAGTCACCTCGGTGCGTCCATCGGTTTGTGGGTGATGTGAAATCTTGAATAGGATTATAGTACCCACTTTTTCCATAAAGTATTCCAAAAGTAACTCAGAAATTTAGAATCTCGATCTGACACGATAGTTTTTGGAACTCCGTGTAAACGAACTACTTCCCGGAAGTACAAGTCCGCCACGTTGCTTGCATCATCGGTTTTGTGGCATGCTATAAAGTGAGCCATTTTCGAAAAACGGTCGACGACCACTATGATCGAGTCTTTGCCTCGTTGAGTACGAGGTAAAGCCACAATAAAATCCATCGAGACATCCTCCCATGGTCGTAACGGTATTGGCAACGGCATGTATGTACTTGACTTGAACGAACTTTTCATCATGTGACAAGTGACGCATTTACTCACGATTGTGCTTATGTCACCATACATCTTTGGCCAAAAGAAATGTTCTTTTAGCACCTCTGATCTTGGCCGAGCCGAAATGACCGGCTAGTCCTCCTCCGTGCGCCTCCCGAACTAGCAATTCCCGAATTGTATGTCTCAGCACACATAATTTATTTCCCTTGAAAAGAAAGCCATCCTGTAAAACAAATTCCTCGTACGGGGCCGTTTTACAACGGTTAAAAATTTCCCCGAAGTCCAAATCTTCACTGTAATGATCTTTCAAAGTCTCGAACCCCAACAAACGAACATCTAGAATCGACAGTAAGGCATACCGTCTTGATAGTGCATCCGCCACTATATTACTCTTCCCGTCTTTGTACTTGGATGAAAAGTGAAAAGATTGTAAAAATTCCACCCATTTTGCATGCCTCGGGCTTAGCTTACTTTGTCCGTTGATGTATTTCAACGACTCATGATCCGAATGCAACACGAAATGTTTCGAACGTAGATAGTGACTCAAATGATCGAGTGCTCTCACGATAGCATAGAACTCCTTGTCGTAAGTACAATAATTCACTCGGGCGCCACTTAATTTCTCCGAAAAATAGGCGATGGGACGGCCTCTTTGAATAAGTACTGCCCCGATTCCAACTCCGCTAGCGTCGCATTCCACCTCAAACGGTTGTGAAAAATCGGGTAACGTCAAAATCGGCGCTTCACATAACTTTCCCTTTAATTTTTCAAAAGCCTTTTGGGCCGCTTCGTTCCATGCAAAGGTTCCTTTTTTTAGACACTCCGTGATCGGACTGGAGATGGTGCTAAAGTCCCGTATGAATCGTCGGTAAAAAGAAGCGAGGCCATGAAATGATCGTACCTCCGTGATTGTCTTTGGGGTCGGCCACGACTTGATTGCCGCGATCTTCTCTTGGTCGACCGAAACTCCTTCTTTCGAAACAACATAGCCGAGCAAGACAAGACTCTCGACTAGGAAAGTACACTTCTCCCGCTTTCCATAAAGTTTCTGTTCCCTTAGCGTTTCAAATACGTGCCGCAAATGTTCGAGATGCTCCTCTAAGGATCGATCAGATTAAAATGTCGTCTAGGTATACGACAACAAAATTTCCCAAGAAAGGTTTGAGAACCTCGTTCATCAACCTCATAAAAGTGCTCGGGGCGTTAGTGAGGCCGAATGGCATCACGACCCATTCGTAAAGTCCATTCTTTGTTTTAAATGCCGTCTTCCATTCGTCTCCCTCTCGCATGCGAATTTGATGGTATCCGCTCCGTAAATCAACTTTGGAAAATATAACCGAGCCATGTAGTTCGTCCAACATGTCGTCTAGTCTCGGGATGGGGAACCGATACTTGACGGTGATGTTATTCACGGCTCTCTGTCAATACACATTCGCCATGATCCGTCTTTTTTGGCACAAGTAGAACCGAACCGCACACGACTTAAACTTTCTCGGAGATTTCCGTGACTCATGATTTGTTCAATTTGTCGTTGTAGTTCTTTGTTTTCTTCGTGTTTACATCGATACGCAGATTTGTTCTGTTATGGAGCTCGGTATAAGATCAATCGGTGTTCAATTCGCGGATAGGTGGTAATCCTACCGGCAAGTCTTCGGAAATACATCCGAGAACTCGTGTAATAGTGCATCTATCTCTTCTTCGTGGTGTGATTTGGTGGCAAGATTTGGACTTCTTTGATCATCATCAAATAAACACATTCGCCATCGTCAATGGCGTGTTCGACTTCTTTCTCGTTTGCAAACATCGTAAGTTTCGGTCCTTCGACTTTTTCGAACTCATCGTCCGGATAGCTTGAGGTGACATAGGTTTAAGAACAATTTTTTACCTTTGTCACGTAACTCATACTCGTTACTCCTCCCTCGATGTAGTACGTCGATCAAATAACCAAGGTCTTCCCAATAATACGTGACATGCGTCCATCGGTAATACATCGCATGTAATATCATCACCATACGAACCCATGGTGAGTCCGACCTTCACTTGCCTTGATACTTTCACCTTGTTTCCATCATCGAGCCAATGGAGTGCATACGGCTTTGGATGGGCCGTGGTGATCAATTCGAGTTTTGAGACCATCTCGCTCGATGCCACGTTTGTACAACTTCCACCGTCAATGATCAAGCTACACCATTTCTCTCCGACACGACACTTCGTGTGAAAGATTTGGTCTCGTTGTTCTTCGTCACTGGTGCCGCTTCGTTTGTAACATGCGAAGGACGAGGTTCGTGTCATAGTTCGGGCATTGTATGCCTCACATTCTTCTTCTCCTTCGCGGCTTCTAAGTTAAAAACGTCTCCAATTCTTTCTTCTTCGGCTAGTAATTCTTCTCGGACGGCTATGGCTTCTCGTAACGTCACAATTCTCCGATTCGGACAAGCACTTTGATAGTGTCCAAATCCTTGACATTTGAAACACGGACTTTAGATAGGCTTGTTTCTTTTGGTGTGATAGGAGTTTTGGAATGGTAGTAACAGTGGGCTTGTGGTGACAGTTTTTGGAAACGAGCTAGAACTCGCGCCAAAGTTGGTATTTCCGTATTTAGATGGGAATTCGGGTTTAGAAAGTTTTGTTTTGTTTTGATTTTCTAACTTTATGCAAAGTCCGCATAAAGTATCAAAGTCGGAATAGGGGTAGAGTTCCACGGAATTAGCAATATTTTTGTTCAAACCTCGTAGGAAGCGGACATCCGCAATTCTTCGCTTTCTTCAAGTTCTCCCATCAAGGATAAGTTTTCAAACTCCTCGATGTACTCCTCGACACTTAGCTTTCCTTGCGTGAGGTCAGAAATTTTTCGATACAAGCTTAACTTGTGTGTAGCCGGGACATATCTTTTCGTAGTTTCTTTTTTAGAGAATCCCACGAACGTATCTTCTCTTTTCCGGCACGAACTCTTTGTGTCTTCATTCGCTCAAACCAAAGGGAAGCTCCCTTTCCAAGTTTGAGAATCGCATACTTGCAACGTACCTCATCATTGAGATCCTTGAACTCAAACATTCGTTCAATTTTTCTTTCCCATTCCAAATAAACCTCGAGATCGGTGCCGCCTACGAACTCCGGAAGTTCGCTTGTCTTGTATTCATCAGCATGTCGTGGTGCATGCATGGCGTCGTATCCTCGTCGTGCTTGGATTCTGGGCTCCGGTAAGCCGCGAAGAACGTCACGTAGTTGTGCTACTTCTTCATCGGTGAAAGCCATCTTCTTGAGTAACGTCGAGAACTGTGAGACAAATGGCTCTGATACCACTTATGATACGAATTACGTAAGTAATGCGTATAAATACAACGGAAGATTATTATGTCTTGACAATTATCAAAGTATCACTCGAAAATTACAAGGGTTGGCCGAATTTGAATGGGGTTCGGCCGTGAGGTAGTAGTGTATACGGATTTGGATGTGTTTTATCGAACTAGACCTATAACTCGATAAAAGTAATCTCTTCTCAAGACCTATTGAGAATTGATCAAGTTAAAATCTCGAGACGCGTCGAAACAATAACTAAAGTTTGTTGAACTCGTTCAACGTATATTTCAAAGAAATACAAGGTTTATTACTTTCAAGATGTCTTACAATCACCAAATGGACTACTATATATAGTAGTATACAAGGATAATGATACAAAAACAACAAGAAAAAAAACGAGCCACCAATCTTCCTCATGTTCGGCCGAAATGTGGTGTGGGGAAGGAAAGATTTTGGACAATCTTCAAGTATCTTGGAATGTAGTATGTATGACTTTGACATGTAGAAAAAGACTTGATGAAAGTCTTTATCCATGGGAAATTTCGGCCGATTTTGTGGGGAGACTTGGATGATTTATTTAGGACATGATCTTCATGGATCTTGATAAGATATGAAGATGGGGTCTTTATTTTTGTCTTGGCCGATTTTCAAAGGAGGTGGGGAAGGAGGATATCTTCACTATCTTGTGAAAGATATGAAGACAAATGAGGTCCCTTTCAAGCATGTCTTGGCCGAATCTCCATGCTTTTGGACCGATTCCGTCGTCAAGTTTTACGTTACTCCTGTTCCGATTAACAACGTAACTCTAATACGCGTGTTCTTTTCTCCCAAGTATAATGATGCATGGCCATGCGAATTTGTATCGTCGTGGATGTCGATTTTTATTGGAGCTTCTTCGATTGGAATATTAGATATCGTATCATTCCCTCCTTCTTTGAAAGGAATTGACCTCAATTCCGTAATGCCATCGTCGTCAAGGTAAGGCGAGAGATCACCTACATTGAAAGTCGCGTGTACTCCGTATTCGCCTGGAAGTTCGACTTTGTATGCGTTGTCGTTCACTTTTTCCACAATTTTGTACGGACCCTCGGCTCTCGGCATCAATTTGTTCTTCCGTTTGCTTGGGAATCTTTCTTTTCTCAAATGTATCCAAACTAAGTCGCCAACATCAAATAATCTCGTTTTTTTATTTTTGTTCGACTTCCGTTTGTAAATTTCATTCACTTCTTTAATCCGTTCCCGTATCTTTTCATGTAACTTCATCATTGATTTGAGTTTCGATTCGGCGTCTTTGTGAACCAATTCGTTGCTCGGCAAGGGAATCAAATCCAATGGCATGTGCGGATTTATTCCGTATACTACTTGAAAAGGTGAATGGGCCGTGGCGAAGCCGGGTGATCATACAACGCGAATTCCGCATGTGCAAGTTTAACGTCCCAATCTTTTTGTGTTTTATTCACCAATCCTCGCAATAATGCTCCCAAGGTTCGATTAGTCACCTCGGTCTGTCCATCGGTTTGTGGGTGATGTGAAGTACTGAATAGGAGTTTAGTACCCACTTTTCTCCATAAAGTATTCGTATAACTCGTAAATTTAGAATCTCGATCCGACACGATAGTTTTGGAACTCCGTGTAAACGAACTACTTCCCGGAAGTACAAGTCCGCCACGTTGCTTGCATCATCGGTTTTGTGGCATGCTATAAAGTGAGCCATTTTCGAAAAACGGTCGACGACCACCATGATCGAGTCTTTGCCTCGTTGAGTACGAGGTAAAGCCACAATAAAATCCATCGAGACATCCTCCCATGGTCGTAACGGTATTGGCAACGGCATGTATGTACTTGACTTGAACGAACTTTTCATCATGTGACAAGTGACGCATTTACTCACGATTGTGCTTACGTCACCATACATCTTTGGCCAAAAGAAATGTTCTTTTAGCACCTCTACAGTCTTGGCCGAGCCGAAATGACCGGCTAGTCCTCCTCCGTGCGCCTCCCGAACTAGCAATTCCCGAATTGTATGTCTCAGCACACATAATTTATTTCCCTTGAAAATAAAACCATCCTGTAAAACAAATTCCTCGTACGGGGCCGTTTTACAACGGTTAAAAATTTCCCCGAAGTCCAAATCGTCACTGTAATGATCTTTCAAAGTCTCGAACCCCAACAAACGAACATCTAGAATCGACAGTAAGGCATACCGTCTTGATAGTGCATCCGCCACTATATTACTCTTCCCGTCTTTGTACTTGGATGAAAAGTGAAAAGATTGTAAAAATTCCACCCATTTTGCATGCCTCGGGCTTAGCTTACTTTGTCCGTTGATGTATTTCAACGACTCGTGATCCGAATGCAACACGAAATGTTTCGAACGTAGATAGTGACTCCAATGATCGAGTGCTCTCACGATAGCATAGAACTCCTTGTCGTAAGTACAATAATTCACTCGGGCGCCACTTAATTTCTCCGAAAAATAGGCGATGGGACGGCCTCTTTGAATAAATCGCCCGATTCCAACTCCGCTAGCGCCGCATTCCACCTCAAACGGTTGTGAAAAATCGGGTAACGTCAAAATCGGCGCTTCACATAACTTTCCCTTTAATTTTTCAAAAGCCTTTTGGGCCGCCGTTCCATGCAAAGGTTCCTTTTTTAGACACTCCGTGATCGGATGGAGATGGTGCTAAAGTCCCGTATGAATCGTCGGTAAAAAGAAGCGAGGCCATGAAATGATCGTACCTCCGTGATTGTCTTTGGGGTCGGCCACGACTTGATTGCCGCGATCTTCTCTTGGTCGATCAAACTCCTTCTTTCGAAACAACATAGCCGAGCAAGACAAGACTCTCGACTAGGAAAGTACACTTCTCCCGCTTTCCATAAAGTTTCATTCCCTTAGCGTTTCAAATACGTGCCGCAAATGTTCGAGATGCTCCTCTAAGGATCGATCAGATTAAAATGTCGTCTAGGTATACGACAACAAAATTTCCCAAGAAAGGTTTGAGAACCTCGTTCATCAACCTCATAAAAGTGCTCGGGGCGTTAGTGAGGCCGAATGGCATCACGACCCATTCGTAAAGTCCATTCTTTGTTTTAAATGCCGTCTTCCATTCGTCTCCCTCTCGCATGCGAATTTGATGGTATCCGCTCCGTAAATCAACTTTGGAAAATATAACCGAGCCATGTAGTTCGTCCAACATGTCGTCTAGTCTCGGGATGGGGAACCGATACTTGACGGTGATGTTATTCACGGCTCTACTGTCAATACACATTCGCCATGATCCGTCTTTTTTTGGCACAAGTAGAACTGGAACCGCACACAGACTTAAACTTTCTCGGACATATCCGTGACTCATGAGTTCATCAATTTGACGTTGTAGTTCTTTGGTTTCTTCGGGATTACAACGATACGCCGCTTTGTTCGGTAATGGAGCTCCCGGTATAAGATCAATCTGGTGTTCAATTCCGCGGATAGGTGGTAATCCTACCGGCAAGTCTTCGGGAAATACATCCGAGAACTCGAGTAATAGTGCATCTATCTCTTTTTCGTGGTGTGATTTGGTGGCAAGATTTCGGACTTCTTTGATCATCATCAAATAAACACATTCGCCATCGTCAATGGCGTGTTCGACTTCTTTCTCGTTTGCAAACATCGTAAGTTTCGGTCCTTCGACTTTTTTCGAACTCATCGTCCGGATAGCTTGAGGTGACATAGGTTTAAGAACAATTTTTTTACCTTTGTCACGTAACTCATACTCGTTACTCCTCCCTCGATGTAGTACGTCCCGATCAAATAACCAAGGTCTTCCCAATAATTCGTGACATGCGTCCATCGGTAATACATCGCATGTAATATCATCACCATACGAACCCATGGTGAGTCCGACCTTCACTTGCCTTGATACTTTCACCTTGTTTCCATCATCGAGCCAATGGAGTGCATACGGCTTTGGATGGGCCGTGGTGATCAATTCGAGTTTTGAGACCATCTCGCTCGATGCCACGTTTGTACAACTTCCACCGTCAATGATCAAGCTACACCATTTCTCTCCGACACGACACTTCGTGTGAAAGATTTGGTCTCGTTGTTCTTCGTCACTCGGGGCTGCCTTCGTTTGTAACATGCGAAGGACGAGGTTCGTGTCATAGTTCGGGGCATTGTATGCCTCACATTCTTCTTCTCCTTCGCCGGCTTCTAAGTTAAAAACGTCTCCAATTCTTTCTTCTTCGGCTAGTAATTCTTCTCGGACGGCTATGGCTTCTCGTAACGTCACAATTCTCCGATTCGGACAAGCACTTTGATAGTGTCCAAATCCTTGACATTTGAAACACCGGACTTTAGATAGGCTTGTTTCTTTTGGTGTGATAGGAGTTTTTGGAATGGTAGTAACAGGTGGGCTTGTGGTGACAGTTTTTGGAAACGAGCTAGAACTCGCGCCAAAGTTGGTATTTCCGTATTTAGATGGGAATTCGGGTTTAGAAAGTTTTGTTTTGTTTTGATTTTCTAACTTTATGCAAAGTCCGCATAAAGTATCAAAGTCGGAATAGGGGTAGAGTTCCACGGAATTAGCAATATTTTTGTTCAAACCTCGTAGGAAACGGGACATCCGCAATTCTTCGCTTTCTTCAAGTTCTCCCATCAAGGATAAGTTTTCAAACTCCTCGATGTACTCCTCGACACTTAGCTTTCCTTGCGTGAGGTCAGAAATTTTTCGATACAAGCTTAACTTGTGTGTAGCCGACATATCTTTTCGTAGTTTCTTTTTAGAGAATCCCACGAACGTATCTTCTCTTTTAAGACGAACTCTTTGTGTCTTCATTCGCTCAAACCAAAGGGAAGCTCCCTTTCCAAGTTTGAGAATCGCATACTTGCAACGTACCTCATCATTGAGATCCTTGAACTCAAACATTCGTTCAATTTTTCTTTCCCATTCCAAATAAACCTCGAGATCGGTGCCGCCTACGAACTCCGGAAGTTCGCTTGTCTTGTATTCATCAGCATGTCGTGGTGCATGCATGGCGTCGTATCCTCGTCGTGCTTGGATTCTGGGCTCCGGTAAGCCGCGAAGAACGTCACGTAGTTGTGCTACTTCTTCATCGGTGAAAGCCATCTTCTTGAGTAACGTCGAGAACTGTGAGACAAATGGCTCTGATACCACTTATGATACGAATTACGTAAGTAATGCGTATAAATACAACGGAAGATTATTATGTCTTGACAATTATCAAAGTATCACTCGAAAATTACAAGGGTTGGCCGAATTTGAATGGGGTTCGGCCGTGAGGTAGTAGTGTATACGGATTTGGATGTGTTTTATCGAACTAGACCTATAACTCGATAAAAGTAATCTCTTCTCAAGACCTATTGAGAATTGATCAAGTTAAAATCTCGAGACGCGTCGAAACAATAACTATAGTTTGTTGAACTCGTTCAACGTATATTTCAAAGAAATACAAGGTTTATTACTTTCAAGATGTCTTACAATCACCAAATGGACTACTATATATAGTAGTATACAAGGATAATGATACAAAAACAACAAGAAAAAAACGAGCCACCAATCTTCCTCATGTTCGGCCGAAATGTGGTGTGGGGAAGGAAAGATTTTGGACAATCTTCAAGTATCTTGGAATGTAGTATGTATGACTTTGACATGTAGAAAAAGACTTGATGAAAGTCTTTATCCATGGGAAATTTCGGCCGATTTTGTGGGGAGACTTGGATGATTTATTTAGGACATGATCTTCATGGATCTTGATAAGATATGAAGATGGGGTCTTTATTTTTGTCTTGGCCGATTTTCAAAGGAGGTGGGGAAGGAGGATATCTTCACTATCTTGTGAAAGATATGAAGACAAATGAGGTCCCTTTCAAGCATGTCTTGGCCGAATCTCCATGCTTTTGGACCGATTCCGTCGTCAAGTTTTACGTTACTCCTGTTCCGATTAACAACGTAACTCCAATACGCATGTTCTTTTCTCCCAAGTATAATGATGCATGGCCATGCGAATTTGTATCGTCGTGGATGTCGATTTTTATTGGAGCTTCTTCGATTGGAATATTAGATATCGTATCAATTTATAAGCCTCACCCTCAACCTTTGAAATCATCTTGAAATTTATAAAACATTGTATTTCTCTTGAAATATACGTTGAACGAGTTCAACAAAACCTTGGTTATTATTTCGACGCGTCTTGAATTATAACTTGATCAATTCTCAATAGGTCTTGAGGAGAGATTATCTTTATCGAGTTATAGGTCTAATTCGATAAAACACATTCAAATCCTTACACTATCCTACCTCACAGCCGAAACCATCTAAATTCGGCCACCACCTTTTATTTTCGTTGTTACTTTGATACTTGTAGAAACAGTGATAATCTTTCGTTGTATCTTATACGTTTTACGTACACTTATATACGTAATTCGTATCATAAGTGGTATCAGAGCCCAAGGTCATCTCCTTGGGCGATTTATTCAATGAATTTTTTTTGTTGAGATTAGCGCAGTCGGAAGAAAACAAAGTTTCCCGTGGATTCGACCGTTGGATCGTCACAAAATTTTGACAAAGGTAAGCAAACTCATTGAACTACAGTCTGAACGGTGGAGATCAGATTCTTTGATCATCTTCTTGGTTCATTCTTCACGGATTTCTTGGCAAATTTTCTGTCCGATTTCTTATCAAGAACTATCTCTTGATTCTTGTTATGGATTTCTCGGATCTCGATTTCTTGATGAAACTCCGTGACGCACTAAACTGCTTACCGGAGCAACATATGCAAGCAAGACGCAGAGGCGACGCCAACGATATTGATTTCTTGGCTAAATTCCGCAGCATACCGGAGTTCCACGGATCTAGTAATCCAGATGCGTGCATGGATTGGCTCCATGCTTGTGAGGAGCATGCGGACTTCAAGGCTGCCCCGATCAACCGTCGCGTTTCGCTGGTGACAAAGCTCCTCCGCGGTAGCGCCGCCTTCTAGTGGAAAAAATTGAAATAGTCCCGTTCACAACAACGTAAGTCTAAAATCAGAGCTTGGCAAAAATTCAGGAAATATTTCGCCAGAAAATTTATCCCAAACGCGAAACAAGATCACGGCTTTATGCTTTCTGAAACGGCTAATCTTGAAGATGAACTCTTTGTCACTGATGACTTTGATATGACAGAATTTCCTGTGGCATTTTTTGATGACAAAGAAGACGATGGTTGGAGTCGAGCTGCCCTATCGGAGCAAAGTGAGTCGTATGACTTTGTTGCGGTACGAAACGAGCTTAGTGGGTTAATTTTTGATGAGACATTATTCAAGGAGCCCGATAATATTAAAATGGAAAGTGGATCGGGTTATGATGGACCGCCAATATTTGATACAGAATCAAATGACAAAGAGGAGCCCATAATTGATCTCGAGCTTCCCATTTTTGAAGTTCTTGACACCGACCAACGTGAAAGCAGCGTGGCTGCGTATAATCGGAAAATAGTAAGGGACGAATTCATTATTGAAGCGAGTGAGGACGCGATTTGTGTTCACTTAGCACAGGAGTTGGAAATTACTCCGTTAAACCATAAATCATCTTTTCGGGATTCCATTAAGGGGAATGGAAGACTCCTAGGTATGTCGTTTGTTTCCATTTTGCATGTTGTCCTTTTGGATACGCAATCACAAGTTAAAGTCAACATTATGGACGAAAATTACATCTTCAAACCAGGAGGAGTACAACTATATCCGGAATATCAACCCTTCTTTCGGGCATTAGAATCAAGAATGAATCTTCTTGAAAAAGAAGGAAATGATGTGATTAAGACCGAGCATCCAATGAACTACATGTCAAGTCTTACAGCACAAAAAAAAAGTTCAAAATCTGGATTTGAGGTCAAATCCTTTGAAAGGGGGAGGGTATGATACGAATCGGTCAACATCATCAAATACAAAAAGAAGATTATCCGACCAAGCTTGATTGAGTCGCAGGCATACATAAAATCCTCATGCAAAATACATGGACAAATTACCAATTCTCGCGCGCACGACGACTTCGTAGCAGTTTTAGTATTTTGCCCATAACTTTCTCGTCCGAAATCCGATTCAGGTGATTCAAGTGGCCATGGAAAGGTAAGAAAGAGAGCTACAAATCTTATGAGACCATAGGACCAAAGTAGGACCCATTAGATCCCAGAAATGACAAAACCGACAGCATCATATTTGGTCCAAGATCATGAAGATTTTTGTCTCTTCTAGTTTCAAGTCTTCATTTTCAAAGTCCACTACAATACTTGGGTCCCTCCACACTTCAATAATTCGGCCAAACCAAGTGGATGGAAGCTTGATTTTTGTTGTCCTTGTCAAGTATCACATGGGAGAGATTTTGTCCCCACCTTTGAACTTGATGCGATTACGACATCTCCAAACGAAGTAAGAATTGACGTAGGTGACGATACCACGTTGCATGCACATGCACCTACGTACTTCGGTGAGAAAACAAATGCAGAAATGGGAACCATCTTAATAATCGGAACCGGGATAACTTAGACGTACCAAAACATGCATACGTATGCATGTTCATGCCTCTGAGAATCGCCATAATAGGGGAGATTTGGCCGATTTGATGAAGGATCCATGAAGGATCTTTGTCCCCACTACTTTCAACTTTGCCTTCATTTTTCAAAGTCCACCATAATAAGATCAAGGATAGAGATTTTGGCTCACCCCACCCCTTTGAAAATCGGCCGAACCACATGAAGGAAGATGCCAACATGTTGCTTTCACTTTCTATCCTTGTTGAAGACTTGCAAGAAGATATCACATGAAAAGGATGTTATCCACTTCTTGATGCTACCCCACGGCCAAAAAGGAGAGGAAGAGACCAAGCATGACTTTGTTTTCAATCTTTGTCAAAGTTGTTAGATTAGTTTATTGTTTGCTTGTTTTCTTGTGAGATCTTGTTTGATCTTGTTTGAACTTATTTGTAGTTGTTAAGGCTATTTATAAGCCTCACCCTCAACCTTTGAAATCATCTTGAAATTTATAAAACATTGTATTTCTCTTGAAATATACGTTGAACGAGTTCAACAAAACCTTGGTTATTATTTCGACGCGTCTCGAATTATAACTTGATCAATTCTCAATAGGTCTTGAGGAGAGATTATCTTTATCGAGTTATAGGTCTAATTCGATAAAACACATTCAAATCCATACACTATCCTACCTAACGGCCGAAACCATATAAATTCGGCCACCACCTTTTATTTTCGTTGTTACTTTGATACTTGTAGAAACAGTGATAATCTTTCGTTGTATCTTATACGTTTTACGTACACTTATATACGTAATTCGTATCATGTCACACATTTACTAATTATATTATTAACATCCCCCTGCATCCTTGGCCAATAAAAATGTTCTTTAAGCACATCCAATGTCTTGACCGAACCAAAGTGATACGAGATCGACATGGCCAACCGAAGAAAGACGACGTAGACGACCATGCAACCATGCATACGGCCATGCACACACATGCACCTACACGACATACACTTACTTCTTTGGACGAGACGACTAATACGAGACTTGAAGTAACCTTGAACATATTTTACGTATGCATGAAGAAATTACGAACCATGCACTCATCCACCTTCTTCATGCATTGAAACCGATGGTTCCCCTCCCTTGAATAAGTCACCTACATGGCAACAAAGTCATCAAAGCATGATAATAATAATCATCAAGAATCAAACCAAAGTCTTCTAACATGATTAGTTATTTTATTTTGTTTCTTGTCTTTGGTGAAGATTTGCTCAAGATTGACTAGTCATGATCCGAAATTTACTAGTCCGAGTGAAAAAGGCGAAAAGCGGACAAAATTACCAATTCCCGCGCGTATGACTATTTCGTAGCAGTTTTGGTATTTTAATCATAACTCTCTCACACGAAGTCCGATTTAGGTGATTCAAGCGGCCATGGAAAGATAAAAGAAAGATCTATAAATCATGTGAAACGGTACAAGGTCCAATTATGCTTATATCAAGCCATACGAACCGTTCAAATGTGCAGTGATTTTTATGGCCGAAAATTGATGAAGATTTGTGAAGATTTTGTCCAAGATTGATACGAATTACGTAAGTAATACGTATAAAATACAACGGAAGTTTAACAAGTATCAAGGTACACTTGAAAATTACTAAGGGTGGCCGAATTTAGATGGGATTCGGCCGTGATGTAGTATGATGTACGGAGTTTGATGTGTTTTATCGAACTAGACCTATAACTCGATAAAAGGTAATCTCTTCCCAAGACCTATTGAGAATTGATCAAGTTAAAATCTCGAGACGCGTCGAAACAATAACTAAAGTTTGTTGAACTCGTTCAACGTATATTTCAAAGGAAATACAAGGTTTATTGCTTTCAAGATATCTTACAAATACAACGAGCACTACTATATATAGTAGCTTACAACCGAAAGAAAATACAACAAAACGAGAAAACGAAGCTTCCTAGTAACATACTAATCGGCCGAAAATATCAAGGAGATACCATCTTGGATTTTATGTTGATTAAGATATGAAAACATCTTGGACTTATTAAGTGATGGGGACATGAAGCAATCTTGGCCTTGATGGTGACATGAAGCAATCTTGGACTTGATGGTGACATGAAGAAGAACCAAATATCATCCCTTGCACTTCTTCCAATCGGCCGATCTTTATCAAGGAGTGAGGAGGATTTTGTGAAGATTGATATCAACCTCTTTGGACTTATTATGGTGAATAAGACATGAGAGACAATGACATGAAGGATGAAAGTCTTCACTCCATCTTTATGTTTCGGCCGTTTGTGTATATGGTGGGGAAGGAGAAAATAACTTCATTATCTTGTCAAGATATGAAGTCAAGTGAGGTCCCTTTCAAGCATGATATGGCCGATTTTTCATGCTTTCGGACCGATTCCGTCGTCGAATTTTACGTTATTCCGATTCCGATTAACAACGTAACTCCAATCCGCGTGTTCTTTTCTCCCAAGTATACTGATGCATGACCTGTGAATTTGTATCGTCGTGGATGTCGATTTTGATTGGAGTTTCTTCGATGGAATATTAGATATCGTATCATTCCTCCTTCTTTGAAAGGAATTGACCTCAATTCCGTAATGCCATCGTCGCCAAGGTAAGGCGAGAGATCACCTACGTTGAATGTCGCGTGTACTCGTATTCGCGGAAGTTCGACTTTGTATGCGTTGTCGTTCACTTTTTCCACAATTTTGTACGGACCTTCGGCTCTTGGCATCAATTTGTTCTTCCGTTTGCTCGGGAATCTTTCTTTTCTCAAATGTATCCAAACTAAGTCGCCAACATCAAATAATCTCGCTTTTTTATTTTTGTTCGACTTTCGTTTGTATATTTCATTCACTTCTTTAATCCGTTCCCGTATCTTTTCATGTAACTTCACCATTGATTTGAGTTTTGCTTCGGCGTCTTTGTGGAGCAACTCGTTGCTCGGCAAGGGAATCAAGTCCAATGGCAAGTGCGGATTTAATCCGTATACTACTTCGAAAGGTGAATGGGCCGTGGCATAACCGGGTGATCGGTTGTATGCGAATTCTACATGAGCAAGTTTAACGTCCCAATCCTTCTGTGTTTTATTTACCAATCCTCGCAATAATGCTCCCAAGGTTCGATTAGTTACCTCGATCTGTCCATCGGTTTGTGGGTGATGTGAAGTACTGAATAGGAGTTTAGTACCCACTTTTCTCCATAAAGTATTCCAGAAGTAACTCAGAAATTTGGAATCTCGATCCGACACGATAGTTTTTGGAACTCCGTGTAAACGAACTACTTCCCGGAAGTACAAGTCCGCCACATTGCTTGCATCATCGGTTTTGTGGCATGCTATCAAGTGAGCCATTTTCGAAAAACGGTCGACGACCACCATGATCGAGTCTTTGCCTCGTTGAGTACGAGGTAAAGCCACAATAAAATCCATCGAGACATCCTCCCATGGTCGTAACGGTATTGGCAACGGCATGTATGTACTCGACTTGAAGGAACTTTTCATCATGTGACAAGTGACGCATTTACTCACGATTGTGCTTACGTCACCATACATCTTTGGCCAAAAGAAATGTTCTTTTAGCACTTCTACAGTCTTGGTCGAGCCGAAGTGACTGGCTAGTCCTCCTCCGTGCGCCTCCCGAACTAGCAATTCCCGAATTGTATGTCTCGGCACACATAATTTATTCCCCTTGAAGAGAAAGCCATCCTGTAACACAAATTCCTCGTACGGGGCTGTTTTACAACGGTTAAAAATTTCCCCGAAGTCCAAATCGTCGTTGTAATGATCTTTCAAAGTCTCGAACCCCAACAAACGAACATCTAGCATCGACAGTAAGGCATACCGTCTTGATAGTGCATCCGCCACTATATTACTCTTCCCGTCTTTGTACTTGGATGAAAAGTGAAAAGATTGTAAAAATTCCACCCATTTTGCATGCCTCGGGCTTAGCTTACTTTGTCCGTTGATGTATTTCAACGACTCATGATCCGAGTGCAGCACGAAATGTTTCGAACGTAGATAATGACTCCAATGATCGAGTGCTCTCACGATAGCATAGAACTCCTTGTCGTAAGTACAATAATTCACTCGGGCGCCACTTAATTTCTCCGAAAAATAGGCAATGGGACAGCCTCTTTGGATAAGCACTGCCCCGATTCCAACTCCGCTAGCGTCGCATTCCACCTCAAACGGTTGTGAAAAATCGGGTAACGTCAAAATCGGCGCTTCACATAACTTTCCCTTTAATTTTTCAAAAGCCTTTTGGGCCGCTTCGTTCCATGCAAAGGTTCCTTTTTTTAGACACTCCGTGATCGGGCTGGAGATGGTGCTAAAGTCCCGTATGAATCGTCGGTAAAAAGAAGCGAGGCCATGAAATGATCGTACCTCCGTGATTGTCTTTGGGGTCGGCCACGACTTGATTGCCGCGATCTTCTCTTGGTCGACCGAAACTCCTTCTTTCGAAACAACATAGCCGAGCAAGACAAGACTCTCGACTAGGAAAGTACACTTCTCCCGTTTTCCATAAAGTTTCTGTTCCCTTAGTGTTCCAAATACGTGCCGCAAATGTTCGAGATGTTCCTCTACGGATCGATCAGATCAAAATGTCGTCTAGGTATACGACAACAAACTTTCCCAAGAAAGGTTTGAGAACCTCGTTCATCAACCTCATAAAAGTGCTCGGGGCGTTGGTGAGGCCGAATGGCATCACAACCCATTCGTAAAGTCCATTCTTTGTTTTAAACGTCGTCTTCCATTCGTCTCCCTCTCGCATGCGGATTTGATGGTATCCGCTCCGTAAATCAACTTTGGAAAATATAACCGAGCCATGTAACTCGTCCAGCATGTCGTCTAGTCTCGGGATGGGGAACCGATACTTGATGGTGATGTTATTCACGGCTCTACTATCAATACACATTCGCCATGCTCCGTCTTTTTTTGGTACAAGTAGAACTGGAACCGCACACGGACTTAAACTTTCTCGGACATATCCGTGATTCATGAGTTCATCAATTTGACGTTGTAGTTCTTTGGTTTCTTCGGGATTACAACGATACGCCGCTTTGTTCGGTAATGGAGCTCCCGGTATAAGATCAATCTGGTGTTCAATTCCGCGGATAGGTGGTAATCCTATCGGCAAGTCTTCGGGGAATACGTCCGAAAACTCGTGTAATAGTGCATCTATTTCTTCCTCATGGTGCGATTTGGTGGCAAGATTTTGGACCTCTTTGATCATCATCAAATAAACACGTTCGCCATCGTCAATGGCATGTTCGACTTCTTTCTCGTTTGCAAACATCGTAAGTTTCGGTCCTTCGACTTTTTCGAACTCATCGTCCGATAGCTTGAGGTGACATAGGTTTAAGAACAATTTTTTACCTTTGTCACGTAACTCATACTCGTTACTCCTCCCTCGATGTAGTACGTCCCGATCAAATAACCAAGGTCTTCCTAATAACACGTGACATGCGTCCATCGGTAGTACATCGCATGTAATATCATCGCCATACGAACCCATGGTGAGTCCGACCTTCACTTGCCTTGATACTTTCACCTTGTTTCCATCATCGAGCCAATGGAGTGCATACGGCTTAGGATGGGCCGTGGTGATCAAACCGAGTTTTGAGACCATCTCGCTTGATGCCACGTTTGTACAACTTCCACCGTCAATGATCAAGCTACACCATTTATCTCCGACACGACACTTCGTGTGGAAGATTTGGTCTCGTTGTTCTTCGTCACTTGGGGCGGCCTTCGTTTGTAACATGCGAAGGACGAGGTTCGTGTCATAGTTCGGGGCATCGTATGCCTCGCATTCTTCTTCTTCTTCGCACTTCTAAGTTAAAAACGTCTCCAATTTTTTTCTTCTTCGGCTAGTAATTCTTCTCGGGCGGCTATGGCTTCTCGTAACGTCACAATTCTTCGATTTGGACAAGCACTTTGATAGTGTCCAAATCCTTGACATTTGAAACACCGGACTTTAGATAGGCTTGTTTCTTTTGGTGTGATAGGAGTTTTGGAATGGTAGTAACGGTGGGTTTGTGGTGACAGTTTTGGAAACGAGCTAGAACTCGCGCCAAAGTTGGTATTTCCGTATTTAGGTGGGAATTCGGTTTTAGAGAGTTTTGTTTTGTTTTGATTTTCCAACTTTATGCAATGTCCGCATAAAGTATCAAAGTCGGAATAGGGGTAGAGTTCCACGGAATTAGCAATATTTTTGTTCAAACCTCGTAGGAAGCAGGACATCCGCAATTCTTCGCTTTCTTCAAGTTCTCCCATCAAGGATAAGTTTTCAAACTCCTCGATGTACTCCTCGACACTTAGCTTTCCTTGCGTGAGGTCGAAATTTTTCGATACAAGCTTAACTTGTGTGTAGCCGGACATATCTTTTCGTAGTTTCCTTTTTAGGGAATCCCACGAACGTATCTTCTCTTTTCCTACGAATTCTTTGTGTCTTCATTCGCTCAAACCAAAGGGAAGCTCCTTTCCAAGTTTTAGAATCGCGTACTTGCAACGCACCTCGTCATTGAGATCCTTGAACTCAAACATTCGTTCAATTTTTCTTTCCCACTCCAAATAAACCTCGGGATCGGTGCCGCCTACGAACTCCGGAAGTTCGCTGGTCTTGTATTCATCCGCATGTCGTGGTGCATGCATGGTGTCAAGTCCTCGTCGTGCATGGATTCTGGGCTCCGGTAAGCCGCGAAAGACGTCACGTAGTTGTGCTACTTCTTCATCGGTGAAAGCCATCTTCTTGAGTAATGTCGAGAACTGTGAGACAAATGTCTCTGATACCACTTATGATACGAATTACGTAAGTAATACGTATAAAATACAACGGAAGTTTAACAAGTATCAAGGTACACTTGAAAATTACTAAGGGTGGCCGAATTTAGATGGGATTCGGCCGTGATGTAGTATGATGTACGGAGTTTGATGTGTTTTATCGAACTAGACCTATAACTCGATAAAGGTAATCTCTTCCCAAGACCTATTGAGAATTGATCAAGTTAAAATCTCGAGACGCGTCGAAACAATAACTAAAGTTTGTTGAACTCGTTCAACGTATATTTCAAAGGAAATACAAGGTTTATTGCTTTCAAGATATCTTACAAATACAACGAGCACTACTATATATAGTAGTTTACAACCGAAAGAAAATACAACAAAACGAGAAAACGAAGCTTCCTAGTAACATACTAATCGGCCGAAAATATCAAGGAGATACCATCTTGGATTTTATGTTGATTAAGATATGAAAACATCTTGGACTTATTAAGTGATGGGGACATGAAGCAATCTTAGCCTTGATGGTGACATGAAGCAATCTTGGACTTGATGGTGACATGAAGAAGAACCAAATATCATCCCTTGCACTTCTTCCAATCGGCCGATCTTTATCAAGGAGTGAGGAGGATTTTGTGAAGATTGATATCAACCTCCTTGGACTTATTATGGTGAATAAGACATGAGAGACAATGACATGAAGGATGAAAGTCTTCACTCCATCTTTATGTTTCGGCCGTTTGTGTATATGGTGGGGAAGGAGAAAATAACTTCATTATCTTGTCAAGATATGAAGTCAAGTGAGGTCCCTTTCAAGCATGATATGGCCGATTTTTCATGCTTTCGGACCGATTCCGTCGTCGAATTTTACGTTATTCCGATTCCGATTAACAACGTAACTCCAATCCGCGTGTTCTTTACTCCCAAGTATACTGATGCATGACCCTGTGAATTTGTATCGTCGTGGATGTCGATTTTGATTGGAGTTTCTTCGACTGGAATATTAGATATCGTATGATGAAGATTTTCCATGCCTTCATTTTTCAAGTTCATGTCTACATTTTTCAAAGTCTTACAAGAAGATCAAATGGAGAAGATTTTGGGTCCCTCCACACTTCAATAAATCGAACCAAATCAAGGAGGATGGAAGCTTGGTGTTGATTTTTGTTGTCTTGTTAGAATTGTTTAATCTTTGTTTGATTTTAGTTGATTTTTGTGTGATCTTGTAATGGCTATTTATAAGCCACATTTTCAGCCCTTGAAAGATATCTTGAAAGTTATAAACATTGTATTTCTCTTGAAATATACGTTGAACGAGTTCAACAAAACCTTGGTTATTATTTCGACGCGTCTCGAATTATAACTTGATCAATTCTCAATAGGTCTTGAGGAGAGATTATCTTTATCGAGTTATAGGTCTAATTCGATAAAACACATTCAAACCCATACACTACCCTACCTCACGGCCGAAACCACATAAATTCGGCCACCACCTATTATTTTCATTGATACTTTGATACATGTAAAAACCCTGAAAATCTTCCGTACTATTTTATACGTTTATGTACACTTATATACGTAAATCGTATCATAAGTGGTATCGTAGCCCAAGGTAATCTCCTTGGGCGATTTATTCAACGAATTTTTAGTTGAAGTATTTAGTCACCTTCTTGGGTTGTTCTTCACGGTTAGAAGAATTTTCGCATAACATTGGCAGATTGGCGCAGTCGGAAGAAAATAAAGTTTCCCGTGGATTTGACCGTTGGATCGTCACAAAATTTTGACAAAGGTAAGCCAACTCATCGAACTACAGTCTGAACGGTGGAGATCAGATTCTTTGATCATCTTCTTGGTTCATCTTCACGGATTTCTTAGCAAATTTTCTCGCTTTCTTGATCATTAGAAGAGATGGACATGACCATCTCGAATTCTTGGTAAAGCTACGTGATGCTTTACATGACTTACCGGAACCTCGACGAGGAGAAGGCCTATGTTCCCCACGCCATACTAACGAGTTCGAGTTGAACGAACTTCCGAAGTTCATCGGAGGTACCGACCCCGAAATTTATTTGGAATGGGAACGTAAGATGGATCGCTTGTACGAGTTTAAAGGTCTTGACGATGAGAAGCGCGTATATGCAATTATCAAGTTGGTTAAAGGCGCTACTTTGGTTCGAATTAAAGAAGAAGCAAAGGACTCGTGCTGGAAAAAACAAGATCCGTTCGTGGGAGTCGTTGAAAAGAAAACTTCGCAAGAGATACGTACCTTTCGGCTCGAGTTCGGCTCTCAAAATCGTAACAACATCAGCCCCCAACTCGGTTTCTAAATCTCTCGACTTGCCTAATGAGACGAGTTTGCTGGAGGTGAGTTGTTTCATTGGCCAAAGGTTCGATCATGTGCAAGATGTTTGCCCGACTCTTGCTACCCGAGACGAGTTAATAGCCGAGGAAGAACAAGAAAGGCTAGGCGACATTCTCAAGTTTGATATAGAGGACGAAGGAGAAGAAGAATGTGTAGTTTACGATGCTCCCGATTATGATACAAACTTAGTTCTTCGTACTTTAGAAACCAAATCGGTTTCAAATGATTTGGAGCATCAGGACGAGTTAACGAGTGAGGAACTCACAAGTATACTTTTTAGTTCTACACAACCGTCCGTTTCCCGAGCTACAGAAGATGAAGAGATTGAGGACAAGGCAATTGTTCCCCAAAATTTCTATGAGGATATTTCTATTATTGTTAAAAAATTGGAGGATCCCAATCCAATTGTTCTCATTGATCCGGTTCCCGACACCGACCAACGTAAAAGCTATGTGGCTACATGTGACTGGAAAATAGTAAAAGACAAACTCATTGATGAAAGGAATGAGGACAAGATTTGTGCCCACATGACGCCGGAAATGGAAATTATTCCGTTAAACCACAAATCTTTTTTTGGGGATTCCGTTGAGGGAAATGGTAGACGCCCAGATACGTCGTTTGTTTATATTTTGCAGGTTGTTCTTTTAAAAATGCAATCCCAAGCAAACGTCAACACATCCGACGAAAATTACATCTTCAACCCGGGAGGAGCACAACCCTATCCGGAATACCAACCGTCCTTGGATTTTAGATTCGAGGACGAATCTCTTTAAAGGAAGAGGGGATGATACGAGATCGACATGGCCAACCGAAGAAAGACGACGTAGACGACCATGCAACCATGCATACGGCCATGCACACACATGCACCTACACGACATGCACTTACTTCTTTGGACGAGACGACTAATACGAGACTTGAAGTAACCTTGAACATATTTTACGTATGCATGAAGAAATTACGAACCATGCACTCATCCACCTTCTTCATGCATTGAAACCGATGGTTCCCCTCCCTTGAATAAGTCACCTACATGGCAACAAAGTCATCAAAGCATGATAATAATAATCATCAAGAATCAAACCAAAGTCTTCTAACATGATTAGTTATTTTATTTTGTTTCTTGTCTTTGGTGAAGATTTGCTCAAGATTGACTAGTCATGATCCGAAATTTACTAGTCCGAGTGAAAAGGCGAAAAGCGGACAAAATTACCAATTCCCGCGCGTATGACTATTTCGTAGCAGTTTTGGTATTTTAATCATAACTCTCTCATACGAAGTCCGATTTAGGTGATTCAAGCGGCCATGGAAAGATAAAAGAAAGATCTATAAATCATGTGAAACGGTACAAGGTCCAATTATGCTTATATCAAGCCACACGAACCGTTCAAATGTGCAGTGATTTTTATGGCCGAAAATTGATGAAGATTTGTGAAGATTTTGTCCAAGATTGATGAAGATTTTCCATGCCTTCATTTTTCAAGTTCATGTCTACATTTTTCAAAGTCTTACAAGAAGATCAAATGGAGAAGATTTTGGGTCCCTCCACACTTCAATAAATCGAACCAAATCAAGGAGGATGGAAGCTTGGTGTTGATTTTTGTTGTCTTGTTAGAATTGTTTAATCTTTGTTTGATTTTAGTTGATTTTTGTGTGATCTTGTAATGGCTATTTATAAGCCACATTTTCAGCCCTTGAAAGATATCTTGAAAGTTATAAACATTGTATTTCTGTTGAAATATACGTTGAACGAGTTCAACAAAACCTTGGTTATTATTTCGACGCGTCTCGAATTATAACTTGATTAATTCTCAATAGGTCTTGAGGAGAGATTATCTTTATCGAGTTATAGGTCTAATTCGATAAAACACATTCAAACCCATACACTACCCTACCTCACGGCCGAAACCACATAAATTCGGCCACCACCTTTTATTTTCTTTGTTACTTTGATACTTGTAAAAACCGTGATAATCTTCCGTTGTATTTTATACGTTTTATGTACACTTATATACGTAATTCGTATCACAAAGTGGCCAGCCAAACCCCCTCCGTGAGCCTCTTGAACCAGCAATTCTCGAATTGTGTGCCTGGGTAGGCAAAGACGATTTCCCTTAAAAAGGAAGCCTTCCTGTATCGAAAATTCTCCCATCGGGCCAGGTTTGCACAGGGCGTAGGTCTCGCCAAAATCCCCATCACCTTCGTAATACTCCTTTACTGTATCGAATCCAAGCAAACGAACGTCAAGAGTAGAGAGCAAGGCATAACGCCTAGACAATGCATATGCTACAACATTGCTCTTTTCATCCTTATACGTTGATGAGAAGTTAAACGATTGTAAGAATTCCACCCACTTCGCATGCATAGGACTCAACTTGTGTTGCCCGTTAATATACTTCAATGATTCGTGGTCTGAATGTATGATGAAATGCTTCGGCCGAAGATAGTGACTCCAATGATATAGAGCCCTTACAATAGTATAAAACTCCTTGTCGTACGTACAAAAATTGAGACGAGCACCGTTTAACTTTTCTGAAAAATAAGCGATAGGTCGCTTTCCCTGAATGAGAACTGCCCCAATGCCAACTCCACTAGCATCACATTCTACCTCAAACGGTTGCGAAAAATCAGGTAGTGCTAAGATTGGTGCTTCGCATAACTTCGCCTTCATATTTGCAAACGACTCCTGAGCAGCCCGGCTCCAACTAAACGTACCCTTCTTCAAACATTCGGTTATTGGGCTTGCAATTGATGTGATTACGACATATCCAAATGAAGTAAGAATTGACGTAGGTGACGATACCACGTTGCATGCACATGCACCTACGTACTTTGGTGAGAAAACAAATGCGGAAATGGGAACGATCTTAATAATCGGAACCGGGATAACTTAGACATATCAAAACATGCATACGTATGCATGTTCATGCATACAAAATCGGCCATTTAGGGGAGATTTCGGCCGATTGTGACATGCATCCATGATGGATCTTTTGTCCCCAATACTTTAATATTTGCTTTCATTTTCAAGTCCACCACATCAAGATCAAGGAAAGAGATTTGATTCACTCCACCCTTTGGAATGATTTCGGCCGAACCACATGGAAAGAAGATGCCAAGATGTTACTTTCATGATCAAGTCATTGTCAAGCCTTACAAAATATATCACATGAGAAGGATCTTGTTCACTCCCTTTTTGAACCCCACGGCCGATTTGTGTAAGGATGGAGCCAAAATGTTGTTGTTTTCTTTTTCTTGTCAAAAGTCTTGATAGTTAGTTTAATAATTGTTTGTCTTTAGCTTGATCTTGTGTGATCTTGTTTGGCTTTGTTAGGACTTGTAATGGCTATATAATAGCCTCATCCTCAACCTTTTATAATCAACTTTGAAGCTTGCAAAAATGAAATACACTTGTGTATGTTCATTGTTGAATGATTTTCAGCACAACTTGATTATAATTCGACGCGTTTTCGAGTTGTAATTTTAATCGATTCTCAATAGGTCTTGAGGAGAGATTGCTTTATCAAACTATAGGTCTAGTTTGATAATTTACTTTCATTTTATCTTGTTTAAGTAAACCGAATTGCCTTACTTTCGGTTGAATCTTACGAGTGTTACACAAATACGAGTGTTGTGAGGTAACAATTATAACCGCTGCATTTTCCGGCGAATTTACGTACATCTTAATACGTAATTCGTATCATTAGTGGTATCGGAGAAACTACATGAGGCACTACACAACATGCAAGAACCACGTTTTCAAGCAAGAAGAGGTGGATATGATGCACATTCACCGCGTCATGTGGATGAATTTAAAGTTAATGAACTTCCGGAATTTGTCGGAGGTACCAATCCCGAAGTCTACTTGGAGTGGGAAAGGAAGATTGAACGTATGTTCGACTTCAAGCACCTTAACGATGAGAAACGTTGCAAACATGCGATTCTCAAGTTAGGGAAGGGCGCTTCCTTATGGTTTGAGGGTATGAAAACACAACGAGCTCGTGCGGGAAAAGAGAAAACATGTTCTTGGGATTCTTTGAAGAAAAAACTACGTAAAAGGTATGTCCCGACATCACATCGGTTAATCTTATACCGAAAAATTGCGAAGTTCGTACAAGGGAAACTAAGTGTGGAAGAATATATCGAAGAATTTGAAGGCTTGGCCTTAATGGGAGAACTTGAAGAAAATGAATAACAAAGAATGTCACGTTTCTTACGTGGCCTAAACCGAAACATTGCAAATACGGTGGAATTATACGCATACGGAGATTTTGACACTTTATGCGGACTATGCATAAAAATTGAAGCTCAAAACAAGTTGAAGTTTACCAAACACGAATTCCCATACAAATTCGGAAATGCAAGTACTGGCTCAAGTTCGACTACGAAACCTACCGTACCTTTTCAAGTCCCTACCCCGGCCCCAAAGGTTCTCCACGTTTCCAAGGAAATGAGCTTGGCTAAAGTACGATGTTTTAAATGTCAAGGCTTTGGTCACTATCAAAATGCATGTCCAAATAAACGAGTGGTCACTTTAAGAGAAGCTCTTGCGGTCCGAGACGAACTTTTAGTCGAGGACGAGAAGGAAGGCCTTGGTGACGTATTTAACATGGAGGCCGAGGAAGAGAATGAGGATTGCGAGACTTATGACGCTCCGAAATATGATACTACTTTAGTGCTTCGAGCACTACATAGCAAAATCGTTCCAAGTGATACGAAGCAAAGAGACCAAATCATTCATTCCAAATGCAAAGTCGGAGAAAAGTGGTGTAGCTTGATAATAGACGGAGGGAGTTGCACGAATGTAGCTTCAAACGAGATGGTCACCAAACTCGGGCTAACTACTATGGCTCACCCGAGACCGTATGCTTTACATTGGCTCGATGATGGAAGCAAAGTGAAGGTGTCTAGACAAGTATGGGTCAACTTAACCATGGGATCATACGGGGATGATGTGTTGTGTGATGTACTCTCGATGGACGCATGCCACATACTTTTGGGACGACCATGGATGTTCGACCGAGATGTTTTACATCGAGGTCGGAGTAATGAATATGAATTACAAGACAAAGGAAAGAAGATTGTACTCAAACCAATGTCCCCACAAGCTGTCCGTTCGATGAGTTCTAGTCGAGTGGAGAAACCGAAACTTACCATGCTTGCTAGCGAAAGAGAAATGGAACATGCCATTAATGACGGGGAGCGAGTATATTTGGTGATGTTTAAAGAGACAAGGGACGAGAACATGGGAGTACAAAATGGAGGAGAGTTAGATGTGTTGTTACACGAATTTGAGGATGTTTTTCCCGAAGAATTACCGTCGGGTTTACCACCTATTCGCGGTATCGAACACCAAATCGATCTTATACCGGGAGCACCACTTCCTAATAAAGCCGCTTATAGATGTAATCCCGAGGAGACGAAGGAGTTACAACGACAAGTCGAAGTGCTTTTGGGCCGCGGGTATGTCCGGGAGAGTTTGAGTCCGTGTGCGGTTCCGGTCTTACTTGTCTCTAAGAAAGATGGTTCTTGGCGGATGTGTGTGGATAGTCGGGCCGTGAACAATATCACCGTCAAGTATCGGTTCCCTATCCCGAGACTTGATGACATGTTAGACGAACTACATGGTTCGGTAATCTTTTCAAAGGTGGATTTGCGAAGCGGATATCATCAAATCCGAATGCGAGAAGGTGACGAGTGGAAGACGGCCTTCAAAACAAAAAATGGATTATATGAATGGACCGTATGCCTTTAGGTCCTTTTATTCTATTTTCATAGATTGCTTTTGCATTTGTGTTTTTCTCTCTATTTCTCTTGACTACCCGCCTGTGGGATTAGCTTGAGATTTTATTTTGTTGTCTAGGATGGCCCTCTCTTTGTAACTCTTTTCTGTTTCTCGTTTTTTTTAATAATATTGACCTTGATGAGTCAAATGCGCCTAGTACCTTCATGAGGTTGATGAACGAGGTACTTAAACCATTTCTGGGGAAGTTCGTGGTTGTATATCTGGATGACATTCTAATCTATAGTCAATCACTACAAGAACATTTCGGGCACTTAAGGCTAATCTTCGAAACCTTGAGGGACCGAAAATTGTATGGAAAAAAAGAGAAGTGTTCGTTCCTAGTCGAAAGTATAGTCTTTCTTGGCTATGTCGTTTCGAAGGACGGAGTGGCGGTTGATCAAACAAAAATCGAAGCAATTAAATCTTGGCCGACCCCTACAACCGTGACGGAAGTGAGATCATTTCACGGACTTCCTTCTTTTTACTGGAGGTTTATTCGAGACTTCAGCACCATTTCAAGTCCGATAACGGAGTGTTTGAAAAAGGACCATTTGTTTGGAACGGGGCTTCCCAAGGAGCTTTCGAGAAGTTAAAGGCCAAATTATGCGAAGCACCAATCCTAACACTACCCGATTTTACTCAACCATTCGAAGTTGAATGTGTTGCTAGCAGAGTTGGAATTGGAGCGGTTCTTATTCAAGGTAAACGACCTATCGCTTACTTTTCGGAGAAGTTGAACGGAGCTCGGTTGAATTATTGTACTTACGATAAAGAATTCTATGCTATCGTACGGGCCCTTGATTATTGGAGTCATTACCTACGGACGAAGCATTTTATTCTACACTCGGATCACGAATCATTGAAGTACATTAACGGGCAACATAAACTGAGTCTGAGACATGCCAAGTGGGTGGAATTCCTACAATCATTTCACTTTTCATCCAAGTACAAAGACGGTAAAAGCAATGTCGTTGCGGATGCGTTATCTAGGAGGTATGCCTTACTTTCTACTCTGGAGGTTCGGTTACTTGGTTTCGAAATGTTGAAGGAGTGTTATGAAAATGATGAGGATTTTGGAGAAATTTTTACTCGTTGTAAATCTGGTCCGTTCGGGGAGTTCAGGTTACAAGATGATTTCCTATTTAAAGGAAATAGGCTATGTGTTCCAAAACAGGCGGTTCGGGAATTATTGGTTCGGGAGGCTCACGGAGAAGGCTTAGCGGGTCATTTTGGCACGGCTAAAACATTGGAAGTACTAAAAGAACATTTCTTTTGGCCCAAAATGCTAAAAGACGTTTACAATGTTTTAAGCAAATGCGTAACATGTCACATCTCAAAGAGTTCGTTCAAACCGGGATCGTATATGCCTCTACCGGTTCCAGAAAGACCGTGGGAAGATGTATCCATGGACTTTATCGTCGCTTTACCCCGTACTCAACGAGGTAAAGATGCTATTATGGTGGTTGTTGATCGGTTCTCAAAGATGGCTCATTTCGTGGCTTGCCACAAAACTGATGATGCAAGCAACGTGGCCGACTTATACTTCCGAGAGGTGGTTCGTTTGCATGGAGTTCCGAAGACTCTTGTGTCGGATCGGGATTCAAAATTCCTTAGCTATTTTTGGAATACTTTATGGAGGAAAGTGGTAACGAAGCTCTTATTTAGCACTTCGCACCACCCTCAAATCGATGGTCAAACCGAGGTCACAAATCAAACATTAGGAATGTTGTTGCGAGGACTTGTGAATAAAATGCAAAAGGATTGGGACGTGAAACTTGCTCATGCGGAATTTGCCTATAACCGATCCCCTACACATGCTACGGCACATTCTCCTTTTGAAGTCGTTTACGGGTTAAATCCTTATATACCCTTGGACTTGATTCCATTGCCGAAAGACGAGTTGGTACACAAAGATGCGGAATCGCAACTTAAGTCGATGATCAAATTGCACGGACAAATACATGATCGAATCAAAGAGGTGAATGACGCATACAAATGGAAATCCAACAATCACAGAAAACCGAGACTATTCGAAGTAGACGACTTGGTTTGGGTACACTTAAGAAAAGAAAGATTTCCGAGCAAATGCAAGAACAAACTTATGCCGAGGGCCGAGGGACCTTACAAAATCGTGGGGAAGGTGAACGACAATACGTATAAAGTAGAACTTCCGGGCGATTATGGAGTACATGCCACTGAATTGATGATACGAATTACGTATGTAAGTGTACGTAATGCGTATGAAATACAACGGAAGATTATTATGTTTGGAAAAGTATCAAAGTATCAACCAAAAGTACAAGGTGGTGACCGAAATTTATACGGTTTTCGGCCGTGATGTAGGATAGTGTATGGGTTTGAATGTGTTTTACCGAATTAGACCTATAACTCGATAAAGATAATCTCTCCTCAAGACCTATTGAGAATCGATCAAGTTATAATTCGAGACGCGTCGAAATAATAACTAAAGGTTTGTTGAACTCGTTCAACGTATATTTCAAAGAAATACAAGGTTTATTAATATTCAAGATTTACAAATGTTACAAGTACTACTATATATAGTAGTTTCCAACCGTAAGAAAATACAACAAAACGAGAAATGAAACTTCCTAGCAACTCCTTCAAATCGGCCGAATCATGTAGGGTTCATGAGGATTTTGTGGTGATATGATATCAAGTCTTTTTGGAATTATCATGGTGATTAGGACATGAAGGATAATGACATGAAGGAGACATTTGATGAAAGTCTTCATCAAATTCTTTTGTTCAAATCGTGAGGTATCATGGTGGGAAGATGATATGATATCAAGTCTTTTTGGAATTATCATGGTGATTAGGACATGAAGGATAATGACATGAAGGAGACATTTGATGAAAGTCTTCATCAAATTCTTTTGTTCAAATCGTGAGGTATCATGGTGGGAAGGTGAAATATCTTCATTTGGAGTTATTATGGTGATGGTGACATGAAGAAGATATTTGATGAAAGTCTTCTTCAAATCTTAAGCTTGGGCCGATTTTGTAGTGAGGTGGGGAAGGAGAAATATCTTCATTTGGAAGTATTATGGTGATGGTGACATGAAGAAGATATTTGATGAAAGTCTTCATCAAATTCTCATGATTGGGCCGTTTTTTATTGAGGTGGGGAAGGCTTGGACGATTTGTAGTAATGGTGGGGAAGGTATCTTCAAAGTAGGGATAATATCAAAGGAAATCTTTGAAAGTGACATACTTGAACAAAATGGAAGGGGGGGAAAACGAATGGTGGTGGTGTTTGAAGGATGATTGAAAGTGACACTTCAAGACTTTGAACATGAAAGAGGGGGCGATATGTTTGTGATGTGGGGGTGGAATCTTTGTGATGATCTTTGACAAAGATTTGTGAAGACCTTGTAATGAAAAGATAACAAATGTGACAAAATCTTCATGGTGTTGGGGAATGGGGCGGCCGAATGTAATTCATGACTTTAGTATGCATGGTGCATACTACGTATGCATGTCGACATGTCTACGTTATTCCGAGTCCGATCACTAAAATGCATTCCAATCTTCTGCATTCGGAATAGTCATTTTCGTATTATTATTCGGAATAGTTGTTTTCGTATCATTCCCTCTCTCTTTAAAGGGAATTGTCCTCAATTCCGAACTCCCTTCGTCACCAAGATAATTGACTAAAGCCTATAAGTATTTGATCTCGAAGATGTCCGCAGTGCGTACATGGCCCAAAATCTTGAGACGATAGGTAGTGGGGCCCCCTCGAGAATCACCAACAAAATAACTATCATTATTAATAAAATAATAATAATTACTCCGCTGAGTAATACCGATATCATGACATGAGTGGATATCGAAATGGGACGCAGTTAACTCCACATCGGGTTCCTCCTCCGACTGGAAACACCGATTTCTTGGGTTCATCATCAAAAATGGAAAACACAATTTATTACGGTGGGAACCATAGGATTTATTACGATTCCTCTACATCAATTGATTCCTCATCAAATGTCATGTCCGTCATAATCTAACCAACACTCCGTTTCAATATTTGGCTCCTCCAATAATGTCTCATCAAAAATTAATCCACTAAGCTCGTTTCGTACCGCAACAAAGTCACACGACCCACTTTGCTCCGATAGGGTAGTTCGACTCCAACCATCATCTTCTTTGTTGTATGGCGCCGTTGAAACCTCTGTCTCGTCTACTTCATTAAAAATGACAGTAGAGACATTGTCTTCATCGAAAAAAGATTCTGCTGGGAATTCCTTGATGGAGGAAGACCTTAGATCGAATGCCGGTGGCGTGGCGTCGATAGATTGGTGGTAAGATGGGGATTTGAACCTTCGATTGAAATATTTTTTGAATTTAAGCCAATCTTGGATTTTAGGCTTACGTTGTTGTGAACGGGACTGTTTCAATTTTTGCCACCAGACGGCGGCGCTACCGCGGAGGCGCCTTGCCAGCAACGAAATGCGGCGGTTGATCGGGGCAGCCTTGAAGTCCGAGTGCTCCTCACAAGCACGAAGCCAATCTATGCACGCATTTGGATTACTATCTCCGTGAAATTCAGATGTCATGGAATTTGGCCAAGAAATCAATATCGTTGGCATCGTCCCTGTGTCTTTCTTGCATACGTTGCTCCGGTAAGCCGTTTAGTGCGTCACGGAGTGTCATCAAGAAATCGAGCTCGGAGAAATCCATAACAAGAATCAAGAGATAGTTTTTGACAAGAAATCGGACAGAAAATTTTCCAAGAAATCCGTGAAGAATGAACCAATAAGATGATCAAAGAATCTGATCTCCACCGTTCAGACTGTAGTTCAATGAGTTGGCTTACCTTTGTCAAAATTTCGTGATGATCCAACGGTCGAATCCACGGGAAACTTTGTTTTCTTCCGACTGCGCTAATCTGCCAAAGTTATGCGAAAATTCTTCTAACCGTGAAGAACAACCCAAGAAGGTGACTAAATACTTCAACAAAAAAAAATTCGGTGAATATAGTTGATCGCCCAAGGAGATGACCTTGGGCTCTGATACCACTTATGATACGAATTACGTATGTAAGTGTACGTAAAACGTATAAAATACAACGGAAGATTATCACGGTCTTATGATACGAATTCTCTCTCGGTACAGCAGAAGACTCTTTCACGTACGGTAGCGAATAGTACTCAGCCGAAATGAAGCAAGCGCTCTAGCCCGATTCAAAGAAGAACTCGTCGATATAGCACTTCCGACAGCAAGACTCGCTCGTCTGACAATTTGAACAATGAGGACTCGCTCGTCTGACAAAGAACTCGTCGTCTGACAAAATAAAAGGTGGTGGCTGAAATTTATACGGTTTTCGGCCGTGATGTAGGATAGTGTATGGGTTTGAATGTGTTTTACCGAATTAGACCTATAACTCGATAAAGATAATCTCTCCTCAAGACCTATTGAGAATCGATCAAGTTATAATTCGAGACGCGTCGAAATAATAACTAAAGGTTTGTTGAACTCGTTCAACGTATATTTCAAAGAAATACAAGGTTTATTAATATTCAAGATTTACAAATGTTACAAGTACTACTATATATAGTAGTTTCCAACCGTAAGAAAATACAACAAAACGATAAATGAAACTTCCTAGCAACTCCTTCAAATCGGCCGAATCATGTAGGGTTCATGAGGATTTTGTGGTGATATGATATCAAGTCTTTTTGGAATTATCATGGTGATTAGGACATGAAGGATAATGACATGAAGGAGACATTTGATGAAAGTCTTCATCAAATTCTTTTGTTCAAATCGTGAGGTATCATGGTGGGAAGGTGATATGATATCAAGTCTTTTTGGAATTATCATGGTGATTAGGACATGAAGGATAATGACATGAAGGAGACATTTGATGAAAGTCTTCATCAAATTCTTTTGTTCAAATCGTGAGGTATCATGGTGGGAAGGTGAAATATCTTCATTTGGAGTTATTATGGTGATGGTGACATGAAGAAGATATTTGATGAAAGTCTTCATCAAATCTTAAGCTTGGGCCGATTTTGTAGTGAGGTGGGGAAGGAGAAATATCTTCATTTGGAAGTATTATGGTGATGGTGACATGAAGAAGATATTTGATGAAAGTCTTCATCAAATTCTCATGCTTGGGCCGTTTTTTATTGAGGTGGAGAAGGCTTAGACGATTTGTAGTAATGGTGGGGAAGGTATCTTCAAAGTAGGGACAATATCAAAGGAAATCTTTGAAAGTGACATACTTGAACAAAATGGAAGGGGGGGAAAACGAATGGTGGTGGTGTTTGAAGGATGATTGAAAGTGACACTTCAAGACTTTGAACATGAAAGAGGGGGGGGGGGGGGGCGATATGTTTGTGATGTGGGGGTGGAATCTTTGTGATGATCTTTGACAAAGATTTGTGAAGACCTTGTAATGAAAAGATAACAAATGTGACAAAATCTTCATGGTGTTGGGGAATGGGGCGGCCGAATGTAATTCATGACTTTAGTATGCATGGTGCATACTACGTATGCATGTCGACATGTCTACGTTATTCCGAGTCCGATCACTAAAATGCATTCCAATCTTCTTCATTCGGAATAGTCATTTTCGTATTATTATTCGGAATAGTTGTTTTCGTATCAATTGAGGTCAATTCCTTTCAAAGGGGGAGGAGATGATGTGATTACGACATCTCCAAACGAAGTAAGAATTGACGTAGGTGACGATACCACGTTGCATGCACATGCACCTACGTACCTCGGTGAGAAAACAAATGCGGAGATGGGAACGATCTTAATAATCGGAATCGGGATAACGTAGACATATCAAAACATGCATACGTATGCATGTTCATGCATACAAAATCGGCCATTTAGGGGAGATTTCTGCCGATTGTGACATGCATCAATGAAGGATCTTTTGTCCCCACTACTTTAAAATTTGCTTTCATTTTCAAGTCCACCACTGATGCGATTACGGCATCTCCAAACGAAATAAGCGAAGTAAGAATCGACGTAGGTGACGATACCAAGTTGCATGCACATGCACCTACGTACTTTGGTGAGAAAACACCCGCGGAAATGGAAACGATCTTAATAATCGGAATCGGGATAACTTAGACGTATCAAAACATGCACACGTATGCATGTTCATGCATACAAAATCGGTCATTTGGGGAAGATTTCGGCCGATTGTGACATGCATCCTTGAAGGATCTTTTGTCCCCACTACTTTAAATACTTGCTTTCATTTTCAAGCCCACCACATCAAGATCAAGGAAAGAGATTTGATTCACTCCACTCCTTTGAAAGCATTTCGGCCGAACCACATGTGGAGGAAGAATACAAGATGTTGCTTTCTTGTTCAAGTCTTTGTCAAAGCCTTATCACATGAGATAGATGGTGATCTTCTTCCTTCATGCTACCCCACGACCGAATTCATCATGGAAGAAGCCAAGCATGTGTTGTTTTTAATATTTGTCAAAAGTCTTGATGTTTTAGTTTAATAATTGCTTGTCTTTTAGCTTGATATTATGTGATCTTGTTTGGCTTTGTTAGGAGTTGTAAATGGCTATATAATAGCCTCATCCTCCATATTTTGCAATAATCTTGAAAGTTATAACATTGTATTTCTCTTGAAATATACGTTGAACGAGTTCAAAAAAACCTTGGTTATTATTTCGACGCGTCTCGAATTTTAACTTGATCAATTCTCAATAGGTCTTGAGGAGAGATTATCTTTATCGAGTTATAGGTCTAATTCGATAAAACACATTCAAACCCATACACTATCCTACCTCACGGCCGAAACCCATATAATTTCGGCCACCACCTTTCATTTTCATTGTTACTTTGATACTTGTAAAAACCGTGGTAATCTTCCGTTGTATTTTATACGTTTTACGTACACTTATATACGTAATTCGTATCATAAGTGGTATCAGAGCCCGTTTTTTCACGGTTCTCGACGTTACTCAAAAGGATGGCATTCACCGATGAAGAAGTAGCCAAATTGCGTGACGTTCTTCGAGGCTTGCCGGAGCCCCGAATCCATGCACGACGAGGATACGACGCCATGCATGCACCACAACATGCGGATGAATTCAAGACAAGCGAACTTCCAGAGTTCGTAGGTGGCACCGATCCCGAGACTTATTTGGAGTGGGAAAGGAAAATTGAACGAATGTTTGAGTTCAAGGACCTCGATGACGGGAAACGATGAAAGTACGCGATTCTCAAACTTGGAAAGGGAGCTTCCCTTTGGTTTGAATGAATGAAGACACAACGAGTTCGGACCGGTAAGGAAAAGATACGTTCGTGGGATTCTCTAAAAAAGAAACTACGTAAGAGATATGTCCCGGCTACACACAAGTTAAGTTTATATCGAAAAATTTCTGACCTCACACAAGGAAAGCTAAGTGTAGGAGAATACATCGAAGAGTTTGAAAACTTGTCCTTGATGGGAGAGCTTGAAGAGAGCGGAGAATTACGGATGTCCCGTTTCTTACGAGGCTTGAATAGAAACATTGCTAATTCCGTGGAACTCTACCCCTATTCCGACTTTGATACTTTGTGCGGACTTTGCATAAAGTTGGAAACTCAAAACAAGACAAAATTTTCAAAACCCGAATTTCCACCTAAATTCGGAAATACCAACTTTGGCACGAGTTCTAGATCGTTTCCAAAAATTGTCACGGCGAGTCCACCCATTACTACCATTCCAAAAACTCCTCTCACGCCAAAAGAAACAAGCTTATCTAAAGTTCGGTGTTTCAAATGTCAAGGATTTGGACACTATCAAAGTGCTTGTCCAAATCGAAGAATAGTGACGTTACGAGAAGCAATAGCCGTCCGAGAAGAATTACTAGCCGAAGAAGAAAGAATTGGAGACGTCTTTAACTTGGAAGCCGACGAAGAAGAAGAAGATTGCGAGGCATACGATGCCCCGAATTATGACACGAACCTCGTCCTTCGCATGTTACAAACGAAGGCGGCCCCGAGTGACATAGAGCAATGAGATTAAATCTTTCACATGAAGTGTCGTGTAGGAGAGAAATGGTGTAGCTTGATCATTGACGGTGGAAGTTGTACGAATGTGGCGTCAAGCGAGATGGTTTCGAAGCTCGGACTAACCACTATGGCTCATCCAAGGCCGTACGTGATACGATATCATTTATTCCAACCGAAGAAGAGTCAATAAAAATCGACGTCAACGACGATTCAAAGTTGCATGACCATGCATCATCATACTTGGGCGAAAAGAACACGCGGATTGGAGTTACATTATTAATCGGAACTGGAGTTACGTAAACATGGTGACAAATTAACGTTGGAATCGGCCCAAATCATAGGGGAATCGGCCGAATCACTCCAAGACACATGAAAGATTTGTCTAGCATTTTTTTTCTTCATCTTCATATCTTGTCCAAAATAAAGATCTCCTTCCCCCACCTTTGAAGAAATTTTCGGCCAAAGCATTGAAAAAGACCTCTCAAAGTCTTCATATCTTATACAAGATATTGAAGATCTCCTCCTCCCCACCATTGAAGAATCGGCCGAAGCATGCTTTGATGGAGACTTGTATTTTCGTTTTTTATTGTCTTTTTTATTCCCTTATCTTTGAAATACTACTATATATAGTAGTTCCCCTTGTATTTGTAATCATCTTGAGTATTAATAACATTGTATTTCTCTTGAAATATACGTTGAACGAGTTCAACAAAACTTTGGTTATTATTTCGACGCGTCTCGAATTATAACTTGATTAATTCTCAATAGGTCTTGAGGAGAGATTATCTTTATCGAGTTATAGGTCTAATTCGGTAAAACACATTCAAATCCATACACTATCCTACCTCACGGCCGAAAACCTTATAATTTCGGCCACCACCTTTTATTTTGTCAGACGACAAGTTGTCTTGCTCTAATTGTCAGACGAGCGAGCCTTGCGATGGAAGTGTCAGATCGACGAGTTGTCATTGCTCGTAATCGCCAGAGCGGCGTGATTCATTTCGGCTGAGTGTTGTTCGATACCGAATGTAAAAGAGTCTTCTGCTGTACCGAGGGAGAATTCGTATCATAAGTGGTATCAGAGACATTTGTCTCACGGTGCTCGACGTTACTCAAGAAGATGGCATTCACCGATGAAGAAGTAGCACAACTACGTGACGTTCTTCGCGGCTTACCGGAGCCCCGAATCCATGCACGACGTGGATACGACACCATGCATGCACCACGACATGCTGATAAATACAAGACAAGCGAACTTCCGGAGTTCGTAGGCGGCACCGATCCCGAGGCTTATTTGGAGTGGGAACGGAAAATTGAACGAATGTTTGAGTTCAAGGATCTCGATGACGAGGTACGATGCAAGTACGCGATTCTCAAACTTGGAAAGGGAGCTTCCCTTTGGTTTGAACGAATGAAGACACAACGAGTTCGTGCCGGTAAGGAAAAGATACGTTCGTGGAATTCTCTAAAAAAGAAACTACGAAAGAGATATGTCCCGACTACACACAAGTTGAGCTTGTATCGAAAAATTTCTGACCTCACGCAAGGAAAGCTAAGTGTAGAGGAGTACATCGAGGAGTTTGAAAACTTATCCTTGATGGGAGAACTTGAAGAAAGTGAAGAATTACGGATGTCCCGTTTCCTACGAGGTTTGAATAAAAACATTGCTAATCCCGTGGAACTCTACCCCTATTCCGACTTTGATACTTTATGCGGACTTTGCATAAAGTTGGAAACTCAAAACAAGACAAAATTCTCTAAACCCGAATTCCCACCTAAATTCGGAAATACCAACTTTGGCACGAGTTCTAGCTCGTTTCCAAAAACTGTCACAACAAGTCCACCCGTTACTACCATTCCTAAAACTCCTATCACACCAAAAGAAACAAGCTTATCTAAAGTTCGGTGTTTCAAATGTCAAGGATTTGGACACTATCAAAGTGCTTGTCCGAATCGGAGAATAGTGACGTTACGAGAAGCCATAGCCGTCCGAGAAGAATTACTAGCTGAAGAAGAAAGAATTGGAGACGTCTTTAACTTGGAAGCCGACGAACAAGAAGAAGATTGCGAGGCATACGATGCCCCGAACTATGACACGAACCTCGTCCTTCGCATGTTACAAACGAAGGCGGCCCCGAGTGACATAGAACAACGAGATCAAATCTTTCACACGAAGTGTCGTGTCGGAGATAAATGGTGTAGCTTGATCATTGACGGTGGAAGTTGTACAAACGTGGCATCAAGCGAGATGGTCTCAAAGCTCGGACTAATCACTACGGCTCATCCAAAGCCGTATGCACTCCATTGGCTCGATGATGGAAATAAGGTGAAAGTATCAAGACAAGTGAAGGTCGGACTCACCATGGGTTCGTATGGTGATGATATTACATGCGATGTACTACCGATGGATGCATGTCACGTGTTGTTGGGAAGACCTTGGTTATTTGATCGGGACGTACTACATCGAGGGAGGAGCAACGAGTATGAGTTACGTGACAAAGGTAAAAAAATTGTTCTTAAACCTATGTCACCTTAAGCTATCCGAACGATGAGTTCAAAAAAAGTCGAAGGGCCGAAGCTCACGATGCTTGCAAACGAAAAAGAAGTCGAACACGCTATTGACGATGGCGAACGTGTTTATTTGATGATGATCAAAGAGTCCGAAACCTTGCTACCAAATCACACCACGGAGAAGAGATAGATACACTATTACACGAGTTCGCGGATGTGTTTCCCGAAGACTTGCCGGTGGGATTACCACCTATCCGTGGAATCGAACACCAAATTGATCTTATACCAGGAGCTCTATTACCGAACAAAGCGGCGTATCGTTGTAATCCCGAAGAAACCAAAGAGCTACAACGTCAAATTGATGAGCTCATGAGTCACGCATATGTCCGAGAGAGTTTAAGTCCGTGTGCGGTTCCAGTCCTACTTGTACCAAAAAAGGACGGATCATGGCGAATGTGCATTGACAGTAGAGCCGTGAATAACATCACCGTCAAGTATCGGTTCCCCATCCCGAGACTAGACGACATGTTAGATGAGTTGCATGGCTCGGTTATATTTTCAAAAGTTGATTTACGGAGCGGTACCATCAAATTCGCATGCGAGAGGGAGACGAATGGAAGACGGCATTTAAAACAAAGAATGGACTTTACGAATGGGTTGTGATGCCATTCGGCCTCACTAATGCCCCGAGCACTTTCATGAGGTTGATGAACGAGGTTCTCAAACCTTTCTTGGGAAAGTTTGTTGTCGTATACTTAGACGACATTTTAATCTACAGTCAGTCCTTAGAGGAGCATCTCGAACATTTGCGGCACATGTTTGAAACTCTAAGGAAACATAAACTTTATGGAAAGCGGGAGAAGTGTACTTTCCTAGTCGAGAGTCTTGTCTTTCTCGGCTATGTCGTTTCTAAAGAAGGAGTTTCGGTGGATCAAGAGAAGATCGCGGAAATCAAGTCTTGGCCGACACCAAAAACTATCACGGAGGTACGATCATTTCATGGCCTCGCTTCTTTTTACCGACGATTCATACGGGACTTTAGTACCATCTCCAGTCCGATCACGGAGTGTCTTAAAAAGGGAACCTTTGCATGGAACGAGGCTGCCCAAAAGGCTTTTGAAAAATTAAAATAAAAGTTATGTGAAGCACCAATTTTAATGTTACCCGATTTTTCGCAACCGTTTGAGGTGGAATGCGACGCTAGTGGAGTTGGAATCGGGGCAGTACTTATTCAAGGAGGCTGCCCCATCGCCTATTTTTCGGAAAAATTAAGTGGTGCTCGAGTTAATTATTGTACTTACGACAAGGAGTTCTATGCTATCGTGAGAGCACTCGATCATTGGAGTCACTATTTACGTTCGAAACATTTCGTGTTACATTCGGATCACGAGTCGTTGAAATACATTAACGGGCAAAGCAAGCTAAGTCCGAGACATGCAAAATGGGTGGAATTTTTGCAATCTTTTCACTTTTCATCCAAGTACAAAGACGGTAAGAGTAATATCGTGGCGGATGCACTATCAAGACGGTATGCCTTACTTTCTATTCTAGATGTTCGTTTGTTGGGGTTCGAGACTTTGAAAGATCATTACATTGACGATTGGGATTTCGGAGAAATTTTCACCCGTTGTAAGGCAGGTCCATACGAAGAATTTATTTTACAGGATGGCTTTCTTTTTAAAGGAAATAAACTATGTGTGCCGAAGCATACGATTCGGGAATTACTAGTTCGGGAGGCGCACGGAGGAGGACTAGCCGGTCATTTCGGTTCGGCTAAAACCGTGGAAGTTCTAAAGGAGCATTTCTTTTGGCCGAAGATGTATGGTGACGTAAGCAACATCGTGAGTAAATGCGTCACTTGTCACATGATGAAAAGCTCGTTCAAGCCAAGTACCTACATGCCGTTGCCAATACCTTTGCGTCCGTGGGAGGATGTCTCGATGGATTTTATTGTTGCTTTACCTCGTACTCAACGGGGCAAAGACTCGATCATGGTGGTCGTCGACCATTTTTCAAAAATGGCTCACTTTATAGCATGCCACAAAACCGATGATGCAAGCAATGTGGCGGACTTATATTTCCGAGAAGTAGTTCGTTTACACGGAGTTCCGAAAAGTATCGTGTCGGATCGAGATTCTAAATTCCTGAGTTACTTTTCGAATACTTTATGGAGGAAAGTGGGTACTAAACTTCTATTCAGTACTTCGCACCACCCACAAACCGATGGACAAACGGAAGTGACCAACCGAACATTAGGAGCATTATTGCGAGGATTGGTGAACAAAACACAAAAAGATTGGGACGTTAAACTTGCACATGCGGAATTCGCATACAATCGATCACCCTGTTTCGCCACGGCCCATTCACCTTTTGAAGTAGTATACGGAATAAATCTACACATGCCATTGGATTTGATTCCGTTGCCGAGCGACGAATTGGTTCACAAAGATGCAGAATCAAAACTCAAGTCAATGATGAAGTTACATGAAAAGGTACGAGAGCGGATTAAAGAAGTGAATGAAATTTACAAACGGAAGTCGAATAAAAATAAAAAAGCGAGATTAATTGATGTTGGCGACTTAGTTTGGATACATTTGAGGAAAGAACGATTCCCAAACAAACGCAAGAACAAATTAATGCCGAGAGCCGAAGGTCCGTACAAAATTGTGGGAAAAGTGAACGACAACGCCTACAAAGTAGAACTTCCGGGCGATTACGGAGTACACGCGACTTTCAACGTAGGCGATCTCTCGCCTTACCTTGACGACGATGGCATTACGGAATTGAGGTCAATTCCTTTCAAAGAGGGAGGGAATGATACGATATCATTTATTCCAACCAAAGAAGAGTCAATAAAAATCGACGTCAACGACGATTCAAAGTTGCATGACCATGCATCATCATACTTGGGCGAAAAGAACACGCGGATTGGAGTTACATTTTTTTTTTTGGGAAAAGTCAATTGCATAAATAAAATAAGAGTGGCCAAGAAAGGCTGGCCAATACCCGACAACCATATAGAATGGTGCACCAAACAACGTAACAAAGAGCAAAAGTAGGAAAACAAAGCCTACGAACAAATGGCTACCAAAGCTACAAAGCCTAGAAAAATACAAACAAAAGAGGAACTACCAAGCTATCCTCCAAATACGACGAAGAGCCACAGTAGATAGAGAACGAGCGGGCCATCTATGAGAGATAATATCACGAACAAGACCTATCCCCTGGAAAGTAACCGAATGAGGATCTCGACGGCTCTGGCCAAACCTCCTCTCGTTCCTCTCCTGCCAAATCAAATAAACCAACGCAGCAAGAAGAAGAATACGGTAAGCCACGTTGACCACGTGCTTACCTCTCCACCTCCTAGCGACCCACAATACCCCGAGCTCCACACAGTGAGGCCAACGAGCGGACGGCCCTCCTAGCAATAGAAATACACCTCCTAGAATAAGGGCACTGAAAGAATAGGTGGGAGTGCGTCTCTACCGCCATACCACAAAGGACACAAATCCCATCAATATGTCGAAGCCAAGGCTTATCCATAGTCGATAACCGCTCTGAATAGCTAACCGAGAGGATGAAAGAGTGTCTCGGGATCTTTCCGGTCCGTGCAAGAGCGGAGCCCAAGGAACAGGGGCGAATAACCTCGAGGAACCAAAGAGCGAAGAGGATGAAAAATTCCCGAACTAAGCGGTCTCCATAAACGCGATCCCGACCCCCATTAATATGTGGCAAAGCGTATAATCTGCAAAAGCTCGGGCCTATCCACCACCGGCCACTCCCAAGAACCCTCAACAATAACCGAATCAAGCCTATCACCCATGTCGATGCCGGACCACAGAGGAGCTCTAGGAACGGAATGCCTAATCACACCCATAGAATGCCAGGGGTCCGACCACAAGAAGAAGGATGAGCCATCCCCAATGGAATACTGAAATGCTCCCATAACAAGGGGACGCAGTTTCAGAAGCTGACGCCAATACCAAGCTGAAGCTGGAGAAACACTAAGGTCCCAGAAAGAACACTGCTGCAACCTAAAAGTCCGAACCCAATTAACCTGCATGTAACGATTAGAGCCCGTGATAAGAGCCCCGGATATGACGAGCCATCGCCGATTCTGGAGCCTCAACGGAATGATGCCACGGCCCCCACAATCCACATCCAAGCAAACCTTAGCCTGTGCCACCTTGGCTGGCCGAATCATGAGAACCTCGCGGAGGAACACGATACGTTTCTCAATCAAAGAGAGAACGCCCTTAGGCAAAATAAAACTACCACCAATAAATATGTAAAGAATATAAGACAGAGCGAATAAGCTGACCGACCTGCCATGGAAAGAGCAGTACTAGCCCACGAACTCAGACGACCATCAATCGAATCAATCAAAGGGGAACACATAGCAATTGTCAGCTTTGAAGTAATCAAGGGAACTCCCAAATACCTCACAGGAAGCTGACCTAGCTGAAACCCTAACAACTGCTGGAACTGGGCCCCCTGCACCTGAGCACTAGCTGAAAGAAAGATATTACTCTTACTCGGGTTGGCCCGTAGTCCAGAAAGGGAAGCAAAGATCTCAATACTTTTCTTAAGAACACCGACAGAGACAACATCAGGATTACAGAAAAGGAGGAGGTCATCGGCAAAAGCAAGCATGAAGGTGCGTGTAGCCAAACACTTCCAGTGGAATCTGAACCCCGGAGTCTGAGCGATCTCATGGGCGATAATACCATGGAGGACCTCCATAACAATAACAAACAGATACGGAGAGATAGGGTCACCCTGCCTCAGCCCCCTACGGCCCCTAAAGATACCCTCAGCATCCCCATTCAAGGAGATCGATTAAGCCGGAGTGGTGATACACTAGATTGGAGTTACATTATTAATCGGAACTGGAGTTACGTAAACATGGCGACAAATTAACGTTGGAATCGGCCCAAATCATAGGGGAATCGGCCGAATCACTCCAAGACACATGAAAGATTTGTCTAACATTTTTTTTTTTCATATCTTGTCCAAAATAAAGATCTCCTTCCCCACCTTTGAAGAAATTTTCGGCCAAAGCATTGAAAAAGACCTCTCAAAGTCTTCATATCTTATACAAGATATTGAAGATCTCCTCCTCCCCACCATTGAAGAATCGGTCGAAGCATGCTTTGATGGAGACTTGTATTTTTGTTTTTTCTTGTCTTTTTTATTCCCTTATCTTTGAAATACTACTATATATAGTAGTTCCCCTTGTATTTGTAATCATCTTGAGTATTAATAACATTGTATTTCTCTTGAAATATACGTTGAACGAGTTCAAAAAACTTTGGTTATTATTTCGACGCGTCTCGAATTATAACTTGATCAATTCTCAATAGGTCTTGAGGAGAGATTATCTTTATCGAGTTATAGGTCTAATTCGGTAAAACACATTCAAATCCATACACTATCCTACCTCACGGCCGAAAACCGTATAATTTCGGCCACCACCTTTTATTTTGTCAGATCGACAAGTTGTCATTGCTCGGAATTGTCAGACGAGCGAGCCTTGCGCTCGGAAGTCTTTGTATTGACGAGTTCTTGCTCGAATCGCCAGAGCGGCGTGATTCATTTCGGCTGAGTGTTGTTCGATACCGTACGTAAAAGAGTCTTCTGCTGTACCGAGGGAGAATTCGTATCAGTATGCACTCCATTGGCTCGATGATGGAAATAAAGTGAGAGTATTATGACAAGTGAAGGTCGGACTTACCATGGGTTCGTATGGTGATGATATTATATGTGATGTACTACCGATGGACGCATGTCACGTGTTGTTGGGAAGACCTTGGTTATTTGATCGGGAAGTACTACATCGAGGGAGGAGCAACGAGTATGAGTTACGAGACAAAGGTAAAAAAATTGTTCTTAAACCTATGTCACCTCAAGCTATTCGAACAATGAGTTCAAAAAGAGTCGAAGGACCGAAGCTCATGATGTTTGCAAACGAAAAGGAAGTCGAACACGCCATTGACGATCGCGAACGTGTTTATTTGATGATGATCAAATAAACTCGAAACCTTGCTACAAAATCACAACACGAAGAAGAGATAGATACACTGTTGCACGAGTTCGCGGATGTCTTTCCCGAAGACTTGCCGGTGGGATTACCACCTATCCGCGGAATCGAACACCAAATTGATCTTATACCAGGAGCTCCATTACCGAACAAGGCGGCGTATCATTGTAATCCCGAAGAAACCAAAGAGCTACAACGTCAAATTGAACAGCTCATGAGTCACGGATATATCCGAGAGAGTTTAAGTCTGTGTGCGGTTCCAGTCCTACTTGTACCAAAAAAAGACGGATCATGGCGGATGTGCATTGACAGTAGAGCCGTGAATAACATCACCGTCAAGTATCGGTTCCCCATCCCGAGACTAGACGACATGTTAGACGAGTTGCATGGCTCGGTTATATTTTCAAAAGTTGATTTACGGAGCGGATACCATCAAATTCGCATGCGAGAGGGAGACGAATGGAAGACGACATTTAAAACGAAGAATGGACTTTACGAGTGGGTTGTGATGCCATTCGGCCTCACTAATGCCCCGAGCACTTTCATGAGATTGTGAACGAGGTTCTTAAACCTTTCTTTGGGAAGTTTGTTGTCGTGTACTTAGACGACATTTTAATCTACAATCGATCCTTAGAGGAGCATCTTGAACACTTGCGGCACGTGTTTGAAACTCTAAGGAAACAGAAACTTTATGGAAAGCGGGAAAATTGTACTTTTCTAGTTGAGAGTCTTGTCTTTCTCGGCTATGTCGTTTCTAAAGAAGGAGTTTCGGTGGATCAAGAGAAAATCGCGGCAATCAAGTCTTGGTCGACACCAAAAACTATCACGGAGGTACGATCATTTCATGGCCTCGCTTCTTTCTACCGACGATTCATACGGGACTTTAGTACCATCTCTTGTCCGATCACGGAGTGTCTTAAAAAAGGTTCATTTGCATGGAAGGAGGCTGCCCAAAAGGCTTTTGAAAAATTAAAAGAAAAGTTATGTGAAGCACCGGTTTTAACGTTACCCGATTTTTCACAACCATTTGAGGTGGAATGTGACGCTAGCGGAGTTGGAATTGGAGCGGTTCTTATTCAAGGTAAACGACCCATCGCTTACTTTTTGGAGAAGTTGAACGGAGCTCGATTGAATTATTGTACTTACGATAAAGAATTCTATGCTATCGTACGGGCCCTTGATCATTGGAGTCATTACTTACGGACGAAGCATTTTATTCTACGCTCGGATCATGAATCATTGAAGTACATTAACGGGCAACATAAATTGAGGCTGAGGCATGCCAAGTGGGTGGAATTCCTACAATCATTTCACTTTTCATCCAAGTACAAAGACGGAAAAAGCAATGTCGTTGCGGATGCGTTATCTAGGAGGTATGCCTTACTTTCTACTCTGGAGGTCGGTTACTTGGTTTCGAAATGTTGAAGGAATGTTATGAAAATGATGAGGATTTCGGAGAAATTTTTACTCGTTGCAAATCTGGTCCATTCGGAGAGTTCATGTTACAAGATGATTTCCTATTCAAAGGAAATAGACTTTGTGTTCCAAAACAGGCGGTTCGGGAATTATTGGTCCGGGAAGCTCACGGAGGAGGTTTAGCAGGAGATTTTGGCACGGCTAAAATATTGGAAGTACTAAAAGAACATTTCTTTTGGCCTAAAATGCTAAAAGACGTTTACAATGTTTTAAGTAAATGTGTAACATGTCACATCTCGAAGAGTTCATTCAAACCGGGATCATATATGCCTCTACCGGTTCCAGAAAGACCGTGGGAAGATGTGTCCATGGATTTTATCATCGCTTTACCATGTACTCAACGAGGTAAAGATGCTATTATGGTGGTTGTTGATCGGTTCTCAAAGATGGCTCATTTCGTGGCTTGCCACAAAACCGACGACGCAAGCAATGTGGCCGACTTATATTTCCGAGAGGTGGTTCGTTTACATGGTGTTCCGAAGACTATTGTGTCGGATCGGGATTCGAAATTCCTTAGCTATTTTTGGAATACTTTATGGAGGAAAGTGGGAACGAAGCTCTTATTTAGCACTTCGCACCATCCGTAAATCGATGGTCAGACCGAGGTCACAAATCGAACATTAGGAACGTTGTTGCGAGGACTTGTGAACAAAACGCAAAAGGATTGGGACGTGAAACTTGCTCATGCGGAATTTGCCTATAACCGATCCCCTACACATGCTACGGCACATTCTCCTTTCGAAATCGTTTACGGATTAAATCCTTATATACCCCTGGACTTGATTCCATTGCCGAAAGACGAGTTGGTACACAAAGATGCGGAGTCGAAACTTAAGTCGATGATCAAATTGCACGGACAAATACATGATCGAATCAAAGAGGTGAATGATGAATACAAACGGAAATCCAACAATCACAGAAAACCAAGACTATTTGAAGTAGGCGACTTGGTTTGGGTACACTTAAGAAAAGAGAGATTTCCGAGCAAACGCAAGAACAAACTTATGCCGAGGGCCGAGGGACCTTACAAAATCGTGGGAAAAGTGAACGACAATGCGTATAAGGTAGAACTTCCGGGCGACTATGGGGTACATGCCATTTTTAACGTGGGCGATCTATCTTCTTACCTTGACGACGAGGGAATCACTGAATTGAGGTCAATTCCTTTAAAAGGGGGAGGGCATGATGCGATTACGGCATCTCCAAACGAAGTAAGCGAAGTAGAATCGACGTAGGTGACGATACCAAGTTGCATGCACATGCACCTACGTACTTTGGTGAGAAAACACCCGCGGAAATGGGAACGATCTTAATAATCGGAACCGGTATAACTTAGACGTATCAAAACATGCACACGTATGCATGTTCATGCATACAAAATCGGTCATTTGGGGAAGATTTCGGCCGATTGTGACATGCATCCTTGAAGGATCTTTTGTCCCCACTACTTTAAATACTTGCTTTCATTTTCAAGCCCACCACATCAAGATCAAGGAAAGAGATTTGATTCACTCCACTCCTTTGAAAGCATTTCGGCCGAACCACATGTGGAGGAAGAATACAAGATGTTGCTTTCTTGTTCAAGTCTTTGTCAAAGCCTTATCACATGATATAGATGGTGATCTTTTTCCTTCATGCTACCCCACGGCCGAATTCATCATGGAAGAAGCCAAGCATGTATTATTTTTAATCTTTGTCAAAAGTCTTGATGTTTTAGTTTAATAATTGCTTGTCTTTTAGCTTGATATTATGTGATCTTGTTTGGCTTTGTTAGGAGTTGTAAATGGCTATATAATAGCCTCATCCTCCATATTTCGCAATAATCTTGAAAGTTATAACATTGTATTTCTCTTGAAATATACGTTGAACGAGTTCAACAAAACCTTGGTTATTATTTCGACGCGTCTCGAATTTTAACTTGATCAATTCTCAATAGGTCTTAAGGAGAGATTATCTTTATCGAGTTATAGGTCTAATTCGATAAAACACATTCAAACCCATACACTATCCTACCTCACGGCCGAAACCCATATAATTTCGGCCACCACCTTTTATTTTCATTGTTACTTTGATACTTGTAAAAACCGGGATAATCTTCCGTTGTATTTTATACGTTTTACGTATACTTATATACGTAATTCGTATCATAAGTGGTATCAGAGCTCGGTTTTTCACGGTTCTCGACGTTACTCAAAAGGATGGCATTCACCGATGAAGAAGTAGCCAAATTGCGTGACGTTCTTCGAGGCTTGTCGGAGCCCCGAATCCATGCACGACGAGGATACGACGCCATGCATGCACCACAACATGCGGATGAATTCAAGACAAGCGAACTTCCGGAGTTCGTAGGTGGCACCGATCCCGAGACTTTTTTGGAGTGGGAAAGGAAAATTGAACGAATGTTTGAGTTCAAGGACCTCGATGACGGGAAACGATGCAAGTACGCGATTCTCAAACTTGGAAAGGGAGCTTCCCTTTGGTTTGAACGAATGAAGACACAACGAGTTCGGACCGGTAAGGAAAAGATACGTTCGTGGGATTCTCTAAAAAAGAAACTACGTAAGAGATATGTCCCGGCTACACACAAGTTAAGTTTATATCGAAAAATTTCTGACCTCACACAAGGAAAGCTAAGTGTAGGAGAATACATCGAAGAGTTTGAAAACTTGTCCTTGATGGGAGAGCTTGAAGAGAGCGAAGAATTACGGATGTCCCGTTTCTTACGAGGCTTGAATAGAAACATTGCTAATTCCGTGGAACTCTACCCCTATTCCGACTTTGTTACTTTGTGCGGACTTTGCATAAAGTTGGAAACTCAAAACAAGACAAAATTTTCAAAACCCGAATTTCCACCTAAATTCGGAAATACCAACTTTGGCAAGAGTTCTAGCTCGTTTCCAAAAACTGTCACGGCGAGTCCACCCGTTACTACCATTCCAAAAACTCCTCTCACGCCAAAAGAAACAAGCTTATCTAAAGTTCGGTGTTTCAAATGTCAAGGATTTGGACACTATCAAAGTGCTTGTCCAAATCGAAGAATAGTGACGTTACGAGAAGCAATAGCCGTCCGAGAAGAATTACTAGCCGAAGAAGAAAGAATTGGAGACGTCTTTAACTTGGAAGCCGACGAAGAAGAAGAAGATTGCGAGGCATACGATGCCCCGAATTATGACACGAACCTCGTCCTTCGCATGTTACAAACGAAGGGGGCCCCGAGTGACAGAGAGCAACGAGATCAAATCTTTCACACGAAGTGTCGTTTAGGAGAGAAATGGTGTAGCTTGATCATTGACGGTGGAAGTTGTACGAATGTGGCGTCAAGCGAGATGGTTTCGAAGCTCGGACTAACCACTACGGCTCATCCAAGGTCGTATGCACTCCATTGGCTCGATGATGGAAATAAAGTGAGAGTATCAAGACAAGTGAAGGTCGGACTTACCATGGGTTGATATGGTGATGATATTATATGCGATGTACTACCGATGGACGCATGTCACGTGTTGTTGGGAAGACCTTGGTTATTTGATCGGGACGTACTACATCGAGGGAGGAGCAACGAGCATGAGTTACGAGACAAAGGTAAAAAAATTGTTCTTAAACCTATGTCACCTCAAGCTATTCGAACAATGAGTTCAAAAAAAGTCGAAGGACCGAAGCTCATGATGTTTGCAAACGAAAAGGAAGTCGAACACGCCATTGACGATGGCGAACGTGTTTATTTGATGATGATCAAAGAAACTCGAAACCTTGCTACAAAATCACAACACGAAGAAGAGATAGATACACTGTTGCACGAGTTCGCGAATGTCTTTCCCGAAGACTTGCCGGTGGGATTTGATACGAATTACGTATATAAGTGTACGTAAAACGTATAAAATACAACGGAAGATTATCACGGTTTTTACAAGTATCAAAGTAACAACGAAAAATAAAAGGTGGTGGCCGAAATTGTATGGTTTTCGGCCGTGAGGTAGGATATTGTATGGGTTTGAATGTGTTTTACCGAATTAGACCTATAACTCGATAAAGATAATCTCTCCTCAAGACCTATTGAGAATTGATCAAGTTATAATTCGAGACGCGTCGAAATAATAACCAAGGTTTTGTTGAACTCGTTCAACGTATATTTCAAGAGAAATACAATGTTATAACTTTCAAGATATCTTACAATCACCAAATGAACTACTATATATAGTAGTTGTACAAGAGATAAGGAAATAAAGAACAAGAAAAAAAATGAAAATACAAGTCTCCATCTCTTATCACTTCGGCCGATTCTTCAAGGTGGGGAAGGGATCATGAAGATTTTGGACAAGATATGATATCAAGCATCTTGGACTTATTAGGGTGACTTTGACATGTAGAAGAAGACTTGATGAAAGTCTTCATCAAGTGATCATATTTCGGCCGATTTGTGGGGAGGAGGATGACTTATTTGGATATGATATCTTCAACTATCTTGGACTATATTTGGTGATGTTGACATGAAGGAAAAAGTTTGATGAAAGTCTCCACCATGTTAGCAATTTTCGGCCGATTCAAAGGAGGTGGGGATGAGGAGATTTCTTCAATATCTTGTGAAAGAGATGAAGACAAGCAAGGGTCCCTTTCAAGCATGATTTGGCCAAAATTTCCATGCTTTGGACCGATTTCGTCGTCATGTTTTACGTTACTCCAGTTCCGATTAATAATGTAACTCCAATCCGCGTGTTCTTTTCGCCCAAGTATGATGATGCATGGCCATGCAAATTTGTATCATTGTTGATGTTGATTTTTATTGACTCTTCTTCGATTGGAATAGATGATATCGTATCATTTCCTCCCTCTTTGAAAGGAATTGACCTCAATTCCGTAATGCCATCGTCGTCAAGGTAAGGCGAGAGATCACCTACGTTGAAAGTCGCGTGTACTCCGTAATCGCCCGGAAGTTCTACTTTGTAGGCGTTGTCGTTCACTTTTCCCACAATTTTGTACGGACCTTCGGCTCTCGGCATTAATTTGTTCTTGCGTTTGTTTGGGAATCGTTCTTTCCTCAAATGTACCCAAACTAAGTCGCCAACATCGAATAATCTCGCTTTTTTATTTTTGTTCGACTTCCGTTTGTAAATTTCATTCACTTCTTTAATCCGTTCTCGTACCTTTTCATGTAACTTCATCATTGACTTGAGTTTTGATTCTGCGTCTTTGTGAACCAATTCGTCGCTCGGCAACGGAATCAAATCTAATGGCATGTGCGGATTTATTCCGTATACTACTTCAAAAGGCGAATGGGCCGTGGCGAAGCCGGGTGAGCGGTTGTATGCGAATTCCGCATGTGCAAGTTTAACGTCCCAATCCTTTTGTGTTTTATTCACCAATCCTCGCAATAATGCTCCCAAGGTTCGATTAGTCACTTCGGTTTGTCCATCGGTTTGTGGGTGATGCGAAGTCAACAGGAGTTTAGTACCCACTTTTCTCCATAAAGTATTCCAGAAGTAACTCAGAAATTTAGAATCTCGATCCGACACGATAGTTTTTGGAACTCCATGTAAACGAACTACTTCCCGGAAGTATAAGTCCGCCACATTGCTTGCATCATCGGTTTTGTGGCATGCTATAAAGTGAGCCATTTTCGAAAAACGGTCGACGACTACCATGATCGAGTCTTTGCCCCGTTGAGTACGAGGTAAAGCAACAATAAAATCCATCGAGACATCCTCCCATGGTCGTAAAGGTATTGGCAACGGCATGTATGTACTTGGCTTGAACGAACTTTTCATCATGTGACAAGTGACGCATTTACTCACGATTGTGCTCACGTCACCATACATCTTTGGCCAAAAGAAATGCTCTTTTAGCACCTCTACGGTCTTGGTCGAGCCGAAATGACCGGCTAGTCCTCCTTCGTGCGCCTCCCGAACTAGTAATTTGATACGAATTACGTACGTAATGCGTATGAAATACAACGGAAGATTATTATGTCTTGACAATTATCAAAGTATCACTCGAAAATTACAAGGGGTGACCGAATTTGAATGGATTTCGGCTGTGAAGTAGTATGATATACGGATTTGGATGTGTTTTATCGAATTAGACCTATAACTCGATAAAGGTAATCTCTTCTCAAGACCTATTGAGAATTGATCAAGTTAAAATCTCGAGACGCGTCGAAACAATAACTAAAGTTTTGTTGAACTCGTTCAACGTATATTTCAAAGAAATACAAGGTTTATTAATATTCAAGATGATTACAAATACAACAAGTACTACTATATATAGTAGTTTCCAACTATAAGAAAATACAACAAAACAAGAAAATGAAGCTTCCTATCTTGCTACCATTCGGCCGAAATATCCAAGGAGTAGATACCAAGCATCTTGGTTTTATTAGGTGATTATGACATGAAGAAATCTTTGATGACTCTTAGACTTATTATGGTGATGGTGACATGAAGAAGATATTTGATGAAAGTCTTCACCAAATCTTATGCTTGGGCCGATTTTGTAGTGAGGTGGGGAAGGAGAAATATCTTCATGCATCTTGACAAATCATGAGTCCCTTTCAAGCATGATATGGCCGAATTTTCATGCTTTCGGAACGATTCCATCGTCGAGTTTTACGTTACTCCGGTTCCGATTAACAACGTAACTCCAATCCGCGTGTTCTTTTCTCCCAAGTATAATGATGCATGACCATGCGAATTTGTATCGTCGTGGATGTCGATTTTTATTGGAGCTTCTTCGATTGGAATATTAGGTATCGTATCATTCCCTCCTTCTTTGAAAGGAATTGACCTCAATTCCGTAATGCCATCGTCGTCAAGGTAAGGCGAGAGATCACCTACGTTAAATGTCGCGTGTACTCCATAATCGCCCGGAAGTTCTACTTTGTAGGCGTTGTCGTTCACTTTTCCCACAATTTTGTACGGACCTTCGGCTCTCGGCATTAATTTGTTCTTGTGTTTGCTTGGGAATCGTTCTTTTCTCAAATGTATCCAAACTAAGTCGCCAACATAAAATAATCTCGCTTTTTTATTTTTGTTCGACTTCCGTTTGTAAATTTCATTCACTTCTTTAATCCGCTCTTGTACCTTTTCATGTAACTTCAGCATTGACTTGAGTTTTGATTCTGCGTCTTTGTGAACCAATTCGTCGCTCGGCAATGGAATCAAATCCAATGGCATGTGCGGATTTATCCCGTATACTACTTCAAAAGGTGAATGGGCCGTGGCGAATCCGGTGATCGCCATGCGAATTCCGCATGAGCAAGTTTAACGTCCCAATCCTTTTGTGTTTTATTCACCAATCCTCGCAATAATGCTCCCAAGGTTCGATTAGTCACCTCGGTCTGTCCATCGGTTTGTGGGTGATGTGAAGTACTGAATAGGAGTTTAGTACCCACTTTTCTCCATAAAGTATTCCAGAAGTAACTCAGAAATTTGGAATCTCGATCCGACACGATAGTTTTTGGAACTCCGTGTAAACGAACTACTTCCCGGAAGTACAAGTCCGCCACATTGCTTGCATCATCGGTTTTGTGGCATGCTATAAAGTGAGCCATTTTCGAAAAACGGTCGACGACCACCATGATCGAGTCTTTGCCTCGTTGAGTACGAGGTAAAGCCACAATAAAATCCATCGAGACATCCTCCCATGGTCGTAACGGTATTGGCAACGGCATGTATGTACTTGGCTTGAACGAACTTTTCATCATGTGACAAGTGACGCATTTACTCACGATTGTGCTTACGTCACCATATATCTTTGGCCAAAAGAAATGCTCTTTTAGCACCTCTACGGTCTTAGCCGAGCCGAAATGACCGGCTAGTCCTCCTCCGTGTGCCTCCCGAACTAGCAATTCCCGAATTGTATGTCTCGGCACACATAATTTATTTCCCTTGAAAAGAAAGCCATCCTGTAAAACAAATTCTTCGTACGGGCCCGTTTTACAACGGGTAAAAATTTCTCCGAAGTCCAAATCGTCACTGTAATGATCTTTCAAAGTCTCGAACCCCAACAAACGAACATCTAGAATTGACAGTAAGGCATACCGTCTTGATAGTGCATCCGCCACTATATTACTCTTCTCGTCTTTGTACTTGGATGAAAAGTGAAAAGATTGTAAAAATTCCACCCATTTGCATGTCTCGGACTTAGCTTGCTTTGCCCGTTGATGTATTTCAACGACTCGTGATCCGAATGTAACACGAAATGTTTCGAACGTAAATAGTGACTCCAATGATCGAGTGCTCTTACGATAGCATAGAACTCCTTGTCGTAAGTACAATAATTAATTCGGGCGCCACTTAATTTCTCCGAAAATAGGCGATGGGACGGCCTATTTGAATAAGTACTGCCCCGATTCCAACTCCGCTAGCGTCGCATTCCACCTCAAATGGTTGTGAAAAATCGGGTAACGTCAAAATCGGCGCTTCACATAACTTTCCCTTTAATTTTTCAAAAGCCTTTTGGGCCGCCTCGTTCCATGCAAAGGTTCCTTTTTAAGACACTCCGTGATCGGACTGGAGATGGTGCTAAAATCCCGGATGAATCGTCGGTAAAAAGAAGCTAGGCCATGAAATGATCGTACCTCCGTGATTGTTTTTGGTATCGGCCAAGACTTGATGGCCGCGATCTTCTCTTGGTCCACCGACACTCCTTCTTTAGAAACGACATAGCCGAGAAAGACAAGACTCTCGACTAGGAAAGTACACTTCTCCCGCTTTCCATAAAGTTTCTGTTCCCTTAGAGTTTCAAACACGTGCCGCAAATGTTCGAGATGCTCCTCTAAGGATCGACTGTAGATCAAAATGTCGTCTAAGTACACGACAACAAACTTTCCCAAGAAAGGTTTGAGAACCTCGTTCATCAACCTCATAAAAGTGCTCGGGGCATTAGTGAGGCCGAATGGCATCACCACCCATTCGCAAAGTCCATTCTTTGTTTTAAATGTCGTCTTCCATTCGTCTCCCTCTCGCATGCGGATTTGATGGTATCCGCTCCGCAAATCAACTTTTGAAAATATAACCGAGCCATGTAACTCGTCTAACATGTCGTCTAGTCTCGGGATGGGGAACCGATACTTGATGGTGATGTTATTCACGGCTCTACTGTCAATACACATTCGCCATGATCCGTCCTTTTTTGGTACAAGTAAGACTGGAACCGCACACGGACTTAAACTTTCTCGGACATATCCGTGACTCATGAGCTCATCAATTTGACGTTGTAGTTCTTTGGTTTCTTCGGGATTACAACGATACGCCGCTTTGTTCGGTAATGGAGCTCCTGGTACAAGATCAATTTGGTGTTCGATTCCGCGGATAGGTGGTAATTCACCACAATTTTCCTTTCCCACTCCAAATAAGCCTCGGGATCGGTGCCGCCTACGAACTCCGGAAGTTCGCTTGTCTTGTATTCATCAGCATGTCGTGGTGCATGCATGGTGTCGTATCCTCGTCGTGCATGGATTCGGGGCTCCGGTAAGCCGCGAAGAACGTCACGTAGTTGTGCTACTTCTTCATCGGTGAATGCCATCTTCTTGAGTAACGTCGAGATCCGTGAGACAAATGTCTCTGATACCACTTATGATACGAATTACGTATATAAGTGTACGTAAAACGTATAAAATACAACGGAAGATTATCACGGTTTTTACAAGTATCAAAGTAACAACGAAAAATAAAAGGTGGTGGCCGAAATTGTATGGTTTTCGGCCGTGAGGTAGGATAGTGTATGGGTTTGAATGTGTTTTACCGAATTAGACCTATAACTCGATAAAGATAATCTCTCCTCAAGACCTATTGAGAATTGATCAAGTTATAATTCGAGACGCGTCGAAATAATAACCAAGGTTTTGTTGAACTCGTTCAACGTATATTTCAAGAGAAATACAATGTTATAACTTTCAAGATATCTTACAATCACCAAATGAACTACTATATATAGTAGTTGTACAAGAGATAAGGAAATAAAGAACAAGAAAAAAAATGAAAATACAAGTCTCCATCTCTTATCACTTCGGCCGATTCTTCAAGGTGGGGAAGGGATCATGAAGATTTTGGACAAGATATGATATCAAGCATCTTGGACTTATTAGGGTGACTTTGACATGTAGAAGAAGACTTGATGAAAGTCTTCATCAAGTGATCACATTTCGGCCGATTTGTGGGGAGGAGGATGACTTATTTGGATATGATATCTTCAACTATCTTGGACTATATTTGGTGATGTTGACATGAAGGAAAAAGTTTGATGAAAGTCTCCACCATGTTAGCAATTTTCGGCCGATTCAAAGGGGTGGGGATGAGGATATTTCTTCAATATCTTGTGAAAGATATGAAGACAAGCAAGGGTCCCTTTCAAGCATGATTTGGCCGAAATTTCCATGCTTTGGACCTATTTCGTCGTCATGTTTTACGTTACTCCAGTTCCGATTAATAACGTAACTCCAATCCGCGTGTTCTTTTCGCCCAAGTATGATGATGCATGGCCATGCAAATTTGTATCATTGTTGATGTTGATTTTTATTGACTCTTCTTCGATTGGAATAGATGATATCGTATCAGGATTACCACCTATCCGCGGAATCGAACACCAAATTGATCTTATACCAGGAGCTCCATTACCGAACAAGGCGGCATATCGTTGTAATCCCGAAGAAACCAAAGAGCTACAACGTCAAATTGAAGAGCTCATGAGTCACGGATATATCCGAGAGAGTTTAAGTCCGTGTGCGGTTCCAGTCCTACTTGTACCAAAAAAAGACGGATCATGGCGGATGTGCATTGACAGTAAAGCCGTGAATAACATCACCGTCAAGTATTGGTTCCCGATCCCGAGACTAGATGACATGTTAGACGAGTTGCATGGCTCGGTTATATTTTCAAAAGTTGATTTACGGAGCGGATACCATCAAATTCGCATGCGAGAGGGAGACGAATGGAAGACGGCATTTAAAACGAAGAATGGACTTTACGAGTGGGTTGTGATGCCATTCGGCCTCACTAATGCCCCGAGCACTTTCATGAGATTGATGAACGAGGTTCTTAAACCTTTCTTGGGGAAGTTTGTTTTCGTGTACTTAGACGACATTTTAATCTACAGTCGATCCTTAGAGGATCATCTTGAACACTTGCGGCACGTGTTTGAAACTTTATGGAAAGCGGGAAAAGTGTACTTTTCTAGTCGAGAGTCTTGTCTTTCTCGGCTATGTCGTTTCTAAAGAAGGAGTTTCGGTGGATCAAGAGAAAATCGCGGCAATCAAGTCTTGGCCGACACCAAAAACTATCACGGAGGTACGATCATTTCATGGCCTCGCTTCTTTCTACCGACGATTCATACGGGACTTTAGTACCATCTCTAGTCCGATCACGGAGTGTCTTAAAAAAGGTTCATTTGCATGGAAGGAGGCTGCCCAAAAGGCTTTTGAAAAATTAAAAGAAAAGTTGTGTGAAGCACCGGTTTTAACGTTACCCGATTTTTCACAACCATTTGAGGTGGAATGTGACGCTAGCGGAGTTGGAATTGGAGCGGTTCTTATTCAAGGTAAACGACCCATCGCTTACTTTTCGGAGAAGTTGAACGGAGCTCGATTGAATTATTGTACTTACGATAAAGAATTCTATGCTATCGTACGGGCCCTTGATCATTGGAGTCATTACTTACGGACGAAGCATTTTATTCTACACTCGGATCACGAATCATTGAAGTACATTAACGGGCAACATAAACTGAGTTTGAGGCATGCCAAGTGGGTGGAATTCCTACAATCATTTCACTTTTCATCCAAGTACAAAGACGGAAAAAGCAATGTCGTTGCGGATGCGTTATCTAGGAGGTATGTCTTACTTTCTACTTTGGAGGTTCGGTTACTTGGTTTCGAAATGTTGAAGGAATGTTATGAAAATGATGAGGATTTCGGAGAAATTTTTACTCGTTGCAAATCTGGTCCATTCGGAGAGTTCATGTTACAAGATGATTTCCTATTCAAAGGAAATAGACTTTGTGTTCCAAAACAGGCGGTTCGGGAATTATTGGTCCGGGAAGCTCACGGAGGAGGTTTAGCAGGAGATTTTGGCACGGCTAAAATATTGGAAGTACTAAAAGAACATTTCTTTTGGCCTAAAATGCTAAAAGACGTTTACAATGTTTTAAGTAAATGGGTAACATGTCACATCTCGAAGAGTTCATTCAAACCGGGATCATATATGCCTCTACCGGTTCCATAAAGACCGTTGGAAGATGTGTCCATGGATTTTATCGTCGCTTTACCCCGTACTCAACGAGGTAAAGATGCTATTATGGTGGTTGTTGATCGGTTCTCAAAGATGGCTCATTTCGTGGCTTGCCACAAAACCGACGATGCAAGCAACGTGGCCGACTTATATTTCCGAGAGGTGGTTCGTTTACATGGAGTTCCGAAGACTATTGTGTCGGATTGGGATTCGAAATTTCTTAGCTATTTTTGGAATACTTTATGGAGGAAAGTGGGAACGAAGCTCTTATTTAGCACTTCGCACCATCCGCAAACCGATGGTCAGACCGAGGTCACAAATCGAATATTAGGAACGTTGTTGCGAGGACTTGTGAATAAAACGCAAAAGGATTGGGACGTGAAACTTGCTCATGCAGAATTTGCCTATAACCAATCCCCTACACATGCTACAGCACATTCTCCTTTCGAAATCGTTTACGGATTAAATCCTTATATACCCCTGGACTTGATTCCATTGCCGAAAGACGAGTTGGTACATAAAGATGCGGAGTCGAAACTTAAGTCGATGATCAAATTGCACGGACAAATACATGATCGAATCAAGGAGGTGAATGATGAATACAAACGGAAATCCAACAATCACAGAAAACCGAGACTATTCGAAGTAGGCGACTTGGTTTGGGTACACTTAAGAAAAGAGAGATTTCCGAGCAAACGCAAGAACAAACTTATGCCGAGGGCCAAGGGACCTTACAAAATTGTGGGAAAAGTGAACGACAATGCGTATAAGGTAGAACTTCCGGGCGACTATGGGGTACATGCCACTTTTAACGTGGGCGATCTATCTTCTTACCTTGACGACGAGGGAATTACTGAATTGAGGTCAATTCCTTTCAAAGGGGGAGGGGATGATGCGATTACGGCATCTCCAAACGAAGTAAGCGAAGTAAGAATCGACGTAGGTGACGATACCAAGTTGCATGCACATGCACCTACGTACTTTGGTGAGAAAACACCCGCAGAAATGGAAACGATCTTAATAATCGGAACCGGGATAACTTAGACGTATCAAACATGCACACGTATGCATGTTCATGCATACAAAATCGGTCATTTGGGGAAGATTTCAGCCGATTGTGACATGCATCCTTGAAGGATCTTTTGTCCCCACTACTTTAAATACTTTCTTTCATTTTCAAGCCCACCACATCAAGATCAAGGAAAGAGATTTGATTCACTCCACTCCTTTGAAAGCATTTCGGCCGAACCACATGTGGAGGAAGAATACAAGATGTTGCTTTCTTGTTCAAGTCTTTGTCAAAGCCTTATCACATGAGATAGATGGTGATCTTCTTCCTTCATGCTACCCCACAACCGAATTCATCATGGAAGAAGCCAAGCATGTGTTGTTTTTAATCTTTGTCAAAAGTCTTGATGTTTTAGTTTAATAATTGCTTGTCTTTTAGCTTGATATTATGTGATCTTGTTTGGCTTTGTTAGGAGTTGTAAATGGCTATATAATAGCCTCATCCTCCATATTTTGCAATAATCTTGAAAGTTATAACATTGTATTTCTCTTGAAATATACGTTGAACGAGTTCAACAAAACCTTGGTTATTATTTCGACGCGTCTCGAATTTTAACTTGATCAATTCTCAATAGGTCTTGAGGAGAGATTATCTTTATCGAGTTATAGGTCTAATTCGATAAAACACATTCAAACCCATACACTATCCTACCTCACGGCCGAAACCCATATAATTTCGGCCACCACCTTTCATTTTCATTGTTACTTTGATACTTGTAAAAACCGTGATAATCTTCCGTTGTATTTTATATGTTTTACGTACACTTATATACGTAATTCGTATCAACCACATCAAGATCAAGGAAAGAGATTTGATTCACTTCACCCTTTGGAATGATTTCGGCCGAACCACATGGAAAGAAGATGCCAAGATGTTACTTTCATGATCAAGTCATTGTCAAGCCTTACAAAATATATCACATGAGAAGGATCTTGTCCACTCCCTCTTTGAACCCCACGGCCAATTTGTGCAAGGAAGGAGCCAAAATGTTGTTGTTTTCTTTTCCTTGTCAAAAGTCTTGATAGTTAGTTTAATAATTGTTTGTCTTTAGCTTGATCTTGTGTGATCTTGTTTGGCTTTGTTAGGATTTGTAATGGCTATATAATAGCCTCATCCTCAACCTTTTATAATCAACTTTGAAGCTTGCAAAAACGAAATACACTTGTGTATGTTCATTGTTGAATGATTTTCAGCACAACTTGATTATAATTCGACGCATTTTCGAGTTGTAATTTTAATCGATTCTCAATAGGTCTTGAGGAGAGATTGCTTTATCAAACTATAGGTCTAGTTTTATAATTTACTTTCATTTTATCTTGTTTAAGTAAACCGAATTGCCCTACTTTCGGTTGAATCTTACGAGTGTTATACAAATACGAGTGTTGTGAGGTAACAATTATAACCGCTGTATTTTCCGGCGAATTTACGTACATCTTAATACGTAATTCGTATCAGCAATGGTACTGAAATCTCGAATGAATCTTCGGTAAAATGAAGCCAGTCCGTGGAACGATCTAACTTCCGTCACTGTAGTGGGAACTGGCCAGGACTTAATTGCTTCGATCTTTGCTTGATCGACCGACACTCCATCCTTTGAAACAATATAGCCAAGAAAGACTATACTTTCGACCAAAAATGAGCACTTCTCCTTTTTTCCATACAGCTTCTGGTTTCTAAGGGTTTCTAAGACTTGTCTCAAGTGTTCGAAATGTTCTTGCAATGATCGGATGTAGATCAGAATATCATCTAAGTATACGACCACAAATTTCCGTAAGAACGGCTTAAGTACCTCATTCATCAAGCGCATGAAAGTACTCAGGGCATTTGTAAGGCCGAACGGCATAACGGTCCATTCATATAGTCCGTGTTTTAGTTTTGAAGGCCGTCTTCCATTCATCTCCCTCCCGCATACGAATCTGGTGATAGCCACTTCGTAGGTCAACTTTTGAAAAGATCACAGATCCAAGTAATTCGTCCAACATGTCATCAAGCCTCGGAATCAGAAATCGATGCTTGATGGTTATATTGTTCACAGCTCGACTGTCAATACACATTCACCAAGATACGTCATTCTTAGGAACCAGTAATACCGGAACCGCACAAGGACTTAGGCTTTCTCGAACATACCCACGATCCATTAGTTCCTCGTTTTGGTTTTGTAATTCCTTCATCTCCTCGGGATTACATCTATAGGCAGCTTTGTTGGGGAGCGGCACACCCGGTATGAGGTCAATCTGATGTTCAATCCCACGAATAGGTGGCAAACCCGACGGTAATTCTTCGGGAAAAACATCCGCAAATTCGTGCAATAAGGCATCCATCCTTTCGTTCTGCACAACCATGTTACCATTCCGTGTCTCCTTTAGAATCAACAAGTACACGCACTCGCCATCCTTAATAGCATGTTCCACCTCCCGTTCGCTAGCAAACATGGCCAGTTTTGGCCTTTCACTCCGACTAGAACTCAAGAGTGAATATCTTGAGGTGACATTGGTTTAAGCACAATCTTCTTGCCCTTATCCCGTAACTCATACTCATTGCTTCTTCCTCAGTGTAAAACATCCTTATCAAACATCCATGGTCTTCCCAACAGTACATGGCATCCATCCATCAGGAGTACATCACATAGTACGTCGTCTTCATATGAACCCATGGCTAGTCCAATCCACACTTGTTTAGTCACCCTTATTTTGCTCCCATCATCGAGCCAATGCAAAGTGTAAGATTTTGGTGAGCCTAGTGGTCAGCCCGAGTTTAGTCACCATCTCGCTGGAAGCGACGTTGATGCAACTCCCTCCATCAATGATTAGACTACACCATTTATTTCCAACTTGACACTTCGTGTGAAATATTTGATTCCGTTGTTCCGAATCATTCGAAACAGCTTTGGCTTGTAGCGTCCGCAGAACTAAAGCCGTGTCATAGCTTGGAGCATCATAAGTCTCGCATTCTTCTCCTTCTTCGTCCTTCATGTCGAAATCAAATACGTCACCCAGTCTTTCTTCCTCAACCAACAACTCGTCTCGGATCGTGACAGCTTCTCTTAGTGTCACCACTCGTTTGTTTGGACATGCATTTTGATAATGCCCGAACCCTTGACATTTGAAATATCTTACTTTAGCCAAACTTGTCTCCTTTGGTACGTAGGGTACAGTTGCCTTAGCAGGAATCGCAGCAGGAACTGGAGTCGGTACAGTTGCCTTAGCAGCTCAACTAGATCCGATGCTTGGGTTTCCAAATTTGACTGGAAACTCGGGTTTATACATCTTCATCCTGTTTTGAGCTTCTAACTTCACACATAACCCACATAGTGTATCGAAGTCCTCGTATGGATACAGTTCCACCGAGTTAGCTATGCTTCGGTTTAAGCCACGCAAGAATCGCGACATCTTCTGCTCCTCATTCTCCTCTATTTCTCCCATTAAGGTTAGATTCTCAAACTCCTCAATGTACTCACTGACATTTAACTTTTCTTGCATGAGATCTGCAATCTTCCTGTACAAGGACAACCGGTGTGATGTTGGCACATATCTTTTACGAAGTTTTCTTCTTAACGAATCCCACGAACGAATCTTATCTTTCCCCGCACGAGCTCTTAGTGTTTTTACTCCTTCGTACCAAAGTGAAGCTCCTTTCCCCAACTTGAGAATTGCATACTTACACCTTTTCTCATCATCGAGGTCTTTAAACTCGAACATACGATCAATTTTTCGTTCCCATTCCAGGTAAACTTCAGGGTCTATCCCTCCAACGAACTCCGGAAGCTCGTTCACCTTGAACTCTTCGACATGGCGTGAGGGTCGTTCATAGTCACCACGCCTAGGTTGCCAACGCTGGTCGCGTTGCTCTGGTACGTCACGCAATGCGTCACGAAGTTTTGCCAAGAAATCAGCGTCGTTGAGATCCATAATGTTCAAGATCAAGAACTTGGTCTCCGATACCACTTATGATACAAATTCTCGCTAGTGATGCGAATTCGCTATCGATACAGCGGAAGGCTTTTTGACGAGCGGAAGCTATCGGCAAGAAACTGTCGGGAACTGACAACAACAGTTCGCTACAGCAACAATACTGACGAGTAATATGCGCGCGCGATGAAGACGATAATTCGATACAGCCACAAGGTACGAACTTGGCCAAATGTAAAAGACTTGAAACAGGCCACCTCCAAACAGCGACACTCGAAACAGCACGTTTTGAACGGAAACGAAGTTAAAATAGGAAACAAGTTCGAAGGATCGAACAACACTTTATGCGAAATATCGGGCAAGTATAAAACTGTATCGAAAAACAAACAGAATATCGAAACAGGACAGAAACAGTGGTTTTATCGAATTAGACCTATAATTCGATAAAGTGATTTCTCCTCAAGACCTATTGAGAATCAATCAGATTAAGATTCGAAAATGCATCGAATAATAATCAAAGTTTTGATGAAAAGCATTCACCAGAGAAAACACAAAGTGTATTCTTAATTCTTCAACATTCAATTCCTCTTTCCTTACAACTCTACTGCCACTATTTATAGGAAAAAACAGCCTGACAAGATAAATTAAACTAATACAAGCTGAGTTTAAAATAAGAAAAGATAATAAAAAGGTTCCTCATGTCACTTGTTGACAAAAGTAAAAGCTGGGTCTTTGTCTCCAAGTTGCTTGCTGACAGCCGCCTTTTGCCAAGAATCCTGCTGCTTTTGTAAGAGAATGTTGAACATTCTTTTATTGTTTAGTTGCCACTTGAACCTCTTCCCCTCCCCAAGATGCAAGTTGTCTTTTGCTTACGTTATTCCAATTCCGACTATCAAGGTAACTCCGTGCCTCGTTTCAGTTCTCCCGCCCATGTATGTTGGAGTATGGTCGAGATGTTTTACGTCAATTCTTACTTCGTCATCAAGACCAGCAAGCACGCCGAACCTGTTAGGAGAGAGCTCCAGAGCTCCAGACTGACGAGGAGACAGGATAGGCGAGCTGGTAGTAACCGAAGAGAAGGTAGGAATACTGCTAAGATGGGGAATAAAACCCGCAACACGAGGAGACCTCATGTCACTAACTGACAATAGTAAAAGCTGGGCTTTGTCTCCAAGGTGATAGCCACCTTTCCTAAAGCATGCTGCCGAGAATCCTTTTTGGGTTAATGGTCAATTGCATAAATAAAGGAAAAATACAAAGAAAGTGCATGAGGGTTGGCCTCATCACAAAATGTAAAATGCCTAATCTCCAACCAAGTACCCTACTAACGATTTAAAATTATAACACATGGGTTTAACCAATTCGTAAAATAATACTATCATACAACTCTACCAAGCAATTTTCCACAATCTACGAATAGCCATACTTGTCAATGATTCAGGAATCTGCATAGTGATCAATTTGTCTCGTACGATGTTGAGGGCTCGGTAAGCGACGATCTCGGGTTCATTCTTGACATTACCGAAAATCCTATCATTTCTTTCACGCCATATGAAGTAAACAATGGCAGCGAACATGGCTCGATATGCATAGTTCACCATGTGTTTAACCCTCCATAGCTTAGCAGCTCTCTTAACACCCTTATTCCAATTAGGACCAGCCCATTTAAACTGAATCTCTTGTCGAAGAACATCCATGCATCGGCTAGAGTAACTACACTGAAAGAAAAGATGGTCATGGGATTCCTTGCTTCTATCCATGCACAACACGCATACATCATCCCCATAGTTCAGCCAAGGTTTATCTTTAGTAGCTAACCGCTCATAAATATCTAACCAAAGAATAAATAAATGGCTCGGTATACGGTACTTCCCTTGGAACAGCACAAACCACTCCATCTTTGGGCCAGAGATTCTAAATAATTGCATAGCTGTAGCAGCTGAGTATATGCCATTTGGTGCCAGACCCCATGAAATACGATCCTCCGTAGACTGAGTAATAATGGGCAAATCTTCGACAATACAACCAATCTCCAGTCTAGTAGTAGACGGCCAATCCCATAATCCCCTGTTAATAACCCGATCCAATCTATTCGATAATCCAGTAAGCATTGGGCCTAGCGGGTACTTATCAATAAGAAGTCTGTGTGGATGCCACGGGTCTTTCCAAAGTAGGAAGCGATGCCCATCTCCCACATGATAAATAAAAGCTTTTTGCACTTGATGGCGAAGTTTAAGCATTTGTCTCCAACTCCATGGGCAAGAGGATGGAATCGATAGGAGCCAAAAAGAGTTCATTTTTATCCGGTATTCGCGAACCCAAACCGCCCACACGGAGCTGCCATCATCTACTAGAAAGTTCCAGATATGACGTAATATTAGCGATTTGTTATGATGTGTCAAAGGAATAATACCAAGACCCCCCTCTTCTTTCGGTTTGCAAATAACGGACCAGCTCACCTTAGCATAACCCGAACCCGAAGATCCTCTCCATAGAAAGTTTCTCAATTTTGATTCAATGCATCGGATCACTCCTTTCGGAAGGATAAAGATTCCAGCCCAATATATGTTCAATGTATTCAAGATAGAACAGATCAGCTGGAGACGACCGGCATAAGATAACATTCTGTTAGACCACGAACCAACACGTTCATCCAGTTTCATGAGAAGCGGTTTACAATCAGCAATAGTGAGTTTTGATGTAATGAGTGGAACTCCAAGATATCGCACAGGCAAAGAGCCGATGTTATACCCTACAATGGGTTGCAACACATCGGTTAGTGGATTGGCTCGAGCAGAAAGGAATATATTACTTTTCAACGGGTTAGCTCTCAATCCCGACAATTGGCCAAATAAATCCGTCCCCTTCTGTAAGACCCTAACGGACTCCACATCTGCGTTACAAAATAAAAGCAAGTCATCAGCAAAGCTCAACATTACCATTTTAGTACGATGACACCTTCAATGGTATCTAAAGTTCGGATGTGTCGCAATGTGTTGATTTAAAATTCCATGAAGAACCTCCATAACAAGCACAAAAATATAAGGCGATACTGGATCGCCTTGTCTCAACCCACATTTACCAAAAAAATACCCTTCGGCCGTGCCATTGATATTAATAGAAAAAGTCGGAGATGTCATGCATGCACGTATCCATCCAATGAAACGTGGATGGAAGTGCATCTCTGCTAACATAGTAAAAAAGAATTCCCATTCCACCATATCATATGCCTTCATAAGATCAACTTTGAAAGCACATCTAGCCGGAAGATCCTTTTTTTTGTAACCATAAAGTAGTTCTTGAGCCAAAAGCACATTATCACTAATTCGCCTCCCCGGGATAAAAGCAGTTTGAGATTTCTCCACCAAGTTCCCCAGGAAGTCACACATCCGATTAGCAATTATTTTGGAGATGACTTTATAGATAACATTACAGCATGAAATAGGACGAAAATCTCTAGGATTCTTCGGAGCCTCCACCTTCGGAATTAAAGCAAGAAGGGTAGTGTTGATTTCTTTAATGAGCAGCCCTGTCTCAAAGAATTGTACAATAGCTCGGGTCACCTCTCTTCCTACGACACCCCACGTCTTCTTAAAAAAGCAAGATGTATATCCATCAGGACCCGGAGCCTTAGTCTTTAAATCCGAAGAGAACACTCTTAATTTCCTCCTCGGTAACTCGCCGAACCATATGCGATGCATCATCAGGTGACAATCGTTTAGTGATAAACGGATGGATCATTTCCCGATTAATATTGGGCTGAATTGAGCTTCCAAGTAAATTAGAGTAATATCTAATGATCTCAGCCCGAACTAGTTCTGGTTCATCCACCATAATCCCATCTGAGTTCTCAATACGTAATATTCGACTTCTGGCCTTCTTAACAGCCATTCTACGGAAAAAATAGGTCGTGCATTGATCCCCATATTTTAACCATTCCACCTTAGCCCTTTGACTGAGAAAAGAATGTTCTTGCTTAACTACAATAGCATAAACATAACGGCATCTTTTTTCTAATTCAAGAAGTGGCTGAAACAAAGGAAATTTGGCCACATATTTCTGAGCAATATCCAGATAAGCACTTGCTTCTATCACATTCTTACTCAAGTTGCCTTTACTTCTCCTTAATTCCTTCAACCCCGGTTTCAAGGCTTGGAGCTTCTTTATCAACGAATACATAGGAAGACCATAAATTTGATGCCTCCAAATGTTAGCTACAAGTGTATGAAATTCAGCCTTATCCGCTAAAAAATTATCAAATCAGAAATTGGGGTTTTTACCTCTAACCCCCGCTTCATGCTGAAGAATCAACGGAGAGTGATCTGAAGTTTTAGGTTGTCCACAACAGTAATGCACAGTAGGAAACTTAGTGAACCATGCAGGATTTCCAACCACCCTATCCAATCTCCTCCAAATATAATTTGGGCTAACTTGGCAATTAGACCAAGAGAACCATGGACCCTTCATAGGAAGGGTAATTAATTCTGAAACCATTAAACATGCTGAAAAATCCTCATTAATGGTTTGAACATCATCACCTCCAAGCATCTCACTGTGATCCAGTATAGCATTGAAATCACCCATAACAAGCCACGGGTCTTCACTTCTAGTTTCCGAGAATGACATAAGCTCGTCCCAAAGACTCCTCCGCTCAATAATCATATTATACCCATATATAAATGATAGATAACAAATAGATTGAGAATCAAGTTCCGTTACCTTCGTATGCACAACTTGCTCGAAGCTACCCAGAATATCCTCTTGCACATAAGAACTATCCCATCCAATCCAAATACGGTTCGCCGGACCATTAGAGTAATCGATATGCCATTTCCGTAATTTATGAATACGTTCACATATAGGACTAACATTGCGTAATTGCACTCTAGTCTCCAAAAATGCACAGATTCTTAATTGATTAGCCAAAATAAGCTCTCTAGCCGCTTGTTGGTGATCCAGCTTATTAAGGTCACGTACATTCCAACATGCAGTCGGGATCATTTAACAACATCTTTTAGGGCTGCTCTAGGACCCTGCATTGAGTTATTGATAGCCATAACTTGATCATCCCTTTCCATACCTCCCGCCACCTCCAGCACCGCAAATGGATTAGTATCCATTATAGAATCCTTCCCTTTGTCATTCATATTTCGACGTGGAGAACCAATAACATCATCAACCATTTTCACCATATCTGCTGGGAACGAAGGAGAGTTAGAACGTTTCTTAGATCTTGCATTCATCCATCCCTCATTATCCATTCTCGGAGATTTTTGCGTTTTCGGAACATATACTTGGATTGGTTTAGCATTAGGAAGTTTCTTCTTCACCTTAGGACATTCTTTATCAATGTGACCAAATGACATACACAACGTACATATCGGGGGTTTCCACTCGTATTCAACTTCAATTTTACAATTGCCATTATATTCTCCTGATTTCGAGGGTAGCATCAAAACCACGTGGTCATGGAATTTAGAATGGATATCAACCACAACACAAACTCTAGCATAATCAATCCTAGCCATTGTGGATGTAAAAGCATCAGCATATAAAGGCTTACCGACCGCACTTGCCACCAAACCCAGTCCCTCTGTTGTCCAGTACTCCATTGGGAGGTTTTTAAACTTCACCCATATTGGCACTTCAGTGTGGTTTTGTTTTTCCAGTGACAAACCTTCTTTCCATTTCTCAAGAAAAAGGGGTTGTCCAGCGTAGTGCCATGGACCTCCTTCAATGACCTCAACCATTGTGCATTCCGATTCAAATTCGAAGAAATAATATGATACGAATCGGTCAACATCATCAAATACAAAAAAGAAGATTATCCAACCAAGCTTGATTGAGTCGCAGGCATACATAAAATCCTCATGCAAAATACATGGACAAATTACCAATTCTCGCGCGCACGACGACTTCGTAGCAGTTTTAGTATTTTGCCCATAACTTTCTCGTCCGAAATCCGATTCAGGTGATTCAAGTGGCCATGGAAAGCTAAGAAAGAGAGCTACAAATCTTATGAAGACCATAGGACCAAATTCGGACTCATTGGATCCCAGAAATGACAAAACCGACAGCATCATATTTGGTCCAAGATCATGAAGATATTTTCTCTTCCCCACCATAATAAAAATCGGCCAAAGCATGCTTGAAAGGGACCCTTGCTTGTCTTCATATCTTTCACAAGATATTGAAGAATCTTCTCATCCCCACCTCCTTTGAATAGGCCGAAAATTTCCTACTTGATGAAGACTTTCATCAAGTCTTTTTTCTACATGACAAATTCACCAAATAAAGTCCAAGACACTTGAAGATACCATATCCAAATCAAGATATCAACCTCCCCACAAATCGGCCGAAAATGACCCCTTGATGAAGACTTTCATCAAGTCTTTTTTCTACATGTCAATGTCATCTAGTCCAAGATTGTTATCTTGTCCAAAATCCTTCCCTTCCCCACACATCTCGGCCGAAACATGCTTGATGGAGACTTGTATTTTCGTTTTTCTTGTCTTTGTTATTTCCTTATCTTTTGTATACTACTATATATAGTAGTTCACCCTTGTATTGTGAATAATCTTGAATCTTGAAAGTTATAAACATTGTATTTCTCTTGAAATATACGTTGAACGAGTTCAACAAAACCTTGGTTATTATTTCGACGCGTCTCGAGATTTTAACTTGATCAATTCTCAATAGGTCTTGGGAAGAGATTACTTTTATCGAGTTATAGGTCTAGTTCGATAAAACACATTCAATCCCATACACTACTACCTCACGGCCGAAATCCATTTAAGTTCGGCCACCCCTTGTATTTTCGAGTGACACTTTGATAATCGTCAAGACATAATAATCTTCCGTTGTATTTCATACGCATTACGTACGTAATTCGTATCATCTTCTTGTTCGATATTTTTTATTGTTATATCCGATATTATTCACATACAAAATACATCCGAAAAACTCCATATTCGTAAAAGCCTTCCGCTATCATACACTTACATATACTCCGACCGATACGTATCCACCTCTCCCCGGATAATTCGTATCATAAGTGGTATCGGAGCCCAAGGTCATCTCCTTGGGCGATCAACTATATTCACCGAAGTTTTTTTGTTGAAGTATTTAGTCACCTTCTTGGGTTGTTCTTCACAGTTAGAAGAATTTTCGCATAACATTGGCAGATTAGCGCAGTCGGAAGAAAACAAAGTTTCCCATGGATTCGACCGTTGGATCATCACGAAATTTTGACAAAGGTAAGCCAACTCATTGAAATACAGTTTGAACGGTGGAGATCAGATTATTTGATCATCTTCTTGGTTCATTCTTCACGGATTTCCTGGAAAATTTTCTGTCCGATTTCTTGTCAAGAACTATCTCTTGATTCTTGTTATGGAATTTTCCGAGCTCGATTTCTTGATGACATTCCGTGACGCACTAAATGGCTTACCGGAGCGACGTATGCAAGAAAGACGCAGAGACGATGCCAACGATATTGATTTCTTGGCCAAATTCCGCAGCATATCGGAATTTCACGGAGATAGTGATCCAAATGCGTGCATAGATTGGCTTCGTGCTTGTGAGGAGCACTCGGACTTCAAGGCTGCCCCGATCAACCGCCGCGTTTCGTTGGTGGCAAGGCGCCTCCGCGGTAGCGCCGCCGTTTGGTGGCAAAAGCGAAGCGATCCGTTCACAACAACGTAAGCCTAAAATCCAAGATTGGCTTAAATTCAAAAAATATTTCAATCGAAGGTTCAAATCCCCATCTTACCACCAATCCTTCGACGCCCCACCACCGGCATTTGATCTAAGGTCTTCCTCCATCAAGGAATTCCCAACAGAATCTTTTTTCGATGAAGACAATGTCCCTACGGTCATTTTCAAAGAAGTAGACGAGACAGAGTTTTCAACGGAGCAATTCAATGAAGAAGATGAGTTGAGCCGTGTCTCCCTAGTCGACGAACCTAGATCTTGCTACTTTGATCATGGGCTAGTTGGTTGTGTTGGTCAAATTGACCAAAACGGACCAAATTATTTTAGTAACGCGAAACAAGATCACGGCCTTATGCTTTCTGAAATGGCTAATCTTGAAGATGAACTCTTTGTCAGCGACTTTGATATGACAGAATTTCCTGCGGCATTTTTTGATGACAAAGAAGATGATGGTTGGAGTCGAACTACCCTATCGGAGCAAAGTGGTTCGTGTGACTTTGTTGCGGTACGAAACGAGCTTAGTGGATTAATTTTTGAGACATTATTGGAGGAGCACAGCAATATTGAAACGGAGTGTTGGTTAGATTATGACGGACCGCCAGCATTTGATGAGGAACCAATTGATGAAGAGGAATCCGTAATAAATACTATGGTTCCCACCGTAATAAATTCTGTGTTTTCCATTTTTGATGATGAACCCGAGAAATCAGTGTTTCCAATTCTGGAGGAGGAACCCGATGTGGAGTTAACCGTGCGTCCCATTTCAGATATCCACTCATGTCATGATATCGGTATTACCTGGCGGAGTAATTATTATTATTTTATTAATAATGATAGTTATTTTGTTGGTGATTCTCGAGGGGGCCCCACTACCTATCGTCTCAAGATTTTGGGTCATGTACGTACTGCGGACATCTTCGAGATCAAATACTTAGAGGCTTTAGTCAATTATCTTGGTGACGAAGGGAGTTCGGAATTGAGGACAATTCCCTTTAAAGAGAGAGGGTATGATACGAATCGGTCAACATCATCAAATACAAAAAAGAAGATTATCCAACCAAGCTTGATTGAGTCGCAGGCATACATAAAATCCTCATGCAAAATACATGGACAAATTACCAATTCTCGCGCGCACGACGACTTCGTAGCAGTTTTAGTATTTTGCCCATAACTTTCTCGTCCGAAATCCGATTAAGGTTATTCAAGTGGCCATGGAAAGCTAAGAAAGAAAGCTACAAATCTTATGAAGACCATAGGACCAAATTCGGACTCATTGGATCCCAGAAATGACAAAACCGACAGCATCATATTTGGTCCAAGATCATGAAGATATTTTCTCTTCCCCACCATAATAAAAATCGGCCAAAGCATGCTTGAAAGGGACCCTTGCTTGTCTTCATATCTTTCACAAGATATTGAAGAATCTTCTCATCCCCACCTCCTTTGAATAGGCCGAAAATTTCCTACTTGATGAAGACTTTCATCAAGTCTTTTTTCTACATGACAAATTCACCAAATAAAGTCCAAGACACTTGAAGATACCATATCCAAATCAAGATATCAACCTCCCCACAAATCGGCCGAAAATGACCCCTTGATGAAGACTTTCATCAAGTCTTTTTTCTACATGTCAATGTCATCTAGTCCAAGATTGTTATCTTGTCCAAAATCCTTCCCTTCCCCACACATCTCGGCCGAAACATGCTTGATGGAGACTTGTATTTTCGTTTTTCTTGTCTTTGTTATTTCCTTATCTTTTGTATACTACTATATATAGTAGTTCACCCTTGTATTGTGAATAATCTTGAATCTTGAAAGTTATAAACATTGTATTTCTCTTGAAATATACGTTGAACGAGTTCAACAAAACCTTGGTTATTATTTCGACGCGTCTCGAGATTTTAACTTGATCAATTCTCAATAGGTCTTGGGAAGAGATTACTTTTATCGAGTTATAGGTCTAGTTCGATAAAACACATTCAATCCCATACACTACTACCTCACGGCCGAAATCCATTTAAGTTCGGCCACCCCTTGTATTTTCGAGTGACACTTTGATAATCGTCAAGACATAATAATCTTCCGTTGTATTTCATACGCATTACGTACGTAATTCGTATCATCTTCTTGTTCGATATTTTTTATTGTTATATCCGATATTATTCACATACAAAATACATCCAAAAAACTCCATATTCGTAAAAGCCTTCCGCTATCATACACTTACATATACTCCGACCGATACGTATCCACCTCTCCCCGGATAATTCGTATCATAATATCCATTAGCTTTTGCTCTGACTTCCTTCAAACCCTTCCATAATGACATTGAGAAATTCTTAACAGCAAAGAATGAAATTTTTTGCCCCAAAAAATATCCAACTGCCGTGGATTTCCATCTATTCATGCCTAGAGAAGCCACCTGCCAAGGAGTTTTGATAACTGCATGGCCATCTATGATTTCTGGTGGAGTATATTGCATGGTTCGCCTTTTAGAAGATGAGAAAGCATAATCGTTCACTGTAGGTTCCTCCATCGGGATCTTAATGTTACCAACGAACAGGCCGTCGTCCTGATCAGTTGCCTTAGGATCAGTCGATGCAGCAGCCATGCCGTTAGTTGCTGTTATACAAGTACTAGGGTTAGGGTTTCCTTCACACCTGTTATCCTTATTACGTTTACTCCTAAGGATCTCGTTGGAATCCTGAAGACCAGCGAACATGGAGCTAGGTTGAAAAGAATCCTGATTCTTCAAATTAACCTTTAATTCTGATGCCTCCTTACTTCCTTCGACCCTCTCAACAAGGTTTATGAACTCCGGAACTTTGAATTCGTCAGCAAAGGATGGGATGCGAGCTGTGATTTTTCCTATATCCGGCGTGAATCATTGCAGTGATGGAGAATCTGTATGGATTAGCATTGAATTTTGAGAAGGATCCATCGTCAGATTGCATGAAGAAGATGATACGTAAAGAGTGTGTGAAATCGCACGCTGAGTGTGTGAAATCGCCGCTCTAGGGTTGTCAATCCAATCGATGCTGCCGAGAATCCTGCTGCTTTTGTAATAAAGAAAATGCTGAAAATTCTTTTATTGTTTAGCTGCCACTTGGACCTCCTTCAAGATGCAAGTTGTCTTTTGTTTAAGTTATTCCAATTCCGACTATCAAGGTAACTCCGTGTCTCGTATCTGTTTTTTTGCCCAAGTATGTTAGAGTATGGTCGAGGTGTTTTATGTTAATTCTTACTTCATCTTCTTCGCTTGGAGTAGTTGGTTTCATATCAAATACAGTTAGAAACTGATAGGAACTGATAGCAACAGTTCGATACAGCATCAATAGCGGCATGCGCACAATGACAGGAACTTATAACAGTTCGATACAGCAACAAGATAGGAACTGGCCAAGTGAAAATGACTCGGAACAGACAACTACAAACAGCGGCACTTGAAACAACAAGTTTTGGTCGGATGCCAATGGAAACACGAAGCAAGTTTTGGACAACCGAACAGCAATTGATGCGAACTCCCGACCAAGTACAACCCTGTATCGAAAACAAGAGGAATATCAAAACAGGATAGGAAACAGTTGTTTATCGAACTAGACCTATAATTTGATAAGGTGATTTCTTCTCAAGACCTATTAAGAAATGATCAGATTAAGATTCGAAAACGCGTCGAATAATAATTAAATTTTGGAAGGAAACTCGTCCAACACTTAAACAATACACAGGGTATTTTTGTTTGATGATTCAATGATATCTTCATTACAACTCAACATGACTACTTATAGGTAAGAGTAGCATGACAAGATTACTTAAACTATTACAAGATAAGACCACATGGTCTTAAAGTAATAGAAAAGACAATAAAAGGTACTCCACGCCACTTGCAAACAAAGGGAATAAAAGATGGGTTTTGTCTCCAAGGTGATAGTTGTGCAGGCCGAGAATCCTGCCTCTTTTATTATAAAGAAAGGGATGAAATCTTTATTATTTTATCTTCACCACTTGGACCCCCATATGATGCAAGTTGCCATGTTAAGTTATTCCAAGTCCGATCACCAAGGTTACTCCGGGTCTCGTATCCGTTTTCTCGCCTAAGTATGTAGGAGTATGTTCAAGGTGTTTTACGTCAATCCTCACTTCGTCTTCTTCGCTTGGAGTAGTCGGTTTCGTATCATTCCCTCCTTCTTTAAAAGGAATTATCCTCAATTCCACAATTCCATTGTCATCGAGATAAGGAGATAGATCACCTATGTTAAAAGTAGCATGCACTCCATAATTTACTGGAAGTTCTAACTTGTATGCATTATCGTTCACCTTCGCAACTACTTTAAATGGTCCCTCAGCTCGTGGCATTAATTTGTTCTTACGTTTACTCGGAAATCGCTCTTTCCTCAAATGCACCCAAACTAAATCCCCAACCTCGAATAACCTCGGTTTTCTTTGTTTGTTCGACTTTCTTTTGTAAGTCTCGTTTATCTCCTTGATTCGGTTACATACTTGTTTGTGTAATTTTATCATTGACTTCAGCTTTGACTCCGCATCCTTATGCACCAATTCGCCACTCGGTAATGGAATTAGATCTAACGGTATGTAAGGATTCATTCCGTAAACTACTTCAAATGGAGAGTGCGCCGTGGCATGAGTAGGAGAATGATTATAAGCAAACTCCGCATGTGCCAGTTTTAGATCCCAGTCTTTTTGTGTCTTGCTTACAAGACCTCGCAACAGTGTTTCCAGAGTTCGATTAGTCACTTCGGTTTGCCCATCGGTTTGAGGGTGGTGCGAAGTGCTAAACAAGAGTTTTGTTCCCACCTTCCCCCATAGAGTGTTCCAAAAGTAGCTAAGAAATTTTGAATCCCGATCCAAAACAATAGTCTTCGGAATCCCATGTAAACTGATATGAACTTGGATATGATTGATTCGTTTTCAAAGGTGATATGAACTTGGAAAAATGAAGTGATATGATAAGATGATTTTTAGTTAGAGTAGGATATAACTTCGAGTAATGCGGAAGCGTAGTTTGATGTATAGTGGGCTGAAATGTAACGTTAAAAAAACATGTGTGGGCGAATTACACACTCTGAAGGTGCGATTCTTCAGAGTTGAGCACGATCCCCTTTTCACTCCCGTATCCAATCTTGTTCTTCACCCTTATAATTTAGGTTTCTAATCTGTTCTCTCCGTCAATTAACTTCTCACCATATTAATTTTGGATTTCTTTTTCGTCCTGTGCGTTTGTGAGTTTCGCGATCTTCCTTTGCGACTAGCTGTTTGGTGTCGCTTCGTCGTCAGAGCGCGATTTATTGTGGTGTGTCGGTGTCGGATTGCTCGTTAATGACATCTATGGCGGTTTCTTTCCCGTCTCCATCCTTGGCTGGTTTTGATGTTAAAGTGATTTAAGCTCCAAAGTTTTGAGCAGGACTGAACCGGATCTTCTTAAGGTCCGAATTGATGAAATCTTTGGCGGATGTCGCGCTACCTCGCCTCCGATCTGCCGTCCGACAGTGATACGAATTACGTATATAAGTGTACGTAAAACGTATAAAATACAACGGAAGATTATCACGGTTTTTACAAGTATCAAAGTAACAATGAAAATAAAAGGTGGTGGCCAAAATTATATGGGTTTCGGCCGTGAGGTAGGATAGTGTATGGGTTTGAATGTGTTTTATCGAATTAGACCTATAACTCGATAAAGATAATCTCTCCTCAAGACCTATTGAGAATTGATCAAGTTAAAATTCGAGACGCGTCGAAATAATAACCAAGGTTTTGTTGAACTCGTTCAACGTATATTTCAAGAGAAATACAATGTTATAACTTTCAAGATGCTTACAACAAGTGGAGGATGAGGCTTTATATAGCCATTTACAACTCCTAACCAAGCCAAACAACATCACACAAAATCAAACTAAAAGACAAGCAATTATTAAACTAAGACATCAAGACTTTTAAAAAAAAATAAAAACAACACATGCTTGGTTTCTTTGAGTTCGGCCGTGGGTATCATGAAGTGGAGGAGGTCACCATCTATCTTATGTGATAAGTCTTTGACAAAGACTTTGAACAAGAAAGCAACATCTTGTAGTCTTCCTCCCATGTGTTTCGGCCGAAGTGATAAGGTGGAGGGAAATCAAATCTCAAGTGTTGATATGGTGGACTTTGAAAATGGACACAAATGTTGAAAGTAGTGGGGACAAAATCCTTCAAGGATGCAAGTCACAATCGGCCGAAATCTTCCCCATATGGCCGATTTTGTATGCATGAACATGCATACGTGTGCATGTTTTGATACGTCTAAGTTATCCCGGTTCCAATTATTAAGATCGTTCCCATTTCCGCGGATGTTTTCTCATCGAAGTACGTAGGTGCATGTGCATGCAACTTGGTATCGTCACCTACGTTGATTCTTACTTCGTTTGGAGATGTCGTAATCGCATCAAGTTCAAAGGTGGGGACAAAATCTCTCACATGTGATACTTGACAAGGACAACAAAAATCAAGCTTCCATCCTGATACGAATTATCCGGGGAGAGGTGGATACGTATCGGTCGGAGTATATGTAAGTGTATGATAGCGGAAGGCTTTTACGAATATGGAGTTTTTCGGATGTATTTTGTATGTGAATAATATCGGATATAACAATAAAAAATATCGAACAAGAAGATGATACGAATTACGTACGTAATGCGTATGAAATACAACGGAAGATTATTATGTCTTGACGATTATCAAAGTGTCACTCGAAAATACAGGGGGTGGCCGAACTTAAATGGATTTCGGCCGTGAGGTAGTAGTGTATACGGATTTGGATGTGTTTTATCGAACTAGACCTATAACTCGATAAAAGTAATCTCTTCCCAAGACCTATTGAGAATTGATCAAGTTAAAATCTCGAGACGCGTCGAAATAATAACCAAGGTTTTGTTGAACTCGTTCAACGTATATTTCAAAGAAATACAAGTTTTTTTTACTTTCAAGATTCAAGATTCTGTTACAAATACAACGAGCACTACTATATATAGTAGTTTCCAACCGAAAGAAAATACAACAAAACGAGAAAACGAAACTTCCTAGTAACATCCTAATCGGCCGAAAATATCCAAGGAGATACCATCTTGGATTTTATGTTGATGAAGACATCTTGGACTTATTAAGTGATGGGGACATGAAGAAGACCAAGTATCCTTCCTTCCATGCATCAATTCGGCCGAGCTCACTTAGGAGGATTTGGTGTAGATTATGATATCATCCTCTTTGGAATTATATAGGTGATAATGACATGAGGGACAATGACATGAAGGATGGAAGTCTTCTTCAAATCTTGGTGTTTCGGCCGTTTGTTACCATGGTGGGGAAGGAAAATAACTTCATTATCTTGTCAAAGATATGAAGTCAAGTGAGTCCCTTTCAAGCATGCTTTGGCGATTTTTATTATGGTGGGGAAGAGAAAATATCTTCATGCATCTTGACAAATCATGAGTCCCTTTCAAGCATGATATGGCGAATTTCATGCTTTCGGACCGATTCGTCGAGTTTTACGTTACTCCGATTCCGATTAACAACGTAACTCCAATCTGCGTATTCTTTTCTCCCAAGTATAATGATGCATGACCATGCGAATTTGTATCGTCGTGGATGTCGATTTTTATTGGAGCTTCTTCGATTTAGATATCGTATCAAGCCTTGAAACTAGAAGAGACAAAAATCTTCATGATCTTGGACCAAATATGATGCTGTCGGTTTTGTCATTTCTGGGATCCAATGAGTCCGAATTTGGTCCTATGGTCTCATAAGATTTGTAGCTCTCTTTCTTAGCTTTCCATGGCCACTTGAATCACCTAAATCGGATTTCGGACGAGAAAGTTATGGACAAAATACTAAAGCGCTACGAAGTCGTCGTGCGCGCGAGAATTGGTAATTTGTCCATGTATTTTGCATGAGGATTTTATGTATGTCTGCGACTCAACCAAGCTTGGTCGGATGATCTTCTTTTTTGTATTTGATGATGTTGACCGATTCGTATCATACCCTCTCTCTTTAAAGGGAATTGTCCTCAATTCCGAACTCCCTTCGTCACCAAGATAATTAACTAAAGCCTCTAAGTATTTGATCTCGAAGATGTCCATGACGTACATGACCCAAAATCTTGAGACGATAGGTAGTGGGCCCCCTCGAGAATCACCAACAAAATAACTATCATTATTAATAAAATAATAATAATTACTCGCGAGTAATACCGATATCATGACATGAGCGGATATCGAAATGGGACGCAGTTAACTCCACATCGGGTTCCTCCTCCGAGTGGAAACACCGATTTCTCGGGTTCATCATCAAAATGGAAAACACGAATTTATTAGGTGGGAACCATAGGATTTATTACGGATTCCTCTTCATCAATTGGTTCCTCATCAAATCTTTGGCGGTCCGTCATAATCTAACCAACACTCGTTTCAATATTCTTTGGGCTCCTCCAATAATGTCTCATCAAAAATTAATCCACTAGGCTCGTTTCGTACCGCAACAAAGTCATACGACCCACTTTGCTCCGATAGAGGCTCGACTCAACCATCGTCTTCTTTGTCATCAAAAATGCCGCAGAAATTTCATCATATCAAAGTCGTCAGTGACAAAGAGTTCATCTTCAAGATTAGCCGTTTCAGAAAGCATAAGGCCGTGATCTTGTTTCGCATTACTAAAATAATTTGGTCCGTTTTGGTCAATTTGGCCAACACAACCAACTAGCCCATGATCAAAGTAGCAAGATCTAGGTTCGTCGACTAGGGAGACACGGCTCAACTCATCTTCTTCGTTGAATTGCTTCGTTGAAAACTCTGTCTCGTCTACTTCATTGAAAATGTTGGTAGGGACATCGTCTTCGTCAAAAAAAACTTCGCTGGAAATTCTTTGATGAAAAAAAAATCTTTGATCAAAGGTTGGCGGCGGGGCGTCGAAGGATTGGTGGTGGGGGAACAACGAGTGGTGGTATGGTTTGAACCTTCGATTGAAATATTTTGTGAATTTTTGCCAATCTTTGATTTTTGGCTTACGTTGTTGTGAACGGGACTGTTTCAGTTTTTGCCACCAGACGGCGGCGCTACCGCGGAGGCCCTTTGTCACCAATGAAACGCGGCGGTTGATCGGGGCAGCCTTGAAGTCCGAGTGCTCCTCACAAGCACGAAGCCAATCTATGCACGCATTTGGATTACTATCTCCGTGAAATTCCGGTATGCTGCGGAATTTGGCCAAGAAATCAATATCGTTGGCATCGTCCCTGTGTCTTTCTTGCATACGTTGCTCCGGTAAGCCGTTTAGTGCGTCACGGAGTGTCATCAAGAAATCGAGCTCGGAGAAATCCATAACAAGAATCAAGAGATAGTTTTTGACAAGAAATCGGACAGAAAATTTTCCAAGAAATCCGTGAAGAATGAACCAAGAAGATAATCAAAGAATCTGATCTCCACCGTTCAGACTGTAGTTCAATGAGTTGGCTTACCTTTGTCAAAATTTCGTGACGATCCAACGGTCGAATCCACGGGAAACATTGTTTTCTTCCGACTGCTCTAATCTCAACAAAAAAAAAATTCGTTGAATAACTCGCCCAAGGAGATGACCTTGGGCTACGATATCTAATATTCCAGTCGAAGAAACTCCAATAAAAATCGACATCCATGATGATGCAAATTCAAACGGCCATGCATCGTTATACTTAGGAGAAAATGTTAAACGGATTGGAGTTACGTTGTTAATCGGAATCGGAGTAACGTAGAATTCGACGACGGAATCGGTCCGAAAGCATGAAAAATCGGCCATATCATGCTTGAAAGGGACATATCTTGACTTCATATCTTTACAAAATAATGAAGTCATTTCCTCCTTCCCCACCATGTCACAAACGGCCGAACTTAGAGATGGAGTGAAGACTTTCTTCTTCATGTCATTGTCACTCATTTCTTTATCATCCATGTAATTCCAAGGAGGAGGATATCACCAAATCCTTTGAAGTATGCTCGGCCGAAATGATGCATAGGAGGAATAATATTTTGATTCTACTTCATGTCACCATCAAGACCAAAGTTGCTTCATGTCTCTTTCATCTAATAACACCAAGATTGCTTGGTATCTACTTGGAGATTTCGAGAAATAGGAAGTTGCTAGGAAGTTCGTTTTCTCGTTTTGTTGTATTTTCTTACGGTTGGAAACTACTATATATAGTAGTGTTCGTTGTACTTGTAAATCATCGAGAATCATAATAAACATTGTATTTCCTTTGAAATATACGTTGAACGAGTTCGACAAACTTTAGTTATTGTTTCGACGAGTCTCGAGATTTTAACTTGATCAATTCTCAAAAGGTCTTGGGAAAAGATTACCCTTTTATCGAGTTATAGGTCTAGTTCGATAAAAACACACCAAACTCCGTACATCATACTATATCACGGCCGAATCCCATTAAATTCGTCCATCACCTTTGTAATTTTTGATCCATATTGTAAACTTGTTAATCTTCCGTTGTGTTTATACGCATTACTTACGTAATTCGTATCATAAGTGGTATCAGAGACACTTGTCTCACAGTCTCGACGTTACTCAAGAGGATGGCATTCACCGATGAAGAAGTAGCACAACTACGTGACGTTCTTCGGACTTCAGAGCCGAGAATCCATGCAGCGAGGACATGACACCATGCATGCACCACGACATGCGGATGAATATAAGACGGCGAACTTCCGGAGTTCGTAGGCGGCACCGATCCCGAGGTTTATTTGGAGTGGGAAAGAAAAATTGAGCGAATGTTTGAGTTCAAGGAGCTCAATGACGAGGTACGTTGCAAGTACGCGATTCTCAAACTTGGAAAGGAGCTTCCCTTTGGTTTGAGCGAATGAAGACACAAAGAAGTCGTCTTAGGAAAAGAGAAGATACGTTCGTGGGATTCCCTAAAAAGGAAACTACGAAAAGATATGTCCCGGCTACACACAAGCTAAGTCTCAGAAAAATTTCGACCTCACGCAAGGAAAGCTAAGTGTCGAGGAGTACATCGAGGAGTTTGAAAACTTATCCTTGATGGGAGAACTTGAAGAAAGTGAAGAATTGCGCATGTCCCGTTTCCTACGAGATTTGAACAAAAATATTGCTAATTAGTGGAACTCTACCCTATTCCGACTTCGATACTTTATGCGGGCTTTGCATAAAGTTGGAAAATCAAAACAAAACAAAACTCTCTAAACCCGAATTCCCACCTAAATACGGAAATACCAACTTTGGCGCGAGTTCTAGCTCGTTTCCAAAACCTGTCACCACAAGCCAACCGTTACTACCCTTCCAAAACTCCTATCACACCAAAAGAAACAAGCCTATCTAAAGTCCGGTGTTTCAAACGTCAAGGATTTGGACACTATCAAAGTGCTTGTCCAAATCGGAGGATTGTAACGTTGCGAGAAGCCATAGCCCGAGAGGAATTATTAGCCAAGAAGAAAGAGTTGGAGACGTTTTTAACTTAGAAGGTGACGAAGAAGAAGAAGAATGCGAGGCATACGATGCCCGAACTATGACACGAACCTTGTCCTTCGCATGTTACAAACGAAGGCCGCCCCAAGTGACGAAGAACAACGGGACCAAATCTTCCACACGAAGTGTCGTGTCGGAGATAAATGGTGTAGCTTGATCATTGACGGTGGAAGTTGTACAAACGTGGCATCAAGCGAGATGGTTTCAAAACTCGGTTTGATCACCACGGCCCATCCTAAGCCGTATGCACTCCATTGGCTCGATGATGGGAACAAAGTGAAGGTATCAAGACAAGTGAAGGTCGGACTCACCATGGGTTCGTATGGCGATGACATTACATGCGATGTACTACCGATGGACGCATGTCACGTGTTATTAGGAAGACCTTGGTTATTTGATCGGGACGTACTACATCGAGGGAGGAGTAATGAGTATGAGTTACGTGACAAAGGTAAAAATTGTTCTTAAACCTATGTCACCTCAAGCTATCCGGACGATGAGTTCGAAAAAGTCGAAGGACCGAAGCTTACGATGTTTGCAAACGAGAAAGAAGTCGAGCACGCCATTGACGATGGCGGCGTGTTTATTTGATGATGATCAAAGAGGTCCAAATCTTGCCACCAAATCGCAACATGAGGAAGAGATAGACGTACTTATTACGAGTTTTGGACGTATTTCGAAGACTTGCGGTAGGATTACCACCTATCCGCGGGATTGAACACGATTGATCTTATAAGGAGCTCCATTACCGAACAAAGCGGCGTATCGTTGTAATCCCGAAGAAACCAAAGAACTACAACGTCAAATTGATGAACTCATGAATCACGGATATGTCCGAGAAAGTTTAAGTCCGTGTGCGGTTCCGGTTCTACTCGTACCAAAAAGACGGAACATGGCGAATGTGTATTGTGATGAGCCGTGAATAACATCACCGTCAAGTATCGGTTTCCCATCCCGAGACTAGACGACATCTTTGACGAGTTACATGGCTCGGTTATATTTTCCAAAGTTGATTTACGGAGCGGATACCATCAAATTCGCATGCGAGAGGGAGACGAATGGAAAACGGCGTTTAAAACGAAGAATGGACTTTACGAATGGGTTGTGATGCCATTCGGCCTCACCAACGCCCGAGCACCTTTATGAGGTTGATGAACGAGGTTCTTAAACCTTTCTTGGGAAAGTTTGTTGTCGTGTACTTAGACGACATTTTGATCTGATCGGTCCGTAGAAGAACATCTCGAACATTTGCGTACGTGTTTGAGACGCTAAGGAACAAAAACTTTATGGAAAATGGGAGAAGTGTACTTTCCTAGTCGAGAGTCTTGTCTTTCTCGGCTATGTTGTTTGAAAGACGGAGTTTCGGTCGACCAAGAGAAGATCGCGGCAATCAAGTCGTGGCCGACCCCAAAGACAATCACGGAGGTACGGTCATTTCATGGCCTCGCTTCTTTTCGACGATTCATACGGGACTTCACACTATCTCCATCCGATCACGGAGTGTCGAAAAAGGAACCTTTGCTTGGAACGAGACGGCCCAAAAGGCTTTTGAAAATTTAAAGGAAAATTATGTGAAGCACCGATTTTGGCGTTACCCGATTTTCACAACCGTTTGAAGTAGAATGCGACGCTAGCGGAGTTGGAATCGGGCGGTGCTTATTCAAAAAGGCCGTCCCATCGCCTATTTTTCGGAGAAGTTAAGTGGCGCCCGAGTGAATTATTGTACTTACGACAAGGAGTTCTATGCTATCGTAAGGGCACTCGACCATTGGAGTCATTATCTACGTTCGAAACATTTCGTGCTGCATTCGGATCATGAGTCGTTGAAATACATCAACGGACAAAGTAAGCTAAGCCCGAGACATGCAAAATGGGTGGAATTTTTACAATCTTTTCACTTTTCATCCAAGTACAAAGACGGGAAGAGTAATGTAGTGGCGGATGCACTATCGAGACGGTATGCTTTACTGTCGATGCTAGATGTTCGTTTGTTGGGGTTCGAGACTTTGAAAGATCATTACAACGACGATTTGGACTTCGGGGAAATTTTTAACCGTTGTAAAACGGCCCGTACGAGGAATTTGTTTCTGAGGATGGCTTTCTTTTCAAGGAAATAAATTATGTGTCGAGACATACAATTCGGGAATTCTTTGGTTCGGAGGCGCACGGAGGAGGATTAGCCGGTCATTTCGGCTCGACCAAGATCAGAGGTGCTAAAAGAACATTTCTTTTGGCCGAAAATGTATGGTGACGTAAGCACAATCGTGAGCAAATGCGTAACTTGTCACATGATGAAAAGTTCGTTCAAGTCGAGTACATACATGCCGTTGCCAATACCGTTACGACCATGGGAGGATGTCTCGATGGATTTTATTGTGGCTTTACCTCGTACTCAACGAGGCAAAGACTCAATCATGGTGGTCGTCGACCGTTTTTCGAAAATGGCTCACTTTATCGCGTGCCACAAAACCGATGATGCAAGCAATGTGGCGGACTTGTACTTCCGGGAAGTAGTTCGTTTACACGGAGTGCCAAAAACTATCGTGTCGGATCGAGATTCAAAATTTGAGTTATACGGAATACTTTATGGAGGAAAGTAGGTACTAAACTCCTATTCAAGACTTCACATCACCCGCAACCGACGAGGCCGAGGTAACTAATCGAACCTTGGGAGCATTATTGCGAGGTTGGTAAATAAAACACAGAAGGATTGGGACGTTAAACTTGCTCATGCGGAATTCGCATACAATCGATCACCCGGTTATGCCACGGCCCATTCACCTTTTGAAGTGGTATACGGATTAAATCCGCACTTACCATTGGACTTGATTCCCTTGCCGAGCAACGAATTGGTTCACAAGGACGCCGAAGCAAAACTCAAATCCATGATGAAGTTACATGAAAAGATACGGGAACGGATTAAAGAAGTGAATGAAATTTACAAACGGAAGTCGAACAAAAATAAAAAGGCAAGATTATTTGATGTTGGCGACTTAGTTTGGATACATTTGAGAAAAGAAAGATTCCCAAGCAAACGGAAGAACAAATTGATGCCGAGAGCCGAGGGTCCGTACAAAATTGTGGAAAAGGTGAACGACAACGCATACAAAGTCGAACTTCCGGGCGAATACGGAGTACACGCGACATTCAACGTAGGTAATCTCTCACCTTATCTTGACGACGATGGCATTGCGGAATTGAGGTCAATTCCTTTCAAAGACGGAGAGAATGATACGATATCTAATATTCCAGTCGAAGAAACTCCAATAAAAATCGACATCCATGATGATGCAAATTCAAACGGCCATGCATCGTTATACTTAGGAGAAAATGTTAAACGGATTGGAGTTACGTTGTTAATCGGAATCGGAGTAACGTAGAATTCGACGACGGAATCGGTCCGAAAGCATGAAAAATCGGCCATATCATGCTTGAAAGGGACATATCTTGACTTCATATCTTTACAAAATAATGAAGTCATTTCCTCCTTCCCCACCATGTCACAAACGGCCGAACTTAGAGATGGAGTGAAGACTTTCTTCTTCATGTCATTGTCACTCATTTCTTTATCATCCATGTAATTCCAAGGAGGAGAATATCACCAAATCCTTTGAAGTATGCTCGGCCGAAATGATGCATAGGAGGAATAATATTTTGATTCTACTTCATGTCACCATCAAGACCAAAGTTGCTTCATGTCTCTTTCATCTAATAACACCAAGATTGCTTGGTATCTACTTGGAGATTTCGGCCGAAATAGGAAGTTGCTAGGAAGTTCGTTTTCTCGTTTTGTTGTATTTTCTTACGGTTGGAAACTACTATATATAGTAGTGTTCGTTGTACTTGTAAATCATCGAGAATCATAATAAACATTGTATTTCCTTTGAAATATACGTTGAACGAGTTCGACAAACTTTAGTTATTGTTTCGACGAGTCTCGAGATTTTAACTTGATCAATTCTCAAAAGGTCTTGGGAAAAGATTACCCTTTTATCGAGTTATAGGTCTAGTTCGATAAAAACACACCAAACTCCGTACATCATACTATATCACGGCCGAATCCCATTAAATTCGTCCATCACCTTTGTAATTTTTGATCCATATTGTAAACTTGTTAATCTTCCGTTGTGTTTATACGCATTACTTACGTAATTCGTATCAGATACCACTTATGATACGAATTATCCGGGGAGAGGTGGATACGTATCGGTCGGAGTATATGTAAGTGTATGATAGCGGAAGGCTTTTACGAATATGGAGTTTTTCGGATGTATTTTGTATGTGAATAATATCGGATATAACAATAAAAAATATCGAACAAGAAGATGATACGAATTACGTACGTAATGCGTATGAAATACAACGGAAGATTATTATGTCTTGACGATTATCAAAGTGTCACTCGAAAATACAGGGGGTGGCCGAACTTAAATGGATTTCGGCCGTGAGGTAGTAGTGTATACGGATTTGGATGTGTTTTATCGAACTAGACCTATAACTCGATAAAAGTAATCTCTTCCCAAGACCTATTGAGAATTGATCAAGTTAAAATCTCGAGACGCGTCGAAATAATAACCAAGGTTTTGTTGAACTCGTTTAACGTATATTTCAAAGAAATACAAGTTTTTTTTTACTTTCAAGATTCAAGATTCTGTTACAAATACAACGAGCACTACTATATATAGTAGTTTCCAACCGAAAGAAAATACAACAAAACGAGAAAACGAAACTTCCTAGTAACATCCTAATCGGCCGAAAATATCCAAGGAGATACCATCTTGGATTTTATGTTGATGAAGACATCTTGAACTTATTAAGTGATGGGGACATGAAGAAGACCAAGTATCCTTCCTTCCATGCATCAATTCGGCCGAGCTCACTTAGGAGGATTTGGTGTAGATTATGATATCATCCTCTTTGGAATTATATAGGTGATAATGACATGAGGGACAATGACATGAAGGATGGAAGTCTTCTTCAAATCTTGGTGTTTCGGCCGTTTGTTACCATGGTGGGGAAGGAAAATAACTTCATTATCTTGTCAAATATATGAAGTCAAGTGAGGTCCCTTTCAAGCATGCTTTGGCCGATTTTTTATTATGGTGGAGAAGAGAAAATATCTTCATGCATCTTGACAAATCATGAGTCCCTTTCAAGCATGATATGGCCGAATTTCATGCTTTCGGACCGATTCCGTCGTCGAGTTTTACGTTACTCCGATTCCGATTAACAACGTAACTCCAATCTGCGTATTCTTTTCTCCCAAGTATAATGATGCATGACCATGCGAATTTGTATCGTCGTGGATGTCGATTTTTATTGGAGCTTCTTCGATTTAGATATCGTATCAAGCCTTGAAACTAGAAGAGACAAAAATCTTCATGATCTTGGACCAAATATGATGCTGTCGGTTTTGTCATTTCTGGGATCCAATTGGTCCGAATATGGTCCTATGGTCTCATAAGATTTGTAGCTCTCTTTCTTAGCTTTCCATGGCCACTTGAATCACCTGAATCGGATTTCGGACGAGAAAGTTATGGACAAAATACTAAAACTGCTACGAAGTCGTCGTGCGCGCGAGAATTGGTAATTTGTCCATGTATTTTGCATGAGGATTTTATGTATGTCTGCGACTCAACCAAGCTTGGTCGGATGATCTTCTTTTTTGTATTTGATGATGTTGACCGATTCGTATCACATCCACTTGGTTTGGCCGAATTATTGAAGTGTGGAGGGACCCAAGCATTGTAGTGGACTTTGAAAATGAAGTCTTGAAACTAGAAGAGACAAAAATCTTCATGATCGTGGACCAAATATGATGCTGTCGGTTTTGTCATTTCTGGGATCCAATGGGTCCGAATTTGGTCCTATGGTCTCATAAGATTTGTATCTCTCTTTCTTAGCTTTCCATGGCCACTTGAATCACACAGATCGGATTTGGACGAGAAAGTTATGGGCAAAATACTAAAAGCTGCTACGAAGTCGTCGTGCGCGAGAATTGGTAATTTGTCCATGTATTTTGCATGAGGATTTTATGTATGCTGCGACTCAATCAAGCTTGGTCGGATAATCTTCTTTTTGTATTTGATGATGTTGACCGATTCGTATCATACCCTCCCCTTTCAAAGGATTTGACCTCAAATCCAGATTTTAAACTTTTTTTGTCTTTGTAAGACTTGACATGTAGTTCATTGGATGCTCGGTCTTAATCACATCATTCCCTTCTTTTTCAAGAAGATTCATTCTTGATTCTAATACCGAAAGAAGGGTTGATACTCGGATATAATTGCACTCCACCCAGTTTGAATATGTAATTTTCTTACATAATGTTGACTTTAACTTGTGATTGCTGTTAGTCAAGGACATGATGCAAAATGGTAACAAACTACATACCTTGGAGTCTTCCATTCCCCTTAATGGTATCCAGAAAAGGTGATTTTTGGTTTAACGGATTTTTTTCCAACTCTGTGCTAAGTGAACACAAATCGCGTCCTCACTCCCTTCAATAATGAATTCGTCCCTTACTATTTTCCTATTATACGCAGCCACGCTTTCACGTTGGTCGGAGTCAAGAACTGGTTCAACAAGAACAAATGGATTAGGACCCTCCAGTTCTTTGACAATAATTGAAACAACCTTGTGTGGAATATAACAAGGCGGTCTTTGTTCGATTAGTTCGCTTTGCACAACCACGCCATTATCTCGGGTCTCCTTAAGCACCCGCATGTGTACATGCTCACCTTCAAAAATGGGAAGCTCGAGATCAATTATGGGGTCCTCTTTGTCATTTGATTCTGTATCAAATATTGGCGGTCCATCATAACCCGATCCACTTTCCATATTATCGGGCTCCTTGAATAATGTCTCATCAAAAATTAACCCACTAAGCTCATTTCGTACCGCAACAAAGTCATACGACCCACTTTGCTCCGATAGGGCAGCTCGACTCCAACCATCGTCTTCTTTGTCATCAAAAAATGCCGCAGGAAATTCTGTCATATCAAAGTTGTCAGTGACAAAGAGTTCATCTCCAAGATTAGCCGTTTCAGAAAGCATAAAGTCGTGATCTTGTTTCGCTTTTGGGATAAATTTTCTGGCGAAATATTTCCTGAATTTTTGCCAAGCTCTGATTTTAGGCTTACATTGTTGTGAACGGGACTGTTTCAATTTTTTCCACCAGAAGGCGGCGCTACCGCGGAGGTGCTTTGTCACCAGCGAAACGCGGCGGTTGATCGGGGCAGCCTTGAAGTCCGCATGCTCCTCACAAGCATGGAGCCAATCCATGCACGCATCTGGATTGCTAGATCCGTGGAACTCCGGTATGCTGATACGATATCTAATATTCCAATCGAAGAAGCTCCAATAAAAATCGACGTCCACGACGATACGCATGGCCATGCATCATTATACTTGGGAGAAAAGAATACGCGGATTGGAGTTACGTTGTTAAACGGAACAGGAGTAACGTAAAACTCGACGACGGAATCGGTCCGAAAGCATGAAAATTCGGCCAAGACATGCTTGAAAGGGACCTCACTTCACTTCATATCTTTGACAAGATAATGAAGATATTTTCCTTCCCCACCATGATAACAAACGGCCGAAACAACAAGATTTGAAGAAGACTTTCATCCTTCATGTCCTTGTCCCTCATGTCATAATCACCTATATAATTCCAAAGAGGTTGATATCATACAAAATCCTCCTAATCACTTGGTATATTCGGCCGATTTGAAGCTTGCAAGAAAGGACAATTTGTGAAGACTTTCATCAAGGATCTTCTTCATGTCACCATCACCTTAATAAAGTCCAAGATTTCTTCATGTCTCAATCAACATAAAATCCAAGATGCTTGGTATCTACTTGGATATTTTCGGCCGATTAGGATGTTACTAGGAAGTTTCGTTTTCTCGTTTTGTTGTATCTTCTTACGGTTGGAAACTACTATATATAGTAGTGCTCGTTGTATTTGTAAATTATCTTGAAAGTAATAAACCTTGTATTTCTTTGAAATATACGTTGAACGAGTTCAACAAACTTTAGTTATTGTTTCGACGCGTCTCGAGATTTTAACTTGATCAATTCTCAATAGGTCTTGGGAAGAGATTACCTTTATCGAGTTATAGGTCTAGTTCGATAAAACACATCAAAATCCGTACATCATACTACCTCACGGCCGAACCCCATTCAAATTCGGCCACCCTTAGTAATTTTCAAGTGATACTTTGATACTTGTTAATCTTCCGTTGTATTTTATACGTATTACTTACGTAATTCGTATCATAAGTGGTATCAGAGCCATTTGTCTCACGGTTCTCGACGTTACTCAAGAATATGGCATTCACCGATGAAGAAGTAGCACAACTACGTGACGTTCTTCGCGGCTTACCGGAGCCCAGGATCCAAGCACGACGAGGACACGACGCCATGCATGCACCACGACATGCTGACGAATACAAGACAAGCGAACTTCCGGAGTTCGTAGGCGGCATCGATCCCGAGGTTTATTTGGAGTGGGAAAGAAAAATTGAACGAATGTTTGAGTTCAAGGATCTCAATGACGAGGTACGTTGCAAGTATGCGATTCTCAAACTTGGAAAGGGAGCTTCCCTTTGGTTTGATCGAATGAAGACACAAAGAGTTCGTGCCGGAAAAGAGAAGATACGTTCGTGGGATTCTCTAAAAAAGAAACTACGAAAAAGATATGTCCCAGCTACACACAAGTTAAGCTTGTATCGAAAAATTTCTGACCTCACGCAAGGAAAGCTAAGTGTCGAGGAGTACATCGAGGAGTTTGAAAACTTATCCTTGATGGGAGAACTTGAAGAAAGCGAAGAATTGCGGATGTCCCGTTTCCTACGAGGTTTGAACAAAAATATTGCTAATTAGTGGAACTCTACCCCTATTCCGACTTTGATACTTTATGCGGACTTTGCATAAAGTTGGAAAATCAAAACAAAACAAAACTTTCTAAACCCGAATTCCCATCTAAATACGGAAATACCAATTTTGGCGCGAGTTCTAGCTCGGTTCCAAAAACTGTCACCACAAGCCAACCCGTTACTACCATTCAAAAAACTCCTATCACCCCAAAAGAAACAAGCCTATCTAAAGTCCGGTGTTTCAAATGTCAAGGATTTGGACACTATCAAAGTGCTTGTCCAAATCGGAGAATTATGACGTTACGAGAAGCCATAGCCGTCCGAGAAGAATTACTAGCCGAAGAAGAAAGAATTGGAGACGTTTTTAACTTAGAAGCTGGCGAAGAAGAAGAAGAATGCGAGGCATACGATGCCCCGAACTATGACACGAACCTCGTCCTTCGCATGTTACAAACGAAGGCAGCCCCGAGTGACGAAGAACAACGAGACCAAATCTTTCACACGAAGTGTCGTGTCGGAGAGAAATGGTGTAGCTTGATCATTGACGGTGGAAGTTGTACAAACGTGGCATCGAGCGAGATGGTCTCAAAACTCGGTTTGATCACCACGGCCCATCCAAAGCCGTATGCACTCCATTGGCTCGATGATGGAAACAAAGTGAAAGTATCAAGACAAGTGAAGGTCGGACTCACCATGGGTTCGTATGGTGATGATATTACATGCGATGTACTACCGATGGACGCATGTCACGTGTTATTAGGAAGACCTTGGTTATTTGATCGGGACGTACTACATCGAGGGAGGAGTAACGAGTATGAGTTACGTGACAAAGGTAAAAAAATTGTTCTTAAACCTATGTCACCTCAAGCTATCCGGACGATGAGTTCGAAAAAATTCGAAGGACCGAAACTTACGATGTTTGCAAACGAGAAAGAAGTAAAACACGCCATTGACGATGGCGAACGTGTTTATTTGATGATGATCAAAGAGGTCCGAAATCTTGCCACCAAATCACACCACGAAGAAGAGATAGATGCACTATTACACGAGTTCTCGGATGTATTTCCCGAAGACTTGCCGGTAGGATTACCACCTATCCGCGGAATTGAACACCAAATTGATCTTATACCGAGAGCTCCATTACCAAACAAAGTGGCGTATCGTTGTAATCCCGAAGAAACCAAAGAACTACAACGTCAAATTGATGAACTCATGAATCACGGATATGTCCGAGAAAGTTTAAGTCCGTGTGCGGTTCCAGTTCTACTTGTACCAAAAAAAGACGGATCATGGCGAATGTGTATTGACAGTAGAGCCGTGAATAAAATCACCGTCAAGTATCGGTTCCCCATCCCGAGACTAGACGACATGTTGGACGAGTTACATGGCTCGGTTATATTTTCCAAAGTTGATTTACGGAGCGGATACCATCAAATCCGCATGCGAGAGGGAGACGAATGGAAAACGGCGTTTAAAACAAAGAATGGACTTTACGAATGGGTTGTGATGCCATTCGGCCTCACCAACGCCCCGAGCACTTTTATGAGGTTGATGAACGAGGTTCTCAAACCTTTCTTGGGAAAGTTTGTTGTCGTATACTTAGACGACATCTTGATCTGATCGATCCTTAGAGGAACATCTCGAACATTTGCGGCACGTATTTGAAACGCGAGAGCAGAAACTTTATGGAAGCGGGAGAAGTGTACTTTCCTAGTCGAGAGTCTTGTCTTTCTCGGCTATGTTGTTTCGAAAGAAGGAGTTTGGTCGACCAAGAAAAGATCGCGGCAATCAAGTCGTGGCCGACCCCAAAGACAATCACGGAGGTACGATCATTTCATGGCCTCGCTTCTTTTACCGACGATTCATACGGGACTTTAGCACCATCTCGGTCCGATCACGGAGTGTCTAAAAAAAGGAACCTTTGCATGGAACGAGGCGGCCCAAAAGGCTTTTGAAAAATTAAAGGGAAAGTTATGTGAAGCGCCGATTTTGACGTTACCCGATTTTTCACAACCGTTTGAGGTGGAATGCGACGCTAGCGGAGTTGGAATCGGGGCAGTACTTATTCAAAAAGGCCGTCCCATCGCCTATTTTTCGGAGAAGTTAAGTGGCGCCCGAGTGAATTATTGTACTTACGACAAGGAGTTCTATGCTATCGTGAGAGCACTCGATCATTGGAGTCACTATTTACGTTCGAAACATTTCGTGTTGCATTCGGATCACGAGTCGTTGAAATACATCAACGGACAAAGCAAGCTAAGCCCGAGACATACAAAATGGGTGGAATTTTTACAATCTTTTCACTTTTCATCCAAGTACAAAGACGGGAAGATTTATATAGTGGCGGATGCACTATCAAGATGGTATGCCTTACTGTCGATTCTAGATGTTCGTTTGTTGGGGTTCGAGACTTTGAAAGATCATTACAGCGACGATTCGGACTTCGGGGAAATTTTTAACCGTTGCAAAACGGCCCCGTACGAGGAATTTGTTTTACAGGATGGCTTTCTTTTCAAGGGAAATAAATTATGTGTGCCGAGGCATACAATTCGGGAATTGCTAGTTCGGGAGGCACACGGAGGAGGACTAGCCGGTCATTTCGGCTCGACCAAGACTGTAGAAGTGCTAAAAGAACATTTCTTTTGGACAAAGATGTATGGTGACGTAAGCACAATCGTGAGTAAATGCGTCACTTGTCACATGATGAAAAGTTCGTTCAAGTCGAGTACATACATGCCGTTACCAATACCGTTACGACCATGGGAGGATGTCTCGATGGATTTTATTGTGGCTTTACCTCGTACTCAACGAGGCAAAGACTCGATCATGGTGGTCATCGACCGTTTTTCGAAAATGGCTCACTTTATAGCATGCCACAAAACCGATGATGCAAGCAATGTGGCGGACTTGTACTTCCGGGAAGTAGTACGTTTACACGGAGTTCCAAAAACTATCGTGTCGGATCGAGATTCCAAATTTCTGAGTTACTTCTGGAATACTTTATGGAGAAAAGTGGGTACTAAACTCCTATTCAGTACTTCACATCACCCACAAACCGATGGACAGACCGAGGTGACTAATCGAACCTTGGGAGTATTATTGCGAGGATTGGTGAATAAAACACAGAAGGATTGGGACGTTAAACTTGCTCATGCGGAATTCGCATACAACCGATCACCCGGTTATGCCACGGCCCATTCACCTTTTGAAGTAGTATACGGATTAAATCCGCACTTGCCATTGGACTTGATTCCCTTGCCGAGCAACGAATTGGTTCACAAAGACGCCGAAGCAAAACTCAAATCAATGATGAAGTTACATGAAAAGATACGGGAACGAATTAAAGAAGTGAATGAAATTTACAAACGGAAGTCGAACAAAAATAAAAAAGCGAGATTATTTGATGTTGGCGACTTAGTTTGGATACATTTGAGAAAAGAAAGATTCCCAAGCAAACGAAAGAACAAATTAATGCCGAGAGCCGAAGGTCCGTACAAAATTGTGGGAAAAGTGAATGACAACGCCTACAAAGTCGAGCTTCCGGGCGAATACGGAGTACACGCGACTTTCAACGTAGGTGATCTCTCGCCTTACCTTGACGACGATGGCATTACGGAATTGAGGTCAATTCCTTTCAATGAAGGAGGGAATGATACGATATCTAATATTCCAATCGAAGAAGCTCCAATAAAAATCGGCGTCCACGACGATACGCATGGCCATGCATCATTATACTTGGGAGAAAAGAATACGCGGATTGGAGTTACGTTGTTAATCGGAACAGGAGTAACGTAAAACTCGACGACGGAATCGGTCCGAAAGCATGAAAATTCGGCCAAGACATGCTTGAAAGGGACCTCACTTGACTTCATATCTTTGACAAGATAATGAAGATATTTTCCTTCCCCACCATGATAACAAACGGCCGAAACAACAAGATTTGAAGAAGACTTTCATCCTTCATGTCCTTGTCCCTCATGTCATAATCACCTATATAATTCCAAAGAGGTTGATATCATACAAAATCCTCCTAATCACTTGGTATATTCGGCCGATTTAAAGCTTGCAAGAAAGGACAATTTGTGAAGACTTTCATCAAGGATCTTCTTCATGTCACCATCACCTTAATAAAGTCCAATATTTCTTCATGTCTCAATCAACATAAAATCCAAGATGCTTGGTATCTACTTGGATATTTTCGGCCGATTAGGATGTTACTAGGAAGTTTCGTTTTCTCGTTTTGTTGTATCTTCTTACGGTTGGAAACTACTATATATAGTAGTGCTCGTTGTATTTGTAAATTATCTTGAAAGTAATAAACCTTGTATTTCTTTGAAATATACGTTGAACGAGTTCAACAAACTTTAGTTATTGTTTCGACGCGTCTCGAGATTTTAACTTGATCAATTCTCAATAGGTCTTGGGAAGAGATTACCTTTATCGAGTTATAGGTCTAGTTCGATAAAACACATCAAAATCCGTACATCATACTACCTCACGGCCGAACCCCATTCAAATTCGGCCACCCTTAGTAATTTTCAAGTGATACTTTGATACTTGTTAATCTTCCGTTGTATTTTATACGTATTACTTACGTAATTCGTATCATATGCTGCGGAATTTAGCCAAGAAATCAATATCGTTCGCGTCGTCTCTGCGTCTTGCTTGCATAAGTTGCTCCGGTAAGCAGTTTAGTGCGTCACAGAGTTTCATCAAGAAATCGAGATCCGAGAAATTCATAACAAGAATCAAGAGATAGTTCTTGATAAGAAATCGGACAGAAAATTTTCCAAGAAATCCGTGAAGAATGAACCAAGAAGATGATCAAAGAATCTGATCTCCACCGTTCAGACTGTAGTTCAATGAGTTGGCTTACCTTTGTCAAAATTTCGTGACGATCCAACGGTCGAATCCACAGGAAACTTTGTTTTCTTCCGACTGCGCTAATCTCAACAAAAAAAATTCGTTGAATAAATCGCCCAAGGAGATGACATTGGGCTCCGATACCACTTATGATACGAATTACGTATATAAGTGTACGTAAAACGTATAAAATACAACGGAAGATTATCACGGTTTTTACAAGTATCAAAGTAACAATGAAAATAAAAGGTGGTGGCCAAAATTATATGGGTTTCGGCCGTGAGGTAGGATAGTGTATGGGTTTGAATGTGTTTTATCGAATTAGACCTATAACTCGATAAAGATAATCTCTCCTCAAGACCTATTGAGAATTGATCAAGTTAAAATTCGAGACGCGTCGAAATAATAACCAAGGTTTTGTTGAACTCGTTCAACGTATATTTCAAGAGAAATACAATGTTATAACTTTCAAGATGCTTACAACAAGTGGAGGATGAGGCTTTATATAGCCATTTACAGCTCCTAACTAAGCCAAACAACATCACACAAAATCAAACTAAAAGACAAGCAATTATTAAACTAAGACATCAAGACTTTTAAAAAAAATAAAAACAACACATGCTTGGTTTCTTTGAGTTCGGCCGTGGGTATCATGAAGTGGAGGAGGTCACCATCTATCTTATGTGATAAGTCTTTGGCAAAGACTTTGAACAAGAAAGCAACATCTTGTAGTCTTCCTCCCATGTGTTTCGGCCGAAGTGATAAGGTGGAGGGAAATCAAATCTCAAGTGTTGATATGGTGGACTTTGAAAATGGACACAAATGTTGAAAGTAGTGGGGACAAAATCCTTCAAGGATGCAAGTCACAATCGGCCGAAATCTTCCCCATATGGCCGATTTTGTATGCATGAACATGCATACGTGTGCATGTTTTGATACGTCTAAGTTATCCCGGTTCCGAATATTAAGATCGTTCCCATTTCCGCGGATGTTTTCTCATCGAAGTACGTAGGTGCATGTGCATGCAACTTGGTATCGTCACCTACGTTGATTCTTACTTCGTTTGGAGATGTCGTAATCGCATCAAGTTCAAAGGTGGGGACAAAATCTCTCCCATGTGATACTTGACAAGGACAACAAAAATCAAGCTTCCATCCACTTGGTTTGTCCGAATTATTGAAGTGTGGAGGGACCCAAGCATTGTAGTGGACTTTGAAAATGAAGTCTTGAAACTAGAAGAGACAAAAATCTTCATGATCTTGGACCAAATATGATGCTGTCGGTTTTGTCATTTTGTGGGATCCAATGGGTCCGAATTTGGTCCTATGGTCTCATAAGATTTGTAGCTCTCTTTCTTAGCTTTCCATGGCCACTTGAATCACCTGAATCGGATTTCGGACGAGAAAGTTATGGGCAAAATACTAAAACTGCTACGAAGTCGTCGTGCGCGCGAGAATTGGTAATTTGTCCATGTATTTTGCATGAGGATTTTATGTATGCCTGCGACTCAATCAAGCTTGGTCGGATAATCTTCTTTTTGTATTTGATGATGTTGACCGATTCGTATCAGACAGCCTCGTCTTCTTGCGGTGGAGCAGGTCCGGCGACTGCCCAGCTCCTTCAGATCGCTGCTCCCAGGCGGCCCAGGCGCGCCCCTCAATTTGATAGGTCATTGACCCGTTTTTCTCTTCTGGCCCGTTTTGTGTTTCATCTGATCCGGTTCCTGTAGCTGTGGATGAGTTTGTCCCGCCTGTTGTTAATAAATCCCCTTTGGATAATCTGATTGCTGTAGAAAATGGAAAATCTTCATGTTCTGTAATTAATGATTCTGCATCTTTGGATTTACATGATAAGGGATTGTACTCTGCTTCTATGGTTGACAAGGTTAATGATTTGACTAGTAGTGATACTGTTGTTTCTAATCTGGGTGATTCTTGTAGTATTGGGGAACTTAAGATATTGCCTAGTTTATTTGATGCTTATGCTGCTGATTATGGAAATGCTACGGTTTCTATGAATTTTGGTTCTATTTCTACACCAGTTTCTTTGGGCCATTCGGTTCCGGTTCTTATTCCGAATGAAGTGTCTCTACCTCCTGTTGTGTTAGGAAATATTAAAAAAGGGGCCTTCGTTATGTAAAGCCTGAAACTCAAAATGGCGAACTTATTGTGAAACCGGATGTTAGTGTTGGAAAAGAAGGTGCTAAAATGATACGAATTACGTAAGTAATGCGTATTAAACACAGCGGGAGATTATCACGTTTACAATATTGATCAAAATTACAAAGGGTATGGACGAATTTAATGGGATTCGGCCGTGATGTAGAATGATGTACGGAGTTTGGTGTGTTTTATCGAACTAGACCTATAACTCGATAAAAGGTAATCTCTTCCCAAGACCTTTTGAGAATTGATCACGTTAAAATCTCGAGACGCGTCGAAACAATAACTAAAGTTTGTTGAACTCGTTCAACGTATATTTCAAAGGAAATACAAGGTTTATTATGATTCAAGATGATTTACAAATACAACGAGCACTACTATATATAGTCGTCTCCAACCGTAGGAAAATACAACAAAACGAGAAATGAAACTTCCTAGCAACTTCCATTTCGTAGAAAATCTAAGGTGAGATACCAAGTATCTTGGTGTTATTAGGTGAATAAGACATGAAGCAATCTTGGTCTTTGATGGTGACATGAAGTAGAACAAAATATCATCCCTTGCACTTGCTTCCAATCGGCCGATCTTTACCAAGGAGTGAGGAGGATTTTGTGAAGATTGATATCAACCTCTTTGGACTTATTAAGGTGAATAAGATATGAGAGACAATGACATGAAGAAGAAAATCTTCACTCCATCTTTATGTTTCGGCCGTTTGTGTCATGGTGGGGAAGGAGAAAATAACTTCATTATCTTGTCAAGATATGAAGTCAAGTGAGGTCCCTTTCAAGCATGATATGGCCGATTTTTCATGCTTTGCATCGGTTCCGTCGTCGAATTTTACGTTACTCCGATTCCGATTAACAACGTAACTCCAATCCGCGTATTCTTCTCTCCCAAGTATAATGATGCATGGCCATGCGTATCGTCGTGGACGTCGATTTTTATTGGAGCTTCTTCGATTGGAATATTAGATATCGTATCATTCCCTCCTTCTTTGAAAGGAATTGACCTCAATTCCGTAATGCCATCGTCGTCAAGGTAAGGCGAGAGATCACCTACGTTGAAAGTCGCGTGTACTCCGTATTCGCCCGGAAGTTCGACTTTGTATGCGTTGTCGTTCACTTTTTCCACAATTTTGTACGGACCCTCGGCTCTCGGCATCAATTTGTTCTTTCGTTTGCTTGGGAATCTTTCTTTTCTCAAATGTATCCAAACTAAGTCGCCAACTTCAAATAACCTCGCTTTTTTATTTTTGTTCGACTTAGTTTGTAAATTTCATTCACTTCTTTAATCCGTTCCCGTATCTTTTCATGTAACTTCATCATTGATTTGAGTTTTGCTTCGGCGTCTTTGTGAACCAATTCGTTGCTTGGCAAGGGAATCAAGTCCAATGGCAAGTGCGGATTTAATCCGTATACTACTTCAAAAGGCGAATGGGCCGTGGCATAACCGGGTGATCGGTTGTATGCGAATTCCGCATGAGCAAGTTTAACGTCCCAATCCTTCTGTGTTTTATTTACCAACCCTCGCAATAATGCTCCTAAGGTTCGATTTGTTACCTCGATGCATCGTCGGTTTGTGGGTGATGTGAAGTCTTGAATAGGAGTTTAGTACCGACTTTCCTCCATAAAGTATTCGAAGTAACTCGGAAATTTGGAATCTCGATCCGACACGATAGTTTTTGGAACTCCGTGTAAACGAACTACTTCCCGGAAGTACAAGTCCGCCACATTGCTTGCATCATCGGTTTTGTGGCATGCGATAAAGTGAGCCATTTTCGAAAAACGGTCGACGACCACCATGATCGAGTCTTTGCCTCGTTGAGTACGAGGTAAAGCCACAATAAAATCCATCGAGACATCCTCCCACGGTCGTAACGGTACTGGCAACGGCATGTATGTACTCGACTTGAACGAACTTTTCATCATGTGACAAGTGACGCATTTACTCACGATTGTGCTTACGTCACCATACATCTTTGGCCAAAAAAAGTGTTCTTTTAGCACTTCTACAGTCTTGGTCGAGCCGAAGTGACCGGCTAGCCCTCCTCCGTGCGCCTCCCGAACTAGCAATTCCCGAATTATATGTCTCGGCACACATAATTTATTCCCCTTGAAGAGAAAGCCATCCTGTAACACAAATTCCTCATACGGGGCTGTTTTACAACGGTTAAAAATTTCCCCGAAGTCCAAATCGTCGCTGTAATGATCTTTTAAAGTCTCGAACCCCAACAAACGAACATCTAGCATCGACAGTAAGGCATACCGTCTCGATAGTGCATCCGCCACTATATTACTTTTCCCGTCTTTGTACTTGGATGAAAAGTGAAAAGATTGTAAAAATTCCACCCATTTTGCATGCCTCGGGCTTAGCTTACTTTGTCCGTTGATGTATTTTAACGACTCGTGATCCGAGTGCAGCACGAAGTGTTTCGAACGTAGATAATGACTCCAATGATCGAGTGCTCTCACAATAGCATAGAACTCCTTGTCGTAAGTACAATAATTCACTCGGGCGCCACTTAGTTTCTCTGAAAAATAGGCGATGGGACGGCCTCTTTGGATAAGCACTGCCCCGATTCCAACTCCGCTAGCGTCGCATTCCACCTCAAACGGTTGTGAAAAATCGGGTAACGTCAAAATCGGCGCTTCACATAATTTCCCCTTTAAATTTTCAAAAGCCCTTTGGGCCGCCTCGTTCCATGCAAAGGTTCCTTTTTTTAGACACTCCGTGATCGGACTGGAGATGGTGCTAAAGTCCCGTATGAATCGTCGGTAAAAAGAAGTGAGGCCATGAAATGATCGTACCTCCGTGATTGTCTTTGGGGTCGGCCACGACTTGATTGCCGCGATCTTTTCTTGGTCGACCGAAACTCCGTCTTTCGAAACAACATAGCCGAGAAAGACAAGACTCTCGACTAGGAAAGTACACTTCTCCCGTTTTCCATAAAGTTTTTGTTCCCTTAGCGTCTCAAATACGTACCGCAAATGTTTGAGATGCTCCTCTACGGATCGACTGTAGATCAAAATGTCGTCTAAGTATACGACAACAAACTTTCCCAAGAAAGGTTTAAGAACCTCGTTCATTAACCTCATAAAAGTGCTCGGGGCGTTCGTGAGGCCGAATGGCATCACAACCCATTCGTAAAGTCCATTCTTTGTTTTAAACGCCGTCTTCCATTCGTCTCCCTCTCGCATGCGGATTTGATGGTATCCGCTCCGTAAATCAACTTTGGAAAATATAACCGAGCCATGTAACTCGTCCAGCATGTCGTCTAGTCTCGGGATGGGGAACCGATACTTGACGGTGATGTTATTTACGGCTTCACTGTCAATACACATTCGCCAAGTTCCATCTTTTTTTGGTACAAGTAGAACTGGAACCGCACACGGACTTAAACTTTCTCGGACATATCCGTGATTCATGAGTTCATCAATTTGGCGTTGTAGTTCTTTGGTTTCTTCAGGATTACAACGATACGCCGCTTTGTTCGGTAATGGAGCTCCCGGTATAAGATCAATCTGGTGTTCAATTCCGCGGATAGGTGGTAATCCTAGCAAGTCTTCGGGAATACGTCCAAAACTCGTGTAATAGAGCATCTATCTCTTCCTCATGGTGCGATTTGGTGGCAAGATTTCGGACCTCTTTGATCATCATCAAATAAACACGTTCGCCATCGTCAATGGCGTGTTCGACTTCTTTCTCGTTTGCAAACATCGTAAGTTTCGGTCCTTCGACTTTTTTCGAACTCATCGTCCGGATAGCTTGAGGTGACATAGGTTTAAGAATGATTTTTTTACCTTTGTCACGTAGCTCATACTCGTTACTCCTCCCTCGATGTAGTACGTCCCGATCAAATAACCAAGGTCTTCCCAATAACACGTGACATGCGTCCATCGGTAGTACATCGCATGTAATATCATCGCCATACGAACCCATGGTGAGTCCGACCTTCACTTGCCTTGATACTTTCACCTTGTTTCCATCATCGATCCAATGGAGTGCATACGGCTTAGGATGGGCCGTGGTGATCAAACCGAGTTTTGAGACAATCTCGCTTGATGCCACGTTTGTACAACTTCCACCGTCAATGATCAACCTACACCATTTATCTCCGACACGACACTTCGTGTGGAAGATTTGGTCTCGTTGTTCTTCGTCACTTGGGGCGGCCTTCGTTTATAACATGCGAAGGACGAGGTTCGTGTCATAGTTCGGGGCATCGTATGCCTCGCATTCTTCTTCTTCGTCAGCTTCTAAGTTAAAAACGTCTCCAACTCTTTCTTCTTCGGCTAGCAATTCCTCTCGGGCGGCTATGGCTTCTCGTAACGTCACAATCCTCCGATTTGGAAAAGCACTTTGATAGTGTCCAAATCCTTGACATTTGAAACACCGGACTTTAGATAGGCTTGTTTCTTTTGGTGTGATATGAGTTTTTGGAATGGTAGTAACGGGTTGGTTTGTGGTGACAGTTTTTGGAAACGAGCTAGAACTCGCGCCAAAGTTGGTATTTCCGTATTTAGGTGGGAATTCGGGTTTAGAGAGTTTTGTTTTGTTTTGATTTTCCAACTTTATGCAAAGTCCGCATAAAGTATCAAAGTCGGAATAGGGGTAGAGTTCCACGGAATTAGCAATATTTTTGTTCAAACCTCGTAGGAAACGGGACATCCGCAATTCTTCGCTTTCTTCAAGTTCTCCCATCAAGGATAAGTTTTCAAACTCCTCGATGTACTCCTCGACACTTAGCTTTCCTTGCGTGACTTCAGAAATTTTTCGATACAAGCTTAACTTGTGTGTAGTCGGGACATATCTCTTTCGTAGTTTCTTTTTTAGAGAATCCCACGAACGTATCTTCTCTTTTCCTACACGAACTCTTTGTGTCTTCATTCGCTCAAACCAAAGGGAAGCTCCCTTTCCAAGTTTGAGGATCGCATACTTGCAACGTACCTCGTCATTGAGATCCTTGAACTCAAACATTCGTTCAATTTTTCTTTCCCACTCCAAATAAACCTCGGGATCGGTGCCGCCTACGAACTCCGGGAGTTCGCTTGTCTTGTATTCATCAGCATGTCGTGGTGCATGCATGGTGTCGTATCCTCGTCGTGCTTGGATTCTGGGCTCCGGTAAGCCACGAAGAACGTCACATAGTTGTGCTACTTCTTCATCGGTGAATGCCATCTTCTTGAGTAACGTCGAGAACTGTGAGACAAATGGCTCTGGTACCACTTATGATACGAATTACCTAAGTAATGCGTATTAAACACAGCGGGAGATTATCACGTTTACAATATTGATCAAAATTACAAAGCGTATGGACGAATTTAATGGGATTCGGCCGTGATGTAGAATGATGTACGGAGTTTGGTGTGTTTTATCGAACTAGACCTATAACTCGATAAAAGGTAATCTCTTCCCAAGACCTTTTGAGAATTGATCAAGTTAAAATCTCGAGACGCGTCGAAACAATAACTAAAGTTTGTTGAACTCGTTCAACGTATATTTCAAAGGAAATACAAGGTTTATTATGATTCAAGATGATTTACAAATACAACGAGCACTACTATATATAGTCGTCTCCAACCGTAGGAAAATACAACAAAACGAGAAATGAAACTTCCTAGCAACTTCCATTTCGGCCGAAAATCTAAGGTGAGATACCAAGTATCTTGGTGTTATTAGGTGAATAAGACATGAAGCAATCTTGGTCTTTGATGGTGACATGAAGTAGAACAAAATATCATCCCTTGCACTTGCTTCCAATCGGCCGATCTTTACCAAGGAGTGAGGAGGATTTTGTGAAGATTGATATCAACCTCTTTGGACTTATTAAGGTGAATAAGATATGAGAGACAATGACATGAAGAAGAAAATCTTCACTCCATCTTTATGTTTCGGCCGTTTGTGTCATGGTGGGGAAGGAGAAAATAACTTCATTATCTTGTCAAGATATGAAGTCAAGTGAGGTCCCTTTCAAGCATGATATGGCCGATTTTTCATGCTTTCGGACCGGTTCCGTCGTCGAATTTTACGTTACTCCGATTCCGATTAACAACGTAACTCCAATCCGCGTATTCTTCTCTCCCAAGTATAATGATGCATGGCCATGCGTATCGTCGTGGACGTCGATTTTTATTGGAGCTTCTTCGATTGGAATATTAGATATCGTATCATAAAAGGTGGCTTAACACTTTAGTTGGTTATTTTTTGGGGAAAGCCCCTTCCCTCAACTTGATCAAGAATTACTTCCTGTCGGCGTGGAAGGGACTTAAGGAGGTGTTCTCCTCTGAGGGGGGATTTTATTTCTTTAAGTTTGATAGTGACCAAGTTTTGTCCGAGGCGTTAGAGGGAGGGCCTTGGTTTATTCAGGGCCAGGCCATTTTCCTTACCCGGTGGAAGCTTGGTATGTCCCTTCTGAAGGTTCAGCCTAAACATGTCCCTGTTTGGGTGAAACTTCGTAATATCCCCCTCGAGTATTGGACTGACGAGGGACTCAGTATTACTGCTAGTGCTATCGGGAAGCCACTTTTTGCTGACGTGTTCACCAGGAACGGTCTGAAAGTGGATTATGCTCGAGTTTGCGTCTTGTTAGACGCCAATACTAGCCCGATTCGCTCGTTTCTTATGGTTCTTCCTTCTGATGGTGATTGTCCTTGTGTTAGGAGGATCCATGTCGAGTATGAATGGTTACCACATCGATGTGGTGTTTGTAGAGTTTTCGGGCATCGTGATCAGGTTTGCCCGAGCACTTCTAAGCCTTTGGTTCAGAAACTGGTTAAGCAGGCTCGTATTTATGTGGCTAAGCCTGCCCCCTCAGGCGCTCATGGTCCGGGGTCCTCGTTGGGTCTGGTTCCAGATGGGGGGGTCGCTCAAGCTGGGGCTGGCCCTGATGCCAGATCCGGGTGCCCAGATGTGGTGATAGCTGGGGGCACTGGAGGTCGTAATGCTGGTTTGGGCCCGATGAGTAGTGTCTCTACTTTCTCCTTAGTTACTACCAGCTCTCCTATCGTGTCACCTAGGAGGGCTTGTGCTGGTATGTATGAGCCGTCTCACAACAGGTTTTTGGCTCTTTCTGGCCTCGCCGATGATATTGAGGATGAGATTCCTGAGGTTGTCGGCACGTCGCTTTGTTCTAGTTCTTCTTTGGGCCCTATTATTGATGCAGCCCGGGTCGATGTTGTTAAATGATCCCTATTGCTGTGTGGAATGTTCGTGGACTTAACCGGACTGAGCATCAGATCTCGGTCTGGGAGGTAATTAGTTCGTTTAATCTTTGTTGTATTGCTCTTCTCGAGACCCGTGTCTCGGTTGGTAACTTTGGGCGTGTTTCTTCTTTTATTTTTGGCTCTTGGAAGTGGTTCTCTGATTACGGTTGTGGGCCTGGGAAGAGGATCTGGATTGGTTGGGATCCTGGTTCTGTGTCTTTTAATATTATTGCTATGGAGTCGCAATTTATTCATTGTCGTATTACTCTGTTGTTCGACTCGTACTGTCTTTTAGTTACCTTTGCTTATGGATCTAATGATCTTATTGAGAGGCGGCTGTTGTGGCAGTATCTCACTGATTTCTCGGTTCTACATGCTGCTGAGTCTTGGGTCATTATGGGTGATTTTAATGCTGTTCTGGACACTAGTGAGATCTTGGGGGGGGGAAGCTCCTCACTCTGACGATGAGCCCCCCCTAGTGGAGTTCAGAGAGCTTTGTAGGCGTGCGGATTTTGAGACTCTTCCGATGGTAGGCTCTTGGTTCTCCTGGGTATTGTGGGCTGCTAGGAGGTGGAGAGGTAAGCACGTGGTCAACGTGGCTTACCGTATTCTTCTTGCTGCGTTGGTCTATTTGATTTGGCAGGAGAGGAACGAGAGGAGGTTTGGCCAGAGCCGTCGAGATCCTCATTCGGTTACTTTCCAGGGGATAGGTCTTGTTCGTGATATTATCTCTCATAGATGGCCCGCTCGTTCTCTATCTACTGTGGCTCTTCGTCGTATTTGGAGGATAGCTTGGTAGTTCCTGATACGAATTACGTAAGTAATACGTATAAAATACAACGGAAGTTTAACAAGTATCAAAGTAACACTTGAAAATTACTAAGGGAGGCCGAGTTTGAATGGTGTTCGGCCGTGAGGTAGTGTGATGTACGGATTTTGATGTGTTTTATCGAACTAGACCTATAACTCGATAAAAGGTAATCTCTTCCCAAGACCTATTGAGAATTGATCAAGTTAAAATCTCGAGACACGTCGAAACAATAACTAAGGTTTGTTGAACTCGTTCAACGTATATTTCAAAGAAATACAAGGTTTATTACTTTCAAGATATTTTACAAATACAACGAGCACTACTATATATAGTAGTTTCCAACCGAAAGAAAATACAACAAAACGAGAAAACGAAACTTCCTAGTAACATCCTAATCGGCGAAAATCTCCAAGTAGATACCAAGCATCTTGGATTTTTATGTTGAATGAGACATGAAGATATCTTGGACTTTATTAAGGTGATGGTGACATGAAGAAGATCCTTGATGAAAATCTTCACAAATTGTCCTTTCTTGCAAGCTTCAAATCGGCGAAAGATACCAAGTGATTAGGAGGATTTTGTATGATATCAACCTCTTTGGAATTATGTAGGTGATTATGACATGAGGGACAAGGACATGAAGGATGAAAGTCTTCTTCAAATCTATGCATGGGCCGATTTTGTTATTATGGTGGGGAAGGAAATATCTTCATTATCTTGTCAAAGATATGAAGTCAAGTGAGTCCCTTTCAAGCATGATATGGCCGATTTTTCATGCTTTCGGACCGATTCCGTCGTCGAATTTTACGTTACTCCGATTCCGATTAACAACGTAACTCCAATCCGCGTATTCTTTTCTCCCAAGTATAATGATGCATGGCCATGCGTATCGTCGGACGTCGATTTTTATTGGAGCTTCTTCGATTGGAATATTAGATATCGTCTCATTCCCTCCTTCTTTGAAAGGAATTGACCTCAATTCCGTAATGCCATCGTCGTCAAGGTAAGGCGAGAGATCACCTACGTTGAAAGTTGCATGTACTCCGTATTCGCCGGAAGTTCGACTTTGTATGCGTTGTCGTTCACTTTTTCCACAATTTTGTACGGACCCTCGGCTCTCGGCATCAATTTGTTCTTCCGTTTACTTGGGAATCTTTCTTTTCTCAAATGTATCCAAACTAAGTCGCCAACATCAAATAATCTCGCTTTTTTATTTTTGTTCGACTTCCGTTTGTAAATTTCATTCACTTCTTTAATCCGTTCCCGTATCTTTTCATGTAACTTCATCATTGATTTGAGTTTTGCTTCGGCGTCTTTGTGAACCAATTCGTTGCTCGGCAAGGGAATCAAGTCCAATGGCAAGTGCGGATTTAATCCGTATACTACTTCAAAAGGTGAATGGGCCGTGGCATAATCGGGTGATCGGTTGTATGCGAATTCCGCATGAGCAAGTTTAACGTCCCAATCCTTTTGTGTTTTATTCACCAATCCTCGCAATAATGCTCCCAAGGTTCGATTCGTCACCTCGGTCTGTCCATCGGTTTGTGGGTGATGTGAAGTACTGAATAGGAGTTTAGTGCCCACTTTTCTCCACAAAGTATTCCAGAAGTAACTCAGAAATTTGGAATCTCGATCCGACACGATAGTTTTTGGAACTCCGTGTAAACGAACTATTTCCCGGAAGTACAAGTCCGCCACATTGCTTGCATCATCGGTTTTGTGGCATGCTATAAAGTGAGCCATTTCGAAAAACGGTCGACGACCACCATGATCGAGTCTTTGCCTCGTTAAGTACGAGGTAAAGCCACAATAAAATCCATCGAGACATCCTCCCATGGTCGTAACGGTATTGGCAACGGCATGTATGTACTCGACTTGAACGAACTTTTCATCATATGACAAGTGACGCATTTACTCACGATTGTGCTCACGTCACCATACATCTTTGGCCAAAAGAAATGTTCTTTTAGCACTTCTACAGCCTTGGTCGAGCCGAAGTGACCGGCTAGTCCTCCTCCGTGCGCCTCCCGAACCAAAGAATTCCCGGTGTATGTCTCGGCACACATAATTTATTTCCCTTGAAAAGAAAGCCATCTTGTAAGACAAATTTCTCGTACGGGGCCGTTTTACAACGGTTAAAAATTTCCCCGAAGTCCAAATCGTCGCTGTAATGATCTTTCAAAGTCTCGAACCCCAACAAACGAACATCTAGAATCGACAGTAAGGCATACCGTCTTGATAGTGCATCCGCCACTATATTACTCTTCCCGTCTTTGTACTTGGAAAGTGAAAAGATTGTAAAAATTCCACCCATTTTGCATGTCTCGGGCTTAGCTTACTTTGTCCGTTGATGTATTTCAACGACTCGTGATCCGAATGCAGCACGAAATGTTTCAAACGTAGATAATGACTCCAATGATCGAGTGCTCTCACGATAGCATAGAACTCCTTGTCGTAATGATACGATATCTAATATTCCAATCGAAGAAGCTCCAATAAAAATCGACGTCCACGACGATACGCATGGCCATGCATCATTATACTTGGGAGAAAAGAATACGCGGATTGGAGTTACGTTGTTAATCGGAATCGGAGTAACGTAAAATTCGACGACGGAACCGGTCCGAAATCATGAAAAATCGGCCATATCATGCTTGAAAGGGACCTCACTTGACTTCATATCTTGACAAGATAATGAAGTTATTTTCTCCTTCCCCACCATGACACAAACGGCCGAAACATATAGATGGAGTGAAGATTTTCTTCTTCATGTCATTGTCTCTCATATCTTATTCACCTTAATAAGTCCAAAGAGGTTGATATCAATCTTCACAAAATCGTCCTCACTCCTTGGTAAAGATCGGCCGATTGGAAGCAAGTGCAAGGGATGATATTTTGTTCTACTTCATGTCACCATCAAAGACCAAGATTGCTTCATGTCTTATTCACCTAATAACACCAAGATACTTGGTATCTCACCTTAGATTTTCGGCCGAAATGGAAGTTGCTAGGAAGTTTCATTTCTCGTTTTGTTGTATTTTCTTACGGTTGGAGACGACTATATATAGTAGTGCTCGTTGTATTTGTAAATCATCTTGAATCATAATAAACCTTGTATTTCCTTTGAAATATACGTTGAACGAGTTCAACAAACTTTAGTTATTGTTTCGACGCGTCTCGAGATTTTAACTTGATCAATTCTCAAAAGGTCTTGGGAAGAGATTACCTTTTATCGAGTTATAGGTCTAGTTCGATAAAACACACCAAACTCCGTACATCATTCTACATCACGGCCGAATCCCATTAAATTCGTCCATACCCTTTGTAATTTTGATCAATATTGTAAACGTGATAATCTCCCGCTGTGTTTAATACGCATTACTTACGTAATTCGTATCATAAGTGGTACCAGAGCCATTTGTCTCACAGTTCTCGACGTTACTCAAGAAGATGGCATTCAGCGATGAAGAAGTAGCACAACTACGTGACGTTCTTCGTGGCTTACCGGAGCCCAGAATCCAAGCACGACGAGGATACGACACCATGCATGCACCACGACATGCTGATGAATACAAGACAAGCGAACTTCCGGAGTTCGTAGGCGGCACCGATCCCGAGGTTTATTTGGAGTGGGAAAGAAAAATTGAACGAATGTTTGAGTTCAAGGATCTCAATGACGAGGTACGTTGCAAGTATGCGATTCTCAAACTTGGAAAGGGAGCTTCCCTTTGGTTTGAGCGAATGAAGACACAAAGAGTTCGTCGGAAAAGAGAAGATACGTTAGGATTCTCTAAAAAGAAACTACGAAAAGATATGTCCCGACTACACACAAGTTAAGCTTGTATCGAAAAATTTCGAACTCACGCAAGGAAAGCTAAGTGTCGAGGAGTACATCGAGGAGTTTGAAAACTTATCCTTGATGGGAGAACTTGAAGAAAGCGAAGAATTGCGGATGTCCGTTTCCTACGAGGTTTGAACAAAAATATTGCTAATTCCGTGGAACTCTACCCCTATTCCGACTTTGATACTTTATGCGGACTTTGCATAAAGTTGGAAAATCAAAACAAAACAAAACTCTCTAAACCCGAATTCCCACCTAAATACGGAAATACCAACTTTGGCGCGAGTTCTAGCTCGTTTCCAAAAACGGTCACCACAAGCCAACCCGTTACTACCATCCCAAAAACTCCTATCACACCAAAAGAAACAAGCCTATCTAAAGTCCGGTGTTTCAAGTGTCAAGGATTTGGACACTATCAAAGTGCTTGTCCAAATCGGAGAATTGTGACGTTACGAGAAGCCATAGCCGCCGAGAAGAATTACTAGCCGAAGAAGAAAAAAATTGGAGACGTTTTTAACTTAGAAGCCGACGAAGAAGAAGAAGAATGCGAGGCATACGATGCCCGAACTATGACACGAACCTCGTCCTTCGCATGTTACAAACGAAGGCCGCCCAAGTGACGAAGAACAACGAGACCAAATCTTCCACACGAAGTGTCGTGTCGGAGATAAGCGGTGTAGCTTGATCATTGACGGTGGAAGTTGTACAAACGTGGCATCAAGCGAGATGGTCTCAAAACTCGGTTTGATCACCACGGCCCATCCTAAACCGTATGCACTCCATTGGCTCGATGATGGAAACAAGGTGAAAGTATCAAGGCAAGTGAAGGTCGGACTCACCATGGGTTCGTATGGCGATGATATTACATGCGATGTACTACCGATGGACGCATGTCACGTGTTATTGGGAAGACCTTGGTTATTTGATCGGGACGTACTACATCGAGGGAGGAGTAACGAGTATGAGTTACGTGACAAAGGTATTAAAATCGTTCTTAAACCTATGTCACCTCAAGCTATCCTGACGATGAGTTCGAAAAAGTCGAAGGACCGAAACTTACGATGTTTGCAAACGAGAAAGAAGTCGAACACGCCATTGACGATGGCGAACGTGTTTATTTGATGATGATCAAAGAGGTCCGAAATCTTGCCACCAAATCGCACCATGAGGAAGAGATAGATGCTCTATTACACGAGTTTTCGGACGTATTCCCCGAAGACTTGCCGGTAGGATTACCACCTATCCGCGGAATTGAACACCAGATTGATCTTATACCGGGAGCTCCATTACCGAACAAAGCGGCGTATCGTTGTAATCCTGAAGAAACCAAAGAACTACAACGCCAAATTGATGAACTCATGAATCACGGATATGTCTGAGAAAGTTTAAGTCCGTGTGCGGTTCCAGTTCTACTTGTACCAAAAAAAGACGGGAAGAGTAATATAGTGGCGGATGCACTATCGAGACGGTATGCCTTACTGTCGATGCTAGATGTTCGTTTGTTGGGGTTCGAGACTTTGAAAGATCATTACAGCGACGATTTGGACTTCGGGGAAATTTTTAACCGTTGTAAAACAGCCCCGTACGAGGAATTTGTGTTACAGGATGGTTTTCTCTTCAAGGGGAATAAATTATGTGTGCCGAGACATACAATTCGGGAATTGCTAGTTCGGGAGGCGCACGGAGGAGGGCTAGCCGGTCACTTCGGCTCGACCAAGACTGTAGAAGTACTAAAAGAACACTTCTTTTGGCCAAAGATGTATGGTGACGTAAGCACAATCGTGAGTAAATGCGTCACTTGTCACATGATGAAAAGTTCGTTCAAGTCGAGTACATACATGCCGTTGCCAGTACCGTTACGACCGTGGGAGGATGTCTCGATGGATTTTATTGTGGCTTTACCTCGTACTCAACGAGGCAAAGACTCGATCATGGTGGTCGTCGACCGTTTTTCGAAAATGGCTCACTTTATCGCATGCCACAAAACCGATGATGCAAGCAATGTGGCGGACTTGTACTTCCGGGAAGTAGTTCGTTTACACGGAGTTCCAAAAACTATCGTGTCGGATCGAGATTCCAAATTTCTGAGTTACTACTGGAATACTTTATGGAGGAAAGTCGGTACTAAACTCCTATTCAGTACTTCACATCACCCACAAACCGACGGACAGACCGAGGTAACAAATCGAACCTTAGGAGCATTATTGCGAGGGTTGGTAAATAAAACACAGAAGGATTGGGACGTTAAACTTGCTCATGCGGAATTCGCATACAACCGATCACCCGGTTATGCCACGGCCCATTCGCCTTTTGAAGTAGTATACGGATTAAATCCGCACTTGCCATTGGACTTGATTCCCTTGCCAAGCAACGAATTGGTTCACAAAGACGCCGAAGCAAAACTCAAATCAATGATGAAGTTACATGAAAAGATACGGGAACGGATTAAATGTAACACCCCAAACTAGGCGGATATTACAGTGCCGTGAATCCCCGACTGGGACCCACCAGGCGAATGAAAAGGATGAATTACACAAGATAAATGTAGTACCGAACCACATTACAACAGTAATTACTCCGATGAGGAGTTTAATTACAACACACCAGGACAATACCGAATACTAGTGTATTTTATATGAAGATAAAATACACAACACTGAATGAAACGGAGTATCAAAATGAAAATCTGCAGCGGAAAATAAAGGACAATAACATGAATAAGCTGAAGATCGGGGCCCCTACTAGTATCACTAGGACTCCTCGACATCAACATGCTATTCCCGTGCGTTTGCCTTGCCATGACTGAAAAACAAAATCCCCAAACGGGGTCGGTTACAAAGAACAACAATCCTCAAGGGTTGAAAATACACAAACATGATTTATCCGAAGTTATGAAATATCCTTAGTTATGAATTACGCCTGAAGAAGAGTATCATAGTACGCCCGTAATGTTACGTGCGAGTGTACAACATCCGTCCGTGTACCTAATTAGTCTCACGGTGTAACGCTTTCCGTGTGCGGTCTAATGTATTGGTGAACCCAATACAATAACCATCGTGTGCCCGACTAAAAATTCCACACACCACGCCCGGCCACGCAATATGAACCCGGAAGGTCATATGAGCGAGAATGACCGTAATGAATATCAATGAATAAATAATAATCGACAAAGTCAAGAATGACTCACCGAGATGAGAGTAATAATGAAATGAATGAAAGCTCAACGAAAAGATTGGAACCGTCGTTCCTTATGATCAAGTGATTAATTGACAATAACAAGTTTTAATATGATTAATATAATGATGAATGAGTTATGATTATGAATGATCAACAACAAAAGGTATGAATATCCTTTTAACCGAGTAAGAATTAACTTACACAACACGGTGAAGAAATCCGTCCACGAACAACGTCCTAAATGAAGTGTCGGTCGCATACGAACAACCTTAATTCAATACAATTACCGACAATCCGATCAATATACGAATTAAACACGAATATAACGAACTCAAAACGTCGATACGATTAAACTAAGTTCATCGGGCATTATATCGAATACGTTGTATCCAAACTCCGATTGTTTACAATCAAACCTCGATATCCCAATATCAAAATCCCCAAGAAGTGTTTCAAACCATCAAAACATCTCCAATACGATCAATAATCCGTTATGAATATCCAAAAATGTGATTATAACAACAATTAGTCGAAAATCCCCAATTCCAACTCGATTTACAAGGTGTTCTTGAATAATCCCTCAATAATCCAATGAATCCTTATACAAACTCATAATCATATACATATCCCTTCATATATCATGATTATAACGTCCAAAACATCCTATTTCAACACAAAATCGAAGTCCAAAGTGTTGAAGGAATTACCTCTTGATGATCCAAGTGCTTTAATCCAGAAGAATACGCGTTAGATTGATTATCCGGGCTTCACGATCGAAAGGAGATGAAGAAAATCAAACACCCAAATGATTTGTGAAGGAAAAACCCTCCCTCAAGCCTTATCTCTCGGTTGAAGGTGAAGAAAATGCGAAAAATGGTGAAATCTTTGAAAAATGAATTTATAGGGGTTGACTACCTGCCGGACACGGCGTGCCGATCGGCACGGTCGTGTCGCCTGATTGGCCGACAGTGGCCGACAGGGGACTCGGCCGTGTCCGGATCGACACGGTCGCGGCTGAGGGCCTTCGATAGCGACCCGACGGCGACTTCGGCATGACTCGGCCGTGTCTGGGACACGGTCGGGCGTGTCGGCGATCGTTCGAGGCTTATCCGGAAGAGTACGGCACGGGCCGTGTCGGACGACACGGTCGAGCCTGGTCGGCGGAAACTCGCATTTCCGGGACGAGTGCAGCACGGGCCGTGTCGGACGACACGGCCGAGTTCGGTCGCGTGATCGGCCAAAAGCGACCATAACTCTCTCGTCCGGACTCGATTGACTCACCGTTTGAACCATTGGAAAGCTAATTCGATGCTCTATAATATTGCAAAGATTTAGAATTTTGGAGTTACCAAAAATTAATGGTGATTTAACAAAGTCGAACTCATATGAGGAAAGTTGAAGCGATGAACAATAACGATACTCAACTCGAAGTTTTTACGAGCGGTGAACACGGTGAATGAACATGATTGATGAATGATTATAATTGAGTGAAAATACACCGAGTGACAATTACAGATGATAATTCTTGAATGAAAATGAATGAATTACAACCGGGTATTACATACTCCCCTTAAAAAGAGTTTCGTCCCCGAAACTAAGGGTCAAACAACTCGGGATAACCCCCCCCGCATAATCTCCTCGGTTTCCCAAGTGGCCTCTTCGACTCCATGTATGGACCACTGAATCTTGACCAAAGGAATCGACTTATTTCTCGACTGTGTGATTCGCCGCTCTAATACTAAATGCAGGACGCTCCTCGTACGAATGATCATCTGCGATCCCGATTTCGTCGAATTGAAGTATGTGTCTTGGGTCGGCAACATACTTTCGCAATCGAGAGACATGAAACACATTATGAATTCGGCTCAAAGCCGGAGGTAAAGCCAATCGATAAGCTAACTCGCCTACTCGATCCAAAATTTCAAACGGTCCAATGAATCTCGAACTCAACTTCCCCCGTTTTCCGAAACGGGAAAAATACCTCGACTCGGGGATATCTTGACCAAAACATGGTCACCGTCTCGAACTCTAGTGGTCGACGATGATTATCCGCATACGATTTCTGTCGACTGAAATGTCAACATACGACTCTTGATCAAAGCTACCTTCTCCCGGACGGCTATAAGCATATCGGGCTCGGTGCCGATTGATTCTAACAAGTCATCCTAACACAAAGGAGATCGACAAAGGCAGTGCAAGGCCTCGTAAGGTGCCATCTTAATGGAGGCATGCCAACTATCTTTACGTGGACTTAAACAACGGTAATTGGGCTTCCCCATCGTCTACTAATCGAGGACGCATGCCCTCAACATGTCCTCTCATGCACGAATAGTCCTCTCTCGATTGTCCGTCAATTTGAGGATGAAAGGCGATCTTGAGATTAAGTGAGTTCCCATAGCACGATGAACGATTTCCAAAAATGAGACACAAATCGTCCGTCACGATCGGAAACGATACTCTTAGGAGTACCGTGCGGTCTTAATATCTCCTTGATGAACAATCTGGGCGATCTCTTGGGACTCCACAAATCCTTGATCTCAAGGAAATGAGTTGATTTAGTTAAGCGGTCGCGATCACTCGAGATCATAATTATGCCACGATGACTCGTCGGCAATCCGTGATGAATTCCATAGAAATGTCTTCCCACTTCCATTACGAAATAGGGAGCGGTATCGGCATACTCGCTTGGCCATTGAGGCTCCATCTTGACTTGTTGTGAGTTAAGCATCTCGAAACAAATTCTGCGACTTCTCGCTTCATATTACTCCACCGGTAATTTTGTTTCAAGTCCTTGTACATCTTCTTTGGACCGGATGACAGAATAAGGGATAGCATGAGCTCCTCACAAAATAGAGTTTTTCAACTCGACATTCACGGTATGCGACCGGTTCTTAAACCTCAAAAGTCCATCCTCGTGGACCACGAATCGAGGCTTTCCCGAGCCACATCTTCACGAATGCGCAACAATGCCGGGTCCGAACCACGATTCTCCCCGATTGCATCCTCGGAGATGATGAAATCTCTAACATACAAAGTTGTCCCCGAACTCGCGAAGCTGGACCTCGATCTCGGGTCTAAGGAATTCTGTTGAAGCTCCTTCGAAGGCATTAAACGAGCAAGCATCTGCTCCCGAACGGACTTACGACTCAAGGCGTCGGCGACAACGTTCGCCTTGCCGGGTGGTAAAGGATCTCGATATCAAAATCTTTGATTAGTTCCAACCACCGTCCTGTCGCATATTTAACTCCTTGTGAGTAAATATATACTTCAACTCTTGTGATTGGTGAAGACGACAAGTGATTCCATAAAGGTAACGACGCCAAAATTCCAACACGAAAACCACGGTTGCTAGCTACGGTCGTGGGTTGGATAATTAATCGCCTAATCCGGAAACTTGGTTTACTTAACACTTTCGGAGGTTGCCAACCTCGGATGGCCTCCGTCTTCGAGGGTCGACACGGTCTCCGACAGGTGAAATTACTTGCCCGAGAAAATCACCGGACATCCGTAACTCACAATTGGAAAGCTTACCATGAAGTTGCCCGCGTCTCAACACGTCGAGAACCTGATGAAGATGTACCTCGTTTTCCTCTCGATCACGAGAATAAGCCAAAATGTCATCGATGAAGACAACAACAAAATGATCCAAAAAGTCGATGAAAACCCGATTCATTAACTCCATGAATACCGCAGGTGCAATAGTTAGCCCGAACGGCTTAACTACGAACTCATAATGACCATAGCGTGTACGAAACGCTGTCCTCGCGATATCCGACTCTCGAATCCGCAACTGGTGATATCCAGGTCTTAAGTCGATCTTGGAAAATATCGAAACTCCTGAAGTTGATCTTAAAGATCATCAATACGAGATAAAGGGTACTACTCTTGATCATCACCCTGTTCAACTCCTAGTAATTAATACACACACGAGACGAGCCATCCTTCTCCTTGACAGATCACACTGGTGTTCCTCACGGGGACGCAATCGGTCGGGGATAACCTTCCTCGAACCATTCCTCAAGTTGAATCTTCAACTCCTGCATTCTGGTCGGGCCATCCGATACGGTGCCTTCGATAAAGGGAACGTACCGGCTCCAACTCACTCCTGAATTCCCTTACTCTATGTGAAGGCAACCAGATAACTCGTCTGGAATTACATCGTCAATCGATGACAATGATACCACGAATGATTGAACATTTCGATTGCCCTAGAATGGTCAATCGATAAAAAGAGATACCAATAATGATTGGACAACTCGATTGCCTTAGAAAGGCCAATCGATGAAGATGATATAAGGAATGATTGAATGACTCGATTGTCCTAGAAAGGCCAATCGATGAGATTGATACAAAGAATGATTGAATAACTCGATTGCCTTAGAAAGGCCAATCGATGAAAATGACGCAATGAATGATTGAATAACTCGATTGTCTTAGAAAGGACAATCGATGAAAATGAAACAATGAATGATTGAATGACTCGATTGACTTAGAAAGGCCAATCGATGAAAATGAAACAATTAATGATTGAATAGTTATTTGTGGAATTTCTCTGCTTCCGCCATAATAGAAATTCTACTGGAACAACGGGGATTACTTCCCTGAAGCACACATTCGACAACCAACGACGGAAAGATAGCGACCAAATGCTAACAAACACTGAGGATAGTATCAAGACGGTTAAACCAGCTAATACCGAAAATTACATCGTCCTAAGATAAGTTCACCACGATTAGATCCAACAACCAATTGCGGTCATTAAACTTAATTCGGTATGATTCCGAAAATTCTTCCATCGTCAGGTAGACCGATGGTATGAGGTCCACAAGCAATAGGACTATCCCGAAATAAGTTTATTCAAGCATGATCCGAAAATGAATGAATGCGGTGTACCAGCATCAAAAGGTACACACAAGTTGAAATAAAGTCATGAGTATACCTGAGATCCTTCGGGTCACCAAATCGTCGATCCTCCTCATCATATGAACCTGGGACTTGCCGGTCCCCGAACCGGACGCTCCCGTCTGATAAATACGAGCTCCAACTCTATTTGCTTCCATTGTCTTAAACGACGATGACAAAGCGCCCGATTCTCAAACGCCTGGTTGCTTCGGGCTCGAGATACCGCGAGCCGACTTGGAGTCCTTTCGCAAAACGGGCCTTATGCCCAAGAATTCCTGATTATGGCACGTGATACCGCCGGACATTTGGTGCCGAAATGACCCGGTTCTTCACGCTGAAATGTGACGGCCGACCGCCGCCGACCGAGATCCCGCACAACTATACACCGTAGGAGGTCGCTCGAAACGATAGGACTCACACGAGGCTTCTTGAAGGTTGGTGACCGCCTTTGGGTTGATTACGCTTCGTTGATTTCCTGCTGACAAATGAAGGTTGTTGTTCAGCACTCTCCTTAGCAGCTGGTTCATACGGGAGAGTTCTCTCGATTAATACAGCCAGAGTGGCGCAATGATGTTTGAGCAACTGCACATGGGTCATCATCGCCTGCATTAAAGTGAGTGGATCAACCCGAACATCTTCTGATTGAGCCGAGTCCTGGGCACGATTTCCCGACAGCGAGTGATTATTCCTCGGGTTTCGGCCCGCACTACGGCCTCTTCCGTGCATCTCGACAGCTCTCTCCATACTGAAGTAGGAAGGTCGCATAATGATTATATTACCCGCATGATTATCACGTTATGATTACGTCATGAGATGATGAAAACGAGTATACATGCTCTAACTTAGTGATTATATGAATGATTGACTGAAGTGACATGAATATCTGATGAAATTCTTGGAATGATTATTTGAGTGAATTAACAAGATTTATAATATGATCATCTAGATCGGCAACTGAGTAATGAAATGAATTAAGTGATTAATGAATTAACATGGTCGTCCTGATCATTAACTGAGTAATAAAATGAATTAAGTGATTAATGAGTTAACATGATCGTCTTAATCATAATAAATGATGATGTTGAGGATTGTTAAATGATGAATGATGAATGAATGACGATTGCCAGAAATTATATCATGGCGTTAGAAATCTTACAGTTCTTCCGGTCTGATTGGCTCGGCATTTGCACAGGTCACACGTGACGCGAAAGTCCAATGATACTAGTCGACGATGATTTCAAATGAGACACGACTCGGAAGGTAGTATTCAAACCACTCTCCGATACCAACTCTGTAACACCCCAAACTAGGCGGATATTACAGTGCCGTGAATCCCCGACTGGGACCCACCAGGCGAATGAAAAGGATGAATTACACAAGATAAATGTAGTACCGAACCACATTACAACAGTAATTACTCCGATGAGGAGTTTAATTACAACACACCAGGACAATACCGAATACTAGTGTATTTTATATGAAGATAAAATACACAACACTGAATGAAACGGAGTATCAAAATGAAAATCATAGCTGAAAATAAAGGACAATAACATGAATAATCGAAAGATCGTGGCCCCATACTAGTATCTCTAGTACTGATCGACATAAACTTTTTATTACCGTTCGTTTGTCTTGCCATGACACGAAAAACAAAATCCCCAAACGGGCCGATTACAAAGAACAACAATCCTCAAGGGTTGAAAATACACAAACATGATTTATCCAAGTTATGAAATATCCTTAGTTATGAATTACGCCGAAGAAGAGTATCATAGTACGCCCGTAATGTTACGTGCGAGTGTACAACATCCGTCCGTGTACCTAATTAGTCTCACGGTGTAACGCTTTCCGTGTGCGGTCTAATGTATTGGTGAACCCAATACAATAACCATCGTGTGCCCGACTAAAAATTCCACATGACCACGCCCGCCACGCAATATGAACCCGAGAAGGTCATATGAACGAGAATGACCGTAATGAATATCAATGAATAAATAATAATCGACAAAGTCAAGAATGACTCACCGAGATGAGAGTAATAATGAAATGAATGAAAGGTCAACGAAAAGATTGGAACCGCTGCTCCTTATGATCAAGTGATTAATTGACAATAACAAGTTTTAATATGATTAATATAATGATGAATGAGTTATGATTATGAATGATCAACAACAAAAGGTATGAATATCCTTTTAACCGAGTAAGAATTAACTTACACAACACCTGAAGAAATCCGTCCACGAACAACGCCCTAAATGAAGTGTCGGCCGCACGAACAACCTTAATTCAATACAATTACCGACAATCCGATCAATATACGAATTAAACACGAATATAACGAACTCAAAACGTCGATACGATTAAACTAAGTTCATCGGGCATTATATCGAATACGTTGTATCCAAACTCCGATTGTTTACAATCAAACCTCGATATCCCAATATCAAAATCCCCAAGAAGTGTTTCAAACCATCAAAACATCTCCAATACGATCAATAATCCGTTATGAATATCCAAAAATGTGATTATAACAACAATTAGTCGAAAATCCCCAATTCCAACTCGATTTACAAGGTGTTCTTGAATAATCCCTCAATAATCCAATGAATCCTTATACAAACTCATAATCATATACATATCCCTTCATATATCATGATTATAACGTCCAAAACATCCTATTTCAACACAAAATCGAAGTCCAAAGTGTTGAAGGAATTACCTCTTGATGATCCAAGTGCTTTAATCCGAAGAATACGCGTTAGATTGATTATCCGGGCTTCACGATCGAAAGGAGATGAAGAAAATCAAACACCCAAATGATTTGTGAAGGAAAAACCCTCCCTCAAGCCTTATCTCTCGGTTGAAGGTGAAGAAAATGCAGAAAAATGGGCTGAAATCTTTGAAAAATGAATTTATAGGGGTTGACTACCCTGCCGGACACGGCCCGTGCCGATCGGCACGGTCGTGTCGCACAGTTGGCCGACAGCTGGCCGACAGGGACTCGACCGTGTCCGGATCGACACGGTCGCGGCGCTGAGGGCCTTCCGATAGCGACCCGCCCGACAGCGACTCGGCATGACTCGGCCGTGTCCTGGGACACGGTCGGGCGTGTCGGCGATGCTCCAGCTTATCCGGAAGAGTACGGCACGGGCCGTGTCGGACGACACGGTCCGAGCCCGGTCGGCAAACCGCATTTCCGGACGAGTACGGCACGGGCCGTGTCGGACGACACGGCCGAGTTCGGTCGGCAGTGATCGGCCAAAAACTGAAACGACCATAACTCTCTCGTCCGGACTCCGATTGACTCACCGTTTGAACCATTGGAAAGCTAATTCGATGCTCTATAATATTGCAAAGATTTAGAATTTTTGGAGTTACCAAAAATTAATGGTGATTTAACAAAGTCGAACTCATATGAGGAAAGTTGAAACGATGAACAATAACGATACTCAACTCGAAGTTTTTACGAACGGTGAACACGGTGAATGAACATGATTGATGAATGATTATAATTGAGTGAAAATACACTGAGTGACAATTACAGACTGATAATTACTGAATGAAAATGAATGAATTACAACCGGGTATTACATAAAGAAGTGAATGAAATTTACAAACGGAAGTCGAACAAAAATAAAAAAGCAGTTGTAAGAGTAATATCTTTCTATCAGCTAGTGCTCAGGTGCAGGGGGCCCAGTTCCAGCAGTTGTTAGGGTTTCAGCTAGGTCAGCTTCCTGTGAGGTATTTGGGAGTTCCCTTGATTACTTCAAAGCTGACAATTGCTATGTGTTCCCCTTTGATTGATTCGATTGATGGTCGTCTGAGTTCGTGGGCTAGTACTGCTCTTTCCATGGCAGGTCGGTGCCAGCTTATTCGCTCTGTCTTATATTCTTTACATATTTATTGGGCTGGTAGTTTTATTTTGCCTAAGGGCGTTCTCTCTTTGATTGAGAAACGTATCAGGCGGTTCCTCTGGCGAGGTTCTCATGATTCGGGCCTGGCCAAGGTGGCACAGGCTAAGGTTTGCTTGGATGTGGATTGTGGGGGCCGTGGCATCATTCCGTTGAGGCTCCAGAATCAGGCGCTGATGGCTCGTCATATCTGGGCTCTTATCACGGGCTCTAATCGCTCTGTCTGGGTTAATTGGGTTCGGACTTTTAAGTTGCAGCAGTGTTCTTTTTGGGACCTTAGTGTTTCTCCTGCTTCAGCTTGGTATTGGCGTCAGCTTCTGAAACTGCGTCCCCTTGTTATGGGAGCATTTCAGTATTCCATTGGAGATGGCTCATCCTTCTTCTTGTGGTCGGACCCCTGGCATTCTATGGGTGTGATTAGGCATTCTGTTCCTAGAGCTCCTCTGTGGTCCGGCATCGACGTGGGTGCTAGGCTTGATTCGGTTATTGTTGAGGGTTCTTGGGAGTGGCCGGTGGCGGATAGGCCCGAGCTTTTGCAGATTACTTCTGCTTTGCCACATATTAATGGGGGTCAGGATCGCGTTTTATGGAGACCGCTTAGTTCGGGGATTTTTTCATCCTCTTCTGCTCTTCGGTTCCTCAGAGGTTATTCGCCCCCTGTTCCTTGGGCTCCGCTCTTGCACGGACCGGGAAAGATCCCGAGACACTCTTTCATCCTCTGGTTGGCTATTCAGGAGCGGTTATCGACTATGGATAAGCCTTGGCTTCAGCATATTGATGGGATTTGTGTTCTTTGTGGTATGGCGGTAGAGACGCACTCCCACCTTTTCTTTCAGTGCCCTTATTCTAGGAGGTGTATTTCTATTGCTAGGAGGGCCGTTCGCTTTCGTTGGCCCCATTCTGTGTGGAGCTCGGGGGTATTGTGGGCTGCTAGAAGGTGGAGAGGTAAGCACGTGGTCAACGTGGCTTACCGTATTCTTCTTGCTGCGTTGGTCTATTTGATTTGGCAGGAGAGGAACGAGAGGAGGTTTGGCCAGAGCCGTCGAGATCCTCATTCGGTTACTTTCCAGGGGATAGGTCTTGTTCGTGATATTATCTCTCATAGGTGGCCCGCTCGTTCTCTATCTACTGTGGCTCTTCGTCGTATTTGGAGGATAGCTTGGTAGTTCCTCTTTTGTTTGTATCTTTCTAGGCTTTGTAGCTTTGGTAGCCATTTGTTCGTAGGCTTAGTTTTCCTTCTTTTGCTCTTTGTTACGTTGTTTGGTGCACCATTCTATATGGTTTTCGGGTATTGGCCAGCCTCTCTTGGCCACTCTTATTTTATTTATGCAATTGACTTTTCCCAAAAAAAAAAAAAAAAAAAGCGAGGTTATTTGAAGTTGGCGACTTAGTTTGGATACATTTGAGAAAAGAAAGATTCCCAAGCAAACGGAAGAACAAATTGATGCCGAGAGCCGAGGGTCCGTACAAAATTGTGGAAAAAGTGAACGACAACGCATACAAAGTCGAACTTCCGGGCGAATACGGAGTACACGCGACTTTCAACGTAGGTGATCTCTCGCCTTACCTTGACGACGATGGCATTACGGAATTGAGGTCAATTCCTTTCAAAGAAGGAGGGAATGATACGATATCTAATATTCCAATCGAAGAAGCTCCAATAAAAATCGACGTCCACGACGATACGCATGGCCATGCATCATTATACTTGGGAGAAAAGAATACGCGGATTGGAGTTACGTTGTTAATCGGAATCGGAGTAACGTAAAATTCGACGACGGAACCGGTTCGAAAGCATGAAAAATCGGCCATATCATGCTTGAAAGGGACCTCACTTGACTTCATATCTTGACAAGATAATGAAGTTATTTTCTCCTTCCCCACCATGACACAAACGGCCGAAACATATAGATGGAGTGAAGATTTTCTTCTTCATGTCATTGTCTCTCATATCTTATTCACCTTAATAAGTCCAAAGAGGTTGATATCAATCTTCACAAAATCGTCCTCACTCCTTGGTAAAGATCGGCCGATTGGAAGCAAGTGCAAGGGATGATATTTTGTTCTACTTCATGTCACCATCAAAGACCAAGATTGCTTCATGTCTTATTCACCTAATAACACCAAGATACTTGGTATCTCACCTTAGATTTTCGGCCGAAATGGAAGTTGCTAGGAAGTTTCATTTCTCGTTTTGTTGTATTTTCTTACGGTTGGAGACGACTATATATAGTAGTGCTCGTTGTATTTGTAAATCATCTTGAATCATAATAAACCTTGTATTTCCTTTGAAATATACGTTGAACGAGTTCAACAAACTTTAGTTATTGTTTCGACGCGTCTCGAGATTTTAACTTGATCAATTCTCAAAAGGTCTTGGGAAGAGATTACCTTTTATCGAGTTATAGGTCTAGTTCGATAAAACACACCAAACTCCGTACATCATTCTACATCACAGCCGAATCCCATTAAATTCGTCCATACCCTTTGTAATTTTGATCAATATTGTAAACGTGATAATCTCCCGCTGTGTTTAATACGCATTACTTACGTAATTCGTATCATGTAAGTACAATAATTCACTCGGGCGCCACTTAGTTTCTCCGAAAAATAGGCGATGGGACGGCCTCTTTGAATAAGCACTGCCCCGATTCCAACTCCGCTAGCGTCGCATTCCACCTCAAACGGTTGTGAAAAATCGGGTAACGTCAAAATCGGCGCTTCACATAATTTTCCCTTTAAATTTTCAAAAGCCTTTTGGGCCGCCTCGTTCCATGCAAAGGTTCCTTTTTTTAGACACTCCGTGATCGGACTGGAGATGGTGCTAAAGTCCCGTATGAATCGTCGGTAAAAGAAGCGAGGCCATGAAATGATCGTACTCCGTGATCGTCTTTGGGGTCGGCCATGACTTGATTGCCGCGATCTTTTCTTGGTCGATCAAACTCCGTCTTTTGAAACAACATAGCCGAGAAAGACAAGACTCTCGACTAGGAAAGTACACTTCTCCCGCTTTCCATAAAGTTTCGCTTCCTTAGCGTCTCAAATACGTGCCGCAAATGTTCGAGATGTTCCTCTAAGGATCGACTGTAGATCAAAATGTCGTCTAGGTATACGACAACAAACTTTCCCAAGAAAGGTTTGAGAACCTCGTTCATCAACCTCATAAAAGTGCTCGGGGCGTTGGTGAGGCCGAATGGCATCACAACCCATTCGTAAAGTCCATTCTTTGTTTTAAACGCCGTTTTCCATTCGTCTCCCTCTCGCATGCGAATTTGATGGTATCCGCTCCGTAAATCAACTTTGGAAAATATAACCGAGCCATGTAACTCGTCCAACATGTCATCTAGTCTCGGGATGGGGAACCGATACTTGACGGTAATGTTATTCACGGCTCTACTGTCAATACACATTCGCCATGATCCGTCTTTTTTTGGTACAAGTAGAACTGGAACCGCACACGGACTTAAACTTTCTCGGACATATCCGTGATTCATGAGTTCATCAATTTGACGTTGTAGTTCTTTGGTTTCTTCGGGATTACAACGATACGCCGCTTTGTTCGGTAATGGAGCTCCCGGTATAAGATCAATTTGGTGTTCAATTCCGCGGATAGGTGGTAATCCTACCGGCAAGTCTTCGGGAAATACATCCGAGAACTCGTGTAATAGTGCATCTATCTCTTCTTCGTGGTGTGATTTGGTGGCAAGATTTCGGACCTCTTTGATCATCATCAAATAAACACGTTCGCCATCGTCAATGGCGTGTTCGACTTCTTTCTCGTTTGCAAACATCGTAAGTTTCGGTCCTTCGACTTTTTTCGAACTCATCGTCCGGATAGCTTGAGGTGACATAGGTTTAAGAACAATTTTTTTACCTTTGTCACGTAACTCATACTCGTTACTCCTCCCTCGATGTAGTACGTCCCGATCAAATAACCAAGGTCTTCCTAATAACACGTGACATGCATCCATCGGTAGTACATCGCATGTAATATCATCACCATACGAACCCATGGTGAGTCCGACCTTTACTCTTGATACTTTCACCTTGTTTCCATCATCGAGCCAATGGAGTGCATACGGCTTTGGATGGGCCGTGGTGATCAAACCGAGTTTTGAGACCATCTCGCTTGATGCCACGTTTGTACAACTTCCACCGTCAATGATCAAGCTACACCATTTATCTCCGACACGACACTTCGTGTGGAAGATTTGGTCTCGTTGTTCTTCGTCACTCGGGGCTGCCTTCGTTTGTAACATGCGAAGGACGAGGTTCGTGTCATAGTTCGGGGCATCGTATGACTCGCATTCTTCTTCTTCTTCGTCAGCTTCTAAGTTAAAAACGTCTCCAATTTTTTCTTCTTCGGCTAGTAATTCTTCTCGGGCGGCTATGGCTTCTCGTAACGTCACAATTCTCCGATTTGGACAAGCACTTTGATAGTGTCCAAATCCTTGACATTTGAAACACCGGACTTTAGATAGGCTTGTTTCTTTTGGGGTGATAGGAGTTTTTTGAATGGTAGTAACGGGTTGGCTTGTGGTGACAGTTTTTGGAGACGAGCTAGAACTCGCGCCAAAGTTGGTATTTCCGTATTTAGATGGGAATTCGGGTTTAGAAAGTTTTGCTTTGTTTTGATTTTCCAACTTTATGCAAAGCCCGCATAAAGTATCAAAATCGGCATAGGGGTAGAGTTCCACGGAATTAGCAATATTTTTGTTCAAACCTCGTAGGAAACGGGACATCCGCAATTCTTCGCTTTCTTCAAGTTCTCCCATCAAGGATAAGTTTTCAAACTCCTCGATGTACTCCTCGACACTTAGCTTTCCTTGCGTGAGTTCAGAAATTTTTCGATACAAGCTTAACTTGTGTGTAGTCGGGACATATCTTTTTCGTAGTTTCTTTTTTAGAGAATCCCACGAACGTATCTTCTCTTTTCCGGCACGAACTCTTTGTGTCTTCATTCGCTCAAACCAAAGGGAAGCTCCCTTTCCAAGTTTGAGAATCGCATACTTGCAACGTACCTCGTCATTGAGATCCTTGAACTCAAACATTCGTTCAATTTTTCTTTCCCACTCCAAATAAACCTCGGGATCGGTGCCGCCTACGAACTCCGGAAGTTCGCTTGTCTTGTATTCATCAGGATGTCGTGGTGCATGCATGGTGTCGTATTCTCGTCGTGCTTGGATTCTGGGCTCCGGTAAGCCACGAAGAACGTCACGTAGTTGTGCTACTTCTTCATCGGTGAATGCCATCTTCTTGAGTAACGTCGAGAACTGTGAGACAAATGGCTCTGATACCACTTATGATACGAATTACGTAAGTAATACGTATAAAATACAACGGAAGTTTAACAAGTATCAAAGTAACACTTGAAAATTACTAAGGGTGGCCGAGTTTGAATGGTGTTCGGCCGTGAGGTAGTGTGATGTACGGATTTTGATGTGTTTTATCGAACTAGACCTATAACTCGATAAAAGGTAATCTCTTCCCAAGACCTATTGAGAATTGATCAAGTTAAAATCTCGAGACACGTCGAAACAATAACTAAGGTTTGTTGAACTCGTTCAACGTATATTTCAAAGAAATACAAGGTTTATTACTTTCAAGATATTTTACAAATACAACGAGCACTACTATATATAGTAGTTTCCAACCGAAAGAAAATACAACAAAACGAGAAAACGAAACTTCCTAGTAACATCCTAATCGGCCGAAAATCTCCAAGTAGATACCAAGCATCTTGGATTTTTATGTTGAATGAGACATGAAGATATCTTGGACTTTATTAAGGTGATGGTGACATGAAGAAGATCCTTGATGAAAATCTTCACAAATTGTCCTTTCTTACAAGCTTCAAATCGGCCGAAAGATACCAAGTGATTAGGAGGATTTTGTATGATATCAACCTCTTTGGAATTATGTAGGTGATTATGACATGAGGGACAAGGACATGAAGGATGAAAGTCTTCTTCAAATCTATGCATGGGCCGATTTTGTTATTATGGTGGGGAAGGAAATATCTTCATTATCTTGTCAAAGATATGAAGTCAAGTGAGGTCCCTTTCAAGCATGATATGGCCGATTTTTCATGCTTTCGGACCGATTCCGTCGTCGAATTTTACGTTACTCCGATTCCGATTAACAACGTAACTCCAATCCGCGTATTCTTTTCTCCCAAGTATAATGATACATGGCCATGCGTATCGTCGTGGACGTCGATTTTTATTGGAGCTTCTTTGATTGGAATATTAGATATCGTATCAGTTCCTCTTTTGTTTGTAACTTTCTAGGCTTTGTAGCTTTTGTAGCCATTTGTTCGTAGGCTTTGTTTTCCTACTTTTGCTCTTTGTTACGTTGTTTGGTGCACCATTCTATATGGTTGTCGGGTATTGGCCAGCCTTTTTTGGCCACTCTTATTTTATTTATGCAATTGACTTTTCCCAAAAAAAAAAAAAAAAAAAAAAGAGCCCGTCTCCTCGATCTTTATGGAAACGCCTTGATAGGGTGTTGGGTAACTCGCAGTGGTTTATTGATCATGCTGATCGTACTTACTCTTGTGAGCTGCCGCAGACCTCTGATCATAGCCCCTTTATTCTGGGTCTTGATAGTTTACCTCGATGTAGAGGTAAAATGTTCAGATTTGATAATTTCCTGGCTGACTCTGAGGATTTCCTCCCGGCGGTTTGGGACATTTGGCGTCACCATATTGTGGGGGCCCCGTTTTATGCGATTTGTCGTAAGTTGGACGCCCTTAAGCCTGTTTTTCGCGCGTTGAGAAAGAGGAAAGGGGATTTGGCATTGAATGTCGCTGCTGCTTCTTCATTCCTCTCTTCTTCTCAGTGTATTCTCAGGGACCATCCCTTAGACGATTCAGTTCTATTGTTGGAGAGATATTGTCGGAGGGTTTTCTCAGTTGCTGTGGCCCAGGAACAGTCCTGGCTCAGGCAGCGTGCCAAGTTAGCTTGGCTTAAGGATGGGGATCAGTGTACTGCCTTCTTCTTCCGGCGGATTGCTTCTAGGCGAGTCAGATCTCGTATCAATAGACTTAATATGGAGGATGGTACTGAGTTGTCTGACCCTGCTCTTATTAAGAATGAGGTTGTTGGGTTCTATGAGAGACTGTTGGGTTACTCTAATCGGATTGTGCCTTTGTCGTTCAGCCAGGTTAGGCCTTTTATTTCGGTTTCTCTTTCTCCTGATGAGGCGGTTCACATGGTTAGACCTGTTACGGCCGATGAGATTCGGTCTGTGTTCTTCGAGTTTGATAAGGACAAGGCCCCGAGCCCTGATGGTTTAATGCTGCTTTTTTCCGGCGGGCTTGGCCGATTGTGGGGGTGAGATTTCGTTTGCTATTATGCATTTCTTTGCTACCGGGAAGTTTGTCAGGCAAATCAATTCTACGGTCATTTCTCTTGTTCCGAAAGTAGCCTTGCCTAGGAGCATGTCGGATTTTAGACTGATCTCTTGCTGCAACTTATTATATAAGGCTATTTCGAAAATTATTGTTCACCGTATGCGTGATAGCTTGGATGCCTTGATTGACCCGGCTCAGACTGCTTTTATTCCTGAGAGAAGGATTAGCGATAATATCCTTCTTGCACAGGAACTTCTTCATGGTTATGGGTAGAGGGGGATGCCTAGACGATGTGTGTTTAAAGTTGACCTTATGAAAGCTTATGACACTGTTATGTGGGATTTTGTGCTGATTGCTCTGCAGTGTATGGGTTTCCATCAGTCGTTTATGATACGTTATCAACTATCCCAATCGAAGAGAAGTCAATAAAAATCGACATCAACGACGATACAAAGTTGCATGCCCATGCATCATCATACTTGGGCGAGAAGAACACGCGAATTGGAGTTACGTTATTAATCGAAACCGGAGTTACGTAAACATGTCGACGAAATTAACATGCATGGACGTAAATCAAGCGTCCGGAAATGGGAGCAAATTACGGCCAAATTAGTGTTGAAGAAGACTTGTTTGAAGCTCTTTTTCTTGAAGAATAATTCCTTGTTGAAAGTCTTGAAGGCATGGGATAGTTTTCAAAGTCTTGAAAAGGCATGACTAAAGACTTGAATTTAAGAGCATGAAAGGAATCTCCTCCCCCACACCTTTGAAATTTCGGACGAAGCATGCTTAGGGAGAAGACTTGAATTTTCGTTTTTTTTTCTTGTTTTTTATTTCCTTATTTTTGTATACTACTATATGTAGTAGTTCACGTTGTTGTTGTATGCATCTTGAAAGTTATAAACATTGTATTTCTCTTGAAATATACGTTGAACGAGTTCAACAAAACTTTGGTTATTATTTCGACGCGTCTCGAATTATAACCTGATTAATTCTCAATAGGTCTTGAGGAGAGATTATCTTTATCGAGTTATAGGTCTAATTCGATAAAACACATTCAATCCCATACACTATCCTACCTCACGATCGAAACCATATAAATTCGGCCACCACCTTTTATTTTCGTTGTTACTTTGATACTTGTTGATACGAATCGGTCAACATCATCAAATACAAAAAAGAAGATTATCCAACCAAGCTTGATTGAGTCGCAGGCATACATAAAATCCTCATGCAAAATACATGGACAAATTACCAATTCTCGCGCACGTAGCTTTTAGTATTTTGCCCATAACTTTCGTCGAAATCCGATTCAGGTGATTCAAGTGGCCATGGAAAGCTAAGAAAGAGAGCTACAAATCTTATGAAGACCATAGGACCAAATTCGGACCCATTGGATCCCAGAAATGACAAACGGCCAAAGACACAAGATTTAAAGAAGACTTTCATGCTTCATGTCATTTTCCCTCAAGTCATAATCACCTATATAATTTCAAAGATGTTGATATCATACAAAATCCTCCTAATCACTTGGGATTTTCGCAATTGGAAGCTTGCAAGAAAAGATTTGTGAAGACTTTCATCAAGGATCTTCCTCATGTCACCATCAAACCAAGATTCACCATGTTTCTCCTTCCCCACAAAATCGGCCATATCATGAGATTAGAGGAAGACTTTCATCAAGCATGTTCTTCATGTCACCATCAAACCAAGATTCACCATATTTCTCCTTCCCCACAAAATCGGTCAGCATGAATCTTGAGGAAGATTTTCATCAAGTATTTCGGCCGATTAGGATGTTACTAGGAAGCTTCATTTTCTTGTTTTTGTTGTATTTTCTTAAAGTTGGAAACTACTATATATAGTAGTGCTTGATTGTATTTGTAATAATCTTGGATCTTGAAATTTATAAAACATTGTATTTCTCTTGAAATATACGTTGAACGAGTTCAACAAAACCTTGGTTATTATTTCGACGCGTCTCGAATTTTAACTTGATCAATTCTCAATAGGTCTTGAGGAGAGATTATCTTTATCGAGTTATAGGTCTAATTCGATAAAACACATTCAAATCCATACACTATCCTACCTCACGGCCGAAAACCATATAATTTCGGCCACCACCTTTTATTTTTATCGTTACTTTGATACTTTTAAAAGCCGTGATAATCTTCCATTGTATTTTATACGTTTTACGTACACTTATATACGTAATTCGTATCATAAGTGTACGTAAAACGTATAAAATACAATGGAAGATTATCACGGCTTTTAAAAGTATCAAAGTAACGATAAAAATAGAAGGTGGTGGCCGAAATTATATGGTTTTCGGCCGTGAGGTAGGATAGTGTATGGATTTGAATGTGTTTTATCGAATTAGACCTATAACTCGATAAAGATAATCTCTCCTCAAGACCTATTGAGAATTGATCAAGTTAAAATTCGAGACGCGTCGAAATAATAACCAAGGTTTTGTTGAACTCGTTCAACGTATATTTCAAGAGAAATACAATGTTTTATAAATTTCAAGATCCAAGATTATTACAAATACAATCAAGCACTACTATATATAGTAGTTTCCAACTTTAAGAAAATACAACAAAAACAAGAAAATGAAGCTTCCTAGTAACATCCTAATCGGCCGAAATACTTGATGAAAATCTTCCTCAAGATTCATGCTTTGGACCGATTTTGTGGGGAAGGAGAAATATGGTGAATCTTGGTTTGATGGTGACATGAAGAACATGCTTGATGAAAGTCTTCCTCTAATCTCATGATATGGCCGATTTTGTGGGGAAGGAGAAACATGGTGAATCTTGGTTTGATGGTGACATGAGGAAGATCCTTGATGAAAGTCTTCACAAATCATCTTTTCTTGCAAGCTTCCAATTGGCCGAAAATCCCAAGTGATTAGGAGGATTTTGTATGATATCAACATCTTTGAAATTATATAGGTGATTATGACTTGAGGGAAAATGACATGAAGCATGAAAGTCTTCTTTAAATCTTGTGTCTTTGGCCGTTTGTCATTTATGGGATCCAATGGGTCCGAATTTGGTCCTATGGTCTTCATAAGATTTGTAGCTATCTTTCTTAGCTTTCCATGGCCACTTGAATCACCTGAATCGGATTTCGGACGAGAAAGTTATGGGCAAAATACTAAAACTGCTACGAAGTCGTCGTGTGCGCGAGAATTGGTAATTTGTCCATGTATTTTGCATGAGGATTTTATGTATGCCTGCGACTCAATCAAGCTTGGTTGGATAATCTTCTTTTTTGTATTTGATGATGTTGACCGATTCGTATCATACCCTCTCTCTTTAAAGGGAATTGTCCTCAATTCCGAACTCCCTTCGTCACCAAGATAATTAACTAAAGCCTCTAAGTATTTGATCTCGAAGATGTCCGCAGTACGTACATGACCCAAAATCTTGAGACGATAGGTAGTGGGGCCCCCTCGAGAATCACCAACAAAATAACTATCATTATTAATAAAATAATAATAATTACTCCGCCAGGTAATACCGATATCATGACATGAGTGGATATACGAAATGGGACGCACGGTTAACTCCACATCGGGTTCCTCCTCCAGTGGAAACACCGATTTCTCGGGTTCATCATCAAAAATGGAAAACACAGAATTTATTACGGTGGGAACCATAGGATTTATTACGGATTCCTCTTCATCAATTGGTTCCTCATCAAATCTCGGCGGTCCGTCATAATCTAACCAACACTCCGCTTTCAATATTCCGTGCTCCTCCAATAATGTCTCATCAAAAATTAATCCACTAAGCTCGTTTTGTACCGCAACAAAGTCACACGAACCACTTTGCTCCGATAGGGTAGTTCGACTCAACCATCATCTTCTTTGTCATCAAAAATACCGCAGAAATTCTGTCATATCAAAGTCGTCGGTGACAAAGAGTTCATCTTCAAGATTAGCCGTTTCAGAAAGCATAAGGCCGTGATCTTGTTTCGCGTTACTAAAATAATTTGGTCCGTTTTGGTCAATTTGACCAACACACCCAACTAGCCCATGATCAAAGTAGCAAGATCTAGGTTCGTCGACTAGGGAGACACGGCTCAACTCATCTTCTTCGTTGAATTGCTCCGTTGAAAACTCTGTCTCGTCTACTTCTTTGAAAATGACCGTAGGGACATTGTCTTCATCGAAAAAAGATTCTGTTGGGAATTCCTTGATGGAGGAAGACCTTAGATCGAATGGTGGTGGGGCGTCGAAGGATTGGTGGTAAGATGGGGATTTGAACCTTCGATTGAAATATTTTTGAATTTAAGCCAATCTTGGATTTTAGGCTTACGTTGTTGTGAACGGATCGCTTGCTTTTGCCACCAAACGGCGGCGCTACCGCGGAGGCGCCTTGCCACCAACGAAACGCGGCGGTTGATCGGGGCAGCCTTGAAGTCCGAGTGCTCCTCACAAGCACGAAGCCAATCTATGCACGCATTTGGATCACTATCTCCGTGAAATTCGGTATCCGCGGAATTTGGCCAAGAAATCAATATCGTTGGCATCGTCTCTGCGTCTTTCTTGCATACGTCGCTCCGGTAAGCCGTTTAGTGCGTCACGGAGTGTCATCAAGAAATCGAGCTCGGAAAATTCCATAACAAGAATCAAGAGATAGTTCTTGACAAGAAATCGGACAGAAAATTTTCCAAGAAATCCGTGAAGAATGAACCAAGAAGATGATCAAAGAATCTGATCTCCACCGTTCAGACTGTAGTTCAATGAGTTGGCTTACCTTTGTCAAAATTTCGTGATGATCCAACGGTCGAATCCACGGGAAACTTTGTTTTCTTCCGACTGCGCTAATCTGCCAATGTTATGCAAAAATTCTTCTAACCGTGAAGAACAACCCAAGAAGGTTTCAACAAAAAAAAATTCGGTGAATATAGTTGATCGCCCAAGGAGATGACCTTGGGCTCCGATACCACTTATGATACGAATTACGTATATAAGTGTACGTAAAACGTATAAAATACAATGGAAGATTATCACGGCTTTTAAAAGTATCAAAGTAACGATAAAAATAAAAGGTGGTGGCCGAAATTATATGGTTTTCGGCCGTGAGGTAGGATAGTGTATGGATTTGAATGTGTTTTATCGAATTAGACCTATAACTCGATAAAGATAATCTCTCCTCAAGACCTATTGAGAATTGATCAAGTTAAAATTCGAGACGCGTCGAAATAATAACCAAGGTTTTGTTGAACTCGTTCAACGTATATTTCAAGAGAAATACAATGTTTTATAAATTTCAAGATCCAAGATTATTACAAATACAATCAAGCACTACTATATATAGTAGTTTCCAACTTTAAGAAAATACAACAAAAACAAGAAAATGAAGCTTCCTAGTAACATCCTAATCGGCCGAAATACTTGATGAAAATCTTCCTCAAGATTCATGCTTTGGACCGATTTTGTGGGGAAGGAGAAATATGGTGAATCTTGGTTTGATGGTGACATGAAGAACATGCTTGATGAAAGTCTTCCTCTAATCTCATGATATGGCCGATTTTGTGGGGAAGGAGAAACATGGTGAATCTTGGTTTGATGGTGACATGAGGAAGATCCTTGATGAAAGTCTTCACAAATCATCTTTTCTTGCAAGCTTCCAATTGGCCGAAAATCCCAAGTGATTAGGAGGATTTTGTATGATATCAACATCTTTGAAATTATATAGGTGATTATGACTTGAGGGAAAATGACATGAAGCATGAAAGTCTTCTTTAAATCTTGTGTCTTTGGCCGTTTGTCATTTCTGGGATCCAAAGGGTCCGAATTTGGTCCTATGGTCTTCATAAGATTTGTAGCTCTCTTTCTTAGCTTTCCATGGCCACTTGAATCACCTGAATCGGATTTCGGACGAGAAAGTTATGGGCAAAATACTAAAACTGCTACGAAGTCGTCGTGTGCGCGAGAATTGGTAATTTGTCCATGTATTTTGCATGAGGATTTTATGTATGCCTGCGACTCAATCAAGCTTGGTTGGATAATCTTCTTTTTTGTATTTGATGATGTTGACCGATTCGTATCACTTGTGAAAACCGTGATAATCTTCCGTTGTATTTTATATGTTTTACGTACACTTATATACGTAATTCGTATCATAAGTGGTATCAGAGCTATTCGTTTCATGGTTCTCGATGTTACTCAAGAAGATGGCATTCACCGATGACAAAATAGCCAAATTGCGTGACGTTCTTCAAGACTTGCCGGAGCCCCGAATCCATGCACGACGAGGATACGACGCCATACATGCACCACAACATGCGGATGAATTCAAGACAAGCGAACTTCCAGAATTTGTAGGTGGCACCGATCCCGAGACTTATTTGGAGTGGGAAAGGAAAATTGAACGAATGTTTGAGTTCAAGGACCTCGATGACGGGAAACGATGCAAGTACGCGATTCTCAAACTTGGAAAGGGAGCTTCCCTTTGGTTTGAAAGAATGAAGACACAACGAGTTCGGGCCGGTAAGGAAAAGATACGTTCGTGGGATTCTCTAAAAAAGAAACTACGTAAGAGATATGTACCGGCTACACACAAGTTAAGTTTATATCGAAAAATTGCTGACCTCAGACAAGGAAAGCTAAGTGTAGGAGAATACATCGAAGAGTTTGAAAACTTAACCTTGATGGGAGAACTTGAAGAGAGCGAAGAATTACGGATGTCCCGTTTCTTACGAGGCTTGAATAGAAAAATTGCTAATTCCGTGGAACTCTACCCCTATCCTGACTTTGATACTTTGTGCGGACTTTGCATAAAGTTGGAAACTCAAAACAAGACAAAATTTTCAAAACCCGAATTCCCACCTAAATTCGGAAATACCAGCTTTGGCATGAGTTCTAGCTCGTTTCCAAAAACTGTCACGGCGAGTCCACCCGCTACTACCATTCCAAAAACTCCTCTCACGCCAAAGGAAACAAGCTTATCTAAAGTTCGGTGTTTCAAATGTCAAGGATTTGGACACTATCAAAGTGCTTGTCCAAATCGAAGAATAGTGACGTTAGGAGAAGCAATAGCCGTCCGAGAAGAATTACTAGCCGAAGAAGAAAGAAATGGAGACGTCTTTAACTTGGAAGCCGACGAAGAAGAAGAAGATTGTGAGGCATACGATTCCCCGAATTATGACACGAACCTCGTCCTTCGCATGTTACAAACGAAGGCGGCCCCGAGTGACATAGAACAATGAGATCAAATCTTTCACACGAAGTGTCGTGTCGGAGAGAAATGGTGTAGCTTGATCATTGACGGTGGAAGTTGTACGAATGTGGCATCAAGCGAGATGGTATCGAAGCTCGGACTAACCACTACGGCTCATCCAAGGCCGTATGCACTCCATTGGCTCGATGATGGAAATAAAGTGAGAGTATCAAGACAAGTGAAGGTCGGACTCACCATGGGTTCGTATGGTGATGATATTATATGCGATGTACTACCGATGGACGCATGTCACGTGTTGTTAGGAAGACCTTGGTTATTTGATCGGGACGTACTACATCAAGGGAGGAGCAACGAGTATGAGTTACGAGACAAAGGTAAAAAAATTGTTCTTAAACCTATGTCACCTCAAGCTATCCGAACAATAAGTTCAAAAAAAGTCGAAGGACCGAAGCTCATGATGTTTGCAAACGAAAAGGAAGTCGAACACGCCATTGACGATGGCGAACGTGTTTATTTAATAATGATCAAAGAGACCCGAAACCTTGCTACAAAATCACACCACGAAGAAGAGATAGATACACTGTTGCACGAGTTCGCGGATGTCTTTCCCGAAGACTTGCCGGTGGGATTACCACCTATCCGCGGAATCGAACACCAAATTGATCTTGTACCAGGAGCTCCATTACCGAGCAAGGCGGCGTATCATTGTAGTCCCCAAGAAAACAAAGAACTACAACGTCAAATTGAAGAACTCATGAGTCACGGATATGTCCGAGAGAGTTTAAGTCCGTGTGCGGTTCCAGTCCTACTTGTACCAAAAAAGACGGATCATGACGGATGTGCATTGACATTAGAGTCGTGAATAACATCACCGTCAAGTATCGGTTCCCCATCCCGAGACTAGACGACATGTTAGACGAGTTGCATGGCTCAGTTATATTCTCAAAAGTTGATTTACGGAGTAGATACCATCAAATTCGCATGCGAGAGGGAGACGAATGGAAGACGGCATTTAAAATGAATAATGGACTTTACGAGTGGGTCGTGATGCCATTCGGCCTCACTAATGCCCCGAGCACTTTCATGAGATTGATGAACGAGGTTCTTAAACCTTTCTTGGGGAAGTTTGTTGTCGTGTACTTAGACGACATTTTAATCTACAGTCGATTCTTAGAGGAGCATCTTGAACACTTGCGGCACGTGTTTGAAATTCTAAGGAAACAGAAACTTTATGGAAAGCGGGAAAAGTGTACTTTTCTAGTCGAGAGTCTTGTCTTTCTCGGCTTTGTCATTTCTAAAGAAGGAGTTTCGGTGGATCAAGAGAAAATCGCGGCAATCAAGTCTTGGCCGACACCAAAAACTATCACGGAGGTACGATCATTTCATGGCCTCGCTTCTTTTTACCGACGATTCATACGGGACTTTAGTACCATCTCTAATCCGATCACGGAGTGTCTTAAAAAAGGTCCATTTGCATGGAAGGAGGCTGCCCAAAGAGCTTTTGAAAAATTAAAAGAAAAGTTATGTGAAGCACCGATTTTAACGTTACCCGATTTTTCACAACCATTTGAGGTGGAATGCGACGCTAGTGGAGTTGGAATCGGGGCAGTACTTATTCAAGGAGGCCGGCCCATCGCCTATTTTTCAGAAAAGTTAAGTGGTGCTCGAGTTAATTATTGCACTTACGACAAAGAGTTCTATGCTATCGTGAGAGCACTAGATCATTGGAGTCACTATTTACGTTCGAAACATTTCGTGTTACATTCGGATCACGAGTCATTAAAATACATTAACGGGCAAAACAAGCTAAGTCCAAGACATGCAAAATGGGTGGAGTTTTTGCAATCTTTTCACTTTTCATCCAAGTACAAAGACGGTAAGAGTAATATAGTTGCGGATGCACTATCAAGACGGTATGCCTTACTTTCTATTCTAGATGTTCGTTTGTTGGGGTTCGAGACTTTGAAAAATCATTACATTGACGATTTGGATTTCGGAGAAATTTTTACCCGTTGTAAAACAGGTCCATACGAAGAATTTATTTTACAGGATGACTTTCTTTTCAAAGGTAATAAACTATGTGTGCCGAAGCATACGATTCAGGAATTACTAATTCGGGAGGCACACGGAGGAGGACTAGCCGGTCATTCGGTTCGGCTAAAACCGTAGAAGTTTTAAAGGAGCATTTCTTTTGCCCAAAGATGTATGGTGACGTAAGCACGATCGTGAGTAAATGCGTCACTTGTCACATGATGAAAAGTTCGTTCAAGCCAAGTACATACATGCCGTTGCCAATACCTTTGCGACCGTGGGAGGATGTCTCGATGGATTTTATTGTTGCTTTACCTCGTACTCAACGGGGCAAAGACTCGATCATGGTTGTCGTCGACCGTTTTTCAAAGATGGCTCACTTTATAGCATGTCACAAAACTGATGATGCAAGCAATGTGGCGGACTTATATTTCCGAGAAGTAGTTCGTTTACACGGAGTTCCAAAAACTATCGTGTCGGATCGAGATTCTAAATTCCTGAGTTACTTTTGGAATACTTTATGGAGAAAGGTGGGAACTAAACTTCTATTCAGTACTTCACATCACCCACAAACCGACGGACAAACCGAAGTGACTAATCGAACCTTAGGAGCATTGTTGAGAGGATTGGTGAACAAAACACAAAAGATTGGGACGTTAAACTTGCACATGCGGAATTCGCATACAACCGATCACCCGGTTTCGCCACGGCCCATTCACCTTTTGAAGTAGTGTACGGACTAAATCCACACATGCCATTGGATTTGATTCCCTTGCCGAGCGACGAATTGGTTCACAAAGATGCAGAATCAAAACTCAAGTCAATGATGAAGTTACATGAAAAGGTACGAGATCGAATTAAAGAAGTAAATGAAATTTACAAACGGAAGTCGAACAAAAATAAAAAGTCGAGACTATTTGATGTTGGCGACTTAGTTTGGATATATTTGAGGAAAGAACGATTCCCAAACAAATGCAAGAACAAATTAATGCCAAGAGCCGAAGGTCCGTACAAAATTGTGGGAAAAGTGAACGACAACGCTTACAAAGTAGAACTTCCGGGCGAATACGGAGTACACGCGACTTTCAACGTAGGCGATCTCTCGCCTTACCTTGACGACGATGGAATTACGGAATTGAGGTCAATTCCTTTCAAAGAGGGAGGAAATGATATGTTATCAACTATCCCAATCGAAGAGAAGTCAATAAAAATCGACATCAACGACGATACAAAGTTGCATGCCATGCATCATCATACTTGGGCGAGAAGAACACGCGAATTGGAGTTACGTTATTAATCGGAACCGGAGTTACGTAAACATGTCGATGAAATTAACATGCATGGACGTAAATCAAGCGTCCGGAAATGGGAGCAAATTGCGGCCAAATTAGTGTTGAAGAAGACTTGGTTGAAGCTCTTTTTCTTGAAGAATAATTCCTTGTTGAACGTCTTGAAGGCATGGGATAGTTTTCAAAGTCTTGAAAAGGCATGACTAAAGACTTGAATTTAAGAGCATGAAAGGAATCTCCTCCCCCACACCTTTGAAATTTCGGACGAAGCATGCTTAGGGAGAAGACTTGAATTTTCGTTTTTTTTCTTGTTTTTTATTTCCTTATTTTGGTATACTACTATATATAGTAGTTCACGTTGTTGTTGTTGTATGCATCTTGAAAGTTATAAACATTGTATTTCTCTTGAAATATACATTGAACGAGTTCAACAAAACTATGGTTATTATTTCGACGCGTCTCGAATTATAACCTGATCAATTCTCAATAGGTCTTGAGGAGAGATTATCTTTATCGAGTTATAGGTCTAATTCAAAAAATCACATTCAATCCCATACACTATCCTACCTCACGGCCGAAACCATATAAATTCGGCCACCACCTTTTATTTTCGTTGTTACTTTGATACTTGTGAAAACCGTGATAATCTTCCGTTGTATTTTATACGTTTTACGTACACTTATATACGTAATTCGTATCAGTTTATTGCCTGGATCAGGGAGTGCATCACCACTACTGCCTTTTCGGTATCCCTGAATGGTGATGCTGAGGGGATCTTTAGAGGTCGTAGGGGTCTTCGTCAGGGAGACCCCATCTCCCCTTATCTCTTTGTTATTGTTATGGAGGTGCTTCATGGTATTATTACTCGTGAGATTGCTCAGACCCCAAGGTTTCGATACCACTGGATGTGTGAGGCCACCCGTACTTTCATGCTCGCCTTTGCTGATGATCTCCTTCTTTTCTGTAATCCAGACGAGGTCTCTATTGTTGTTCTTAAGAGGAGTATTGATATCTTTGATTCTCTTTCGGGGTTGCGTGCTAACCCTAGGAAGAGTAATTTTTTTCTCTCGGCGAGTGCTTTGGAGCAGGGGGGTCAGGTTGAGAAATTATTAAGGTTTCAGATGGGCTAGCTCCCTGTGTAGTACTTGGGGGTCCTTTTATCTTCATTGAAGCTCACGATGGCTCAGTGCTCTCCTTTGCTTGACAGGATTGATGGTCGGCTGAGTGACTGGGCTTGTAGATCTCTGTCCATGGCCGGTCGTTGCTAGCTTATTCGGTCTGTGTTATCTGCTCTTCACATTTATTGAGCCTGTATTTTTATTCTGCCTAAGGGTGTGATTGCCCTAATTGAAAAGCGTTTAAGGCGTTTTCTTTGGAAAGGTTTGGGTGACTCTGGGCATGCTAAAGTGACTTGGTCTAAGATTTGCTTGCCTATTGAGTGTGGTGGCCTTGGTATTACTCCGTTGAGGGTTCAGAACCAGGCCCTTATGACCCACCATATTTGGGCTCTCCTTGTTGGGTCTCCTCGTTCTATTTGGGTTAACTGGGTTCGTTTGCATAGAGTTCAGCAGTGTTCTTTTTGGGATATTCCTATCTCTGCTGCATCTTCCTGGTATTGGAAACAGCTACTGAAGTTGCGTCCGCTTGTCATGGGGGCGTTTCAGTATTCTGTTGGGGATGGATCTTTCTTCCGTTTATGTTCGGATCCTTGGCACCCTATGGGTTTGATTAGGCATTCTCTGCCTAGAGCGCCTCTTTGGACTGGCATTGATGTGCATGCCCGTCTTGGCTCTGTTATTTCGGATGGTCATTGGGTTTGGCCGGTGGTAGATCGTTCCGAGTTTCAGCAGGTTGTTTCTGCCCTCCCTCCTATCATTGGAGGCCAGGATCGTATCTCTTGGAGACCGCATAGCTCAGGTTCATTTTCTTCCTCGTCCGCTCTTCGGTTCCTTAGAGCGTATTCTCCTTCTGTTCCGTGGGGCCCTCTCCTTCTTGGGCCCGGGAAGATTCCTAGGCACTCTTTCATCTTATGGTTGGCTATTTAGGAGCGTCTGTCGATGATGGATAAGCCTTTGCGGCAGCATGAGGATGGTATTTGCGTCCTTTGTGGGATGGCCGTAGAGTCTCATTCTCACTTATTCTTCATGTGCCCTTACTCTAGTAGGTGTATCTCTATTGCTAGGAGGGAGGTAAAATTTAGTTGGCCTCACTCTGAGTGGAGTACGGGTATTCTTTCGGCGGGTATTCTTTGGGCGGCTAGAAATAATCCTAGAACCCGATAAATATACGTAAGTAGAACTTTAGAATCAAGGCGAAAAACAACACTTCGGGTGAAGAAACGAAGAGTGCTTTGTATAGTAGTAAGAAGCCGAACTCAAGAGTGATAAAAACTCAAGTAAACACAATGTGTATTAAGATATAAAAATCTGATTTATTACATGCGAAAATGACCTTTAAATAGGTGCCACTTTAAGCCTAATTCAAACTAAAAATAATAAACAAAGATAACAATTTGAAAAATGAGTAAACATGAAGAATTATGGCAAGACTTTTGAATGGAATATGGTAACGGCTCTTTCCTTGCAACGGCTTCATGCATGGAGTTTGAAGAAGAGATCTCTCATGCTAGATTCTCTTTGATAACTTTGATGATGAAAGTGTAAAAATATGGGAAGACTTTGATGAATTGGTGAAAAATGGCTACGGCTATATAGTGATTTTTTTCAAATGTAATGGCTATATTGTGGAAGAAGTCTGCACTTGTAGGGCCGAATTTAAATCAAATGGAATGACTATGATTTGGTAAAGTCGGACTGTTCTCTTCTCGTATTTTGATGATGTTGACAATTGCTTCCTTTTTAGGGTCCATCTCGATTGATTTCTTAGCAATTTCATTATCCCAGATAATTTGAACTAGTCCATTGATTGATTTTTTGAATTGTTTAGCTTGTGCTCTTGTGACTGGACCAACGGGTATTTTTACTGGGTCCGGTGGATAATCCAGTGGTTTCTCACCATAAACGTACCTCTTGAAAAGGATTTGTCCTCAAATCCGTCTCCTACATCAAAACAGCTTAAGTCAGCCACATTAAAAGTAGTACTCACATTATACTCACGTGGTAACTCCAGCTTGTAGGCATTATCGTTGACGCGTTCCAGGACTTGAAAAGGACCATCTCATCGGGGGAGTAGCTTAGATCGTCGTTGTGCTGGAAATCTTTCTTTTCTCATATGCAGCCAAACCCAATCCCCTGGTTCGAATGTTACCTTACGGCGCCCTTTGTTGGCTTGCTTGGCGTATTGTTCAGTTCTCCTTTCAATATTTAGGCGTGTCTGCTCATGTATTTTCTTGACGAACTCACCCTTCTTAGCACCGTCTAAGTTAACAAACTCAGAAATAGGCAAAGGAATTAAATCCAAGGGAGTTAAGGGGTTAAAGCCATATACAATTTCGAACGGAGAATATTTAGTAGCTGAATGTACTGATCGATTATATGCAAATTCAATGTGAGGGAGGCTTTCTTCCCATGTTTTGATATTCTTTTTAATAACTGCTCTTAATAAAGTGGATAATATTCTGTTAACAACTTCAGTTTGTCCGTCTGTTTGGGGATGGCAAGTAGTTGAAAACAGTAGTTTTGTGCCCAGTTTTCCCCACAAAGTTTTCCAAAAATAACTTAAAAATTTTGTATCTCGATCAGACACAATTGTCCGAGGCATTCCATGCAGTCTTATTATTTCCTTAAACAATAGATTTGCGATGTGTGAAGCATCATCAGTTTTGTGACATAAAATAAAGTGTGCCAATTTTGAAAACCTATCAACTACCACAAAAATTGAGTCTTTTCTGTTTTTACTCCTTGGTAGTCCTAGAATGAAATCCATCGATATATCTACCCACGGTTCGGTAGAAATAGGTAAGGGTGTATATAGTCCATTTGGTAACACTTTTGATTTAGCTTGTTTACAGGTTATGCATCGACTACAAATTCGTTCAACATCTCGTTTCATATGTGGCCAATAAAAATGCTCATGTAAAATAGCTAAAGTTTTTGCTATCCCAATGTGTCCCATTAAACCACCACTATGTGCTTCATGCACAAATAATCCTCGTAATGAACAAGCAGGGATACATAACTGATTTCCATGAAACAAATAATCATTATGTTTGTAGAATTGTCTGTGAGCTGTTTGTTCACATTCTTTGTAAATTTGCCCAAAATCATTATCATTGATATACAATTCATTAATATGTTCAAAACCGAGCAATTTAGCATCAAGAGTGGAGATAAGTGTATACCTTCGAGAGAGAGCATCGACGACCACATTTTCTTTACCCTTTTTGTAACGAATAACATACAGAAAAGTTTCAATAAACTCTACCCATTTAGCGTGTCGTTTGTTGAGTCGGTGCTGCCCTTTAAGGTGTTCTAGCGATTCATGATCCGTGTGAATCACAAATTGTTTTGGGCATAGATAATGCTGCCACGTTTTCAAAGCTCTTACCAACGCATAGAGTTCTTTGTCGTAGGTCGGATAGTTGAGTGTAGGACCACCCAATTTTTCGCTGAAGTAAGCTAAAGGTTTCCCTTCTTGCATTAATACAGCTCATATTCCTGTTCCTGAAGCGTCACATTCAATCTCAAAAGATTTAGAAAAATTAGGGAGGGATAATACCGGGGCCTTAGTCAGTTTTTCTTTTAATAGTTGAAAGGCCGTTTCTTGAGCTTCTCCCCAGTGAAAGCCTACAGTCTTTTTCATTACTTCAGTCATAGGTGCGGCTATGGAACTGAAATTTGGTACAAACCTCCTGTAGAAACTTGCTAAACCGTGAAAACTTCTTACTTCTCCTATATTCTTAGGACTTGCCCATTCTTGGATGGCTTTAATTTTCTCGTCATCTACTTGAATTCCCTGAGCACTAACAATGAATCCCAAAAATACTAGTCTATCTGTGCAAAAAGTGCATTTGCTTAGATTAGCATATAAGTTTTCCTTCTTAAGTACCATTATTACCATTCGGAGATGTTCAACATGTTCTTCCAAGTTCTTGCTATATATAAGTATGTCGTCAAAATACACAACTACGAATATTCCTAAATAGCCACACAAAATATGGTTCATTAAACACATAAAGGTACTAGGGGCGTTAGTTAAACCAAATGGCATAACCATCCATTCGTACAGTCCGTATTTAGTTTTAAATGCAGTCTTCCATTCGTCTCCTTCTTTCATCCTAATTTGGTGATAACCACTTTTAAGATCAATTTTAGAGAACACGCTAGAACCGTGTAATTCGTCTAACATATCATCTAAGCGAGGGATAGAATGTCGATACTTTACCCTAATATTGTTTATAGCTCGACAGTCCACACACATTCTCCAGGTTGAATCCTTCTTCGGAACGAGTAGCACGGGTACAGCACAGGGGCTTAGACTTTCTCGTACATGTCCTTTTTCCATTAGCTCGGTCACTTGCCGCTGAATTTCTATCATTTCATCCAGATTACTCCGATAAGCTGGCCGATTAGGAATTGGTGCACCGGGAACAAAGTCTATCTGATGTTCGATTCCACGGATGGGCGGTAAACCGGGTGGAATTTCTTCGGCAAACACATCCTGGTATTCCTGCAAAAGAGACACAACAACATCGGGCAAAGAGCTTTTAAGCCCGTTATCGGTTAGTGGTGTTTCTTTAAATACGATAACAATCTGATACGAATTATGTATATAAGTGTACGTAAAACGTATAAAATACAACGGAAGATTATCACGGTTTTCACAAGTATCAAAGTAACAACGAAAATAAAAGGTGGTGGCCGAATTTATATGGTTTCGGCCGTGAGGTAGGATAGTGTATGGGATTGAATGTGTTTTATCGAATTAGACCTATAACTCGATAAAGATAATCTCTCCTCAAGACCTATTGAGAATTGATCAAGTTATAATTCGAGACGCGTCGAAATAATAACCAAAGTTTTGTTGAACTCGTTCAACGTATATTTCAAGAGAAATACAATGTTTATTACTTTCAAGATGCATACAACAACAATGTGAACTACTATATATAGTAGTATACAAAAATAAGGAAATAAAAACAAGAAAAAAAAACGCAAAATTCAAGTCTTCTCCCTAAGCATGCTTCGGCCAAAATTTCAAGGGTGTGGGGGAGGAGATCTTCAAGATCTTGGACAAGATATGAAGACTTTGATGAAAATCTTCATGCATGCCTTGGCCGAAATTTCAAAGGTGTGGGGGAGGAGATCTTCAAGATCTTGGACAAGATATGAAGACTTTGACATGAAGAAAAGTTTGATAAAAATCTTCATGCATCTTGGACCAAATCGGCCGAATCTCCCATAATTTGGACCGATTCCGAGTCCAACGTTAATTTCATCGCCATGTTTATGTAACTCCGGTTCCGATTAATAACGTAACTCCAATTCGTGTGTTCTTCTCGCCCAAGTATGATGATGCATGGGCGTGCAACTTTGTATCGTCGTTGATGTCGATTTTTATTGACTTCTCTTCGATTGGGATAGTTGATATCGTATCATTTCCTCCCTCTTTGAAAGGAATTGACCTCAATTCCGTAATGCCATCATCTTCAAGGCAAGGCGAGAGATCGCCTATGTTGAAAGTTGCGTGTATTCCGTATTCGCCCGGAAGTTCTACTTTGTAAGCGTTGTCGTTCACTTTTCCCACAATTTTGTACGGACCTTCGGCTCTTGGCATTAATTTGTTCTTGCATTTGTTTGGGAATCGTTCTTTCCTCAAATGTATCCAAACTAAGTCGCCAACATCAAATAGTCTCGACTTTTTATTTTTGTTCGACTTCCGTTTGTAAATTTCATTTACTTCTTTAATTCGATCTCGTACCTTTTCATGTAACTTCATCATTGACTTGAGTTTTGATTTTGCGTCTTTGTGAACCAATTCGTCGCTCGGCAAGGGAATCAAATCCAATGGCATGTGTGGATTTAGTCTGTACACTACTTCAAAAGGTGAATGGGCCGTGGCGAAACCGGGTGATCGGTTGTATGAGAATTCCACATGTGCAAGTTTAACGTCCCAATCTTTTTGTGTTTTGTTCACCAATCCTCGCAACAATGGTCCTAAGGTTCGATTAGTCACTTCGGTTTGTCCGTCGGTTTGTGGGTGATGTGAAGTACTGAATAGAAGTTTAGTTCCCACCTTTCTCCATAAAGTATTCCAAAAGTAACTCAGGAATTTAGAATCTCGATCTGACACAATAGTTTTTGGAACTCCGTGTAAACGAACTACTTCTCGGAAATATAAGTCCGCCACATTGCTTGCATCATCGGTTTTGTGACATGCTATAAAGTGAGCCATTTTTGAAAAACGGTCGACGACAACCATGATCGAGTCTTTGCCCCGTTGAGTACGAGGTAAAGCAATAATAAAATCCATTGAGACATCCTCCCACAGTCGCAAAGGTATTGGCAACGGCATGTATGTACTTGGCTTGAACGAACTTTTCATCATTTGACAAGTGACGCATTTACTCACGATCGTGCTTACATCACCATACATCCTTGGCCAAAAGAAATGCTCCTTTAGAACTTCTACGGTTTTAGCGGAACCGAAATGACCGGCTAGTCCTCCTCCGTGCGCCTCCCGAACTAGTAATTCCCGAATCGTATGCTTCGGCACACATAGTTTATTACCTTTGAAAAGAAAGTCATCCTGTAAAATAAATCCTTCGTACGGACCTGTTTTACAATGGGTAAAAATTTCTCCGAAATCCAAATCGTCAATGTAATGATTTTTCAAAGTCTCGAACCCCAACAAACGAACGTCTAGAATAGAAAGTAAGGCATACCGTCTTGATAGTGCATCCGCCACTATATTACTCTTACCGTCCTTGTACTTGGATGAAAAGTGAAAAGATTGCAAAAACTCCACCCATTTTGCATGTCTTGGACTTAGCTTGTTTTGTCCGTTAATGTATTTTAACGACTTGTGATCCGAATGTAACACGAAATGTTTCGGACGTAAATAGTGACTCCAATGATCTAGTGCTCTCACGATAGCATAGAACTCTTTGTCGTAAGTGCAATAATTAATTCGAGCACCACTTAACTTTTCTGAAAAATAGGCGATGGACCGGCCTCCTTGAATAAGTACTGCCCCGATTCCAACTCCACTAGCGTCGCATTTCACCTCAAATGGTTGTGAAAAATTGGGTAACGTTAAAATCGGTGCTTCACATAACTTTTCTTTTAGTTTTTCAAAAGCTCTTTGGGTAGCCTCCTTCCATGCAAATGGACCTTTTTTAAGACACTCCGTGATCGGACTAGAGATGGTACTAAAGTCCCGTATAAATCGTCGGTAAAAAGAAGCGAGGCCATGAAATGATCGTACCTCCGTGATAGTTTTTGGTGTCGGCCAAGACTTGATTGCCGCGATTTTCTCTTGATCCACCGAAACTCCTTCTTTAGAAACGACATAGCCGAGAAAGACAAGACTCTCGACTAGAAAAGTACACTTTTCCCGCTTTCCATAAAGTTTCTGTTTCCTTAGAGTTTCAAACACGTGCCGCAAGTGTTCAAGATGCTCCTCTAAGGATCGACTGTAGATTAAAATGTCGTCTAAGTACACGACAATAAACTTCCCCAAGAAAGGTTTAAGAACCTCGTTCATCAATCTCATGAAAGTGCTCGGGGCATTAGTGAGGCCGAATGGCATCACGACCCACTCGTAAAGTCCATTCTTCGTTTGAAATGCCGTCTTCCATTCGTCTCCCTCTCGCATGCGAATTTGATGGTATCCGCTCCGTAAATCAACTTTTGAGAATATAACTGAGCCATGCAACTCGTCTAACATGTCGTCTAGTCTCAGGATGGGGAACCGATACTTGACGGTGATGTTATTCACGGCTCTACTGTCAATGCACATCCGCCATGATCCTTCTTTTTTTGGTACAAGTAGGACTGGAACCGCACACGGACTTAAACTCTCTCGGACATATCCGTGACTCATGAGTTCTTCAATTTGACGTTGTAGTTCTTTGGTTTCTTCGGGATTACAACGATACGCCGCCTTGTTCGTTAATGGAGCTCCTGGTACAAGATCAATTTGGTGTTCGATTCCGCGGATAGGTGGTAATCCCACCGGCAAGTCTTCGGGAAAGACATCCGCGAACTCGTGCAACAGTGTATCTATCTCTTCTTCATGGTGTGATTTTGTAGCAAGGTTTCGGGTTTCTTTGATCATCATTAAATAAACACGTTCGCCATCGTCAATGACGTGTTCGACTTCCTTTTCGTTTGTGATACGAATTACGTATTAAGATGAACGTAAATTCGCCGGAAAATGCAGCGGATATATTTTGTTACCTCACAACACTCGTATATGTGTAACACTCGTAAGATATAACCGAAAGTAGGGCAATTCGGATTACATAAACAAGAACAATATGAATGATTTATCAAACTAGACCTATAGTTTGATAAGATAATCTTTTCTCAAGACCTATTGAGAATCGATTCGATTAAAACTCGAAAACGCGTCGAATTATAACCAAGGTTTCGATGAAAAGCATTCACCAAGAAAACACAAGTGTATTCTTATTTCTTCAACATACAATATCCATAATGAAAGCATCAACAAGACTACTTATAGCATGGTAATCTTCTTAGCAACTAAGGAATCAAACAAGATCACATGATCTTGAAATGAAAAACAAAACACAAGATAAAATACAAGGGAATCAAATCAAAGGGAGGGGGAATCACACAACAAAATGAATATAAGACACCCCACATAACATGCAAGTCTAATCATGACATGTGAGGGGAGGAAAAACAACAAAAAATAAAAAAATCAGCAATAATGGCATTTGGTGGTCTGCCGGACACGGCCCGTGCCGATCGGGTGCCGCAGGCGCATCTGCCGGCAGGGACTCGACCGTGTCGCCCGCACGGTCGGGTTGGTCTGACAATGGAAATTGTACTATCCGGAAGAGTGTGACTCGGCCGTGTCGCCCGGCACGGTCGGGTTGTCGCAGACGGCCGTGTCGGACGACACGGTCGGGTTCGGCATGAGATTTCATTGTCCAGACACCTCGGCAAGACGGCCGTGTCGGATGACACGGCCGGATTCGCCGGCAGTTGATCGGCCGGGCCTAAAGAAGCAGTGATCGCCGGCCTGGCAGTGGTGGTCGCAGTGATCGGCCCAGCAGTGGTGAATTTTCCACGGTGGTGATTTTTCCGTGATTCGTCCATTTTCTCGGTCGATTGTCGACCTTCCGCATAGCATGACACGGCCGTGTTATATGACACGGCCGAGATCGAGACTCCACGTCTTATGTCCGTTTTCGCCTAAATACGTAGTAGCCCGTGCATGGCGTGTAGTAAGGTCATTTATATCGATCCTTACTTCGTCTTCTTCGCTCATATCAAATGATTCCGTATCATCTCCTCCTCCTTTAAAAGGAATTGTCCTCAATTCGAAATTCCGTCATCATCGATGTAAGGTGAGAGGTCCCCAACATTAAAGGTTGCATGAATCCCATAATCTCGGAAGTTCTAATTTGTAAGCGTTGTCGTTCACTTTCGCGATTACTTTAAACGGTCCCTCCGCTCGTGGCATTAATTTGTTCTTACGTTTATTTGGAAATCGCTCTTTTCTTAAATGCAACCAAACCAAATCACCAACTTCGAACAATCTCGGCGTTCTTTGTTTGTTCGACTTTCTTTTGTAAGCCTCGTTTATTTCCTTGATTCGATTACGTACTTGCTCGTGTAATTTCATCATCGATTTCAATTTTGATTCCGCATCCTTGTGCACTAACTCGTCACTTGGCAATGGAATTAGATCTAACGGCATGTACGGGTTTAGTTCGTAAACTACTTCGAACGGAGAGTGTGCCGTGGCATGAGTAGGAGAACGATTATAAGCGAACTCCGCATGTGCAAGTTTTAAGTCCCAATCCTTCTGTGTCTTGCTCACAAGACCACGTAGTAATGTGCCCAACGTTCGATTGGTCACTTCGGTTTGACCGTCCGTTTGTGGATGATGTGACGTGCTAAATAGTAGTTTGGTTCCCACCTTTCTCCACAAGGTGTTCCAAAAATAACTAAGGAATTTTGAGTCCCGATCCGAAACAATCGTTTTTGGAACCCCATGCAATCGTACGATTTCTAGGAAATACAAATCGGCGACGTTACTCGCGTCGTCTGTCTTGTGGCAAGCCACAAAGTGAGCCATCTTTGAAAATTGGTCTACGACAACCATAATAGCATCTCTCCCTCGTTGAGTACGAGGCAAAGCAACAATAAAATCCATTGAGACATCTTCCCACGGTCTTTCCGGAATCGGCAAAGGCATGTATGCTCCCGGTTTGAATGAACTTTTAGCAATATGGCATGTCACACACTTATTAATTATGTCGTGTACATTCACTTGCATCTCCGGCCAATGAAAATGCTCTTTAAGGACCTCCAACGTTTTGGCCGAACCAAAATGACCGGCCAAGCCTCCACCGTGAGCTTCCCGAACTAATAATTCCCGAATCGGGTGTTTGGGTAAACATAGGCGATTCCCTTTGAAAAGGAATCCTTCTTGCAACGTAAACTCTCCAAACGGACCGGATTTACACCGAATGAAAACCTCACCAAAATCCACATCCCCATCATAATACTCCTTCAATGCTTCGAACCCAAGCAACCGAATGTCAAGAGTAGAGAGCAAGGCATACCGTCTAGACAAAGCATCCGCCACAACGTTGCTCTTGTCATCTTTGTACTTCGATGAAAAGTGGAATGATTGCAAGAATTCCACCCATTTAGCATGTCTCGGACTCAACTTTAGTTGGTCGTTGATATATTTCAAGGACTCATGATCCGAATGTAGGATGAAATGTTTCGGCCGAAGGTAATGGCTCCAATGATCAAGAGCTCTCACAATGGCATAGAACTCCTTGTCATAAGTACAATAGTTGAGTCGAGCCCCACCCAATTTCTCCGAAAAGTAGGCAATTGGTCGCCTCCCTTGGACGAGGACCGCCCCAATACCCACTCCACTTGCGTCACATTCTACCTCGAAAGGTTGTGAAAAGTCGGGTAAAGCCAAGATAGGTGCTTCACACATTTTCGCCTTCAATTTTCAAACGCCCTTGGGCGGCCGTTCCACATAAACGGTCCCTTTTTCAAGCATTCCGTTATCGGACTAGAAATGGTACAAATGTCTCGTATGAACCTCCGATAAAATGAAGCAAGTCCGTGAAAGGATCGGACTTCCGTGATGGTTTTAGGCGTAGGCCAAGATTTAATCGCCTCGATCTTGGTTTGATCAACTGACACTCCTTCTTTAGAAACGATGTAGCCAAGAAAGGCTACACTCTCGACTAGAAACGAACACTTCTCCTTTTTCCCATAAAGTTTTTGATCCCTAAGGATCTCAAAGACTTTCCTCAAGTGCCCGGTATGCTCTTGCAATGATCGACTATAAATTAAGATGTCGTCCAAGTATACGACGACAAATTTTCCCAAAAATGGCTTAAGTACCTCATTCATTAATCGCATGAAAGTACTTGGCGCATTTGTAAGGCCAAAGGGCATGACGAGCCATTCATATAATCCATGTTTTGTCTTGAAAGCTGTTTTCCACTCATCTCCTTCCCGCATGCGAATTTGATGTTAGCCGCTTCTCAAATCAACCTTCGAAAAAATCACCGAACCATGCAACTCGTCCAACATATCATCAAGTCTCGGAATTGGGAACCGATATTTGATGGTTATGTTGTTCACGGCTCTACTATCTATACACATCCGCCATGACCCATCCTTCTTTGGAACAAGTAAAACCGGAACCGCACAAGGGCTCAAACTTTCTCAAACGTACCCGCGGTTCATTAGTTCCTCGATTTGCTTTTGCAACTCCTTTGTCTCCTCGGGGTTACATCGATAGGCGGACTTGTTAGGGAGTGATGCACCCGGTACAAGTTCGACTTGGTGTTCAATCCCACGTAAGGGTGGCAAACCCGGCGGTAAGTCTTCCGGGAAGACATCCGCAAATTCTTGTAGCAAGGTATCGATATCTCTCTTGCTTTGCACAATCACGTCAACATCTCGTGTTTGTTTAATCATTAATAAATACAAACGTTCGCCATCGTCAATAGCGTGTCTTACCTCCTTCTCACTAGCAAACATAGTAAGCTTCGGTTTCTCCATTTGATTAGAACTCATCGATCGAATGGCTTGGGGTGCCATTGGTTTGAGCACAATCTTCTTGCCTTTATCCCGTAATTCATATTCGTTACTCCTTCCTCGATGTAAAACGTCTCTATCAAATAGCCACGGTCGTCCCAGAAGTATGTGGCATGCATCCATCGGGAGTACATCACATAGTACGTTGTCACCATATGAACCCATAGTTAATCCGACCCGTACTTGTTTCGAAACTTTCACCTTACTCTCATCATCGAGCCAATGTAACGCGTATGGTTTTGGATGAGTAGTAGTGATGAGTCCGAGCTTTGTCACCATCTCGCTTGAAGAAACATTCGTACAACTTCCTCCATCGATTAACAAACTACACCATTTGTCTTTAATTTGACACTTGGTGTGGAATATTTGATCTCGTTGCTCCGTGTCTCTCGAAACCGTCTTGACTTGTAAAGTGCGAAGGACTAGACTCGTGTCATAGTCCGGAGCATTGTAAGCCTCACACTCCTCTTCTTCTTTAGTGTTTACATCAAACACGTCGCCGAGTCTTTCTTCTTCGTCCTCGGCCAATAATTCTTCCCGGGCCTCAAGAGCCTCTCTTAGTGTCACCACTCGTTTGTTCGGACATGCATTTTGGTAATGGTCGAATCCTTGACACTTGAAACATCGTACCTTCGCCAAACTTGTTTCTTTGGGTACGTAGGGCGTCTTAGGTGCCGTGACAGGGACATGACTTGGTGTGGTGCTTTTAGTACCCGAACTCGAACCGGCACTTGGATTCCCGAATTTTGAAGGAAATTCGGGTCTTGAAAACTTCAATTTATTTTGGGCTTCTATCTTTATGCACAGTCCACATAAAGTATCGAAATCTTCATATGGATATAACTCCACCGTGTTGGCTATGTTTTTATTTAAGCCACGTAAAAAACGGGACATCTTTTGTTCTTCGTTTTCTTCTAGCTCTCCCATCAAGACCAAACTTTCGAACTCTTCAATATATTCACCGACACTTAGTTTGCCTTGCATGAAGTCGGCAATCTTCCGGTATAAGGTTAACCGGTGTGATGTTGGCACATACCTCTTACGAAGTTTTCTTTTTAAAGAATCCCACGAACGGATTTTTGCTTTTCCCTCCCGAGTTCTTCGCGTCTTTACTCCTTCGAACCAAAGAGAAGCACCCTTCCCTAACTTGAGAATTGCATATTTGCAACGTTTCTCGTCGTTAAGGTCTTTGAATTCGAACATGCGTTCAATTTTTCATTCCCACTCCAAATAAGCTTCGGGATCGGTACCTCCAACGAACTCCGGAAGTTCGTTTACTTTAAACTCATCCGCATGGTGTATTTGACGTGCGTCATCCCCGCGTCTTGCTTGCATACGTGGTTCCGGTAGACCGCTTAGTGCGTCCCGGAGTTTCATCAAGAAATCGGGATCGGAGAAATCCATAACAAGAATCAAGAGATAGTTTTGAACAAGAAATCTTCAATAAAATTGCCAAGGAAATAGCCTTGGTCTCCGATGCCACTAATGATACGAATTACGTATTAAGATGAACGTAAATTCGTCGGAAAATGCAGCGGATATATTTTGTTACCTCACAACACTCGTATATGTGTAACACTCGTAAGATATAACCGAAAGTACGGCAATTCGGCTTACATAAACAAGAACAATATGAATGATTTATCAAACTAGACCTATAGTTTGATAAGATAATCTTTTCTCAAGACCTATTGAGAATCGATTCGATTAAAACTCGAAAACGCGTCGAATTATAACCAAGGTTTCGATGAAAAGCATTCACCAAGAAAACACAAGTGTATTCTTATTTCTTCAACATACAATATCCATAATGAAAGCATCAACAAGACTACTTATAGCATGGTAATCTTCTTAGCAACTAAGGAATCAAACAAGATCACATGATCTTGAAATGAAAAACAAAACACAAGATAAAATACAAGGGAATCAAATCAAAGGGAGGGGGAATCACACAACAAAATGAATATAAGACACCCCACATAACATGCAAGTCTAATCTTGACATGTGAGGGGAGGAAAAACAACAAAAAATAAAAAAAAATCAGCAATAATGGCATTTGCTGGTCTGCCGGACACGGCCCGTACCGATCGGCACGGTCGCGGCGCGCATCTGGCCGGCAGGGACTCGACCGTGTCGCCTGGCACGGTCGGGTTGGTCGGACAGCGGGAATTGTACTATCCGGAAGAGTGTGACTCGGCCGTGTCGCCTGGCACGGTCGGGTTGTGTCGGCACGGGCTGATACGAAAACAACTATTCCGAATAATGATACGAAAATGACTATTCCGAATGAAGAAGATTGGAATGCATTTTAGTAATCGGACTCGGAATAACGTAGACGTGTCGACATGCATACGTAGTATGCACCATGCATACTAAAGTCATGAATTGCATTCGGCCGCCCCATTCCCCAACACCATGAAGATTTTGTCACATTTGTTATCTTTTCATTACAAGGTCTTCACAAATCTTTGTCAAAGATTTGTCCCCATATTAAAAGATTCCTCCCACCATTCGCATGCTTGTATCCGGACGACCCCACATCACAAACATATCGCCTATTCCACCCCACATCACAAACATATCGCCCCCCCTACCATTTTGTTCAAGTATGTCACTTTCAAAGATTTCCTTTGATATTGTCCCTACTTTGAAGATACTTCCCACCATTACTACAAATCGTCCCAGCCTTCCCCACCTCCCTAAACAACGGCCCCACCAAGAGCATTTGATGAAGACTTTCATCAAATAACTTCTTCATGTCACCATCACCATAATACTTCCAAATGAAGATATTTCTCCTTTCCCACCTCAATAAAAACGGCCCAAGCATGAGAATTTGATGAAGACTTTCATCAAATATCTTCTTCATGTCACCATCACCATAATACTTCCAAATGAAGATATTTCTCCTTCCCCACCTCAATAAAAACGGCCCATGCATAAGATTTGAAGAATACTTTCATCCTTCATGTCATTTTCCCTCATGTCATAATCACCATAATAATTCCAAAGGGGTGATATCATATCTTCACAAAATCCTCCTAATCACTACTTGAGGAATACGGCCGAATTGAAGATTGCAAGGATGATATTTGGTGAAGATCTTCTTCATGTCACCATCACAAGTCCAAGATTACTTCATGTCATAATCACCTAATAAAACCAAGATACTTGGTATCTCCTCTTTAGATATTTCGGCCGAAATGGAAGCATGCTAGGAAGTTTCATTTCTCGTTTTGTTGTATTTTCTTACGGTTGGAAACTACTATATATAGTAGTACTTGTAACATTTGTAAATATCTTGAATCTTGAATATTAATAAACCTTGTATTTCTTTGAAATATACGTTGAACGAGTTCAACAAACTTTAGTTATTGTTTCGACGCGTCTCGAGATTTTAACTTGATCAATTCTCAATAGGTCTTGAGAAGAGATTACTTTTATCGAGTTATAGGTCTAGTTCGATAAAACACATCCAAATCCGTATACACTACTACCTCACGGCCGAACCCCATTCAAATTCGGCCACCCCTTGTAATTTTCGAGTGATACTTTGATAGTTGTCAAGACATAATAATCTTCCGTTGTATTTATACGCATTACTTACGTAATTCGTATCACGGGCCGTGTCGGACGACACGGTCGGGTTCGGTCGGCAGCGAGATTTCATTATCCAGGACACCTCGGCACGGGCCGTGTCGGATGACACGGCCGGATTCGCTCGGCAGTGATCGGCGGCCCAGCAGTGATGATCGGCGCCCGGCAGTGGTGGTCGGCGTGATCGGCCGCCCGGCAGGTGGTGAATTTTCTGGCCGGTGGTGATTTTTCCGGCAGTTCGTCCATTTTCCGATCGATTGTCGACCTTCCGGCATAGCATGACACGGGCCGTGTTATATGACACGGCCGAGACCGAGACTTCACATCTTATGTCCGTTTTCTCGCCTAAATACGTAGTAGCCCGTGCATGGCGTGTAGTAAGGTCATTTATATCGATCCTTACTTCGTCTTCTTCGTTCATATCAAATGATTCCGTATCAGTTTGCAAACATCATGAGCTTCGGTCCTTCGACTTTTTTTGAACTCATTGTTCGGATAGCTTGAGGTGACATAGGTTTAAGAACAATTTTTTTACCATTGTCTCGTAACTCATACTCATTGCTCCTCCCTCGATGTAGTACGTCCCGATCAAATAACCAAGGTCTTCCCAACAACACGTGACATGCGTCCATCGGTAGTACATCGCATATAATATCATCACCATACGAACCCATGGTGAGTCCGACCTTCACTTGTCTTGATACTCTCACTTTATTTCCATCATCGAGCCAATGGAGTGCATACGGTCTTGGATGAGCCGTAGTGGTTAGTCCGAGCTTCGAAACCATCTCGCTTGATGCCACATTCGTACAACTTCCACCGTCAATGATCAAGCTACACCATTTCTCTCCGACACGACACTTCGTGTGAAAGATTTGATCTCGTTGTTCTATGTCTCTCGGGGCCACCTTCGTTTGTAACATGCGAGGGACGAGGTTCGTATCATAATTCGGGGCATCGTATGCCTCGCAATCTTCTTCTTCTTCGTCGGCTTCCAAGTTAAAGACGTCTCCAATTCTTTCTTCTTCGGCTAGTAATTCTTCACGGACGGCTATTGCTTCTCGTAACGTTACTATTCTTCGATTTGGACAAGCACTTTGATAGTGTTGATACGATATCATTTATTCCAATCGAAGAGGAGTCAATAAAAATCGACGTCAACAACGATACAAAGTTGCATGACCATGCATCATCATACTTGGGCGAAAAGAACACGCGGATTGGAGTTACATTATTAATCAGAACTGGAGTTACGTAAACATGGCGACAAATTAACGCTGGAATCGGTCCAAATCATAGGGGATTCGGCCGATTGGTCCAAGATACATGAAAGATCTGTCAAGCATTTTTTTCTTCATCTTCATATCTTGTCCAAAATAATTGAAGATCTCCTTCCCCCACCTTTCTTGAAATTTTCGGCCAAAGCATCTTGAAAAGGACCCATCAAAGTCTTCATATCTTATACAAGATATTGAAGATCTCCTCCTCCCCACCATTGAAGATCGGCCGAAGCATGCTAAGGATGGAGACTTGTGTTTTCGTTTTTTTCTTGTTTTTTATTCCCTTATCTTTTGTATACTACTATATATAGTAGTTCACCTTGTATTTGTAAGCATCTTGAAAATTAATAACATTGTATTTCTCTTGAAATATACGTTGAACGAGTTCAACAAAATCTTGGTTATTATTTCGACGCGTCTCGAATTATAACTTGATCAATTCTCAATAGGTCTTGAGGAGAGATTATCTTTATCGAGTTATAGGTCTAATTCGATAAAACACATTCAAATCCATACACTATCCTACCTCACGGCCGAAAACCACATAATTTCGGCCACCACCTTGTATTTTTGGTTGATACTTTGATACTTGTCAAAACTTAATAATCTTCCGTTGTATTTCATACGCTTTACGTACACTTACATACGTAATTCGTATCATAAGTGGTATCAGAGCCAGTTGTCTCACGGTTCCCGACGTTATTCAAGAAGATGGCATTCACCGATGAAGAAGTACCCCAATTGCGTGACGTTCTTCGAGGCTTGCCGGAGCCCCGAATCCATGCACGACGAGGATACGACGCCATGCATGCACCACGACATGCTGATGAATTCAAGACAAGCGAACTTCCGGAGTTCATAGGCGGCACCGATCCCGAGACTTATTTCGAGTGGGAAAGGAAAATTGAACGAATGTTTGAGTTCAAGGAGCTCGATGACGAGATATGATGCAAGTACGCGATTCTCAAACTTGGAAAGGGAGCTTCCCTTTGGTTTGAACGAATGAAGACACAACTAGTTCGTGCCGGTAAGGAAAAGATACGTTCGTGGAATTCTCTAAAAAAGAAACTACGTAAGAGATATGTCCCGGCTACACACAAGTTGAGTTTATATCGAAAAATTTCTGACCTCACGCAAGGAAAGCTAAGTGTAGAGGAATACATCGAGGAGTTTAAAAACTTATCCTTGATGGGAGAACTTGAAGAAAGCGAAGAATTACGGATGTCCCGTTTCCTACGAGGCTTGAATAAAAACATTGCTAATTCCGTGGAACTCTACCCCTATTCCGACTTTGATACTTTGTGCGGACTTTGCATAAAGTTGGAAACTCAAAACAAGACAAAATTTTCTAAACCCGAATTCCCACCTAAATTCGGAAATAACAACTTTGGCACGAGTTCTAGCTCGTTTCCAAAAACTGTCACGACAAGTCCATCCGTTACTACCATTCCAAAAACTCCTATCACACCAAAGGAAACAAGCTTATCTAAAGTTCGGTGTTTCAAATGTCAAGGATTTGGACACTATCAAAGTGCTTGTCCAAATCGGAGAATAGTGACGTTACGAGAAGCTATAGCCGTCCGAGAAGAGTTACTAGCCGAAGAAGAAAGAATTGGAGACGTCTTAAACTTGGAAGCCGACGAAGAAGAAGAAGATTGCGAGCCATACAATGCCCCGAATTATGACACGAACCTCGTTCTTCGCATGTTACAAACAAAGGCGGCCCCGAGTGACATAGAACAACGAGATCAAATCTTTCACACGAAGTGTCGTGTCGGAGAAAAATGGTGTAGCTTGATCATTGACGGTGGAAGTTGTACAAACGTGGCATCAAGCGATATGGTTTCGATGCTCGGACTAACCACTACAGCTCATCCAAAGCCGTATGCACTCCATTGGCTCGATGATGGAAATAAAGTGAAAGTATCAAGATAAGTGAAGGTCGGACTCACCATGGGTTCGTATGGTGATGATATTATATGCGATGTACTACCAATGGACGCATGCCACGTGTTGTTGGGAAGACCTTGGTTATTTGATCGGGACGTACTACATCGAGGGAGGAGCAACGAATATGAGTTACATGACAAAGGTAAAAAAATTGTTCTTAAACCTATGTCACCTCAAGCTATCCGAACAATGAGTTCAAAAAAAGTCGAAGGGCCGAAGCTCACGATGTTTGCAAACGAAAAAGAAGTCGAACATGCCATTGACGATGGCGAACGTATTTATTTGATGATGATCAAAGAAACCCGAAACCTTGCTACAAAATCACAACACGAAGAAGAGATAGATACACTGTTGCACGAGTTCACGGATGTTTTTCCCGAAGACTTGCCGGTGGGATTACCACCTATCCGCGGAATCGAACACCAAATTGATCTTATACCAGGAGCTCCATTACCGAAAAAAGCGGCGTATCGTTGTAATCCGAAGAAACCAAAGAGCTACAACGTCAAATTGATGAGCTCATGAGTCACGGATATGTCCGAGAAAGTTTAAGTCCGTGTGCGGTTCCAGTCCTACTTGTACCAAAAAAAGACGGATCATGGCGAATGTGCATTGACAGTAGAGCCGTGAATAACATCACCGTCAAGTATCGGTTCCCCATCCCGAGACTAGACGACATGTTAGACGAGTTGCATGGCTCGGTTATATTTTCAAAAGTTGATTTACGGAGCGGATACCATCAAATTCGCATGCGATAGGGAGACGAATGGAAGACGGCATTTAAAACAAAGAATGGACTTTACGAGTGGGTTGTGATGCCATTCGGCCTCACTAATGCCCCAAGCACTTTCATGAGATTGATGAACGAGGTTCTTAAACCTTTCTTGGGGAAGTTTGTTGTCGTATACTTAGACGACATTTTAATCTACAGTCGATCCTTAGAGGAGCATCTTGAACACTTGCGGCACGTGTTTGAAACTCTAAGGAAACAGAAACTTTATGGAAAGCGGGAAAAGTGTACTTTCCTAGTCGAGAGTCTTGTCTTTCTCGGCTATGTCGTTTCTAAAGAAGGGGTTTCGGTGGATCAAGAGAAAATCGCGGCAATCAAGTCTTGGCCAACACCAAAAACTATCATGGGGGTACGATCATTTCATGGCCTCGCTTCTTTTTACCGACGATTCATACGGGACTTTAGTACCATCTCCAGTCCGATCACGGAGTGTCTTAAAAAAGGAACATTTGCATGGAACGAGGCTGCCCAAAAAGCATTTGAAAAATTAAAAGAAAAGTTATGTGAAGCACCGATTTTAACGTTACCCGATTTTTCACAACCATTTGAGGTGGAATGCGATGCTAGTGGAGTTGGAATCGGGGCAGTACTTATTCAAGGAGGCCGCCCCATCGCCTATTTTTCGGAAAAGTTAAGTGGTGCTCGAGTTAATTATTGTACTTACGATAAAGAGTTCTATGCTATCGTGAGAGCACTCGATCATTGGAGTCACTATTTACGTTCAAAACATTTCGTGTTGCATTCGGATCACGAGTCGTTGAAATACATTAACGGGCAAAGCAAGCTAAGTCCGAGACATGCAAAATGGGTGGAATTTTTGCAATCTTTTCACTTTTCATCCAAGTACAAAGACGGTAAGACTAATATAGTGGCGGATGCACTATCAAGACGGTATGCCTTACTTTCTATTCTAGATGTTCGTTTGTTGGGGTTCGAGACTTTGAAAGATCATTACATTAACGATTTGGATTTCGGAGAAATTTTCACCCGTTGTAAAGCAGGCCCTGATACAAATTACGTATGTAAGTGTACGTAAAGCGTATGAAATACAACGGAAGATTATTATGTCTTAACAAGTATCAAAGTATCAACCAAAAATTACAAGGCGGTGGCCGAATTTAAGCGGTTTCGGCCGTGAAGTAGGATCGTATATGGATTTGGATGTGTTTTATCGAATTAGACCTATAACCCGATAAAGATAATCTCTCCTCAAGACCTATTGAGAATTGATCAAGTTAAAATTCGAGACGCGTCGAAATAATAACTAAAGTTTTGTTGAACTTGTTCAACGTATATTTCAAAGAAATACAAGGTTTATTGATTTTCAAGATGCTTTCAAATACAACATGTACTATGTTGTTGCCCAAAATATTTATCCGAAGATTAATACTGCTGGAAGACGGACAACAAACAACAATTGCGGGAGCACTTCCGAGAGAAGATAAATAATACAAGATTTGCCGGGTTTGTTAGGCCCGGGCTTGAATGCTCTCGCGAGATGTTATTAATACAAATATTCGTGGATACAAGTATTAATGAGAGAAATCTAAATACAATGAGTGTAAAAAGACTCTGTTAATCCGGCTCTTGAGCGAAGCTCGGTGTTCTTCGTCCCTGCCGATCGTCTGCCTGATGAGAGAGGCCGGGAGAAGTAAGTACCGAATGATAGCCGTTGCCAAGAGTTGGAGATAGCCAAGTGCTTGATGTTCAATCTCGTGGGAATGCAGAGAGTGTTTTTGTGTGCCAAAATCTCGGTCCCCTGGACAAGTGTAGGGAGCCGTGTATTTATAGTGGCAGCCCTGTCTTGTCCTTTGGTGGGCGATCGCCTTCCGGCCATTATAATAATGGGGCGAACATCCGCCGGCCAATATTATAATGGGGCGATCACCCGGGCTGTCGGGCTAAAGTCCAAGGTAGGTGCCGGCGCCAGCTGGGCGGTCCAATGAGGAGCCAGCACGCGTCCGGAGTTAGTCACATGCGGCCCTACTGACAGCTTTCGGCGGAATCAATGTCACATGCGGCCCTACTGACAGCTTTCGGCGGCTTGTCGGCTGGTGGAAAGATTCTGCCAGGCTGTGGACAATGACCCGTGATTCGCGGATCTTGTCTCGGCCCTTGCACGTGGTGTCTGTCCTGAGGCTCGGCCTTTGCCGAATGGATGGCCATCGGCGCTGATCGACATGAGGCGGTCGTCTCTAGCTGGTCATCAGAGGTCGCCATCGGCCAGTTGCTGAGGGTCGGCATTCGATCGGTCACCAAGGGTCGGTCGGCAAAAGCCGAGAGAGGATCGCCCGCTAGTCGGTCGCCAGGAGTCGGTCACCGAGTACCGAGTGACGATCGTATCTGAGGTCGATCGCTCGGCATCGGGACTTGTCCTGGGACCTTCGGTTGGCCGATTTAGCTCGTCCGCTGGGTTAAGGCCTGGCCGTGTGGTCGCTGATCGGCAGTTCTGCCTCGGCCGCTCGGCTGTGACTCGGTCGCCCGATCTCCGAGGCGATCGCCGGTCGGAGAGTGTTAATTCTTGACACAACAATTGCCCCCCAGCTTGCTCCTATGTTGAAGACATGGGGCGAGGTGGTTCTTGCTGGCGATCGTGTATGGATGAGGACGGGCGATCTTTGCTGAGCTGACTCTGGGTTTTGGACTTGGGCTATCATGGTCGATTGGGTTAGCTATCTTTCGGTCTTGTACTTGCAAAAAACAACATTGGCCGATCCCTCACGGAAACTTGGTGGTTTCGCTTGTTTGAGGAATCGTGCACAGTCGCGGAGATCGATGGACCGACTCCATGACCGTGTCTTGGTGCGCGAAGACATTGAGTGTCTCGTGACTCACTTTATTATGAGGGTCCTCTGTTAGGCTGCGCCTCGCCTCGTATTTAAACGAAGGGCGTGCGGTCTCGGTCTAGAGGAGTCCTTGCGCGGGGCAGCGTCGGATGAATCAACTCCACGCCCGCGGCTTGTTAGCTCTGCTTCCACCTCGGCCAGCCATGGAGATGGCCAACCTCGACGGTGTACGTTGAGACGGGGGTGGTGGCACGTGTCCACTGATTAATGTTGGAGAGCCCTTAGACTACGCCGGCCTCGTATTTAAACGAAGGGTGGGCGATCTCGACCGAAAGGGACCTTGCATGGCCGAAGCAGCCGGTTCCATCGACTACCAGGACCATGGCTTTATGATGCGCGGCGGAGCCGATCGCGAGCCTTAGTCCCTCATTTAAAATGTTGGACTGTAGGCGGTGAGCGAGTCCTCCGGCTCTGCTGGATAGTAGCGATCAGGCTGGAAGACTGGAGGTCGTCGCTCGGGCTGGAAGACTGGAGGTCGTCGCTCGGGCGCCCATCGCGGTACTCCTAGGCTAAGAAGAAGCCTTTGCCTGGCCAGGAAATCTGCGGCTCTAGCCCGGAAGGCTGCGTAGGTCGTCGGTTGGGTCTTCGTGAGATGCCTGAACATAGGCGAAAAACCCTGAAATCCTCCTAGGACCGCGTAGAGGGCGGTCTCATCGCTTACGGGCTCGCCGTTGAGGATGATCCCGTCTACCCGGTCGATGTAGTCCGAGTCGGACTCTTCTTCTCCCTGCTTGATTTGCATCATGCGAAGGCGACCTTCTGGCCGGACGACTCTGGTGGCGAAGTACTCCGTGAAGACGTGCGCCAGCTCGTTAGAGGAGCCAATGAACCGAGGTGGCAATGATGTGTACCACCGGTGGGCGAGGTCGTCCAGTGTCAGAGGGAACATTCGGCACCTGGTCGCGTCAGATGCCCCACACCCGGTCATGTAGATGTTGAACTTGTGCAGGTGTGTTTGGGGGTCCGATCGCCCCTCGTACACGGGTGTCTGAGGAGGAGCGATCTTGTGCTGCACCGAGGCGAGCTCGATGTCGATCGCGAGCGGATCGCTTGGCTCGGCGATCGTGTTCATGGCGCCTGCCCTGGATTGCAGGAGCGCCTTCATGTCGTCGATCTGACGTTGCATCGCAGCCATCGCCGTGGCTCCGTCGCTTTCCGATCAGCTTTGGGAGCGGGAGCCGAGGCGATCGTGTACCGATCTCCGGACTCCGCTGCTGCCGACCTCGGCAATTTGGCGAGGAGCGACAGTGGCGCCTTACAGGGAGCCGGGTAGGCCGAGCTCACGGTGACGGACTCAAACTCCGTCGCCTCGTAGAGGCCGGGCCCCGGTCGCCGAGTCGGGTCACCGCCAGCGATCGAAGACAGAGGTTCCCGGTGGCGCGCCTCTTCTTGCGACGAGAGCCTCACGCGATCGGTCGGCGATAATGCCTTGAGCTTCGCTGACTTGGCGGGAGGCCGAGGGTGATAGCAGGAGGCGCGTCGAGCACTCCGTCGCTCTGTGGGGCGGCCATGACCTCGTCGATCTGTTCCTTGGTTGGTGATCGAGCGAGAGGCTCGGCGCCGCCGAGATGGGATCGAGCGTCTCGACGCGGCGGCCGCCTTCCATCATCGAGTGCGGCTCGGGCCCAGGGCGGAACGGGGTCCGGCCACTGGTCAGCGGCTTTCTTCGACGCGGAGGCGGAAGACATGATTTCTGAAAGATTTCTTTGAAGTGCAATGAGTGTCACTTCAAGTATCTGCCCCGAGAACAGTGAGTGTTCTTCAGCACGGAAGGTATAAAAATTTGAGGGTTGGATCCCCTCCTTCTAGCGCCAATTGTTGTTGCCCAAAATATTTATCCGAAGATTAATACTGCTGGAAGACGGACAACAAACAACAATTGCGGGAGCACTTCCGAGAGAAGATAAATAATACAAGATTTGTCGGGTTTGTTAGGCCCGGGCTTGAATGCTCTCGCGAGATGTTATTAATACAAATATTCGTGGATACAAGTATTAATGAGAGAAATCTAAATACAATGAGTGTAAAAAGACTCTGTTAATCCGGCTCTTGAGCGAAGCTCGGTGTTCTTCGTCCCTACCGATCGTCTGCCTGATGAGAGAGGCCGGGAGAAGTAAGTACCGAATGATAGCCGTTGCCAAGAGTTGGAGATAGCCAAGTGCTTGATGTTCAATCTCGTGGGAATGCAGAGAGTGTTTTTGTGTGCCAAAATCTCGGTCCCCTGGACAAGTGTAGGGAGCCGTGTATTTATAGTGGCAGCCCAGTCTTGTCCTTTGGTGGGCGATCGCCTTCCGGCCATTATAATAATGGGGCGATCGTCCACCGGCCAATATTATAATGGGGCGATCACCCGGGCTGTCGGGCTAAAGTCCAAGGTAGGTGCCGACGCCATCTGGGCGGTCCAATGAGGAACCAGCACGCGTCCGGAGTCAGTCACATGCGGCCCTACTGACAGCTTTCGGCAGAATCAATGTCACATGCGGCCCTACTGACAGCTTTCGGCGGCTTGTCGGCTGGTGGAAAGATTCTACCAGGTTGTGGTCAATGACCCGTGATTCGCGGATCTTGTCTCGGCCCTTGCACGTGGTGTCTGTCCTGAGGCTCGGCCTTTGCCGACTGGATGGCCATCGGCGCTGATCGACATGAGGCGGTCGTGTCTAGCTGGTCATCAGAGGTCGCCATCGGCCAGTTGCTGAGGGTCGGCATTCGGTCGGTCACCAAGGGTCGATCGGCAGAAGCCGAGAGAGGATCGCCCGCTAGTCGGTCGCCAGGAGTCGGTCGCCGAGTACTGAGTGACGATCGTATTTGAGGTCGATCGCTCGGCACCGGGACTTGTCCTGGGACCTTCGGTTGGCCGATTTAGCTCGTCCGCTGGGTTAAGGCCTGGCCGCCTGGTCGCTGATCGGCAGTTCTGCCTCGGCCGCTCGGCTGTGACTCGGTCGCCCGATCTCCGAGGCGATCGCCGGTCGGAGAGTGTTAATTCTTGACACAACAATTGCCCCCCAGCTTGCTCCTATGTTGAAGACATGGGGCGAGGTGGTTCTTGCTGGCGATCGTGTATGGATGAGGACGGGCGATCTTTGCTGAGCTGACTCTGGGTTTTGGACTTGGGCTATCATGGTCGATTGGCTTAGCTATCTTTCGGTCTTGTACTTGCAAAAAACAACATTGGCCGATCCCTGACGGAAACTTGGTGGTTTCGCTTGTTTGAGGAATCGTGCACAGTCGCGGAGATCGATGGACCGACTCCATGACCGTGTATTGGTGCGCGAAGACATTGAGTGTCTCGTGACTCACTTTATTATGAGGGTCCTCTGTTAGGCTGCGCCTCGCCTCGTATTTAAACGAAGGGTGTGCGGTCTCGGTCTAGAGGAGTCCTTGCGCGGGGCAGCGTCGGATGAATCAACTCCACGCCCGCGGCTTGTTAGCTCTGCTTCCACCTCGGCCAGCCATGGAGATGGCCAACCTCGACGGTGTACGTTGAGACGGGGGTGGTGGCACGTGTCCACTGATTAATGTTGGAGAGCCCTTAGACTACGCCGGCCTCGTATTTAAACGAAGGGCGGGCGATCTCGACCGAAAGGGACCTTGCATGGCCGAAGCAGCCGGTTCCATCGACTACCAGGACCATGGCTTTATGATGCGCGGCGGAGCCGATCGCGAGCCTTAGTCCCTCATTTAAAATGTTGGACTGTAGGCGGTGAGCGAGTCCTCCGGCTCTGCTGGATAGTAGCGATCGGGCTGGAAGACTGGAGGTCGTCGCTCGGGAAGACCGGAGGTCGTCGCCGGGCGCCGATCGCGGTACTCTAGGCTAAGAAGAAGCCTTTGCACGGCCAGAAATTCGCGGCTCTAGCCCGGAAGGCTGCGTAGGTCGTCGGTTGGGTCTTCGTGAGATGCCTGAACATAGGCGAAAAACCCAGAAATCCTCCTAGGACCCGCGTAGAGGGCGGTCTCATCGCTTACGGGCTCGCCGTTGAGGATGATCCCGTCTACCCGGTCGATGTAGTCCGAGTCGGACTCTTCTTCTCCCTGCTTGATTTGCATCATGCGAAGGCGACCTTCTGGCCGGACGACTCTGGTGGCGAAGTACTCCGTGAAGACGTGCGCCAGCTCGTTAGAGGAGCCAATGGACCGAGGTGGCAATGATGTGTACCACCGGTGGGCGAGGTCGTCCAGTGTCAGAGGGAACATTCGGCACCTGGTCGCGTCAGATGCCCCACACCCGGTCATGTAGATGTTGAACTTGTGCAGGTGTGTTTGGGGGTCCGATCGCCCCTCGTACACGGGTGTCTGAGGAGGAGCGATCTTGTGCTGCACCGGGGCGAGGTCGGGTCACTGCCCAGGCGATCGAAGACAGAGGTGCCCCGGCTGGCGAGCGCCTCTTCTTGCGGACGAGAGCCTCCTGGCGATCGGTCGGCCAGTAATGCCTTGAGCTTCCGCTTGGACTTCCGGCGGGAGGCCGAGGGGGTGATAGCAGGAGGCGCGTCGAGAGCACTCCGTCGCTCCTGTAGGACGGCCATGACCTCGTCGATCTATTCCTTGGTTCGGAGCTGATCGAGCGAGAGGCTCGGGCCGCCGCCCAGGGATGGGATCGAGCGTCTCTGACCGCGGCGGCTGCCTTCCATCATCGGCTGCGGCTCGGACTGGGACGGAACGGGGGGTCTGGCCGGCTGGTCAGCGGCTTTCTTCGACGCGGAGGCGGAAGACATGATTTCTGAAAGATTTCTTTGAAGTGCAGTGAGTGTCACTTCAAGTATCTGCCCCGAGAACAGTGAGTGTTCTTCGGGACGGTAGGTATAAAAATTTGAGGGTTGGATCCCCTCCTTCTAGCGCCAATTGTTGTTGCCCAAAATATTTATCCGAAGATTAATACTGCTGGAAGACGGACAACAAACAACAATTGCGGGAGCACTTCCGAGAGAAGATAAATAATACAAGATTTGTCGGGTTTGTTAGGCCCGGGCTTGATCCCTCCTAACAAAAACTGCTCTGTGTAGCAACCGCAACAGCGCAAGCGAAAGTGTCTCACGCCTCCCTTTCTATCGTGGTACCGGGTCTTGACTTTCTTGATGCTCTCGCGAGATGTTATTAATACAAATATTCGTGGATACAAGTATTAATGAGAGAAATCTAAATACAATGAGTGTAAAAAGACTCTGTTAATCCGGCTCTTGAGTGAAGATCGGTGTTCTTCGTCCCTACCGATCGTCTGCCTGATGAGAGAGGCCGGGAGAAGTAAGTACCGAATGATAGCCGTTGCCAAGAGTTGGAGATAGCCAAGTGCTTGATGTTCAATCTCGTGAAAATGCAGAGAGTGTTTTTGTGTGCCAAAATCTCGGTCCCCTGGACAAGTGTAGGGAGCCGTGTATTTATAGTGGCAGCCCAGTCTTGTCCTTTGGTGGGCGATCGCCTTCCGGCCATTATAATAATGGGGCGATCGTCCGCCGGCCAATATTATAATGGGGCGATCACCCGGGCTGTCGGGCTAAAGTCCAAGGTAGGTGCCGGCGCTAGCTGGGCGGTCCAATGAGGAGCCAGCACGCGTCCGGAGTCAGTCACATGCGGCCCTACTGACAGCTTTCGGCGGAATCAATGTCACATGCAGCCCTACTGACAGCTTTCGGCGGCTTGTCGGCTGGTGGAAAGATTCTACCAGGCTGTGGTCAATGACCCGTGATTCGCGGATCTTGTCTCGGCCCTTGCACGTGGTGTCTGTCCTGAGGCTCGGCCTTTGCCGACTGGATGGCCATCGGCGCTGATCGACATGAGGCGGTCGTCTCTAGCTGGTCATCAGAGGTCGCCATCGGCCAGTTGCTGAGGGTCGGCATTCGGTCGGTCACCAAGGGTCGGTCGGCAGAAGCCGAGAGAGGATCGCCCGCTAGTCGGTCGCTAAGAGTCGGTCGCCGAGTACCGAGTGACGATCGTATCTGAGGTCGATCGCTCGGCACCGGGACTTGTCCTGGAACCTTCGGTTGGCCGATTTAGCTCGTCTGCTGGGTTAAGGCCTGGCCGCCTGGTCGCTGATCGGCAGTTCTGCCTCGGCCGCTCGGCTGTGACTCGGTCGCTCGATCTCCGAGGCGATCGCCGGTCGGAGAGTGTTAATTCTTGACACAACATACTACTATATATAGTAGTTTACAACCGTAAGAAAATACAACAAAACAAGAAAACGAAACTTCCTAGCAATGATACCAATCGGCCGAATCATCCAAGGAGGGGATCATGAAGATTTTGGAAAGATATGGTATCAAGCATCTTGGACTTATTATGGTGATTATGACATGAAGAAAATCTTTGATGAAAGTCTTCATCAAATATTATGTTTTGGCCGATTTGAAGGAAGGTGGGGAAGGAGGATATTTTCAAGATGAAGACAAATCATGAGTCCCTTTCAAGCATGATATGGCCGAAATTTCCATGCTTTTGGACCGATTCCGTCGTCAAGTTTTACGTTACTCCGGTTTCGATTAACAACGTAACTCCAATCCGCGTGTTCTTTTCTCCCAAGTATGATGATGCATGGCCATGCGAATTTGTATCGTCGTGGATGTCGATTTTTATTGGAGCTTCTTCGATTGGAATATTTGATATCGTATCATTCCCTCCCTCTTTGAAAGGAATTGACCTCAATTCCGTAATGCCATCGTCGTCAAGGTAAGGCGAGAGATCACCTACGTTGAAAGTCGCGTGTACTCCGTGTCGCCGGAAGTTCTACTTTGTAGGCGTTGTCGTTCACTTTTCCCACAATTTTGTACGGACCTTCGGCTCTCGGCATTAATTTGTTCTTGCGTTTGTTTGGGAATCGTTCTTTCTTCAAATGTATCCAAACTAAGTCGCCAACATCAAATAATCTCGCTTTTTTATTTTTGTTCGACTTCCGTTTGTAAATTTCATTCACTTCTTTAATCCGCTCTCGTACCTTTTCATGTAACTTCATCATTGACTTGAGTTTTGATTCTGCGTCTTTGTGAACCAATTCGTCGCTCGGCAGCGGAATCAAATCCAATGGCATGTGCGGATTTATTCCGTATACTACTTCAAAAGGTGAATGGGCCGTGGCGAAACCGGGTGATCGGTTGTATGCGAATTCCGCATGTGCAAATTTAACGTCCCAATCCTTTTGTGTTTTATTCACCAATCCTCGCAATAATGCTCCCAAGGTTCGATTAGTCACTTCGGGTTGTCCATCGGTTTGTGGGTGATGTGAAGTACTGAATAGGAGTTTAGTACCCACTTTTCTCCATAAAGTATTCCAGAAGTAACTCAGAAATTTAGAATCTCGATCCGACACGATAGTTTTTGGAACTCCGTGTAAACGAACTACTTCCCAGAAGTATAAGTCCGCCACATTGATTGCATCATCGGTTTTGTGGCATACTATAAAGTGAGCCATTTTCGAAAAACGGTCGACGACCACCATGATCGAGTCTTTGCCCCGTTGAGTACGAGGTAAAGCAACAATAAAATCCATCGAGACATCCTCCCACGGACGCAAAGGTATTGGCAACGGCATGTAGGTACTTGGCTTGAACGAGCTTTTCATCATGTGACAAGTGACGCATTTACTTACGATGTTGCTTACGTCACCATACATCTTTGGCCAAAAGAAATGCTCCTTTAGGACTTCCACGATTTTAGCCGAACCGAAATGACCGGCTAGTCCTCCTCCGTGCGCCTCCCGAACTAGTAATTCCCGAATCGTATGCTTCGGCACACATAGTTTGTTTCCTTTAAAAAGAAAGCCCTCCTGTAAAATAAATTCTTCGTACGGGCCTGCTTTACAACGGGTAAAAATTTCTTCGAAATCCAAATCGTCAATGTAATGATCTTTCAAAGTCTCGAACCCCAACAAACGAACATCTAGAATAGAAATTAAGGCATACCGTCTTGATAGTGCATCCGCCACGATATTACTCTTACCGTCTTTGTACTTGGATGAAAAGTGAAAAGATAGCAAAAATTCCACCCATTTTGCATGTCTCGGACTTAGCTTGCTTTGCCCGTTAATGTATTTCAATGACTCGTGATCCGAATGCAACACGAAATGTTTCGATCGTAAATAGTGACTCCAATGATCGAGTGCTCTCACGATAGCATAGAACTCTTTGTCGTAAGTACAATAATTAACTCGAGCACCACTTAATTTTTCCGAAAAATAGGCGATGGGGCGGCCTCTTTGAATAAGTACTGCCCCGATTCCAACTCCACTAGCGTCGCATTCTACCTCAAATGGTTGTGAAAAATCGGGTAACGTTAAAATCGGTGCTTCACATAACTTTCCTTTTAATTTTTCAAAAGCCTTTTGGGCAGCCTCGTTCCATGCAAAGGTTCCTTTTTTAAGACACTCCGTGATCGGACTGGAGATGGTGCTAAAGTCCCGTATGAATCGTCGGTAAAAAGAAGCGAGGCCATGAAATGATCGTACCTCCGTGATAGTTTTTGGTGTCGGCCAAGACTTGATTGCCGCGATTTTTTCTTGATCTACCGAAACTCCTTCTTTAGAAACGACATAGCCGAGAAAGACAAGACTCTCGACTAGGAAAGTACACTTCTCCCTCTTTCCATAAAGTTTCTGTTTCCTTAGAGTTTCAAAAACGTGCCGCAAGTGTTCGAGATGCTCCTCTAAGGATCGACTGTAGATTAAAATGTCGTCTAAGTATACGACAACAAACTTTCCCAAGAAAGGTTTGAGAACCTCGTTCATCAATCTCATGAAAGTGCTCGGGGCATTAGTGAGGCCGAATGGCATCACAACCCACTCGTAAAGTCCATTCTTTGTTTTAAATGCCGTCTTCCAGTCGTCTCCCTCTCGCATGCGAATTTGATGGTATCCGCTCCGTAAATCAACTTTTGAAAATATAATCGAGCCATGCAACTCGTCTAACATGTCGTCTAGTCTCGGGATGGGGAACCGATACTTGACGGTGATGTTATTCACGGCTCTACTGTCAATGCACATTCGCCATGATCCGTCCTTTTTTGGTACAAGTAGGACTGGAACCGCACACGGACTTAAACTTTCTCGGACATATCCGTGACTCATGAGCTCATCAATTTGACGTTGTAGTTCTTTGGTTTCTTCGGGATTACAACGATACGCCACTTTGTTCGGTAATGGAGCTCCTGGTACAACATCAATTTGGTGTTCGATTCCGCGGATAGGTGGTAATCCACCGGCAAGTCTTCGGGAAATACATCCGCGAACTCGTGTAATATTGTATCTATCTCTTCCTCATGGCGTGATTTGGTAGCAAGGTTTCGGGTTTCTTTGATCATCATCAAATAAACACGTTCGCCATCGTCAATGGCGTGTTCGACTTCTTTGTCGTTGGCAAGCATCGTGAGCTTCGGTCCTTCGATTTTTTTTGAACTCATTGTACGGATAGCTTGAGGTGACATAGGTTTAAGAACAATTTTTTTACCTTTGTCACGTAACTCATACTCGTTGCTCCTCCCTCGATGTAGTACGTCCCGATCAAATAACCAAGGTCTTCCCAACAACACGTGACATGCGTCCATCGGTAGTACATCGCATGTAATATCATCACCATACGAACCCATGGTGAGTCCGACCTTCACTTGTCTTGATACTTTCACCTTGTTTCCATCATCGAGCCAATGGAGTGCATACGGCTTTGGATGAGCCGTAGTGATTAGTCCGAGTTTCAAGACCATCTCGCTTGATGCCACGTTTGTACAACTTCCACCGTCAATGATCAAGCTACACCATTTATCTCCGACACGACACTTCGTGTGAAAGATTTGATCTCGTTGTTCTATGTCACTCGGGGCCGCCTTGGTTTGTAACATGCGAAGGACGAGGTTCGTGCCATAGTTCGGGGCATCGTATGCCTCGCAATCTTCTTATTCTTCGTCGGCTTCCAAGTTAAAGACGTCTCCAATTCTTTCTTCTTCGGCTAGTAATTCTTCTCGGACGGCTATGGCTTCTCGTAACGTCACTATTCTCCGATTCGGACAAGCACTTTGATAGTGTCCAAATCCTTGACATTTGAAACACCGGACTTTTGATACGATATCTAATATTCCAATCGAAGAAGCTCCACTAAAAATCGACATCCACGACGATGCAAATTCGCATGGCCATGCATCATTATACTTGGGAGAAAAGAATACGCGGATTGGAGTTACGTTGTTAATCGGAACAGGAGTAACGTAAAACTCGACGACGGAATCGGTCCGAAAGCATGAAAATTCGGCCAAGACATGCTTGAAAGGGACCTCACTTGACTTCATATCTTTGACAAGATAATGAAGATATTTTCCTTCCCCACCATGATAACAAACGGCCGAAACAACAAGATTTGAAGAAGACTTTCATCCTTCATGTCCTTGTCCCTCATGTCATAATCACCTATATAATTCCAAAGAGGTTGATATCATACAAAATCCTCCTAATCACTTGGTATATTCGGCCGATTTGAAGCTTGCAAGAAAGGACAATTTGTGAAGACTTTCATCAAGGATGTTCTTCATGTCACCATCACCTTAATAAAGTCCAAGATTTCTTCATGTCTCAATCAACATAAAATCCAAGATGCTTGGTATCTACTTGGATATTTTCGGCCGATTAGGATGTTACTAGGAAGTTTCGTTTTCTCGTTTTGTTGTATTTTCTTACGGTTGGAAACTACTATATATAGTAGTGCTCGTTGTATTTGTAAATCATCTTGAAAGTAATAAACCTTGTATTTCTTTGAAATATACGTTGAACGAGTTCAACAAACTTTAGTTATTGTTTCGACGCGTCTCGAGATTTTAACTTGATCAATTCTCAATAGGTCTTGGGAAGAGATTACTTTTATCGAGTTATAGGTCTAGTTCGATAAAACACATCAAAATCCGTATACACTACTACCTCACGGCCGAACTCCATTCAATTTCGGTCATCCCCTTGTAATTTTCGAGTAATACTTTGATAATTGTCAAGACATAATAATCTTTCGTTGTATTTCATACGCATTACTTACGTAATTGGTATCATAAGTGGTATCAGAGACATTTGTCTCACGGTTCTCGACGTTACTCAAGAAGATGGCATTCACCGATGAAGAAGTAGCACAACTACGTGACGTTCTTCGCGCTTCACGAGCCCGTGGATCCAAGCACGACGAGGACACGACGCCATGCATGCACCACGACATGCTGACGAATACAAGACAAGCGAACTTCCGGAGTTCGTAGGCGGCACCGATCCCGAGGTTTATTTGGAGTGGGAAAGAAAAATTGAACGAATGTTTGAGTTCAAGGATCTCAATGACGAGGTACGTTTCAAGTATGCGATTCTCAAACTTGGAAAGGGAGCTTCCCTTTGGTTTGAGCGAATGAAGACACAAAGAGTTCGTGCTTTAAAAGAGAAGATACGTTCGTGGGATTCTCTAAAAAGAAACTACGAAAAGATATGTCCCACTACACACAAGTTAAGCTTGTATCGAAAAATTTCGACCTCACGCAAGGAAAGCTAAGTGTCGAGGAGTACATCGAGGAGTTTGAAAACTTATCCTTGATGGGAGAACTTGAAGAAAGCGAAGAATTGCGGATGTCCGTTTCCTACGAGGTTTGAACAAAAATATTGCTAATTCCGTGGAACTCTACCCCTATTCCGACTTTGATACTTTATGCGGACTTTGCATAAAGTTGGAAAATCAAAACAAAACAAAACTTTCTAAACCCGAATTCCCATCTAAATACGGAAATACCAATTTTGGCGCGATTTCTAGCTCGGTTCCAAAAACTGTCACCACAAGCCAACCCGTTACTACCATTCAAAAAACTCCTATCACCCCAAAAGAAACAAGCCTATCTAAAGTCCGGTGTTTCAAATGTCAAGGATTTGGACACTATCAAAGTGCTTGTCCAAATCGGAGAATTGTGACGTTACGAGAAGCCATAGCCGTCCGAGAAGAATTACTAGCCGAAGAAGAAAGAATTGGAGACGTTTTTAACTTAGAAGCTGGCGAAGAAGAAGAAGAATGCGAGGCATACGATGCCCCGAACTATGACACGAACCTCGTCCTTCGCATGTTACAAACGAAGGCAGCCCCGAGTGACGAAGAACAACGAGACCAAATCTTTCACACGAAGTGTCGTGTCGGAGAGAAATGGTGTAGCTTGATCATTGACGGTGGAAGTTGTACAAACGTGGCATCGAGCGAGATGGTCTCAAAACTCGGTTTGATCACCACGGCCCATCCAAAGCCGTATGCACTCCATTGGCTCGATGATGGAAACAAAGTGAAAGTATCAAGACAAGTGAAGGTCGGACTCACCATGGGTTCGTATGGTGATGATATTATATGCGATGTACTACCGATGGACGCATGTCACGTGTTATTAGGAAGACCTTGGTTATTTGATTGGGACGTACTACATCGAGGGAGGAGTAACGAGTATGAGTTACGTGACAAAGGTAAAAAAATTGTTCTTAAACCTATGTCACCTCAAGCTATCCGGACGATGAGTTCGAAAAAAGTCGAAGGACCGAAACTTACGATGTTTGCAAACGAGAAAGAAGTCGAACACGCCATTGACGATGGCGAACGTGTTTATTTGATGATGATCAAAGAAGTCCGAAATCTTGCCACCAAATCACACCACGAAGAAAAGATAGATACACTATTACACGAGTTCGCGGATGTATTTCCCGAAGACTTGCCGGTCGGATTACCACCTATCCGCGGAATTGAACACCAGATTGATCTTATACCGGGAGCTCCATTACCGAACAAAGCGGCGTATCGTTGTAATCCCGAAGAAACCAAAGAACTACAACGTCAAATTAATGAACTCATGAATCACGGATATGTCCGAGAAAGTTTAAGTTCGTGTGCGGTTCCAGTTCTACTTGTACCAAAAAAAGACGGATCATGGCGAATGTGTATTGACAGTAGAGCCGTGAATAACATCACCGTCAAGTATCGGTTCCCCATCCCGAGACTAGACGACATGTTGGACGAGTTACATGGCTCGGTTATATTTTCCAAAGTTGATTTACGGAGCGGATACCATCAAATCCGCATGCGAGAGGGAGACGAATGGAAAACGGCGTTTAAAACAAAGAATGGACTTTACGAATGGGTTGTGATGCCATTCCGCCTCACCAACGCCCCGAGCACTTTTATGAGGTTGATGAACGAGGTTCTCAAACCTTTCTTGGGAAAGTTTGTTGTCGTATACTTAGACGACATCTTGATCTACAGTCGATCCTTAGAGGAACATCTCGAACATTTGCGGCACGTATTTGAAACGGCGAGGAACGAAACTTTATGGAAAGCGGGAGAAATGTACTTTCCTAGTCGAGAGTCTTGTCTTTCTCGGCTATGTTGTTTCGAAAGAAGGAGTTTCGGTCGACCAAGAAAAGATCGCGGCAATCAAGTCGTGGCCGACCCCAAAGACAATCACGGAGGTACGATCATTTCATGGCCTCGCTTCTTTTTACCGACGATTCATACGGGACTTTAGCACCATCTCCAGTCCGATCACGGAGTGTCTAAAAAAAGGAACCTTTGCATGGAACGAGGCGGCCCAAAAGGCTTTTGAAAAATTAAAGGGAAAGTTATGTGAAGCGCCGATTTTGACGTTACCCGATTTTTCACAACCGTTTGAGGTGGAATGCGACGCTAGCGGAGTTGGAATCGGGGCATTCTCTTATTCAAAGAGGCCGTCCCATCGCCTACTTTTCGGAGAAATTAAGTGGCGCCCGAGTGAATTATTGTACTTACGACAAGGAGTTCTATGCTATCGTGAGAGCACTCGATCATTGGAGTCACTATTTACGTTCGAAACATTTCGTGTTACATTCGGATCACGAGTCGTTGAAATACATCAACGGACAAAGCAAGCTAAGCCCGAGACATGCAAAATGGGTGGAATTTCTACAATCTTTTCACTTTTCATCCAAGTACAAAGACGGGAAGAGTAATATAGTGGCGGATGCACTATCAAGACGGTATGCCTTACTGTCGATTCTAGATGTTCGTTTGTTGGGATTCGAGACTTTGAAAGATCATTACAGCGACGATTTGGACTTCGGGGAAATTTTTAACCATTGCAAAACGGCCCCGTACGAGGAATTTGTTTTACAGGATGGCTTTCTTTTCAAGGGAAATAAATTATGTGTGCCGAGACATACAATTCGGGAATTGCTAGTTCGGGAGGCGCACGGAGGAGGACTAGCCGGTCATTTCGGCTCGGCCAAGATCAGAGGTCTTTGAAAGAACATTTCTTCTGGCCAAAGATGTATGGTGACGTGAGCACAATCGTGAGTAAATGCGTCACTTGTCACATGATGAAAAGTTCGTTCAAGTCGAGTACATACATGCCGTTGCCAATACCGTTACGACCATGGGAGGATGCCTCGATGGATTTTATTGTGGCTTTACCTCGTACTCAACGAGGCAAAGACTCGATCATGGTGGTCGTCGACCGTTTTTCGAAAATGGCTCACTTTATAGTATGCCACAAAACTGATGATGCAAGCAATGTGGCGGATTTGTACTTCCGGGAAATAGTTCGTTTACACGGAGTTCCAAAAACTATCGTGTCGGATCGAGATTCCAAATTTCTGAGTTACTTCTGGAATACTTTATGGAGAAAAGTGGGTACTAAACTCCTATTCAGTACTTCACATCACCCACAAACCGATGGACAGACCGAGGTGACTAATCGAACCTTGGGAGCGTTATTGCGAGGATTGGTGAATAAAACATGAAAGGATTGGGACGTTAAACTTGCTCATGCGGAATTCGCATACAACCGATCACCCGGTTATGCCACGACCCATTCACCTTTTGAAGTAGTATACGGAATAAATCCGCACATGCCATTGGATTTGATTCCCTTGCCGAGCAACGAATTGGTTCACAAAGACGCCGAATCAAAACTCAAATCAATGATGAAGTTAGATGAAAAGATACGGGAACGGATTAAAGCAGTGAATGAAATTTACAAACGGAAGTCGAACAAAAATAAAAAAGCGAGATTATTTGATGTTGGCGACTTAGTTTGGATACATTTGAGAAAAGAAAGATTCCCAAGCAAACGGAAGAACAAATTGATGCCGAGAGCCGAAGGTCCGTACAAAATTGTGGGAAAAGTGAACGACAACGCATACAAAGTCGAACTTCCGGGCGAATACGGAGTACACGCGACATTCAACGTAGGTGATCTCTCGCCTTACCTTGACGACGATGGCATTACGGAATTGAGGTCAATTCCTTTCAAAGAGGGAGGGAATGATACGATATCTAATATTCTAATCGAAGAAGCTCCACTAAAAATCGACATCCACGACGATGCAAATTCGCATGGCCATGCATCATTATACTTGGGAGAAAAGAATACGCGGATTGGAGTTACGTTGTTAATCGGAACAGGAGTAACGTAAAACTCGACGACGGAATCGGTCCGAAAGCATGAAAATTCGGCCAAGACATGCTTGAAAGGGACCTCACTTGACTTCATATCTTTGACAAGATAATGAAGATATTTTCCTTCCCCACCATGATAACAAACGGCCGAAACAACAAGATTTGAAGAAGACTTTCATCCTTCATGTCCTTGTCCCTCATGTCATAATCACCTATATAATTCCAAAGAGGTTGATATCATACAAAATCCTCCTAATCACTTGGTATATTCGGCCGATTTGAAGCTTGCAAGAAAGGACAATTTGTGAAGACTTTCATCAAGGATCTTCTTCATGTCACCATCACCTTAATAAAGTCCAAGATTTCCTCATGTCTCAATCAACATAAAATCCAAGATGCTTGGTATCTACTTGGATATTTTCGGCCGATTAGGATGTTACTAGGAAGTTTCGTTTTCTCGTTTTGTTGTATTTTCTTACGGTTGGAAACTACTATATATAGTAGTGCTCGTTGTATTTGTAAATCATCTTGAAAGTAATAAACCTTGTATTTCTTTGAAATATACGTTGAACGAGTTCAACAAACTTTAGTTATTGTTTCGACGCGTCTCGAGATTTTAACTTGATCAATTCTCAATAGGTCTTGGGAAGAGATTACTTTTATCGAGTTATAGGTCTAGTTCGATAAAACACATCAAAATCCGTATACACTACTACCTCACGGCCGAACTCCATTCAATTTCGGTCATCCCCTTGTAATTTTCGAGTAATACTTTGATAATTGTCAAGACATAATAATCTTCCGTTGTATTTCATACGCATTACTTACGTAATTCGTATCAACTTTAGATAAGCTTGTTTCTTTTGGTGTGATAGGAGTTTTTGGAATGGTAGTAACAGGTGGACTTGTGGTGACAGTTTTTGGAAACGAGCTAGAACTCGTGCCAAAGTTGGTATTTCCGTATTTAGGTGGGAATTCGTGTTTAGAAAATTTTGTTTTGTTTTGAGTTTCCAACTTTATGCAAAGTCCGCATAAAGTATCAAAGTCGGAATAGGGGTAGAGTTCCACGGAATTAGCAATATTTTTATTCAAACCTCGTAGGAAACGGGACATCCGTAATTCTTCGCTTTCTTCAAGTTCTCCCATCAAGGATAAGTTTTCAAACTCCTCGATGTACTCCTCGACACTTAGCTTTCCTTGCGTGTGGTGAGAAATTTTTCGATGCAAACTTAACTTGTGTGTAGCCGGGACATATCTTTTTCGTAGTTTCTTTTTTAGAGAATTCCACGAACGTATCTATTCCTTACCGGCACGAACTCGTTGTGTCTTCATTCGTTCAAACCAAAGGGAAGCTCCCTTTCCAAGTTTGAGAATCGCGTACTTGCATCGTACCTCATCATCGAGATCCTTGAACTCAAACATTCGTTCAATTTTCCTTTCCCACTCCAAATAAGCCTCGGGATCGGTATCGCCTACGAACTCCGGAAGTTCGCTTGTCTTGTATTCATCCGCATGTCGTGGTGCATGCATGGTGTCGTATCCTCGTCGTGCATGGATTCGGGGCTCCGGTAAGCCGCGAAGAACGTCACGTAGTTGTGCTACTTCTTCATCGGTGAATGCCATCTTCTTGAGTAACGTCGAGAACCGTGAGACAAATGTCTCTGATACCACTTATGATACGAATTACGTATGTAAGTGTACGTAAAGCGTATAAAATACAACGGAAGATTATTATGTCTTAACAAGTATCAAAGTATCAACCAAAAATTACAAGGCGGTGGCCGAATTTAAGCGGTTTCGGCCATGAAGTAGGATCGTATATGGATTTGGATGTGTTTTATCGAATTAGACCTATAACCCGATAAAGATAATCTCTCCTCAAGACCTATTGAGAATTGATCAAGTTAAAATTCGAGACGCGTCGAAATAATAACTAAAATTTTGTTGAACTCGTTCAACGTATATTTCAAAGAAATACAAGGTTTATTGATTTTCAAGATGCTTTCTGATACGAATTCTCCGGGAGAGGCGGATACGTATCGGTCGGAGTGTTTGTAAGTGTATGATAGCGGAAGGCTTTTATGAATATGATAATTCGAGTGTATGAATATAGATGAAATATCGGGTAAAGTAACAATATCGATCAAGAAGACTTGAACGATCAAGAACAAGAGTTTATCGAATTAGACCTATAACTCGATAAGGTGATTTCTTCCCAAGACCTATTGAGAATCAATCGGATTAATACTCGAATACGCGTCGAATAAAAATCAAGTTTCGGTAAAAATCATTTACCAAGGATAGAAACACAAAGTGTATTCTTTCACATTCAACATTCATAATACTATCTCTATTACAATGCTTATACAAGCTATATATAGCAAACCTCAAGTCTACCTAAAAGTTAAAGAAAATAATTCAAAGATTACAAAATCTTTGAATAATCAAAACAATTCAAATAAAATAAGAAAAAGAAACATACATCACAAAACATGGGAACACAATCCCTAAAATAAGTAAAGAAAGGAAAAGAGAAGACAAAACACACAAAAATCAGCAATTAAAAAAGTAGTTGGTTCTTGACACGGCCGTGTCGCTGACACGGCCGCGTCCGCATCCGCCGGCAGGGACTTGACCGTGTCCGACTGACACGGTCGCGGCGCGACAGGGACGTCCGACAGCGACTGGTCCGACAGTGACTCGGCGCGATAGGGATGTTTGGCAAGACTCGACACGGGCGCGGCGCGACAGGGACGTTCGGCAATGACTCGACCGTGCCAGGCGACACGGTCGCGGCGTGACAAGGACGTCAGCGGCGACTCGGCCGACGGTGACTCGGCATTGACTCGACCGTGTCTGGAGCACGGTCGGGCGTCTGGACAGTCATTTTCGGCATTTACGGCGAGTAGGACTCGGCCGTGTCTCTGGCACGGTCGGGTTCGGCCGACAGTGACCTTGGCATTTCACGAGTACAAAGACGGCCGGGCGTGTCGACGACACGGCCGGGTTGTCGGCGGTGCTCGGCCATTTCCTAAGTGCGATATTTTCCGAAAGCGAGATATTTTCCGGGTTGGATATTTTCCGGTTGGACATTTTCCCGGAGTTGAACATTCCTTTTACGTCTTATGTCCGTTTTCGCCTAAAAATGTAGTCCACGCACGTGCGCGTTGTAAGGCCTTTAACGTCGATTCTTGCTTCGGTTTCTTTATTCGGACTATTCAATTCCGTATCATCCCCTCCCCCTTTAAAGGGAATTGTCCTCAATTCCGATCTTCCTTCGTCATCAAGATAATTAACTAAAGCTTCTAAGTACTTGATATCGAAAATGTCTGCAGTACGTACATGGCCCAAAATATTGAGACGATAAGTAGTATGGGATCTCCGGGAATCACCAAACAAATAACTATCATTATTAATGAAATAATTATTATTATTATTCTGTGAGGCAAAATCTTTATCATCGTGGTTGAATTCATTGGATGCAATTTCAAGAACCAAGAAAATTGCCTCGGAATCACCTTTCACATCAAAACATTGGGAAGGCTCGTCTTTAAGCTCGGTATTATAAACGGGAACCCTTTGGGTAAATATAGCACCTTTCTTCATCTTTATCAAAAATAGGTGGTCCATCATAATTATGGATTTCATGAAGCATGGTCGTGTGGCATGGTGGTTGTGAGACATGGGAAGCTGGATCTCGATCCGGTACTGCTGTTATAGCGACAATCAGGGCTGCCAAGACTGGGGAAGATGGCGGTGGCGGCACAGGTAAATTGTCGTCATCCCATTGACAAGAACTGTCAAAAACTCCATCAATGGCGGTAGCCAAGTGAGACCAGAAGAAATCAAATTCCTCTATTTTAGTTCCAGAATCGGTGTGGCTAGAATCAAGTTCCTCATCATTAACATAAGTTGGTCCGTCTTGGTCAAATTTGCCAGCACAACCAACTGGCTCATGCTCAAAGTAGCAAGATCCGGGTTCGTCAACTAGGGATACACGGCTCAACTCACCTTCTTCGTTGAATTGCTCCGTTGAAAACTCTGTCTCGTCTACTTCATTGAAAATGACCGTAGGGACATTGTCTTCATCGAAAAAAGATTCTGCTGGGAATTCCGTGATGGAGGAAGACCTTAGATCGAATGCCGGTGGCGTGGCGTCGAAGGATTGGTGGTAAGATGGGGATTTGAACCTTCGATTGAAATATTTTTTGAATTTAAGCCAATCTTGGATTTTAGGCTTACGTTGTTGTGAGCAGGGCTGTTTCAATTTTTGCCACCAGACGGCGGCGCTACCGCGGAGCGCCTTGCCACCAACTGTGGCGGCGGTTGATCGGGCGGCCTTGAAGTCCGAGTGCTCCTCACAAACATGAAGCCAATCTATGCACGCATCTGGATTACTATCTCCGTGAAATTAGGTATCTTTGCGGAATTTGGCCAAGAAATCAATATCGTTGGCGTCGTCTGTGTCTTGCTTGCATATGTTGCTCCGGTAAGCAGTTTAGTGCGTCACGGAGTTTCATCAAGAAATCGAGATCCGAGAAATCCATAACAAGAATCAAGAGATAGTTCTTGATAAGAAATCGGACAGAAAATTTGCCAAGAAATCCGTGAAGAATGAACCAAGAAGATGATCAAAGAATCTGATCTCCACCGTTCAGACTGTAGTTCAATGAGTTGGCTTACCTTTGTCAAAATTTCGTGACGATCCAACGGTCGAATCCACGGGAAACTTTGTTTTCTTCCGACTGCGCTAATCTCAACAAAAAAAATTCGTTGAATAAATCGCCCAAGGAGATGACCTTGGGCTCCGATACCACTTATGATACGAATTCTCCGGGAGAGGCGGATACGTATCGGTCGGAGTGTTTGTAAGTGTATGATAGAGGAAGGCTTTTATGAATATGATAATTCGAGTGTATGAATATAGATGAAATATCGGGTAAAGTAACAATATCGATCAAGAAGACTTGAACGATCAAGAACAAGAGTTTATCGAATTAGACCTATAACTCGATAAGGTGATTTCTTCCCAAGACCTATTGAGAATCAATCGGATTAATACTCAAAAACGCGTCGAATAAAAATCAAGTTTCGGTAAAAATCATTTACCAAGGATAGAAACACAAAGTGTATTCTTTCACATTCAACATTCATAATACTATCTCTATTACAATGCTTATACAAGCTATATATAGCAAACCTCAAGTCTACCTAAAAGTTAAAGAAAATAATTCAAAGATTACAAAATCTTTGAATAATCAAAACAATTCAAATAAAATAAGAAAAAGAAACATACATCACAAAACATGGGAACGCAATCCCTAAAATAAGTAAAGAAAGGAAAAGAGAAGACAAAACACACAAAAATCAACAATTAAAAAAAGTAGGCTGGCTGCCGGACACGGGCCGTGTCGCTTGACACGGCCGCGGCGCGCATCTGGCCGGCAGGGACTCGACCGTGTCCGACTGACACGGTCGCGGCGCGACAGGGACGTCCGACCGCGACTGGTCCGACAGTGACTCGGCGCGATAGGGACGTTTGGCAGGACTCGACACGGGCGCGGCGCGACAGGGACGTTCGGCAATGACTTCGGCCGTGCGAGCGACGGTCGCGGTGTGACAAGGACGTCGGCGGCGACTTCGACCAAGCGGTGACTCGACATTGACTCGGCCGTGTCACGGAGCACGGTCGGGCGTCTGACATCATTTTCGGCATTTACGGCGAGTAGGACTCGGCCGTGTCTCTCGGCACGCGGTCGGGTTCGACCGACGATGACCTTGGCATTTCCGGGACGAGTACGGCCACGGGCCGTGTCGGACGACACGGCCGGGTTGTCAGCGGTGCTCGGCCATTTCCTAGTGCGATATTTTCCGGCAGGCGAGATATTTTCCGACAGGTTGGATATTTTCCTGCCGGTTGGACATTTTCCGGCAGGTTGGACATTCCTTTTACGTCTTATGTCCGTTTTCTCGCCTAAAAATGTAGTCGCACGTGCACGGCGCGTTGTAAGGCCTTTAACGTCGATTCTTGCTTCGGTTTCTTTATTCGGACTATTCAATTCCGTATCACTTTCAAATACAACATGTACTACTATATATAGTAGTTTACAACCATAAGAAAATACAACAAAACAAGAAAACGAAACTTCCTCGCAATGATACCAATCGGCCGAATCATCCAAGGAGGGGATCATGAAGATTTTGGAAAGATATGGTATCAAGCATCTTGGATTTATTATGGTGATTATGACATGAAGAAAATCTTTGATGAAAGTCTTCATCAAATATTATGTTTTGGCCGATTTGAAGGAAGGTGGGGAAGGAGGATATCTTCAAGATGAAGACAAATCATGAGTCCCTTTCAAGCATGATATGGCCGAAATTTCCATGCTTTTGGACCGATTCCGTCGTCACGTTTTACGTTACTCCGGTTCCGATTAACAACGTAACTCCAATCCGCGTGTTCTTTTCTCCCAAGTATGATGATGCATGGCCATGCGAATTTGTATCGTCGTGGATGTCGATTTTTATTGGAGCTTCTTCGATTGGAATATTTGATATCGTATCAGGCCCGTACGAAGAATTTATTTTACAGGATGGCTTTCTTTTCAAAGGAAATAAACTATGTGTGCCGAAGCATACAATTCGGGAATTACTAGTTCGGGAGGCGCACGGAGGAGGACTAGCCGGTCATTTCGGTTCGGTTAAAACCGTAGAAGTGCTAAAGGAGCATTTCTTTTGGCCAAAGATGTATGGTGACGTAAGCACAATCGTGAGTAAATGCGTCACTTGTTACATGATGAAGAGTTCGTTCAAAGCCAAGTACATACATGCCGCTGCCAATACCTTTGGGACCATGGGAGGATGTCTCGATGGATTTTATTGTTGCTTTACCTCGTACTCAACGGCGCAAAGACTAGATCATGGTGGTCGTCGACCGTTTTTCAAAAATGGCTCACTTTATAGCATGCCACAAAACCGATGATGCAAGCAATGTGGCGGACTTATATTTCCGAGAAATAGTTCGTTTACACGGAGTTCCAAAAACTATCGTGTCGGATCGAGATTCTAAATTCCTGAGTTACTTTTGGAATACTTTATGGAGAAAAGTGGGAACTAAACTTCTATTCAGTACTTCACATCACCCACAAACCGATGGACAAACCGAAGTGACTAATCGAACCTTGGGAGCATTATTGCGAGGATTGGTGAACAAAACACAAAAAGATTGGGACGTTAAACTTGCACATGCGGAATTTGCATACAACCGATCACCCGGCTTCGCCACGGCCCATTCACCTTTTGAAGTAGTGTACGGAATAAATCCACACATGCCATTGGATTTGATTCCCTTGCCGAACGACGAATTGGTTCACAAAGACGCAGAATCAAAACTCAAGTCAATGATGAAGTTACATGAAAAAGTACGAGATCGGATTAAAGAAGTAAATGAAATTTACAAGCGGAAGTCGAACAAAAATAAAAAGGCGAGACTATTTGATGTTGGTGACTTAGTTTGGATACATCTAAGGAAAGAACGATTCCCAAACAAACGCAAGAACAAATTAATGCCGAGAGCCGAAGGTCCGTACAAAATTGTGGGAAAAAGTAAACGACAACGCTTACAAAGTAGAACTTCCGGGCGAATACGGAGTACACGCAACTTTCAACGTAGGCGATCTCTCGCCTTACCTTGACGAAGATGGCATTACGGAATTGAGGTCAATTCCTTTCAAAGAGGGAGGGAATGATACGATATCATTTATTCCAATCGAAGAGGAGTCAATAAAAATCGACATCAACGACGATACAAAGTTGCATGACCATGCATCATCATACTTGGGCGAAAAGAACACGCGGATTGGAGTTACATTATTAATCGGAACTGGAGTTACGTAAACATGGCGACAAATTAACGTTGGAATCGGTCCAAATCATAGGGGATTCGGCCGATTGGTCCAAGATACATGAAAGATTTGTCAAGTATTTTTTTCTTCATCTTCATATCTTGTCCAAAATAATTGAAGATCTCCTTCCCCCACCTTTCTTGAAATTTTCGGCCAAAGCATCTTGAAAAGGACCCATCAAAGTCTTCATATCTTATACAAGATATTGAAGATCTCCTCCTCCCCACCATTGAAGATCGGCTGAAGCATGCTAAGGATGGAGACTTGTGTTTTCGTTTTTTTCTTGTTTTTTATTCCCTTATCTTTTGTATACTACTATATATAGTAGTTCACCTTGTATTTGTAAGCATCTTGAAAATTAATAACATTGTATTTCTCTTGAAATATACGTTGAACGAGTTCAACAAAACCTTGGTTATTATTTCGACGCGTCTCGAATTATAACTTGATCAATTCTCAATAGGTCTTGAGGAGAGATTATCTTTATCGAGTTATAGGTCTAATTCGATAAAACACATTCAAATCCATACACTATCCAACCTCACGGGCGAAAACCACATTATTTCGGCCACCACCTTGTATTTTTGGTTGATACTTTGATACTTGTCAAAACTTAATAATCTTCCGTTGTATTTCATACGCTTTACGTACACTTACATATGTAATTCGTATCAAGTGTCCAAATCCTTGACATTTGAAACACCGAACTTTAGATAAGCTTGTTTCCTTTGGCGTGAGAGGAGTTTTTGGAATGGTAGTAACAGGTGGACTTGCCGTGACAGTTTTTGGAAACGAGCTAGAACTCGTGCCAAAGTTGGTATTTCCGAATTTAGGTGGGAATTCGGGTTTTGAAAATTTTGTCTTGTTTTGAGTTTCCAACTTTATGCAAAGTCCGCACAAAGTATCAAAGTCGGAATAGGGGTAGAGTTCCACGGAATTAGCAATGTTTATATTCAAGCCTCGTAAGAAACGGGACATCCGTAATTCTTCGCTCTCTTCAAGTTCTTCCATCAAGGTTAAGTTTTCAAACTCTTCGATGTATTCTCCTACACTTAGCTTTCCTTGTGTGAGGTCAGAAATTTTTCGATATAAACTTAACTTGTGTGTATGATACAAATTATCCCGGGAGAGGCGGATGCGTATCGTTCGGAGTGTGCGTAGGAATATCCTAGCGGAAGGCTTTTTACGAGTATGGCTGTTTTTGGATGTATTTTGTGGGAGTAATATCGAATGTTACAATGAAAATTCGAACAAATGGAAAATGGAAGTAATATCGGGAAAAGGTGATAATATCGATCAAGAAGACTTGAACGATTAAGAACAAGGGTTTATCGAATTAAACCTATAATTCGATAAGGTGATTTCTTCTCAAGACCTATTGAGAATCAATCGGATTAATACTCGAAAACGCATCGAATAAAAATCAAGTTTCGATGAAAAGCATTCACCAAGAATAGAAAACACAATGTGTATTCTTATACTTCAACATTCATAATACTTTCTATATCTTACAAATGATAATCAACTCCTACTTATAGGAGGTGAAGTCTTAGTCTAAGGAATCAAACAAAAAAAAAAAGAAAATAATTCAAAGATTTATAAAATCTTTGAATAATCAAAACAAATCAAATAAAATACATACAAGAAACATAAATCACAAAATGGGGAAAACATAATCCCTAAAATAAGTAAAAAGGAAAAGAGAAGTCAAAAATACAAAAAAGTGTATAAAATAAGTGGGCTATCGGCAGGACTCGACCGTGTCCCGTGACATGGCCGTGGCGCGGTCGGCGAGCACGGCGAGGACTCGGCCGTGTCCGCTTGACACGATCGCGGCGCGGCGACAACGTCAGCGATAACTTTCGCACGGCGCGGCGTGACAAGGCGTGATGACTCGACCGTGTGGCGTGACAAGGACGTTTGGCAGGACTCGGCACGGGCGCGGCGCGATAAGGACCGGTAGCGACTCGACCGTGCGGCATGACAAGGACGTTTGGCAGGACTCGATCATGTCCTGGAACACGGTCGGGCGTCAGGACAGTGGGTTCTGGTAGTTGTGGGCGAGTAGGACTCGACCGTGTCTCCTGGCACGGTCGGGTTCGGCTGACAGCGACCTTGGCTATTCCGGACAAGCAAGACTCGACCGTTCCGGACGACACGGTTGAGTCCAGCCGGCAGTGCTCGAAATTTTCAGGCAGGCGTGACTTTTTCCAGTAGGCTGGATATTTTCCGGCCGGTTGGACATTTTCCGGCAGGTTGGACATTCTTTTTACGTCTTATGTCCGTTTTCTCGCCTAAAAATGTCGTCGTATGTGCAGGACGTGTCGTAAGGCCATTTATGTCGATCCGTGCTTCGATTTCTTTATTTGGACTACTCAATTTCGTATCAGTGTAGCCGGTACATATCTCTTACGTAGTTTCTTTTTTAGAGAATCCCACGAACGTATCTTTTCCTTGCCGGCCCGAATTCGTTGTGTCTTCATTCGTTCAAACCAAAGGGAAGCTCCCTTTCCAAGTTTGAGAATCGCGTACTTGCATCGTTTCCCGTCATCGAGGTCCTTGAACTCAAACATTCGTTCAATTTTCCTTTTCCACTCCAAATAAGTCTCGGGATCGGTGCCACCTACGAACTCGGGAAGTTCGCTTGTCTTGAATTCATCCGCATGTTGTGGTGCATGCATGGCGTCGTATCCTCGTCGTGCATGGATTCGGGGCTCCGGCAAGCCTCGAAGAACGTCACGCAATTTGGCTATTTCTTCATTGGTGAATGCCATCTTCTTGAGTAACGTCGAGAACCGTGAAACGAATGTCTCCGATACCACTTATGATACGAATTACGTATATAAGTGTACGTAAAACGTATAAAATACAACGGATGATTATCACGGTTTTCACAAGTATCAAAGTAACAACGAAAATAAAAGGTGGTGGCCGAATTTATATGGTTTCGGCCGTGAGGTAGGGTAGTGTATGGGATTGAATGTGTTTTATCGAATTAGACCTATAACTCGATAAAGATAATCTCTCCTCAAGACCTATTGAGAATTGATCAAGTTATAATTCGAGACGCGTCGAAATAATAACCAAAGTTTTATTGAACTCGTTCAACGTATATTTCAAGAGAAATACAATGTTTATTACTTTCAAGATGCATACAACAACAATGTGAACTACTATATATAGTAGTATACAAAAATAAGGAAATAAAAACAAGAAAAAAAAATGAAAATTCAAGTCTTCTCCCTAAGCATGCTTCGGCCGAAATTTCAAGGGTGTGGGGGAGGAGATCTTCAAGATCTTTGACAAGATATGAAGACTTTGATGAAAATCTTCATGCATGCCTTGGCCGAAATTTCAAAGGTGTGGGGGAGGAGATCTTCAAGATCTTGGACAAGATATGAAGACTTTGACATGAAGAAAAGTTTGATAAAAATCTTCATGCATCTTGTACCAAATCGGCCGAATCTCCCTTAATTTGGACCGATTCCGAGTCCAACGTTAATTTCGTCGCCATGTTTACGTAACTCCGGTTCCGATTAATAATGTAACTCCAATCGTGTGTTCTTCTCGCCCAAGTATGATGATGCATGGGCGTGCAACTTTGTATCGTCGTTGATGTCGATTTTTATTGACTTCTCTTCGATTGGGATAGTTGATATCGTATCACAATCATGGGCTATTTTTCTTTTATTGCCCTTTTAATTTCTCCAGCCCTAGCATAGAGGCTGATTTTCGAACTCTCCTCTTTCTTTTCCTTGGTCTCGACTACTCCTTTTGGTACATTTTCAGCTTGTAATTTGAGTTGATCTTCGTAGACTTGTTGCGGAGTTAACGGGGCGAGGGTAACTTTGCGTTGTTCGAATTCGAACGAGTAATTATTAGTGTATCTGTTGTGAGATACGTTTTTGTCAAATTGCCAGGGTCGACCCAACAACACATGTCCGGCTTGCATTAGCACTACGTCACAAAATACTTCGTCTTGATATTTGCCGATTTTGAATGCCACTAACACTTGTTTGGTGACTTTTGTTTCGCCACTATTGTTCAACCATTGCAATTTATATGGTTTCGGATGTTTCAAAGTGATTAATCCGAGTTTTTCCACCAACACGGTACTTGCAACATTTGTACATGATCCTCCATCTATAATCATGCTGCACACCTTATCTTTAATGTAACATCTCGTGTGGAAAAGATTATCCTGTTGTTCATTTGGTTCGTCTTTAACTTGTATGCTTAAAGCACGTCGAGTGACTAAAGTGAGGGCTGCCGGAATTTCATCTTTGGAACCTTCGTCTCGGGGTTCGTTTTCTTCGGTGTCACTTTCGGATTCGATGTCTCCGTTTGGTCTTATTACCATGACTCGTTGATTTGGACAATTATTGGCATAATGTCCTCTTCCTTTTCAATGATGACATTGAACGTCCTGACTTCTATTAAAATTAGAACTTGGCTGAACTTGTTTTACCGGATTACTTCCTTCGGCCGTGAGTTTAGTTGTAGATGGTTCGGTCTTCCATGAAGTGGCCTTTCCGTTTGAGGTATTTGTGTTCTGGGCTGACCTCCAAGTAGAATTTTGAGGAGTGGTTCGAACATTACCTCGTCTTTTGATTTGATTTTCTATTTTTGTGGCCATGTGTACCATCTCTTCCACTTCAACATAGTGATGCAACTCCACCATGTTTTGTATTTCTCGGTTAGTCCCGCTAGGAACCTTGCCATGGTAGCTTCTCGATCTTCTTCAATATTGGCTCGAATCATTATTATCTCCATCTCTTTAAAGTATTCTTCAACGGTTCGAGTACCTTGTCGTAGTGTTTGCAATCGGTTATAGAGTTCTCGATAGTAGTAACTTGGAACAAAACGTCTTCTCATAACCGCCTTCATTTCTTCCCAAGTTTCAATAGGTGGTTCGTGGTTCCTTCTGTATTGTTCAATAATTGATCCCACCAAATAATGGCATAATCAGTAAACTCGATGGCTGCCATCTTTACTTTCTTTAGGACCGTATAGTTATGGCATTCGAACATAAGTTCGACTTTCCTTTCCCAATCAAGATAAATTTCGGGGTCACTCTTACCTTGGAACATAGGGACATTTAACTTGATATTCCCCAAGTTTCCATCTTGTCGATTGTCGTTTCTTTGATCATGGCCTCTTTGAAACCTCCTTAGATTTATATCGGTGTCTTCTTCATCCGAATAGTCTTCGTCTATTTGCACGTTCGGAAGTCTTCGAGGAAGAATTGGTCGTCGTACTTGTGGTTTTTCTTTTTGATGAAATGTTTCCATCTTTGCATCAATCATTTGTTCAAGTTGTTTCATCATCAACTTCATATCAAACTTTGGAGATGAATGAGATGATCCTCCGATATCCGACATGATGTTATGAAGTTGTTTCGTTGGTATGAAAAAAAGGTGATGAAGTGTTATGAAAATATAGTAAGGTGGAACGTAGGGTTGGACCTTGGCTCCGATGCCAAATGATATGAACTTGGATATGATTGATTCGTTTTCAAAGGTGATATGAACTTGGAAAAACGAAGTGATATGATAATATGATTTTTAGTTGGAGTAGGATATGACTTCGAGTAATGCGGAAGCGTAGTTTGATGTATAGTGGGCTGAAATGTAACGTTAACAAGGAGGAATATAAAATTGATGGAAGATAATCGGTCCTCAAACCTACGAATCGCAAAATGCAAACTCTAGAAATAATCATAGAACCCGACAAATATACGTAAGTAGAACTTTAGAATCAAGGCGAAAAACAACACTTCGGGTGAAGAAACGAAGAGTACTTTGTATAGTAGTAAGAAACCGAACTCAAGAGTGATAAAAACTCAAGTAAACACAATGTGTATTAAGATATAAAAATCTGATTTATTACATGCGAAAATGACCTTTAAATAGGTGCCACTTTAAGCCTAATTCAAACTAAAAATAATAAACAGAGATAACAATTTGAAAAATGAGTAAACATGAAGAATTATGGCAAGACTTTTGAATGGAATATGGTAACGGCTCTTTCCTTGCAACGGCTTCATGCATGGAGTTTGAAGAAGAGATCTCTCATGCTAGATTCTCTTTGATAACTTTGATGATGAAAGTGTAAAAATATGGGAAGACTTTGATGAATTGGTGAAAAATGGCTACGGCTATATAGTGATTTTTTTCAAATGTAATGGCTATGTTGTGGAAGAAGTCTTCACTTGTAGGGCCGAATTTAAATCAAATGGAATGACTATGATTTGGTAAAGTCGGACCGTTCTCTTCTCGTATTTTGATGATGTTGACAATTGCTTCCTTTTTAGGGTCCATCTCGATTGATTTCTTAGCAATTTCATTATCCCAGATAATTTGAACTAGTCCGTTGATTGATTCTTTGAATTGTTTAGCTCGTGCTCTTGTGACTGGACCAACGGGTATTTTTACTGGGTTCGGTGGATAATCCAGTGGTTTCTCACCTTAAACGTACCACCTCTCGGAAATATAAGCCGGCCACATTGCTTGCATCATCTGTCTTGTGGCACGCTACAAAATGAGCCATTTTCAAAAAACGATCTATGACTACCATAATAGCATCCCTCTCTCGTTGAGTACGAGGTAAAGCAATAATGAAATCCATCGAGACATCTTCCCATGGCCTTTTCGGAATCGGTAAAGGCATGTATACTCCCGGTTTGAACGAAGTCTTCGCAATATGGCATGTCATACATTTATTAATTATGTCATTCACATGCCCCTGCATCCTTGGCCAATAAAAATATTCCTTAAGTACATCTAATGTCTTAGTCGAACCAAAGTGGCCAGCCAAGCCTCCCCCGTGAGCCTCCCAAACCAACAATTCCCAAACCATGTGTTTGGGCAAGCAAAGACAATTTCCTTGGAAGAGGAAGCCTTCCTGTATCGAAGATTCTCCAAACGGACCAGATTTGCAAAGAGTGAAAGTCTCACCAAAATACTGATACGAAACCAACTACTCCAAGCGAAGAAGACGAAGTAAGAATTGACGTAAAACACCTCGACCATACTCTAATGTACTTGGGCGAGAAAACAGATACGAGACACAGAGTTACCTTGATAGTCGAAATTGGAATAACTTAAACAAAAGGTAACTTGCATCTTGGGAGGGAGGAGGTCCAAGTGGTAGCAAAATAATAAAAGAATTTTCAGCATTTTCTTTATTACAAAAGCAGTAGGATTCTCGGCAGCATGCTTTAGGAAAGACGGCTATCACCTTGGAGACAAAGCCCAGCTTTTACTATTGTCAGCTAGTGACATGAGGAACCTTTTATTATCTTTTCCTTATTTTAACGATCAGCTTGTAATAGTTTAAGATTATCTTGTCAGACTCTTGTCAGGCTACTTTTGCCTATAAATAGGGCGATGAAGTTGTAATGGAAATTATTGAATGTTGAAGAAAGAAGAATACACTTTGTGTTTTCCTTGGTGAATGATTTTCATCAAAACTTTGATTATTATTCGACGCGTTTTCGAATCTTAATCCGATTGATTCTCAACAGGTCTTGAAAAGAGATCACTTTATCGATTTATAGGTCTAATTCAATAAAAAAACTGTTTCTGTCCTGTTCCAATATCCTGCTTGTTTTCGATAGAGTTTTATACTTGTTCGGTATTTTGCATCAAGTGTTGTTCGATCCTTTGAACTTGTTTCCTGTTTTCAATTCGCATCTGACCGAAACGTACTATTTCGAGTGTCGCTATTTGAAGGTGGTCTATATCAAGTCTTTTACATTTGGCCAAGTTCCTGTCTTGTTGCTGTAACGAGTTGCCGTCATCCTTTCCTGTCGCGAGTGCGTGCCGCTAGCCCATGTTATTACTGTAGCGAACTGGTTGATACGGAATTAAATAGTCCGAATAAAGAAACCGAAGCAAGAATCGATGTTAAAGGCCTTACAACGCGCCGTGCACGTGCGACTACATTTTTAGGCGAGAAAACGGACATAAGACGTAAAAGGAATGTCCGAACTGCCGGAAAAATCACCACCGGCCGGAAAATTCACCACCTGCCGGAACTGGCCGATCGTTGCCGACCACCACCTGCCGGGCTGGCGATCCTTGCCCGGCCGAACCCGTAGTGTCATCGACACGGCCGTGCAGATGTCCTAGAAAGTGTAATCTCGCCGGCCGAACCGACCGTGTCGTCCGACACGGCCGTCTTGACACAACCGGCCGTGCCGGGCGACACGGTCGAGTCCTACTCTTAGGAAGCGTCGCAACTCTGCCGACTAGCCCGACCGTGTCATACGAACACGGTCGAGTCCTACTCGCCTAGAAGCGCCGAAGCGCTGGCCCGACCCGGCCCGGCCGTGTCAGTCGAACACGGTCGCGTCCTGCCGCACATGGCACATGCAGCCGCGGCCGTGTCCATCGACACGGCCCGTGTCCAGCCGGCAGTCTCCTTTATTTTATACACTTTGTGTATTAATTTGTCTCCCTTTTCCTCACATGGTAGGATGGCTTATAATCATGTTCATGTGTGTGATCCCCACCCTTAATATTTGATTCCTTGTAATCTTATTTTTTTTATCTTGATTATTGTTTTTATTTCTAAGATCATGTGATCTTGTAGTGTTTGGTTCCTTAGAGTTAGGTTTCACCTCCTATAAGTAGATTGATTAGCCTTGTAATATAGATAATTATGATGAATTTGAATGTGAAAGAAAACACTTTGTGTTTCTATCATTGGTAAATGATTTTTACCGAAACTTGATTTTTATTCGACGCGTTTTCGAATATTAATCCGATTGATTCTCAATAGGTCTTGGGAAGAAATCACCTTATCGAGTTATAGGTCTAATTCGATAAACCCTTGTTCTTGATCGTTCAAGTCTTCTTATTCGATATTTTTATTGTTATATCCGATATTATTCCCATAAAATACATCCAAAACACCATACTCGTAAAAAGACTTCCGCTACGATATTCCTACATATACTCCGACCGATACGTATCCGCCTCTCCCCGAGATAATTCGTATCATAAGTGGTATCGGAGCCCAAGGTCATCTCCTTGGGCGAGTTATTCAACGAATTTTTTTTTTGAGATTAGCGCAGTCGGAAGAAAACAAAGTTTCCCGTGGATTCGACCGTTGGATCGTCACGAAATTTTGACAAAGGTAAGCCAACTCATTGAACTACAGTCTGAACGGTGGAGATCAGATTCTTTGATCATCTTCTTGGTTCATTCTTCACGGATTTCTTGGCAAATTTTCTATCCGATTTCTTATCAAGAACTATCTCTTGATTCTTGTTATGAATTTATCGGATCTCGATTTCTTGATGAAACTCCGTGACGCACTAAACTGCTTACCGGAGCAACATCTGCAAGCAAGACACAGTGACGACGCCAACGATATTGATTTCTTGGCCAAATTCCGCGGCATACCGGAATTTCACGGAGATAGTAATCCAGATGCGTGCATAGATTGGCTTCATGTTTGTGAGGAGCACTCGGACTTCAAGGCTGCCCCGATCAATTGCCGTGTTTTGTTGGTGGCAAGGCGCCTCCGCGGTAGCGCCGCCATCTGGTGGCAAAAATTGAAACAGTCCCGTTCACAACAACGTAAGCTTAAAATCCAAGATTGGCAAAAATTCACAAAATATTTCAATCGAAGGTTCAAACCATACCACCACTCGTTGTTTCCCCACCACCAGTCCTTCGACGCCCCGCCGCCGACATTCGATCAAAGGTTTTTCCCCATCAAGGAATTCCCAGCAGAGTCCTTTCTCGATGAAGATGATATCCCTACTGTCATTTTTAATGAAGTAGACGAGAAAGAGGTTTCAACGACGCAATACAACGAAGAAGACGATTTGGAAGACGATTTTGTTAGTGTTCCCCTAATTGACAAACTTGGATCTTGCGATTATGAGCATGAACCAATCAGTTGTGTTGGTCAAATTGACGAAAACGGAATTGATGGGCCGAATGAATTATTCACACAAGTCGGACCTTTTAAAGATGTGGAAGACGAAATGGAGCTTGGTACTAAAATTGGTTGGTTGAAAAAAAACGACAATTTTGAGCCCAATTTTATATCGACTCGGTTCGGTGATGGACTTATGGTCTTGGATGATTACCAAATTGAGGTTAGTAAATTATTTTGTGATGGGCCATTATTGGGAGCCCAATAATTTTGAAACGGAGAGTTGGTCGATGCGACGGACCGCCAACATTTGATGAAGAACCGGTTGATGAAGAGGACTCGCAATAAATTACGTGTTTTCCATTCTTGATGGTGAACCCGATGTGGAATTATCGGTGTTTCCAGTCGGAGGATGAACCCGATTTGAAATTAACCGTGCGTCCCATTTCCGATTTCCGCTCATGTCATGATATCGGTATTACCGGGCAAAGTAATTATTATTATTTTATTAATAATGATAGTTATTTTATTGGTGATTCTCGAGGGGGCCCCACTACCTATCGTCTCAAGATTTTGGGCCATGTACGCACTGCGGACATTTTCGAGGTCAAATACTTAGAAGCTTTAATTAATTATCTTGACGACGAAGGAAGTTCGGAATTGAGGACAATTCCCTTTAAAGGGGGAGGGGATGATACGGAATTAAATAGTCCGAATAAAGAAACCGAAGCAAGAATCGACGTTAAAGGCCTTACAACGCGCCGTGCACGTGCGACTACATTTTTAGGCGAGAAAACGGACATAAGACGTAAAAGGAATGTCCGAAGCTAGGAAAAATCACCACCGCCGGAAAATTCACCACTGCCGGGCTGGCCGATCGGCCGACCACCACTGCCGGGCCGGCCGATCACTGCCGACCGAACCGTGTCATCCGACACGGCCGTGCGAAGATGTCCTAGAAAGTGTAATCTCGCCGTAGGAACCCGAGTGTCGTCCGACACGGCCGTCAGCCGACCGACCGTGCCAGGCGACACGGTCGAGTCCTACTCTTCCGGAAAGCATCGCAACTCTGCCGACCATCCCGACCGTGTCATACGAACACGGTCGAATCCTACTCGCCTAGAAGCGCCGAAACGCCTGCCGACCAGCCCGACCGTGTCAGTCGAACACGGTCGAGTCCTGCCGCACATGGCACATGCAGCCGCGGCCGTGTCCATTGACACGGCCCGTGTCCAGCCGTCAGTCTCCTTTATTTTATACACTTTGTGTATTAATTTGTCTCTGATACGAAGTCGACTACTCCAAGCGAAGAAGATGAAGTAAGAATTGACGTAAAATACCTCGATCGCACTCCAACGTACTTCTTTGGCGAGAAAACGGATACGAGGTACGGAGTTACCTTGATTGTCGGAATTGGAATAACTTAAGGATAGTTGCAACTTGGGGGGGGGGGGAAGGTCCAAGTGGTAGCTAAACAAAGAATTTTCAGCATTTCTTTATTATAAAGGCAGCAGGATTCTTGGCAACTTGTTATATGAAAAAGCGGCTGTCAAACTTCAACTTGGAGACAAGACCCAACTTTTACTTTTGTCAACAAGTGACATGAAGAACCTTTTATTATCCTTTCATTATTTTAAAGAACTGACTTGTAATAGTTTAAGTTATTTTGTCGTGCCACTTTTGCCTATAAATAGTGGCGATAGAGTTGTAATAGCGAGATTATTGAATGTTGAAGAATTGAGAACACTTTGTGTTTTTCCACAGTGAATGCTTTTCATCAAAACTTGGTTTTTATTCGACGCGTTTGAATACTAATCGATTGATTCTCAATAGGTCTTGAGGAGAAATCACTTTATCAAATTATAGGTCTAATTTGATAAAACATCTGTTTATATCTTGATTCGATATTCGGTTCATTTTTGATACTGACTTGATACTTGTTCAATATTTCGTACAAAGTGTTGTTCGATCCTTGAACGTGTTTCTGTCTTAAAGTCGCTTAGAGCGCAAGCGTCTTTGTTTGAGTCTTTTCATTTGGGCCAAATTCTGTCTTGTGGTATCGAATCACCGCCTTCATCACTCGCTTGATATTATTCTTTAGCGTATTGTCTGATTCAAGCAGTTTCTTGTCGATAGCTTTCGTGCATCAAAAAGCCTTCCACTGTATCGATAGCGAATTCGCATAACCAGTGAGAATTCGTATCATAAGTGGTATCAGAGCCCAAGTTCTTGATCTTTGGCATTATGGATCTCAACGACGCTGATTTCTTGGCAAAACTTCGTGGCGACCGCGTGGCGTGCGAACAACGCGACCGGCGTTGGCAACCTAGGCGTGGTGACTATGAACGACCCTCACGCCATGTCGAAGAGTTCAAGGTGAACGAGCTTCGAGTTCATTGGAGGGACCGACCACGAAGTTTACGGAATGGGAGCGAAAAATTGATCGTATGTTCGAATTTAAAGACCTTGACGATGAGAAAAGGTGTAAGTATGCAATTCTCAAGTTGGGGAAAGGAGCTTCACTTTGGTACGAAGGAGTGAAAACACGAAGAGCTCGTGCGGGGAAGGAAAAGATCCGTTCGTGGGATTCATTAAAAAGAAAACTTCGTAAGAGATATGTACCAACATCACACCGGTTGTCCTTGTACAGGAAGATTGCAGATCTCATGCAAGGAAAGTTGAATGTCAGTGAGTACATTGAGGAGTTTGAGAATCTAACCTTAATGGGAGAGATAGAGGAGAATGAGGAACAGAAGATGTCGTGATTCTTGCGTGGCTTAAACCGAAGTATAGCTAACTCGGTGGAACTGTATCCATACGAGGACTTCGATACATTATGTGGGTTATGTCTGAAGTTAGAAGCTCAGAACAGGATGAAGATGTATAAACCTGAGTTTCCAGTCAAATTTGGAAACCCAAGCGTCGGATCTAGTTCAGCTGTTAAGGCAAGCTGTCGACTCAGATTCTGTTGCGAATCCGGCTAAGGCATGTACCTACGTGCGAAGGAGACGAGTTTGGCTAAAGTGAGATGTTTCAAATGTCAAGGGTTCGGGCATTATCAAAATGCTTGTCCAAACAAACGAGTGGTGACACTCAGGGAAGCTGTCACGATCCGAGATGAGTTGTTGATCGAGGAAGAAAGACTGGGTGACGTATTTGATTTCGACATTAAGGACGAAGAAGGAGAGGAATGCGAGACTTACGATGCTCCAAGCTATGACACGGCTTTAGTTCTGCGAACGCTACAGGCCAAAGCTGTATCGAATGATTCGGAACAGCGAAATCAAATATTTCACACAAAGTGTCAAATTGGAAAGAAATGGTGTAGTTTGATCGTTGATGGGGGGAGTTGCACCAACGTCGCTTCCAGCGAGATGGTGACTAAACTCGGGCTGACCACTACGGCTCACCCGAAACCTTACACTTTGCATTGGCTCGATGATGGGAGCAAAATAAGGGTGACTAAACAAGTGAGGATTGGACTAGCCATGGGTTCATATGAAGACAACGTATTATGTGATGTACTCCCGATGGATGCATGCCATGTACTGTTGGGAAGACCGTGGATGTTTGATAGGGACGTTTTACACCGAGGGAGAAGCAATGAGTACGAGTTACGGGATAAGGGCAAGAAGATTGTGCTTAAACCAATGTTGCCGCAAGATATTCACTCTATGAGTTCTAGTAGGAGTGAAAAACCAAAATTGGCCATGTTTGCTAGCGAGCGGGAGGTGGAACTTGCTATTAATGATGGCAAGTGTGTGTACTTGTTGGTTCTGAAGGAGACACGGGATGGTGACATTGTTGTGCGGAACGAAAGGATGGATGCCTTATTACGCGAATTTGCGGATGTTTTTCCCAAAGAGTTACCGTCGGGTTTACCACCAATTCGCGGGATTGAACATCAGATCGACCTCATACCGGGTGTGTCGTTGCCTAACAAAGCTGCCTATAGATGTAATCCCGAGGAGACAAAGGAATTACAAAACCAAATCGAAGAACTGATGGATCGAGGTTATGTTCGAGAAAGCCTAAGCCCTTGTGCGGTTCCGGTATTACTGGTTCCAAAGAAGGACGGATCTTGGAGGATGTGTATTGACAGTCGAGCTGTGAACAATATAACCATCAGGTATCGATTTCCGATTCCGAGGCTTGATGACATGTTGGACGAATTACACGGATCAGTGATCTTTTCAAAAGTTGATCTACGAAGTGGTTATCACCAGATTCGAATGCGAGAAGGAGATGAGTGGAAGACAGCCTTCAAAACTAAACACGGGCTGTATGAATGGACCGTTATGCCGTTCGGTCTTACAAATGCACCGAGTACTTTCATGCGCTTGATGAATGAGGTACTTAAGCCATTTTTAGGGAAATTTGTGGTTGTATACTTAGATGATATTTTGATCTACAGCCGATCGCTGCAAGAACATTTCGAACACTTGAGGCAAGTCTTCGAAACCCTTAGAGACCAGAAGCTGTATGGAAAAAAGGAGAAGTGCTCATTTTTGGTCGAAAGTATAGTCTTTCTTGGCTATATTGTTTCAAAGGATGGAGTGTCGGTCGATCAAGCGAAGATCGAAGCAATTAAGTCCTGGCCGGTTCCCACTACAGTGACGGAGGTTAGATCGTTCCATGGACTAGCTTCATTTTACCGAAGATTCATTCGAGACTTTAGTACCATTGCAAGCCCAATAACCGAATGTTTGAAGAAGGGCACGTTTAATTGGAGCAGAGCTGCTCAGGAGTCATTTGCAAATTTGAAGGCGAAGTTGTGCGAAGCACCAATCTTAGCATTACCCGATTTTTCGCAACCGTTTGAGGTGGAATGTGATGCTAGCGGAGTGGGCATTGGAGCGGTTCTCATTCAGGGAAAGCGACCTATTGCTTATTTTTCCGAGAAGTTAAATGGTGCTCGTCTGAATTATTGTACGTACGACAAGGAGTTTTATGCTATTGTGAGGGCTCTAGATCATTGGAGTCACTATCTTCGACCAAAGCATTTTATCATACACTCGGACCATGAATCTTTGAAGTATATTAACGGACAACACAAGTTAAGTCCCAGGCATGCGAAGTGGGTGGAATTCTTACAATCATTTCACTTCTCATCGAAGTATAAGGATGGCAAGAGCAATATTGTGGCAGATGCATTGTCTAGGCGTTATGCCTTACTCGCCACTCTTGATGTTCGTTTGCTAGGGTTCGATACAGTAAAGGAGTATTACGAAGGTGATGCGGATTTTGGCGAAACCTTCGCCCTGTGCAAACCTGGCCCGGTGGGAGAATTTTCGATACAGGAGGGCTTTCTTTTTAAGGGGAATCGTCTTTGCTTACCCAGGCACACGATTCGAGAACTGCTGGTTCGGGAGGCTCACGGAGGGGGATTGGCTGGCCACTTCGGTTCGGCCAAGACATTAGAAGTGCTTAAGGAACATTTTTATTGGCCAAGGATGCAGGGGGATGTTAATAATATAATCAGTAAATGTGTGACGTGCCATGTTGCGAAAAGTTCGTTCAAACCAGGAGTCTACACACCTTTACCGATTCCGGAGAGGCCATGGGAAGATGTATCAATGGATTTCATTGTGGCTTTACCTCGAACCCAACGAGGTAAGGATGCGATTATGGTGGTCGTCGATCGTTTTTCAAAGATGGCTCATTTTGTTCCTTGTCACAAAACCGATGATGCGAGTAATGTTGCTGACCTGTATTTCCGAGAGGTAGTGCGATTACATGGAGTTCCGAAAACTATTGTTTCGGACCGAGACTCAAAGTTTCTAAGCTACTTTTGGAACACATTATGGATGAAGGTGGGAACCAAGCTTTTGTTTAGTACTTCACATCATCCTCAAACCGACGGACAAGCGAAGTAACGAATCGAACACCGGGACGCATTGCGAGGCTTGGTGAGCAAGACACAAAAGGATGGGATCTCAAATCGCACATGCGGAGTTTGCTTATAATCGATCTCCTACTCATGCCACCGCACACTCTCCATTTGAAGTAGTTTACTGATGAATCCTTACATGCCGCTAGATCTAATTCCACTACCAAGTGACGAATTGGTGCATAAGGATGCGAGTCAAAACTAAAATCAATGATGAAATTACACGAACAGTGCGGGATCGAATCAAGGAAATAAACGAGGCGTATAAAAGGAAGTCGAACAAGCAAAGAAAGCCGAGACTATTCGAGGTTGGAGATTTAGTTTGGTTACATTTGAGGAAGGAACGATTCGAGTAAGCATAAGAATAAGTTAATGCCACGAGACGAGGGGCCATTAAAAATACATGACAAGGTGAACGACAAAGCTTACAAATTAGAACTTCCGGCGACTATGGAGTGCATGCTACTTTCAACATAGGTGATCTTTCTCCTTATCTTGATGATGACGGGATTGCGAATTGAGGACAATTCCTCTTAAAGGGGAGGGATGATACGAAGTCGACTACTCCAAGCGAAGAAGATGAAGTAAGAATTGACGTAAAATACCTCGATCGCACTCCAACGTACTTCTTGGGCGAGAAAACGGATACGAGGTACGGAGTTACCTTGATTGTCGGAATTGGAATAACTTAAGGATAGTTGCAACTTGGGGGGGGGGGGAAGGTCCAAGTGGTAGCTAAACAAAGAATTTTCAGCATTTCTTTATTATAAAGGCAGCAGGATTCTTGGAAACTTGTTATATGAAAAAGCGGCTGTCAAACTTCAACTTGGAGACAAGACCCAACTTTTACTTTTGTCAACAAGTGACATGAAGAACCTTTTATTATCCTTTCATTATTTTAAAGAACAGCTTGTAATAGTTTAAGTTATTTTGTCAGGCCACTTTTGCCTATAAATAGTGGCAGTAGAGTTGTAATAGCGAGATTATTGAATGTTGAAGAATTGAGAACACTTTGTGTTTTTCCCTGGTGAATGCTTTTCATCAAAACTTGGTTTTTATTCGACGCGTTTCGAATACTAATCTGATTGATTCTTAATAGGTCTTGAGGAGAAATCACTTTATCAAATTATAGGTCTAATTTGATAAAACATCTGTTTATATCTTGATTCGATATTCGGTTCATTTTTTTGATACAGCTTGATACTTGTTCAATATTTCGTACAAAGTGTTGTTCGATCCTTCGAACGTGTTTCCTGTCTTAAAGTCGCTTCCGAACGAAACGTGCTGTTTCGAGTCTTTTCATTTGGGCCAAATTCCTGTCTTGTGGCTGTATCGAATCACCGCCTTCATCACTCGTGATATTGTTCTTTGTAGCGAAATTGTCACCTGATTCCTGACGCTTTCTTGTCGATAGCTTTCGTGCATCAAAAAGCCTTCCGCTGTATCGATAGCGAATTCGCATAACCAGTGAGAATTCGTATCAGTCTCCCTTTTCCTCACATGGTAGGATGGCTTATAATCATGTTCATGTGTGTGATCCCCACCCTTAATATTTGATTCCTTGTAATTTTATTTTTTTATCTTGAGTATTGTTTTTAATTTCTAAGATCATGTGATCTTGTAGTGTTTGATTCCTTAGAGTTAGGTTTCACCTCCTATAAGTAGATTGATTAGCCTTGTAATATAGATAATTATGATGAATTTGAATGTGAAAGAAAACACTTTGTGTTTCTATCATTGGTAAATGATTTTTACCGAAACTTGATTTTTATTCGACGCATTTTCGAATATTAATCCGATTGATTCTCAATAGGTCTTGGGAAGAAATCACCTTATCGAGTTATAGGTCTAATTCGATAAACCCTTGTTCTTGATCGTTCAAGTCTTCTTATTCGATATTTTTATTGTTATATCCGATATTATTCCCATAAAATACATCCAAAACACCATACTCGTAAAAAGACTTCCGCTACGATATTCCTACATATACTCCGACCGATACGTATCCGCCTCTCCCCGGGATAATTCGTATCACTGGTGTTCTCAGTTCTTGACAGTTTCTTGCTGAATAGCTTCCGCTCGTCAAAACAGCTTCCTGCTGTATCGATAGCGAATTCACCTCACCAGCGAGAATTCGTATCATAAGTGGCATCGGAGCCCAAGTTCTTGATCTTTGGCATTATGGATCTCAACGACGCTGATTTCTTGGTAAAACTTCGTGACGCATTGCGTGACATACCAGAACAACGCGACCAGCGTTGGCAACCTAGGCGTGGTGACTATGAACGACCCTCACGCCATGTCGAAGAATTCAAGGTGAACGAGCTTCCGGAGTTCGTTGGCGGAACAGATCTCGAAGTTTACCTGGAATGGGAACGTAAAATTGATCGTATGTTCGAGTTTAAAGACCTTGACGATGAGAAAAGGTGTAAGTTTGCAATTCTCAAGTTGGGGAAAGGAGCTTCACTTTGGTACGAAGGAATTAAAACACGAAGAGCTCGTGCGGGGAAAGAAAAGGCCCGTTCGTATGATTCATTAAAAAGAAAACTTTGTAAAAGATATGTACCAACATCACACCGGTTGTCCTTATACAGAAAGATTGCAGATCTCATGCAGGGAAAGTTGAATGTCAGTGAATACATTGAGGAGTTTAAGAATCTGACCTTAATGGGAGAAATAGAGGAGAATGAGGAGCAGAAGATATCGCGATTCTTGTGTGGCTTGAACCGAAGCATAGCTAACATGGTGGAACTGTATCCATACGAGGACTTCGATACATTATGTGGGCTATGTGTGAAGTTAGAAGCTCAAAACAGGATGAAGCTGTATAAACCTGAGTTTCCAATCAAATTTGGAAACCCAAGTGGCGGTTCTAGTTCAACTACCAAGGCAACTGTACCGACTCCGGTCCCTGTTGCGATTCCTATGACACCCTACGTACCGAAGGATACGAGCTTGGCTAAAGTAAGATATTTCAAATGTCAAGGGTTCGGGCATTATCAAAATGCTTGTCGGAACAAGCGAGTTGTGACACTAAGGGAAGCTGTCACGATCCGAGACGAATTGTTGGTTGAGGACGAAAAAGAAAGACTCTGGGATGTGTTTGATTTCAGCATGGAGGACGAAGAAGGAGAAGAATGTGAGGTATACGATGCTCCGAATTACGATACAGCCTTGGTTCTTCGCACTTTGTAAGCCAAGTCGGTTCCGAGCGAGTCAGAACAACGGGACCAAATATTCCATACAAAGTGTCAAGTTGGAGATAAGTGGTGTAGTTTGATTATCGATGGAGGAAGTTGCACCAACGTAGCTTCGAGTGAAATGGTGACGAAGCTTGGACTAACCACCACCACTCACCCTAAGCCATATGCTTTACATTGGCTTGATGACGGAAGTAAGGTGAGGGTTTTGAAGCAAGTTTGGGTCAGATTGGCAATGGGTTCATATCGTGATGAGATATTATGTGATGTGATTCCAATGGATGCTTGTCACGTACTCTTGGGACACCCTTGGCTATTTGATAGGGATGTTTTGCATCGGGAAAGGAGCAACGAATACGAGTTGCGAGATAAGGGAAATAAGATCGTGTTGAAGCCGATGTCACCCCAAGCTATCCGTTCCATGAGTGCCAAACGAGGGGAGAAACCGAACCTCACCATGTTCGCTAGCGAAAGGGAAGTTGAACACGCTATGGAGAGTGGTGAGCAATGTTTACATGCTGGTGATAAAGGAGACTCAAGATGATTTCGTGGCAGCAAAGAACGAGGATACAGTGGCCGACTTATTACATAAGTTCGCGGACGTCTTCCCTGAAGAATTGTCGTCGGGTTTGCCGCCAATTAGCGGAATTGAGCATCAAATCGACCTTATACCAGGAGCACCTCTTCTCAATAAAGCTGCCTATAGGTGTAATCCCGAGGAAACGAAGGAACTTCAGAAGCAGATTTAAGAACTAATGAGCCACGGGTATGTTCGGGAAAGTTCAAGTTCATGTGCGATTCCAGTCCTACTTGTTCCTAAGAAGGATGGGTCTTGGCGGATGTGTATCGATAGCCGGGCTGTAAATAACATAACGATCAAGTATCGATTCCCGATACCAAGGCTTGATGATATGTTGGACGAGCTACATGGCTCGGTGATCTTTTCTAAAATTGATTTGTGAGGTGGCTATCACCAGATTCGCATGCGGGAGGGAGACGAATGGAAGACGGCTTTCAAAACTAAACATGGGCTGTATGAGTGGACCGTCATGCCATTTGGACTTACGAATGCCCCCAGTACTTTCATGCGTTTGATGAACGAAGTACTTAAGGCATTTTTGGGCAGATTTGTGGTTGTTTATTTGGATGATATTTTGGTGTATAGTCGGTCGGTGGAGGAGCATCTCGGATGGCAAATATTCGAGAATCTTAGGTCTCAAAGACTTTATGGAAAGAAAGAAAAGTGTGCGTTTCTCGTCGAGAGCATAACTTTTCTTGGCTATGTTGTTTCGAAGGAAGGAGTGTTGGTTGATCAAAGTAAAATTGAAGCTATTAAGTCGTGGCCTACTCCCAAAACCGTAACTGAAGTTAGATCATTCCATGGTCTTGCCTCTTTTTATCGGAGGTTTATTCGAGATTTCAGCACCATAACAAGTCCGATAACTGAGTGTTTGAAGAAGGGTCCGTTTGTATGGAGCAGGGCTGCCCAAGAGGCGATTGAAAAGTTGAAGGCAAGGTTATGTGAAGCACCTATCTTGGCGTTACCCGATTTTGCACAGCCGTTCGAAGTGGAGTGTGATGCTAGTGGAGTTAGTATTGGGGCGGTCCTCATTCAAGGCAGGCGGCCTATTGCGTACTTTTCAGAGAAGTTGGGTGGTGCTAGACTCAACTATTGTACTTACGACAAGGAGTTCTATGCCATAGTGAGAGTTCTTGATCATTGGAGCCATTACCTTCGACCGAAACATTTTATTCTGCATTCGGACCATGAATCTTTAAAGTATATTAATGGGCAGCAGAAGTTGATGATACGATATCTAATATTCCAATCGAAGAAGCTCCAATAAAAATCGACGTCCACGACGATACGCATGGCCATGCATCATTATACTTGGGAGAAAAGAATACGCGGATTGGAGTTACGTTGTTAATCGGAATCGGAGTAACGTAAAATTCGACGACGGAACCGGTCCGAAAGCATGAAAAATCGGCCATATCATGCTTGAAAGGGACCTCACTTGACTTCATATCTTGACAAGATAATGAAGTTATTTTCTCCTTCCCCACCATGACACAAACGGCCGAAACATATAGATGGAGTGAAGATTTTCTTCTTCATGTCATTGTCTCTCATATCTTATTCACCTTAATAAGTCCAAAGAGGTTGATATCAATCTTCACAAAATCGTCCTCACTCCTTGGTAAAGATCGGCCGATTGGAAGCAAGTGCAAGGGATGATATTTTGTTCTACTTCATGTCACCATCAAAGACCAAGATTGCTTCATGTCTTATTCACCTAATAACACCAAGATACTTGGTATCTCACCTTAGATTTTCGGCCGAAATGGAAGTTGCTAGGAAGTTTCATTTCTCGTTTTGTTGTATTTTCTTACGGTTGGAGACGACTATATATAGTAGTGCTCGTTGTATTTGTAAATCATCTTGAATCTTGAATCATAATAAACCTGGTATTTCCTTTGAAATATACGTTGAACGAGTTCAACAAACTTTAGTTATTGTTTCGACGCGTCTCGAGATTTTAACTTGATCAATTCTCAAAAGGTCTTGGGAAGAGATTACCTTTTATCGAGTTATAGGTCTAGTTCGATAAAACACACCAAACTCCGTACATCATTCTACATCACGGCCGAATCCCATTAAATTCGTCCATCCCTTTGTAATTTTGATCAATATTGTAAACGTGATAATCTCCCGCTGTGTTTTATACGCATTACTTACGTAATTCGTATCATAAGTGGTATCAGAGCCATTTGTCTCATAGTTCTCGACGTTACTCAAGAAGATGGCATTCACCGATGAAGAAGTAGCACAACTACGTGACGTTCTTCGTGGCTTACCGGAGCCCAGAATCCAAGCACGACGAGGATACGACACCATGCATGCACCACGACATGCTGATGAATACAAGACAAGCGAACTTCCGGAGTTCGTAGGCGGCACCGATCCCGAGGTTTATTTGGAGTGGGAAAGAAAAATTGAACGAATGTTTGAGTTCAAGGATCTCAATGACGAGGTACGTTGCAAGTACGCGATTCTCAAACTTGGAAAGGGAGCTTCCCTTTGGTTTGAGCGAATGAAGACACAAAGAGTTCGTGCCGGAAAAGAGAAGATACGTTCGTGGGATTCTCTAAAAAAGAAACTACGAAAAAGATATGTCCCGACTACACACAAGTTAAGCTTGTATCGAAAAATTTCTAAACTCACACAAGGAAAGCTAAGTGTCGAGGAGTACATCGAGGAGTTTGAAAACTTATCCTTGATGGGAGAACTTGAAGAAAGCGAAGAATTGCGGATGTCCCGTTTCCTACGAGGTTTGAACAAAAATATTGCTAATTCCGTGGAACTCTACCCCTATTCCGACTTTGATACTTTATGCGGACTTTGCATAAAGTTGGAAAATCAAAACAAAACAAAACTCTCTAAACCCGAATTCCCACCTAAATACGGAAATACCAACTTTGGCGCGAGTTCTAGCTCGTTTCCAAAAACGGTCACCACAAGCCAACCCGTTACTACCATCCCAAAAACTCCTATCACACCAAAAGAAACAAGCTTATCTAAAGTCCGGTGTTTCAAGTGTCAAGGATTTGGACACTATCAAAGTGCTTGTCCAAATCGGAGAATTGTGACGTTACGAGAAGCCATAGCCGCCCGAGAAGAATTACTAGCCGAAGAAGAAAAAATTGGAGACGTTTTTAACTTAGAAGCTGACGAAGAAGAAGAAGAATGCGAGGCATACGATGCCCCGAACTATGACACGAACCTCGTCCTTCGCATGTTACAAACGAAGGCCGCCCCAAGTGACGAAGAACAACGAGACCAAATCTTCCACACGAAGTGTCGTGTCGGAGATAAATGGTGTAGCTTGATCATTGACGGTGGAAGTTGTACAAACGTGGCATCAAGCGAGATGGTCTCAAAACTCGGTTTGATCACCACGGCCCATCCTAAACCGTATGCACTCCATTGGCTCGATGATGGAAACAAGGTGAAAGTATCAAGGCAAGTGAAGGTCGGACTCACCATGGGTTCGTATGGCGATGATATTACATGCGATGTACTACCGATGGACGCATGTCACGTGTTATTGGGAAGACCTTGGTTATTTGATCGGGACGTACTACATCGAGGGAGGAGTAACGAGTATGAGTTACGTGACAAAGGTAAAAAAATCGTTCTTAAACCTATGTCACCTCAAGCTATCCGGACGATGAGTTCGAAAAAAGTCGAAGGACCGAAACTTACGATGTTTGCAAACGAGAAAGAAGTCGAACACGCCATTGACGATGGCGAACGTGTTTATTTGATGATGATCAAAGAGGTCCGAAATCTTGCCACCAAATCGCACCATGAGGAAGAGATAGATGCTCTATTACACGAGTTTTCGGACGTATTCCCGAAGACTTGCGGTAGGATTACCACCTATCCGCGGAATTGAACACAGATTGATCTTATACCGGAGCTCCATTATCGAAAAAGCGGCGTATCGTTGTAATCCTGAAGAAACCAAAGAACTACAACGCCAAATTGATGAACTCATGAATCACGGATATGTCCGAGAAAGTTTAAGTCCGTGTGCGGTTCCAGTTCTACTTGTACCAAAAAAAGACGGAACTTGGCGAATGTGTATTGACAGTAGAGCCGTAAATAACATCACCGTCAAGTATCGGTTCCCCATCCCGAGACTAGACGACATGCTGGACGAGTTACATGGATTGGTTATATTTTCCAAAGTTGATTTACGGAGCGGATACCATCAAATCCGCATGCGAGAGGGAGACGAATGGAAGACGGCGTTTAAAACAAAGAATGGACTTTACGAATGGGATGTGATGCCATTCGGCCTCACGAACGCCCCGAGCACTTTTATGAGGTTAATGAACGAGATTCTTAAACCTTTCTTGGGAAAGTTTGTTGTCGTATACTTAGACGACATTTTGATCTACAGTCGATCCGTAGAGGAGCATCTCAAACATTTGCGGTACGTATTTGAGACGCTAAGGGAACAAAAACTTTATGGAAAACGGGAGAAGTGTACTTTCCTAGTCGAGAGTCTTGTCTTTCTCGGCTATGTTGTTTCGAAAGACGGAGTTTCGGTCGACCAAGAAAAGATCGCGGCAATCAAGTCGTGGCCGACCCCAAAGACAATCACGGAGGTACGATCATTTCATGGCCTCGCTTCTTTTTACCGACGATTCATACGGGACTTTAGCACCATCTCCAGTCCGATCACGGAGTGTCTAAAAAAAGGAACCTTTGCATGGAACGAGGCGGCCCAAAAGGCTTTTGAAAATTTAAAGGGGAAATTATGTGAAGCGCCGATTTTGACGTTACCCGATTTTTCACAACCGTTTGAGGTGGAATGCGACGCTAGCGGAGTTGGAATCGGGGCAGTGCTTATCCAAAGAGGCCGTCCCATCGCCTATTTTTCGGAGAAACTAAGTGGCGCCCGAGTGAATTATTGTACTTACGACAAGGAGTTCTATGCTATCGTGAGAGCACTCGATCATTGGAGTCATTATCTACGTTCGAAACACTTCGTGCTGCACTCGGATCACGAGTCGTTAAAATACATCAACGGACAAAGTAAGCTAAGCCCGAGGCATGCAAAATGGGTGGAATTTTTACAATCTTTTCACTTTTCATCCAAGTACAAAGACGGGAAGAGTAATATAGTGGCGGATGCACTATCGAGACGGTATGCCTTACTGTCGATGCTAGATGTTCGTTTGTTGGGGTTCGAGACTTTGAAAGATCATTACAGCGACGATTTGGACTTCGGGGAAATTTTTAACCGTTGTAAAACAGCCCCGTACGAGGAATTTGTGTTACAGGATGGCTTTCTCTTCAAGGGGAATAAATTATGTGTGCCGAGACATACAATTCGGGAATTGCTAGTTCGGGAGGCGCACGGAGGAGGGCTAGCCGGTCACTTCGGCTCGACCAAGACTATAGAAGTACTAAAAGAACATTTCTTTTGGCCAAAGATGTATGGTGACGTAAGCACAATCGTGAGTAAATGCGTCACTTGTCACATGATGAAAAGTTCGTTCAAGTCGAGTACATACATGCCGTTGCCGCACTGCTACGACCAGTGGGAGGATGTCTCGATGGATTTTATTGTGGCTTTACCTCGTACTCAACGAGGCAAAGACTCGATCATGGTGGTCGTCGACCGTTTTTCGAAAATGGCTCACTTTATCGCATGCCACAAAACCGATGATGCAAGCAATGTGGCGGACTTGTACTTCCGGGAAGTAGTTCGTTTACACGGAGTTCCAAAAACTATCGTGTCGGATCGAGATTCCAAATTTCGAGTTACTCGAATACTTTATGGAGGAAAGTCGGTACTAAACTCCTATTCAAGACTTCGCATCACCCACAAACCGACGGATGCATCGAGGTAACAAATCGAACCTTAGGAGCATTATTGCGAGGGTTGGTAAATAAAACACAGAAGGATTGGGACGTTAAACTTGCTCATGCGGAATTCGCATACAACCGATCACCCGGTTATGCCACGGCCCATTCGCCTTTTGAAGTAGTATACGAATTAAATCCGCACTTGCCATTGGACTCGATTCCCTTGCCAAGCAACGAATTGGTTCACAAAGACGCCGAAGCAAAACTCAAATCAATGATGAAGTTACATGAAAAGATACGGGAACGGATTAAAGAAGTGAATGAAATTTACAAACGGAAGTCGAACAAAAATAAAAAAGCGAGGTTATTTGAAGTTGGTGACTTAGTTTGGATACATTTGAGAAAAGAAAGATTCCCAAGCAAACGGAAGAACAAATTGATGCCGAGAGCCGAGGGTCCGTACAAAATTGTGGAAAAAGTGAACGACAACGCATACAAAGTCGAACTTCCGGGCGAATACGGAGTACACGAGACTTTCAACGTAGGTGATCTCTCGCCTTACCTTGACGACGATGGCATTACGGAATTGAGGTCAATTCCTTTCAAAGAATGAGGGAATGATACGATATCTAATATTCCAATCGAAGAAGCTCCAATAAAAATCGACGTCCACGACGATACGCATGGCCATGCATCATTATACTTGGGAGAAAAGAATACACGGATTGGAGTTACATTGTTAATCGGAATCGGAGTAACGTAAAATTCGACGAAGGAACCGGTCCGAAAGCATGAAAAATCGGCCATATCATGCTTGAAAGGGACCTCACTTGACTTCATATCTTGACAAGATAATGAAGTTATTTTCTCCTTCCCCACCATGACACAAACGGCCGAAACATATAGATGGAGTGAAGATTTTCTTCTTCATGTCATTGTCTCTCATATCTTATTCACCTTAATAAGTCCAAAGAGGTTGATATCAATCTTCACAAAATCGTCCTCACTCCTTGGTAAAGATCGGCCGATTGGAAGCAAGTGCAAGGGATGATATTTTGTTCTACTTCATGTCACCATCAAAGACCAAGATTGCTTCATGTCTTATTCACCTAATAACACCAAGATACTTGGTATCTCACCTTAGATTTTCGGCCGAAATGGAAGTTGCTAGGAAGTTTCATTTCTCGGTTTTGTTGTATTTTCTTACGGTTGGAGACGACTATATATAGTAGTGCTCGTTGTATTTGTAAATCATCTTGAATCTTGAATCATAATAAACCTGGTATTTCCTTTGAAATATACGTTGAACGAGTTCAACAAACTTTAGTTATTGTTTCGACGCGTCTCGAGATTTTAACTTGATCAATTCTCAAAAGGTCTTGGGAAGAGATTACCTTTTATCGAGTTATAGGTCTAGTTCGATAAAACACACCAAACTCCGTACATCATTCTACATCACGGTCGAATCCCATTAAATTCGTCCATCCCTTTGTAATTTTGATCAATATTGTAAACGTGATAATCTCCCGCTGTGTTTTATACGCATTACTTACGTAATTCGTATCAGTTGAGTCCCAGACATGCGAAGTGGGTGGAATTCTTACAATCATTTCACTTTTCATTGAAGTATAAGGATGGTAAGAGCAATGTGGTGGCTGATGCGCTGTCTAGAAGATATGCCTTAATCTCTACCCTTAATGTTCGATTGCTTGGATTCGATACAGTGAAAGAATATTATGACAGTGATGCGAATTTTGGCGAAACCTTCGCCCTTTGCAAATCTGGACCGATGGGAGAATTTTCGATATAGGAAGGCTTCCTTTTTAAGGGAAATCGTCTTTGTCTACCCAAGCACACGGTTCGAGAATTGCTGGTTCGAAAGGCTCATGGGGGAGGTTTAGCTGGCCACTTTGGTTCGGCTAAAACATTAGATGTGCTGAAAGAACATTTTTATTGGCCAAAGATGCAAGGGGATGTTAGTAACATAATTAGTAAATGTGTGACGTGCCATGTTGCAAAGAGTTCGTTCAAGCCAGGATTATACACACCTTTACCGATCCCGGAGAGGCCATGGGAAGATGTCTCGATGGATTTCATTATTGCTTTGCCTCGAACCCAGCGAGGTAGGGATGCGATTATGGTTGTTGTCGATCGTTTTTCGAAGATGGCTCATTTTGTTGCTTGTCACAAAACCTGATACGAATTAACGTATTAAGATATACGTAAATTCGCCGGAAAATGCAGCGGTTATATTTATTTCCTTACAACACTCGTTTTTGTGTAACACTCGTAATATTCAACCGAAAGTAGGGCAATTCGGCTTTGCGAAAACACGAATAAAATGAAAGTAGATTATCAAACTAGACCTATAGTTTGATAAGACAATCTCTCCTCAAGACCTATTGAGAATTGATTAAATTACAACTCGAAAACGCGTCGAATTATAATCGAAGTGTGCTGAAAATCATTCAACTAGAATACATGTGATGTATTTCGTTTTTCCTTCATTCAAAGGTGTTTACAAATGGTTGAGGATGAGGCTATTATATAGCCATTATATCTCCTAAACAAGCCAAACAAGATCACCCAAAATCTAGCTAAAATACAAGCATTTATTAAACTAACAACAAAGACTTTTTGACAAGGATTAAAAACAACACATGCTTGGCTCCTTCCATGATGAATTCGGCCATGGGGTAGCATGAAGGAAGGAGATCACCATCTATCTCATGTGATAAGACTTAGACAAAGACTTGAACAAGAAAGCAACATCTTGTATTCTTCCTCTACATGTGGTTCGGCCGAAATGCTTTCAAAAGAGTGGAGTGAATCAAATCCCTTTCCTTGATCTTGTTGGTGGGCTTCAAAATGAGAGCAATTATTTAAAGTAGTGGGGACAAAAGATCCTTCAAGGATAACCCATCACAATCGGCCGAAATCTCCCCTAATATGGCCGAATTTGTATGCATGAACATGCATACGTGTGCATGTTTTGATACGTCTAAGTTATCCCGGTTCCGATTATTAAGATCGTTCCCATTTCCGCGGATGTTTTCTCACCAAAGTACGTAGGTGCATGTGCATGCAACTTGGTATCGTCACCTACGTCGATTCTTACTTCGTTTGGAGATGCCGTAATCCCATCATCCCCTCCCCCTTTGAAAGGAATTGACCTCAATTCAGTGATTCCCTCGTCGTCAAGGTAAGAAGATAGATCGCCCACGTTAAAAGTGGCGTGTACCCCATAGTCGCCCGGAAGTTCTACCTTATACGCATTGTCGTTCACTTTTCCCACGATTTTGTAAGGACCCTCGGCCCTCGGCATAAGTTTGTTCTTGCGTTTGCTCGGAAATCTCTCTTTTCTTAAGTGTACCCAAACCAAGTCGCCTACTTCGAATAGCCTCGGTTTTCTGTGATTGTTGGATTTCCGTTTGTATTCATCATTCACCTCTTTGATTCGATCATGTATTTGTCCGTGCAATTTGATCATCGACTTAAGTTTCAACTCCGCATCTTTGTGTACCAACTCGTCTTTCGGCAATGGAATCAAGTCCAAGGATATATAAGGATTTAACCCGTAAACGATTTCGAAAGGAGAATGTGTCGTAGCATGTGTAGGGGATCGGCTATAGGCAAATTCCGCATGAGCAAGTTTCACGTCCCAATCCTTTTGCGTTTTATTCACAAGTCCTCGCAACAACGTTCCTAATGTTCGATTCGTGACCTCGGTTTGACCATCGGTTTGCGGATGGTGCGAAGTGCTAAATAAGAGCTTCGTTCCCACTTTCCTCCATAAAGTATTCCAAAAATAGCTAAGGAAATTAGAATCCCGATCCGACACAATAGTCTTCGGTACTCCATGTAAACGAACCACCTCTCGGAAGTATCAGTCGGCCACGTTGCTTGCATCGTCGGTTTTGTGGCAAGCCACGAAATGAGCCATCTTTGAGAACCGATCAACAACCACCATAATAGCATCTTTACCTCGTTGAGTACGGGGTAAAGCGATGATAAAGTCCATGGATACATCTTCCCACGGTCTTTTCCGAACCGGAGAGGCATATATGATCCGGTTTGAACGAACTTTTCGAGATGTGACATGTTACGCATTTACTTAAAACAATGTAAACGCTTTTTTAGCATTTTAGGCCAAAAGAAATGTTCTTTTAGTACTTCCAATGTTTTAGCTGCCGAAATGTCTGCTAAACCTCCTCCGTGAGCTTCTCGACCAATAATTCCCGAACACTGTTTTGGAACACAAAGTCTATTTCCTTTAAATAGGAAATCATCTTGTAACATGAATTCCCCGAACGGACCAGATTTGCAATGAGTAAAAATTTCTCCGAAATCTTCATCATTTTCATAACATTCCTTCAACATTTCGAAACCAAGTAACCGAACCTCCAGAGTAGAAAGTAAGGCATACCTCCTAGATAACGCATCCGCAACGACATTGCTTTTACCGTCTTTGTACTTGGATGAAAAGTGAAATGATTGTAGGAATTCCACCCACTTGGCATGCCTCGGACTCAGTTTATGTTGCCAGTTAATGTACTTCAATGATTCGTGATCCGAGTGTAGAATAAAATGCTTCGTCCGTAAGTAATGACTCCAATGATCAAGGGCCCATACGATAGCATATAATTCTTTATCGTAAGTACAATAATTCAACCGAGCTCCGTTCAACTTCTCCGAAAAGTAAGTGATAGGTCGTTTACCTTGAATAAGAACCGCTCCAATTCCAACTCCGCTAGCGTCACACTTAACTTCGAATGGTTGAGAAAAATCGGGTAGTGTTAGAATCGGTGCTTCGCATAACTTGGCCTTTAACTTCTCGAAAGCTCCTTGGGCAGCCCCGTTCCATACAAATGGTCCTTTTTTTAAACACTCCGTTATCGGACTTGAAATGGTGCTGAAGTCTCGAATAAACCTCCGGTAAAAAGAAGCAAGTCCGTGAAATGATCTTACTTCCGTCACGGTCGTAGGGGTCGGCCAAGATTTAATTGCTTCGATTTTTGTTTGATCAACCGCCACTCCATCCTTCGAAACGACATAGCCAAGAAAGACTATACTTTCGACTAGGAACGAACACTTCTCTTTTTTTCCATACAATTTTCGGTCCCTCAAGGTTTCGAAGATTAACCTTAAGTGCCTGAAATGTTCTTGTAGTGATTGACTATAGATTAGAATGTCATCCAAATATACAACCACGAACTTCCCCAGAAATGGTTTAAGTACCTCGTTCATCAACCTCATGAAGGTACTAGGCGCATTTGTAAGACCGAAAGGCATAACGGTCCATTCATATAATCCATTTTTCGTTTTGAAGGCCGTCTTCCACTCGTCACCTTCTCGCATTCGGATTTGATGATATCCGCTTCGTAAATCAACTTTGGAAAAGATCACCGAACCATGTAGTTCGTCTAACATATCATCAAGTCTCGGGATAGGGAACCGATACTTGATGGTGATGTTGTTCACGGCCCGACTATCCACACACATCCGCCAAGAACCATCTTTCTTAGGGACAAGTAAGACCGGAACCGCACACGGACTCAAACTCTCCCGGACATATCCGCGGTCCAAAAGCTCCTCGATTTGTCTTTGTAATTCCTTCGTCTCCTCGGGATTACATCTATATGCGGCTTTATTAGGAAGTGGTGCTCCCGGTATAAGATCAATTTGGTGTTCGATACCGCGAATAGGTGGTAAACCCGACGGTAATTCTTCGGGAAAAACATCCTCAAATTCGCGTAACAACACATCTAGCTCTCCTTCGTTTTGTACTCCTATGTTCTCTTCCCGTGTCTCTTTAAACATCACCAAATATACTCGCTCCCCGTCATTAATGGCACGTTCCATTTCTCTTTCACTAGCAAGCATGGTAAGTTTCGGTTTCTCCACTCGACTAGTACTCATCGAACGGATGGCTTGCGGGGACATCGGTTTGAGTACAATCTTCTTTCCTTTGTCTTGTAATTCATATTCATTATTCCGACCTCGATGTAAAACATCTCGGTCGAACATCCACGGTCGTCCCAAAAGCACGTGGCATGCGTCCATTGGGAGTACGTCACATAACACATCGTCTCCGTATGATCCCATAGTTAAGTTGACCCGTACTTGTCTCGTCACCTTCACCTTGCTTCCATCATCGAGCCAATGTAAAGCATATGGTCTCGGGTGAGCCATAGTAGTTAGCCCGAGCTTGGTGACCATCTCGTTTGATGCCACATTCGTGCAACTCCCTCCGTCTATTATCAAGCTACACCACTTTTCTCCGACTTTGCATTTGGAATGAAAAATCTGGTCTCTTTGTTCCGTATCACTTGGAATAATTTTGGTATGTAATGCTCGAAGCACTAAAGTAGTATCATATTCCGGAGCATCATAAGTCTCGCAATCCTCATTCTCTTCCTCGGCCTCCACGTTAAATACGTCACCAAGGCCTTCCTTCTCGTCCTCGACCAAAAGTTCGTCTCGGACCGCAAGAGCTTCTCTTAAAGTGACCACCCGTTTATTTGGACATGCATTTTGATAGTGACCAAAGCCTTGACATTTAAAACATCGTACTTTAGCCAAGCTCGTTTCCTTGGAAACGTGAGGAACCTTCGGTGCCGGGGTAGGGACTTGAAAAGGTACGGTAGTTTTCGTAGTAGAACTTGAGCCGGCACTTGCATTTCCGAATTTGTATGGGAATTCGGGTTTGGTAAATTTCAACTTGTTTTGAGCTTCAATTTTTATGCATAGTCCGCATAAAGTGTCAAAGTCTTCGTATGGGTATAATTCCACCGTATTTGAAATGTTTCGGTTTAGGCCACGTAAGAAACGTGACATTCTTTGTTTTTTATTTTCTTCAAGTTCTCCCATTAAGGCCAAGCCTTCAAATTCGTCGATGTATTCTTCCACACTTAGTTTCCCTTGTACGAACTCCGCAATTTTTCGGTATAAGGTTAACCGATGTGATTTCGGGACATACCTTTTACGTAGTTTTTTCTTCAAAGAATCCCAAGAACGGATTTTCTCTTTTCCCGCATGAGCTCGTTGTGTTTTCATACCCTAGAACCATAAGGAAGCGCCCTTCCCTAACTTGAGAATTGCATATTTGCAACGTTTCTCATCGTTAAGGTGTTTGAAGTCGAACATACGTTCAATCTTCCTCTCCCACTCCAAGTAAACTTCGGGATTAGTACCTCCGACAAATTCCGGAAGTTCATTAACTTTAAATTCATCCACATGACGCGGTGAATGTGCATCATATCCTCCTCTTCTTGCTTGAAAACGTGGTTCCATGAAATCGTCGGAAAAATCCATGATAAGGTAGTTTTGGTAAGAAAATCGCCAAGAGAATTTCGCCAAGGAAGTAACCTTGGGATCCGATGCCACTTATGATACGAATTAACGTATTAAGATATACGTAAATTCTCCGGAAAATGCAGCGGTTATATTTATTTCCTTACAACACTCGTTTTTGTGTAACACTCGTAATATTCAACCGAAAGTAGGGCAATTCGGCTTTGCGAAAACACGAATAAAATGAAAGTATATTATCAAACTATACCTATAGTTTGATAAGATAATCTCTCCTCAAGACCTATTGAGAATTGATTAAATTACAACTCGAAAACGCGTCGAATTATAATCGAAGTGTGCTGAAAATCATTCAACTAGAATACATGTGATGTATTTCGTTTTTTCTTCATTCAAAGGTGTTTACAAATGGTTGAGGATGAGGCTATTATATAGCCATTATATCTCCTAAACAAGCCAAACAAGTGATACGAATTACGTATATAAGTGTACGTAAAACGTATAAAATACAATGGAAGATTATCACGGTTTTTACAAGTATCAAAGTAACAATGAAAATAAAAGGTGGTGGCCGAAATTATATGGGTTTCGACCGTGAGGTAGGGTAGTATATGGGATTGAATGTGTTTTATCGAATTAGACCTATAACTCAATAAAGATAATCTCTCCTCAAGACCTATTGAGAATTGATCAAGTTATAATTCGAGACGCGTCGAAATAATAACCAAGGTTTTGTTGAACTCGTTCAACGTATATTTCAAGAGAAATACAATGTTTATAACTTTCAAGATTCAAGATATTTTTTACAAGCCAAAAATCTCCCATTTAAATAGGAGTTACACAATCATGCAAAAGGAAAAACAATCAAAAGAGTATCTATTAAACTATAAAAAAAAGGAAACAACATCTTCATGCTAAGGGGATGTTTCGTCCGAAATGGTTGAGAGATCTTCAACATGGGACAAATCTTCAACATAAAAGTGACATACATGAAACAAATGGAGGGGGCGAAATGGTGGAGATGTAAAGGTGGAAGAAATCTTCATCATGGGGACAAGATCAAAGGAAATCTTCAAAGTTGAAAGTGACACATTTGAACATGGGGGATTCTTTGTGTGATCTTGACAAAGATATCAATCAATCTTTCATGATTTTGTTGATGAATTCGGCCAAGTAAAAGGAAGATGGGGGAAATCTTTGTGTGATCTTGATAAGATATGTGAAGACTTTGTAAAAGGATGTGAAGAAAATATTCAAGATGTTGGTGAGGGGAGATCGTCCGAATGCAAGGAGGGGAATGGTGGGAGGAATCTTTTAATATGGGGACAAATCTTTGACAAAGATTTGTGAAGACCTTGTAATGAAAAGATAACAAATGTGACAAAATCTTCATGGTGTTGGGGAATGGGGCGGCCGGATGCAATTCATGACTTTAGTATGCATGGTGCATACTACGTATGCATGTCGACCCGTCTACGTTATTCCGAGTCCGTTCACTAAAATGCATTCCAATCTTCTTCATTCGAATAGTCATTTTCGTATCATTCTTCTAATAGTTGTTTTCGTATCATTCCCTCCCTCTTTAAAGGGAATTGTCCTCAATTCCGAACTCCCTTCGTCACCAAGATAATTAACTAAAGCCTCTAAGTATTTGATCTCGAAGATGTCCGCAGTACGTACATGACCCAAAATCTTGAGACGATAGGTAGTGGGGCCCCCTCGAGAATCACCAACAAAATAACTATCATTATTAATAAAATAATAATAATTACTCCGCCAGGTAATACCGATATCATGACATGAGTGGATATCTGAAATGGGACACACGGTTAACCCCACATCGGGTTCCTCCTCCAGAATTGAAAACACTGATTTCTCGGGTTCATCATCAAAAATGGAAAACACAGAATTTATTACGGTGGGAACCATAGGATTTATTACGGATTCCTCTTCATCAATTGGTTCCTCATCAAATGCTGGCGGTCCGTCATAATCTAACCAACACTCCGTTTCAATATTGCTGTGCTCCTCCAATAATGTCTCATCAAAAATTAATCCACTAAGCTCGTTTCGCACCGCAACAAAGTCACACGAACCACTTTGCTCCGATAGGGTAGTTCGACTCCAACCATCATCTTCTTTGTCATCAAAAAATGCCGCAGGAAATTCTGTCATATCAAAGTCGTCAGTGACAAAGAGTTCATCTTCAAGATTAGCCGTTTCAGAAAGCATAAGGCCGTGATCTTGTTTCGCGTTACTAAAATAATTTGGTCCGTTTTGGTCAATTTGACCAACACAACTGATTGGTTCATGCTCGTAATAGCAAGTTCCAAGTTCGTCAATTATGGAAACTTGGCTCAACTCCCTTTCTTCATTGTAATGCTCCGTTGAAGACTCTGTCTCGTCTACTTCATTGAAAATGACCGTAGGGACATTGTCTTCATCAAAAAAATATTTCGTTGGGAATTCCTTGATGGAGGAAGACCTTAGATCGAATGCCGGTGGTGGGGCGTCGAAGGATTGGTGGTAAGATGGGGATTTGAACCTTCGATTGAAATATTTTTTGAATTTAAGCCAATCTTGGATTTTAGGCTTACGTTGTTGTGAACGGGACTGTTTCAATTTTTGCCACCAGACGGCGGTGCTACCGCGGAGGCGCCTTGCCACCAACGAAACGCGGCGGTTGATCGGGGCAGCCTTGAAGTCCGAGTGCTCCTCACAAGCACGAAGCCAATCTATGCACGCATTTGGATTACTATCTCCGTGAAATTCCTAGATGTCGCGGAATTGGGCCAAGAAATCAATATTGTTGGCATCGTCTCTGCGTCTTTCTTGCATACATTGCTCCGGTAAGCCGTTTAGTGCGTCACGGAGTGTCATCAAGAAATCGAGCTCGGAGAATTCCATAACAAGAATCAAGAGATAGTTCTTGACAAGAAATCGGACAGAAAATTTTCCAAGAAATCCGTGAAGAATGAACCAAGAAGATGATCAAAGAATCTGATCTCCACCGTTCAGACTGTAGTTCAATGAGTTGGCTTACCTTTGTCAAAATTTCGTGATGATCCAACGGTCGAATCCACGGGAAACTTTATTTTCTTCCGACTGCGCTAATCTGCCAATGTTATGCGAAAATTCTTCTAACCGTGAAGAACAACCCAAGAAGGTTTCAACAAAAAAAAAAATTTCGGTGAATATAGTTGATCGCCCAAGAAGATGACCTTGGGCTCCGATACCACTTATGATACGAATTACGTATATAAGTGTACGTAAAACGTATAAAATACAATGGAAGATTATCACGGTTTTTACAAGTATCAAAGTAACAATGAAAATAAAAGGTGGTGGCCGAAATTATATGGGTTTCGACCGTGAGGTAGGGTAGTATATGGGATTGAATGTGTTTTATCGAATTAGACCTATAACTCGATAAAGATAATCTCTCCTCAAGACCTATTGAGAATTGATCAAGTTATAATTCGAGACGCGTCGAAATAATAACCAAGGTTTTGTTGAACTCGTTCAACGTATATTTCAAGAGAAATACAATGTTTATAACTTTCAAGATTCAAGATATTTTTTACAAGCTAAAAATCTCCCATTTAAATAGGAGTTACACAATCATGCAAAAGGAAAAACAATCAAAAGAGTATCTATTAAACTATAAAAAAAAGGAAACAACATCTTCATGCTAAGGGGATGTTTCGTCCGAAATGGTTGAGAGATCTTCAACATGGGACAAATCTTCAACATAAAAGTGACATACATGAAACAAATGGAGGGGGGGCGGCCGAAATGGTGGAGATGTAAAGGTGGAAGAAATCTTCATCATGGGGACAAGATCAAAGGAAATCTTCAAAGTTGAAAGTGACACATTTGAACATGGGGGATTCTTTGTGTGATCTTGACAAAGATATCAATCAATCTTTCATAATTTTGTTGATGAATTCGGCCAAGTAAAAGGAAGATGGGGGAATCTTTGTGTGATCTTGATAAGATATGTGAAGACTTTGTAAAAGGATGTGAAGAAAATATTCAAGATGTTGGTGAGGGGAGATCGTCCGAATGCAAGGAGGGGAATGGTGGGAGGAATCTTTTAATATGGGGACAAATCTTTGACAAAGATTTGTGAAGACCTTGTAATGAAAAGATAACAAATGTGACAAAATCTTCATGGTGTTGGGGAATGGGGCGGCCGGATGCAATTCATGACTTTAGTATGCATGGTGCATACTACGTATGCATGTCGACCCATCTACGTTATTCCGAGTCCGTTCACTAAAATGCATTCCAATCTTCTTCATTCGGAATAGTCATTTTCGTATCATTCTTCGGAATAGTTGTTTTCGTATCAACAAGATCACCCAAAATCTAGCTAAAATACAAGCATTTATTAAACTAACAACAAAGACTCTTTGACAAGGATTAAAAACAACCAGGGGCGGATCTACCTTAAGCCTTGTGGTGCACGTGCACCACCAAAAAGGCAAAAATTTCTCGAACCAAAAAAAAAAAAAAAAAAAAGTACCAAAACGACGTCGTTTTGGCTTTTTTTTTTATTAAAAAAAGTGGAAAATTCAAAAAAAAAATTGCCCGTCCGTTAATTTTTTTTTTTTGATGGTACATCGGTGCACCAGTAAATTTCGAATGCTGGATCCGCCTATGAAAACAACACATGCTTGGCTTCTTCCATGATGAATTCGGCCATGGGGTAGCATGAAGGAAGGAGATCACCATCTATCTCATGTGATAAGACTTAGACAAAGACTTGAACAAGAAAGCAACATCTTGTATTCTTCCTCTACATGTGGTTCGACCGAAATGCTTTCAAAAGAGTGGAGTGAATCAAATCTCTTTCCTTGATCTTGTTGGTGGGCTTGAAAATGAGAGCAATTATTTAAAGTAGTGGGGACAAAAGATCCTTCAAGGATCACCCATCACAATCGGCCGAAATCTCCCCTAATATGGCCGATTTTGTATGCATGAACATGCATACATGTGCATGTTTTGATACGTCTAAGTTATCCCGGTTCCGATTATTAAGATCGTTCCCATTTCCGCGGATGTTTTCTCACCAAAGTACGTAGGTGCATGTGCATGCAACTTGGTATCGTCACCTACGTCGATTCTTACTTCGTTTGGAGATGCCGTAATCGCATCAAAACCGATGATGCGAGTAATGTTGCTGATTTGTGTTTTCGAGAGGTGGTACGTTTACATGGGATTCCAAAGACTATTATTTCCGATCGAGACTCCAAATTTCTCAACTACTTTTGGAACACCCTATGGAGGAAGGTGGGAACAAAACTCTTGTTTAGCACTTCACACCACCCTCAAACCGACGGACAAACTGAAGTGACTAATCGAACACTACGAACACTGTTACGAGGCTTGGTAAGCAAAACACAGAAGGACTGGAATAACTTAAACAAAAGGTAACTTGGGCGAGAAAACAGATACGAGACACGGAGTTACCTTGATAGTCGGAACTGGAATAACTTAAACAAAAGGTAACTTGCATCTTGGGAGGGAGGAGGTCCAAGTGGTAGCAAAACAATAAAAGAATTTTCAGCATTTTCTTTATTACAAAAGCAGCAGGATTCTCGGCAACATGCTTTAGGAAAGGCGGCTATCACCTTGGAGACAAAGCCCAGCTTTTACTATTGTCAGCTAGTGACATGAGGAACCTTTTATTATCTTTTCCTTATTTTAAAGATCAGCTTGTAATAGTTTAAGATTATCTTGTCAGACTCTTGTCAGGCTACTTTTGCCTATAAATAGGGCGATGAAGTTGTAATGGAAATTATAGAATGTTGAAGAAAGAAGAATACACTTTGTGTTTTCCTTGGTGAATGCTTTTAATCAAAACTTTGATTATTATTCGACGCGTTTTCGAATCTTAATCCGATTGATTCTCAATAGTTCTTGAGAAGAGATCACTTTATCGAATTATAGGTCTACTTCGATAAAACAACTGTTTCTGTCCTGTTCCGATATCCTGCTTGTTTTCGATACAATTTTATACTTGTTCGGTATTTCGCATCAAGTGTTGTTCGATCCTTTGAACTTGTTTCCTGTTTTCAATTCGCATCCGACCGAAACGTACTGTTTCGAGTGTCGCTGTTTGAAGGTGGCCTGTATCAAGTCTTTTACATTTGGTCAAGTTCCTGTCTTGTTGCTGTAACGAGTTGTCGTCATCCTTTCCTGTCGCGATTGCGTGCCGCTGGCCCGTGTTATTGCTGTAGCGAACTGGTGTTCTCAGTTCTTGACAGTTTTGATACGAATTATCCCGGGAAGGTGGATACGTATCGTTTGGAGTGTATGTAGGAATATCGTAGCGGAAGGCTTTTTACGATTATGGTGTTTTTGGATGTATTTTGTGGGAGTAATATCGAATATGACAATGAAAATTCGAACAATTGAAAAATGGAAGTAATATCGGAAAAGGTGATAATATCGATCAAAGTGATTCGATCGAACAAGAACAAAGGTTTATCGAATTAGACCTATAATTCGATAAGGTGATTTCTTCTCAAGACCTATTGAGAATCAATCGGATTAATACTCGAAAACGCGTCGAATAAAAATCAAGTTTCGATGAAAAGCATTCACCAAGAAAAGAAAACACAATGTGTATTCTTATACTTCAACATTCATAATAATATGCTATTACAAGGATAATGATACGAATTCTCACTTGTGATGCGAATTCGGTATCGCTACAGCGGAAGGCCTTTTGAAGCGTGGAAGCTATCGAAAAGAAGTCGCTTGAATCGGTGACAATACGCTAAAGAATAACAATCGACGAGTGATGAAGACGGTAATTCGATACAGCAACAAGATAGGAATTTGGCCAACTGGAAAATGACTCGAAACAGCACGTTTTGGACGGAAGCGAAGTTAAAACAGGAAACAAATTCAAAGGATCGAACCACACTTTATGCGAAATATTGGACAAGTATACAACTGTATCGAATAACAAATAGAATATCGAAACAAGATATAAACAGATGTTTTTTTTATCAAATTAGACCTATAATTTGATAAAGTGATTTCTCCTCAAGACCTATTGAGAAACAATCAGATTAATACTCGAAACGCGTCGAATAAAAATCAAGTTTTGATGAAAAGCATTCACCAGGGGAAAAACACGAAGTGTTCTTAATTCTTCAACATTCAAAAAATCCACCATTACAACTCTACTGCCACTATTTATAGGCAAAAGTGGCCTGACAAAATAACTTAAACTATTACAAGCTGTTCTTTAAAATAATGAAAGGATAATAAAAGGTTCTTCAGGTCACTTGTTGACAAAAGTAAAAGCTGGGTCTTTGTCTCCAAGTTGTTTGCTGACAGCCGCCCTTTTTGCCAAGAATCCTGCTGCTTTATAAGAGAAAGCTGAACATCCTTTTATTTGTTTAGTTGCCACTTGATCCTTTTTCCCTCCCCAAGATGCTATTTGTCTTTTGTTTAAGTTACTCCAATTCCGACTATCAAGGTAACTCCGTGCCTCGTTTCTGTTTTCTCGCCTAAGTAGGTTGTAGTGCGGTCGAGGTGTTTTACGTCAATTCTTACTTCATCTTCTTCGCTTGGAGTAGTCGGCTTCGTATCATTCCCTCCATATTTAAAAGGAATTGTCCTCAATTCCGCAATCCCGTCGTCGTCAAGGTAAGGGGATAGATCACCTACGTTGAAAGTAGCATGCACTCCGTAACCACCCGGAAGTTCCAACTTGTAAGCATTGTCATTCACCTTCGCAATTATTTTAAATGGTCCCTCAGCTCGTGGCATTAGCTTGTTCTTACGCTTACTCGGGAATCGTTCCTTCCTCAAATTTAACCAAACTAAATCTCCAACCTCGAATAGTCTCGGCTTTCTTTGCTTATTCGACTTCCTTTTGTATGCCTCGTTTATTTCCTTGATTCGATCCCGTACCTGCTCGTGCAATTTCATCATTGATTTTAGTTTTGACTCCGCATCCTTATGCACCAATTCGTTGCTTGGTAGTGGAATTAGATCTAGCGGCATGTAAGGATTTAACCCGTAAACTACTTCAAATGGAGAGTGTGCCGTGGCATGAGTAGGAGATCGATTATAAGCAAACTCCGCATGTGCCAGTTTCAGATCCCAGTCCTTTTGTGTTTTGCTCACCAAGCCTCGCAACAGCATCCCCAGTGTTCGATTCGTTACTTCAGTTTGTCCGTCGGTTTGAGGATGATGCGAAGTACTAAACAAAAGCTTGGTTCCCACCTTTCTCCATAATGTGTTCTAAAAGTAGCTTAGAAACTTCGAGTCCCGGTCCGAGACAATAGTTTTCGGAACTCCATGTAATCGCACCACCTCTCGGAAATATAGGTCAGCAACATTACTCGCATCATCGGTTTTGTGACAAGGAACAAAATGAGCCATCTTTGAAAACGATCGACGACCACCATAATCGCATCCTTGCCTCGTTGGGTTCGAGGTAAAGCCACAATGAAATCCATTGATACATCTTCCCATGGCCTCTCCGGAATCGGTAAAGGTGTGTATATTCCTGGTTTGAACGCACTCGTCGCAATATGGCATGTCACACACTTACTGATTATATTATGGACATCCCCCTGCATCCTTGGCCAATAAAAATGTTCTTTAAGCACATCCAATGTCTTGGCTAAACCAAAGTGGCCAGCCAATCCCCCTCCGTGAGCCTCTCGAACCAGCAATTCTAGAATCGTGTGCCTGGGTAAGCAAAGACGATTCCCCTTAAAAAGAAAGCCCTCCTGTATCGAAAATTCTCCCATCGGGCCAGGTTTGCACAGGGCGAAGGTCTCGCCAAAATCCGCATCATCTTCGTAATACTCCTTTACTGTATCGAATCCAAGCAAACGAACATCAAGAGTGGCGAGTAAGGCATAACGCCTAGACAATGCATCTGCCACAATATTGCTCTTGCCATCCTTATACTTTGATGAGAAGTGAAATGATTGTAAGAATTCCACCCACTTCGCATGCCTGGGACTTAAGTTGTGCTGTCCGTTAATATACTTCAAGGATTCATGGTCTGAATGTATGATGAAATGCTTCGGCCGAAGATAGTGACTCCAATGATCTAGGGCCTTCACAATCGCATAAAACTCCTTGTCGTAGGTACAATAATTCAGACGAGCACCGTTTAACTTCTCGGAAAAATAAGCAATAGGTCGCTTTCCCTAAATGAGAACCGCTCCAATGCCCACTCCGCTAGCATCACATTCTACCTCAAACGGTTGCGAAAAATCGGGTAATGCTAAGATTGGTGCTTCGCACAACTTCGCCTTCAACTTTGCAAATGACTCTGGCGGCCGGCTCCAATTAAACGTGCCCTTCTTCAAACATTCGGTTATTGGGCTTGCAATGGTACTGAAGTCTCGAATGAATCTTCGGTAAAATGAAGCTAGTCCATGGAACGATCTAACCTCCGTCACGGTAGTGGGAACCGGCCAGGACTTAATTGCTTCGATCTTCGCTTGATCGACCGACACTCCATTCTTTGAAACAATATAGCCAAGAAAGATTATACTTTCCACCAAAAATGAGCACTTCTTTTTTCCATACAGCTTCTGGTCTCTAAGGGTTTCGAAGACTTGCCTCAAGTGTTCGAAATGTTCTTGCAACGATCGGCTGTAGATCAAAATATCATCTAAGTATACAACCACAAATTTCCCTAAAAATGGCTTAAGTTCCTCATTCATCAAGCGCATGAAAGTACTCGGTGCATTTGTAAGACCGAACGGCATAACGGTCCATTCATACAGCCCGTGTTTTGTTTTGAAGGCTGTCTTCCACTCATCTCCTTCCCGCATCCGAATTTGGTGATAACCACTTCGTAGATCAACTTTTGAAAAGATCACTGATCCGTGTAATTCGTCCAACATGTCATCAAGCCTCGGAATCGGGAACCGATACTTGATGGTTATATTATTCACAGCTCGACTGTCAATACACATCCTCCAAGATCCGTCTTTCTTTGGAACCAGTAATACCGGAACCGCACAAGGACTTAGGCTTTCTCGAACGTACACTCGATCCATCAGTTCTTCGATTTGGTTTTGTAATTCCTTTGTCTCCTCGGGATTACATCTATAGGCAGCTTTGTTAGGGAGTGACACACCCGGTATGAGGTCGATCTGATGTTCAATCCCACGAATTGGTGGTAAACCCGACGGTAATTCTTCGGGAAAAACATCCGCAAATTCGCGTAATAAGGAATCCATCCTTTCGTTCCGCACAACCATATTACCATTCCGTGTCTCCTTCAGAACCAACAAGTACACACACTTGCCATCATTAATAGCATGTTCCACCTCCCGTTCGCTAGCAAACATGGCCAGTTTTGGTTTTTCACTCCTACTAGAACTCATAGAGTGAATAGCTTGCGGTGACATTGGTTTAAGCACAATCTTCTTGCCCTTATCCCGTAACTCGTACTCATTGCTTCTTCCTCGGTGTAAAACGTCCCTATCAAACATCCATGGTCTCCCCAACAGTACATGGCATGCATCCATCGGGAGTACATCACATAATACGTTGTCTTCATATGAACCCATGGCTAGTCCAATCCTCACTTGTTTAGTTACCCTTATTTTGCTCCCATCATCGAGCCAATGCAAAGTGTAAGGTTTCGGGTGAGCCGTAGTGGTCAGCCCGAGTTTAGTCACCATCTCGCTGGAAGCGACGTTGGTGCAACTCCCCCCATCAACGATCAAACTACACCATTTCTTTCCAATTTGACACTTTGTGTGAAATATTTGATTCCGCTGTTCCGAATCATTCGATACAGCTTTGACTTGTAGCGTTCGCAGAACTAAAGCCGTGTCATAGCTTGGAGCATCGTAAGTCTCGCATTCCTCTCCTTCTTCGCCCCAATGTCGAAATCAAATACGCCACCATCTTTCTTCCTCAACCAACAACTCATCTCGGATCGTGACAGCTTCCCTGAGTGTCACCACTCGTTTGTTTGGACAAGCATTTTGATAATGCCCGAACCCTTGACATTTGAAACATCTCACTTTAGCCAAACTCGTCTCCTTCGGTACGTAGGGTATAGTCGCCTTAGCCGGATTCGCAACAGGAACCGGAGTCGGTACAGTTGATACGAATCGGTCAACATCATCAAATACAAAAAGAAGATTATCCGACCAAGCTTGATTGAGTCGCAGGCATACATAAAATCCTCATGCAAAATACATGGACAAATTACCAATTCTCGCGCGCACGACGACTTCGTAGCAGTTTTAGTATTTTGCCCATAACTTTCTCGTCCGAAATCCGATTCAGGTGATTCAAGTGGCCATGGAAAGCTAAGAAAGAGAGATAAAAATCTTAGGAGACCATAGGACCAAATTCGGACCCATTGGATCCCAGAAATGACAAAACCGACAGCATTATATTTGGTCCAAGATCATGAAGATTTTTTGTCTGATGCGATATCTAATATTCCAATCGAAGGAGCTCCAATAAAAATCAACATCCACGACGATACAAATTCGCATGGTCATGCATCATTATACTTGGGAGAAAAGAACACGCGGATTGGAGTTACGTTGTTAATCGGAACCGGAGTAACGTAAAACTCGACGACGGAATCGGTCCGAAAGCATGAAAATTCGGCCATATCATGCTTGAAAGGGACTCATGATTTGTCAAGATGCATGAAGATATTTCTCCTTCCCCACCTCAATAAAAAATCGGCCCAAGCATGAGAATTTGATGGAGATTTTCATCAAATATCTCCTTCATGTCACCATCACCATAATACTTCCAAATGAAGATATTTCTCCCACCATAATACAAAACGTAAGAAACATAAGATTGAAGGAAGACTTTCATCCTTCATGTCATTGTCCCTCATGTCATAATCACCATAATAATTCCAAAGGAGTGATATCATATCTTCACAAAATCCTCCTAATCACTACTTGAGGAATACGGCCGAATTGAAGATTGCAAGGATGACATTTGGTGAAGATCTTCTTCATGTCACCATCACAAGTCCAAGATTACTTCATGTCTTAATCACCTAATAAAACCAAGATATTTGGTATCTCCTCTTTAGATTTTTCGGCCGAAATGGAAGCATGCTAGGAAGTTTCATTTCTCGTTTTGTTGTATTTTCTTACGATTGGAAACTACTATATATAGTAGTACTTGTAACATTTGTAAATATCTTGAAAGTTAATAAACCTTGTATTTCTTTGAAATATACGTTGAACGAGTTCAACAAAACTTTAGTTATTATTTCGACGCGTCTCGAATTATAACTTGATCGATTCTCAATAGGTCTTGAGGAGAGATTATTTTTATCGAGTTATAGGTCTAATTCGGTAAAACACATTCAAACCCATACACTATCCTACATCACGGCCGAAAACCGTATAAATTTCGGTCACCACCTTTTATTTTTATCGATACTTTGATACTTTTCCAAACATAATAATCTTCCGTTGTATTTCATACGCATTACGTACACTTACATACGTAATTCGTATCATAAGTGGTATCGGAGCCCAAGGTCATCTCCTTGGGCGATCAACTATATTCACCGAATTTTTTTTGTTGAAGTATTTAGTCACCTTCTTGGGTTGTTCTTCACGGTTAGAAGAATTTTCGCGTAACATTGGCAGATTAGAGCAGTCGGAAGAAAACAAAGTTTCCCGTGGATTCGACCGTTGGATCGTCACGAAATTTTGACAAAGGTAAGCCAACTCATTGAACTACAGTATGAACGGTGGAGATCAGATTCTTTGATCATCTTCTTGGTTCATTCTTCACGGATTTCTTGGCAAATTTTCTGTTCGATTTCGTATCAAGAACTATCTCTTGATTCTTGTTATGAATTTCTCCGAGCTCGATTTCTTGATGAAACTCCGTGACGCACTAAACGGCTTACCGGAGCAACGTATGCAAGAAAGATGCAGAGACGATGCCAACGATATTAATTTCTTGGCCAAATTCCGCAGCATACCGGAATTTCACGGAGATAGTAATCCAGATACGTGCATAGATTGGCTACATGCTTGTGAGGAGCACTCGGACTTCAAGGCTGCCCCGATCAACCGCCGCGTTTCGCTGGTGACAAAGCGCCTCCGCGGTAGCGCCGCCGTCTGGTGGCAAAAATTGAAACAGTCCCGTTCACAACAACGTAAGCCTAAAATCCAAGATTGGCTTAAATTCAAAAAATATTTCAATCGAAGGTTCAAATCCCCATCTTACCACCAATCCTTCGACGCCACGCCACCGGCATTCGATCTAAGGTCTTCCTCCATCAAGGAATTCCCAGCAGAATCTTTTTTCGATGAAGACAATGTCCCTACGGTCATTTTCAATGAAGTAGACGAGACAGAGTTTTCAACGGAGCAATTCAACGAAGAAGGTGAGTTGAGCCGTGTATCCCTAGTTGACGAACCCGGATCTTGCTACTTTGATCATGGGCCAGTTGGTTGTGTTGGCCAAATTGACCAAAACGGACCAAATTATTTTAATGGTGAGGAGCCTTTTTGTGTCATGGAAATTGGGTCGGATTATGATGGACCGCCAATATTTGATACAGAATCAGATGACAAAGAGGAGCCCATAATTGATCTCGAGCTTCCCATTTTTGAAGGTGAGCATGAACACATACGGGTGCTTAAGGAGACCCGAGATAATGGCGTGGTTGTGCAAAGCGAACTAATCGAACAAAGACCGCCTTGTTATATTCCACACAAGGTTGTTTCAATTATTGTCAAAGAACTGGAGGGTCCTAATCCATTTGTTCTTGTTGAACCAGTTCTTGATACCGACCAACGTGAAAGCAGCGTGGCTGCGTATAATCGGAAAATAGTAAGGGACGAATTCATCATTGAAGGGAGTGAGAACGCGATTTGTGTTCACTTAGCACAGGAGTTGGAAATTACTCCGTTAAACCATAAATCACCTTTTCGGGATTCCATTAAGGGTAATGGAAGACTCCTAGGTATGTCGTTTGTTTCCATTTTGCATGTTGTCCTTTTGGATACGCAATCACAAGTTAAAGTCAACATTATTGACGAAAACTACATCTTCAAACCGGGAGGAGTGCAATTATATCCGGAGTATCAACCCTTCTCTCGGGCATTAGAATCAAGAATGAATCTTCTTGAAAAAGAAGGGAATGATGTGATTAAGACCGAGCATCCAATGAACTACATGTCAAGTCTTACAGCACAAAAAGTTCAAAATCTGGATTTGAGGACAAATCCTTTGAAAGGGGGAGGGTATGATACGAATCGGTCAACATCATCAAATACAAAAAGAAGATTATCCGACCAAGCTTGATTGAGTCGCAGGCATACATAAAATCCTCATGCAAAATACATGGACAAATTACCAATTCTCGCGCGCACGACGACTTCGTAGCAGTTTTAGTATTTTGCCCATAACTTTCTCGTCCGAAATCCGATTCAGGTGATTCAAGTGGCCATGGAAAGCTAAGAAAGAGAGATACAAATCTTATGAGACCATAGGACCAAATTCGGACCCATTGGATCCCATAAATGACAAAACCGACAGCATCATATTTGGTCCAAGATCATGAAGATTTTTGTCTGATGCGATATCTAATATTCCAATCGAAGGAGCTCCAATAAAAATCAACATCCACGACGATACAAATTCGCATGGTCATGCATCATTATACTTGGGAGAAAAGAACACGCGGATTGGAGTTACGTTGTTAATCGGAACCGGAGTAACGTAAAACTCGACGACGGAATCGGTCCGAAAGCATGAAAATTCGGCCATATCATGCTTGAAAGGGACTCATGATTTGTCAAGATGCATGAAGATATTTCTCCTTCCCCACCTCAATAAAAAATCGGCCCAAGCATGAGAATTTGATGGAGATTTTCATCAAATATCTCCTTCATGTCACCATCACCATAATACTTCCAAATGAAGATATTTCTCCCACCATAATACAAAACGTAAGAAACATAAGATTGAAGGAAGACTTTCATCCTTCATGTCATTGTCCCTCATGTCATAATCACCATAATAATTCCAAAGGAGTGATATCATATCTTCACAAAATCCTCCTAATCACTACTTGAGGAATACGGCCGAATTGAAGATTGCAAGGATGACATTTGGTGAAGATCTTCTTCATGTCACCATCACAAGTCCAAGATTACTTCATGTCTTAATCACCTAATAAAACCAAGATATTTGGTATCTCCTCTTTAGATTTTTCCCAAATGGAAGCATGCTAGGAAGTTTCATTTCTCGTTTTGTTGTATTTTCTTACGGTTGGAAACTACTATATATAGTAGTACTTGTAACATTTGTAAATATCTTGAAAGTTAATAAACCTTGTATTTCTTTGAAATATACGTTGAACGAGTTCAACAAAACTTTAGTTATTATTTCGACGCGTCTCGAATTATAACTTGATCGATTCTCAATAGGTCTTGAGGAGAGATTATTTTTATCGAGTTATAGGTCTAATTCGGTAAAACACATTCAAACCCATACACTATCCTACATCACGGCCGAAAACCGTATAAATTTCGGTCACCACCTTTTATTTTTATCGATACTTTGATACTATTCCAAACATAATAATCTTCCGTTGTATTTCATACGCATTACGTACACTTACATACGTAATTCGTATCAACAGTTGCCTTAACCGCTGAACTATATCCGACGCTTGGGTTTCCAAACTTGACTGGAAACTCAGGTTTGTACAGCTTCATCCTGTTCTGAGCTTCTAACTTCACACATAACCCACATAATGTATCGAAGTCCTCGTATGGATACAGTTCCACCGAGTTAGCTATGCTTCGGTTTAAGCCACGCAAGAATCGCGACATCTTCTGTTCCTCATTCTCCTCTATCTCTCCCATTAAGGTTAGATTCTCAAACTCCTCAATGTACTCACTGACATTTAACTTTTCTTGCATGAGATCTGCTATCTTCCTGTACAAGGATAACCGGTGTGATGCTGGTACATATCTTTTGCGAAGTTTTCTTTTTAACGAATCCCACGAACGGATCTTTTCTTTACCCGTACGAGCTCTTCATGTTTTCACTCCTTCGTACCAAAGTGAAGCTCCTTTCCCCAACTTGAGAATTGCATACTTACACCTTTTCTCATCGTCAAGGTCTTTAAATTCGAACATACGATCAATTTTTCGTTCCCATTCCAGGTAAACTTCAGGGTCTGTCCCTCCAACGAACTCTGGGAGCTCGTTCACCTTGAACTCTTCGACATGGAGTGAGGGTCGTTCATAGTCACCACGCCTAGGTTGCCGACGCTGGTCGCGTTGTTCTGGTACGTCACGTAATGCATCACGAAGTTTTGCCAAGAAGTCAGCGTCGTTGAGGTCCATAATGTCAAAGATCTTGGGCTCCGATACCACTTATGATACGAATTCTCGCTGGTTATGCGAATTCGCTATCGATACAGCGGAAGACTTTTTGACGAGCGGAAGCTATCGGCAAGAAACTGCTGAATCGGTGACAACCGCCGCTACAAGAACAATACCGATAATTGATGAAGACGTAATTCGATACAAAGAACAGGGATAGGAATTTGGCCAATCGAAAATGACTCAAACAGCCACCTCCAAACAATGACACTGAATAAAGACGTTCGTTCCTGTTTACTTTAAGAGGAAACACGTCAAGGATCGAACAACACTTTGTACGAAATATTGAACAAGTATAAAACTGTATCGAAAAATAAACAGAATATCGAAACAAGGTATAAACAGATGTTTTATCAAATTAGACCTATAATTTGATAAAGTGATTTCTCCTCAAGACCTATTGAGAATCAATCAGATTAGTATTCGAAACACGTCGAATAAAAACCAAGTTTTGATGAAAAACATTCACCAGGGAAAAACACAAAGTGTTCTTAATTCTTCAACATTCAATAATCTTCTCATTACAACTCTACTGCCACTATTTATAGGTAAAAGTGGCCTGACAAAATAACTTAAACTATTACAAGCTGTTCTTTAAAATAATGAAAGGATAATAAAAGGTTCTTCAGGTCACTTGTTGACAAAAGTAAAAGCTGGGCCTTTGTCTCCAAGTTGTTTGTCGACACCGCCCTTTTGCCAAGAATCCTGCTGCTTTTGTAAGAGAAAGCTGAACATTCTTTTATTTGTTTAGTTGCCACTTGATCCTTTTCCCTCCCCAAGATGCTATTTGTCTTTTGTTTAAGTTACTCCAATTCCGACTATCAAGGTAACTCCGTGCCTCGTTTCTGTTTTCTCACCTAAGTAGGTTGTAGTGCGATCGAGGTGCTTTACGTCAATTCTTACTTCATCTTCTTCGCTTGGAGTAGTCGGCTTCGTATCACTCTCCGTTCCAATATTGTTGGGCTCCTCCAATAATGGCCCATCACAAAATATTTTACTAACCTCAATTTGGTAATCATCCAAGACAATAAGTCCATCACCAGAAACTGAGTCGATATGAAATTTAGGCCCAAAATTGTCGTTTTCTTCTAACCGGTCAATTTTAGTACCAAGCTCAATTTTGTCTTCCACAACTTTAAATGGTTGTGTCAAATGTTCATCTGACCATAATTCACTTGGCTCATCAATTCCGTTTTGGTCTATTTGGCCAACGCAATTAATTGGCCGATGTTCATAATAGCAAGATCCAAGTTCGTCAATTATGGAAACATGGCTCAACTCACTTTCTTCGTTGTATTGCGGCGTTGAAACCTCTGTCTCGTCTACTCCATCGAAAACGGTGGTAGGGACATCGTCTTCGTCGAAAATGGCTTTGCTGGAAATTCTTCGATGGGGATAAACCTTAGATCGAAGGTTGGTGGCGGGGTGGTGCCGAACTTCTGCAATTTCCAGTGTGGTGCCGTTGGTGGATCGTTGCGGTGAGAATTTGTGGGGATGAATTTCCGAGTAAAGTGTTTTATGAATTTGTTCCAGTCTCTTAGTTTAGGTTTACCTTGGTGTAAACGGCTGGTTTCCAATTTCTGCCACCAGGTCGAGGCGCGACCACGAAGGCGTTTCATCCCCAACGAGACTCGGCGGTCTACTGGAATTGAATTGTGGTTGAAAAACTCCTCACAATCGTGGAGCCAATCAACACCTGCTTCTGGATCGGAATGTCCCATGAACTCCGGTACGCTGTGTAATGCGTCGCGTAATATCGCCAAGAGATAAATATCGTTGAACTCCATTTGGTTGAAAGATCAAGAACCTTAACTGAATTAAGAAATTCAGGTGTGGTTTCCGATGACAAGAATCAAGAGTTATTTTCTTCGACAAGCAATCGTTGAATAAATCGCCCAAGGAGATGACCCTGGTCTCCGATACCACTTATGATACGAATTACGTATGAAAATGGACGTAAACTCGTATGGAATGCAGCGGAAATATAATTGATCCTCACAACACTCGAATATGTGAAACACTCGTAAGATATAACCGAAAGTAGGGCAATTCGGCTAACATAAACAAGAACAATATGAATGATTTATCAAACTAGACCTATAGTTTGATAAGATAATCTTTCCTCAAGACCTATTGAGAATCAATCGGATTAATACTCGAAAACGCGTCGAATAAAAATCAAGTTTCGATGAAAAGCATTCACCAAGAATAGAAAAGCATTCGTCCGACAGTGACTCGGCACGGGCACGACGCGACAGGGACGTTCGGCAATGACTCGACCGTGTCCGCTTGACACGGTCGCGGCGTGACAAGGACGTCTGATGCCGACTTCATGCAGACGCGGCGACAAGGACAAGGATGACTCGACCGTGCGGCATGACAAGGACGTTTGGCAGGACTCGACCGTGTCGCCTGGCACGATCGGGTTGGTCGGACAGCGAGATCTCCTTATCCGGAATAGTGTGACTCGACCGTGTCGGACGACATGGTCCGGTTCGGCCGACAGTCAGTTTGGTTAATCCGGCACATCTCGGCACGGGCCGTGTTGGACGACACGGCCGAGTTCGGTCCGCAGTGCTCGGCATTTTCCGACAGGCGTGACTTTTTCCGGCAGGTTGGATATTTTCCGGCCGGTTGGACATTTTCCGGCAGGTTGGACATTTTCCGACAGGTTGGACATTCCTTTTATGTCTTATGTCCGTTTTGTCGCCTAAAAATGTTGCCGTATGTGCATGACGCGTCGTAAGGCCATTTATGTCGATCCGTGCTTCGTTTTATTTATTTGGACTAGTCAATTCCGTATCAAGTTTCTTGCTGAATAGCTTCCGCTTGTCAAAACATCTTCATGCTGTATCGATAGCGAATTCACCTCACCAGCGAGAATTCGTATCAAATCCGCATCACCGTCATAATATTCCTTCACTGTCTCGAACCCAAGCAAACGAACATCACAAGAGTAGAGAGTAAGGCATACCGCCTAGACAACACATCAGCTACGATGTTGCTCTTGCCATCCTCATACTTCGATGAAAAGTGAAATGATTGTAGGAATTCCACCCAGTTAGCATGCCTCGGAGGCTCGGTGACGTGTTTGACGTGGACGCCAAAGAAGAGGAGGAGTGCGAGTCTTACAACGCTCCAGATTATGACACGAGTCTAGTCCTTCGCACTTTGCAAGTCAAAACGGTTTCAAGGGATGCGAAACAACGACACCAAATGATACGAAACCGACCACTCCAAGCGAAGAAGACGAAGTAAGGATTGACGTAAAACACCTCGACCATACTCCAACTGATACGAATTCTCACTTGGGATGCGAATTCGCTATCGATACAGCGGAAGGCCTTTTGATGAACGGAAGCTATCGACAAGAAACTGTCGGGAACTAGCGACAACAGCTCGCTACAGCAACAATACTGACGAGTGATGAAGGCGGTAATTCGATACATCCACAAGATAGGAATTTGGTCCAAATGAAAAGACTCGAAACAGCACGTTTCGTTCGGAAGCGAATTTAAGATAGGAAACACGTTTGAAGGATCGAACAACACTTTATACGAAATATTGAACAAGTATAAAACTGTATCGAAAAATAAACAGAATATCGAAACAGGGTATAAACAGAGGTTTTATCAAATTAGACCTATAATTTGATAAAGTGATTTCTCCTCAAGACCTATTGAGAATCAATCAGATTAGTATTCGAAACGCGTCGAATAAAAACCAAGTTTTGATGAAAAGCATTCACCAGGGAAAAACACAAAGTGTTCTCAATTCTTCAACATTCAATAATCTTTCTATTACAACTCTACTGCCACTATTTATAGGCAAAAGTGGCCTGACAAAATAACTTAAACTATTACAAGCTGTTCTTTAAAATAATGAAAGGATAATAAAAGGTTCTTCATGTCACTTGTTGACAAAAGTAAAAGTTGGGTCTTGTCTCCAAGTTGAAGTTTGACAGCCGCTTTTTCATATAACAAGTTTCCAAGAATCCTGCTGCCTTTATAATAAAGAAATGCTGAAAATTCTTTGTTTAGCTACCACTTGGACCTTTTCCCCCTCCCATGTTGCAACTAGCCTTAAGTTATTCCAATTCCGACAATCAAGTTAACTCCGCACTCGTATCCGTTTTCTCGCCCAAGAAGTACGTTGGAGTGCGATCGAGGTATTTTACGTCAATTCTTACTTCATCTTCTTCGCTTGGAGTAGTCGACTTCGTATCATCCTCCCCTTTAAGAGGAATTGTCCTCACCCCGCAATCCCGTCATCATCAAGATAAGGAGAAAGATCACCTATGTTGAAAGTAGTATGCACTCCATAGTCGCCCGGAAGTTCTAATTTGTAAGCATTGTCGTTCACCTTCGCAACTATTTTAAATGGCCCCTCGGCTCGTGGCATTAACTTATTCTTACGCTTACTCGGGAATCGTTCCTTCCTCAAATGTAACCAAACTAAATCTCCAACCTCGAATAGTCTCGGCTTTCTTTGCTTGTTCGACTTCCTTTTACGCCTCGTTTATTTCCTTGATTCGATCCCGCACTGCTCGTAATTTCATCTTTGTTTTTAGTTTTGACTCCGCATCCTTATGCACCAATTCGTCACTTGGCAGTGGAATTAGATCTAGCGGTATGTAAGGATTCAACCCGTAAACTACTTCAAATGGAGAGTGTGCAGTGGCATGAGTAGGAGATCGATTATAAGCAAACTCCGCATGTGCCAGTTTCAGATCCCAGTCCTTTTGTGTTTTGCTCACCAAGCCTCAAATGGCGTCCCAGTGTTCGATTCGTTACTTGCTTTGTCCGTCGGTTTGAGGATGATGTGAAGTACTAAACAAAAGCTTGGTTCCCACCTTCCTCCATAATGTGTTCCAAAAGTAGCTTAGAAACTTTGAGTCTCGGTCCGAAACAATAGTTTTCGGAACTCCATGTAATCGCACTACCTCTCGGAAATACAGGTCAGCAACATTACTCGCATCATCGGTTTTGTGACAAGGAACAAAATGAGCCATCTTTGAAAAACGATCGACAACAACCATGATCGCATCCTTACCTTGTTGGGTTCGAGGCAAAGCCACAATGAAATCCATTGAGATATCTTCCCATGGCCTCTCCGGAATCGGCAAAGGTGTGTAGACTCCTGGTTTGAACGAACTTTTCGCAACATGACACGTCACACATTTACTGATTATATTATTAACATCCCCTTGCATCCTTGGCCAATAAAAATGTTCCTTAAGCACTTCTAATGTCTTGGCCGAACCGAAGTGGCCAGCCAAACCTCCCCCATGAGCCTCTCGAATCAGCAATTCGCGAATCGTGTGCCTGGGTAGACAAAGACGATTTCCCTTAAAAAGAAAGTCCTCCTGTATCGAAAATTCTCCCACCGGGCCTGGTTTGCACCGGGCGAAGGTCTCGCCAAAATCCGCATCACCTTCGTAATACTCCTTTACTGTATCGAATCCAAGCAAACGAACATCAAGAGTGGCTGGTAAGGCATAACGCCTAGACAATGCATCTGCCACAATATTGCTCTTGCCATCCTTATACTTCGATGAGAAGTGAAATGAATGTAAGAATTCCACCCACTTCGCATGCCTGGGACTTAACTTGTGTTGCCCGTTAATATACTTCAAGGATTCATGGTCCGAGTGTATGATGAAATGCTTTGGCCGAAGATAGTGACTCCAATGATCTAGGGCCCTCACAATCGCATAAAACTCCTTGTCGTAGGTACAATAATTGAGACGAGCACCGTTTAATTTCTCGGAAAAATAAGCAATAGGTCGCTTTCCCTGAATGAGAACCGCTCCAATGCCCACTCCGCTAGCATCACATTCCACCTCAAACGGTTGCGAAAAATCGGGTAATGCTAAGATTGGTGCTTCGCACAACTTCGCCTTCAACTTTGCAAATGACTCCTGAGCAGCCCTGCTCCAATTAAACGTGCCCTTCTTCAAACATTCGGTTATTGGGCTTACAATGGTACTGAAGTCTCGAATGAATCTTCGGTAAAATGAAGCTAGTCTATGGAACGATCTAACCTCCGTCACTGTAGTCGGAACCGGCCAGGACTTAATTGCTTCGATCTTCGCTTGATCGACCGACACTCCATTCTTTGAAACAACATAGCCAAGAAAGACTATACTTTCGACCAAAAATGAGCACTTCTCCTTTTTTCCATACAGCTTCTGGTCTCTAAGGGTTTCGAAGACTTGCCTCAAGTGTTCGAAATGTTCTTGCAATGATCGTGTAGATCAAAATATCATCTAAGTATACAACCACAAATTTCCCTAAAAATGGCTTAAGTACCTCATTCATCAAGCGCATGAAAGTACTCGGTGCATTTGTAAGACCGAACGGCATGACGGTCCATTCATACAAACCGTGTTTAGTTTTGAAGGTCTTCCACTCATCTCCTTCTCGCATTCGAATCGTGATAACCACTTCGTAGATCAACTTTTGAAAAGATCACCGATCCGTAATTCGTCAACATGTCATCAAGCCTCGGAATCGGAAATCGATACTTGATGGTTATATTGTTCACAGCTCGACTGTCAATACACATCCTCCAAGATCCGTCCTTCTTTGGAACCAGTAATACCGGAACCGCACAAGGGCTTAGGCTTTCTCGAACATATCCACGATCCATCAGTTCTTCAATTTGGTTTTGTAATTCCTTCGTCTCCTCGGGATTACATCTATAGGCAGCTTTGTTAGGGAGCGACACACCCGGTATGAGGTCGATCTGATGTTCAATCCCGCGAATTGGTGGTAATCCCGACGGTAATTCTTCGGGAAAAACATCCGCAAATTCGCGTAATAAGGCATTCATCCTTTCGTTCCGCACAACTATGTCACCATTCCGTGTCTCCTTCAAAACCAACAAGTACACACACTTGCCATCATTAATAGCATGTTCCACCTCCCGTTCGCTAGCAAACATGGCCAATTTTGGTTTTTCACTCCTACTAGAACTCATAGAGTGAATAGCTTGCGGTGACATTGGTTTAAGCACAATCTTCTTGCCCTTATCCCGTAACTCGTACTCATTGCTTCTTCCTCGGTGTAAAACGTCCCTATCAAACATCCATGGTCTTCCCAACAGTACATGGCATGCATCCATCGGGAGTACGTCACATAATACATTGTCTTCATATGAACCCATGGCTAGTCCAATCCTCACTTGTTTAGTCACCCTTATTTTTCTCCCATCATCGAGCCAATGCAAAGTGTAAGGTTTCGGGTGAGCCGTAGTGGTTAGCCCGAGTTTAGTCACCATCTCGCTGGAAACGACGTTGGTGCAACTCCCTCCATCAACGATCAAACTGCACCATTTCTTTCCAATTTGACACTTTGTGTGAAATATTTGATTTATTTGTTCAATCATTCGATCTGACTTTGGCTCGTAGCGTTCGCGAACTAAAGCCGTGTCATAGCTTGGGGCATCGTAAGTCTCGCATTCTTCTCCTTCTTCGTCCTTAATGTCGAAATCAAATACGCCACCTGATCTTTCTTCCTCGACCAACAACTCATCTCGGATCGTGACAGCCTTCCCCGAGTGTCACCACTCGCTTGTTTGGACAAGCATTTTGATAATGCCCAACCCTTGACATTTGAAACATCTCACTTTGGCCAAACTCGTCTCCTTCGATACGTAGGGTACACGCCTTAGCAGAATCGCAACAGAACCGAGTCAGATACGGTTGCCTTAACCGAACTAGATCCGACGCTTGGGTTTCCAAATTTGACTGAAACTCAGTTTATACATCTTCATCTCGTTTCGAGCTTCTAACTTCAGACATAACCCACATAATGTATCGAAGTCCTCATATGGATACAGTTCCACCGAGTTAGCTATGCTTCGGTTTAAGCCACGCAAGAATCGCGACATCTTCTGCTCCTCATTCTCCTCTATTTCTCCCATTAGGGTCAGATTCTCAAACTCCTCAATGTACTCACTGACGTTCAACTTTCCTTGCATGAGATCGCAATCTTCTGCATAAGGACAACCGGTGTGATGTTGGTACATATCTCTTACGAAGTTTTCTTTTTAATGAATCCCACGAACGGATCTTTTCCTTCCCCGCACGAGCTCTTCGTGTTTTAATTCCTTCGTACCAAAGTGAAGCTCCTTTACCCAACTTGAGAATTGCATACTTACACCTTTTCTCATCGTCAAGGTCTTTAAACTCGAACATACGATCAATTTTTCGTTCCCATTCCAGGTAAACTTCAGGGTCTGTCCCTCCAACGAACTCTGGCAGCTCGTTCACCTTGAATTCTTCGACATGGCGTGAGGGTCGTTCATAGTCACCACGCCTAGGTTGCCAACGCTGGTCGCGTTGTTCTGGTACGTCACGCAGTGCGTCACGAAGTTTTGCCAAGAAATCAGCGTCGTTGAGATCCATAATGCCAAAGATCACGAACTTGGTCTCCGATACCACTTATGATATGAATTCTCACTTGGGATGCGAATTCGCTATCGATACAGCGGAAGGCCTTTTGATGAACGGAAGCTATCGACAAGAAACTGTCGGAATCGGCGACAATACTCGCTAAAGAATAATATCGACGAGTGATGAAGGCGGTAATTCGATACAGCCACAAGATAGGAATTTGGTCCAAATGAAAAGACTCGAAACAGCATGTTTCGTTCGGAAGCGAATTTAAGATAGGAAACACGTTTGAAGGATCGAACAACACTTTATACGAAATATTGAACAAGTATAAAACTGTATCGAAAAATAAACAGAATATCGAAACAGGGTATAAACAGAGGTTTTATCAAATTAGACCTATAATTTGATAAAGTGATTTCTCCTCAAGACCTATTGAGAATCAATCAGATTAGTATTCGAAACGCGTCGAATAAAAACCAAGTTTTGATGAAAAGCATTCACCAGGGAAAAACACAAAGTGTTCTCAATTCTTCAACATTCAATAATCTTCCTATTACAACTCTACTGCCACTATTTATAGGCAAAAGTGGCCTGACAAAATAACTTAAACTATTATAAGTTGTTCTTTAAAATAATGAAAGGATAATAAAAGGTTCTTCATGTCACTTGTTGACAAAAGTAAAAGTTGGGTCTTGTCTCCAAGTTGAAGTTTGATAGCCGCTTTTTCATATAACAAGTTGCCAAGAATCCTGCTGCCTTTATAATAAAGAAATGCTGAAAATTCTTTGTTTAGCTACCACTTGGACCTTTTCCCCCTCCCATGTTGCAACTAGCCTTAAGTTATTCCAATTCCGACAATCAAGGTAACTCCGTACCTCGTATCCGTTTTCTCGCCCAAGAAGTACGTTGGAGTGCGATCGAGGTATTTTACGTCAATTCTTACTTCATCTTCTTCGCTTGGAGTAGTCGACTTCGTATCACCAACGTACTTTGGCGAGAAAACAGATACGAGACCCGGAGTTACCTTGACAACCGGACTTGGAGTAACTGTAACATAGGCAACTTGCATCTTGGGGAAGGGGTCCAAGTGGTAAAGGCAAAACAATAAAAGAATCCCAGCACTTTCTTTATTATAAAAGCAGCAGCAAGCTGTTTTGACGAGCGGAAGCAAACAGCAAGAAACTGTCAGGAACTGATGACAACAGTTCGCTACAGCAATAACACTGGCTAGCGGTACGCGCACGCAATAGGAAATGATGACGGCAACTCGATACAGCAACAAGAAAGGAATTGGCCGAATGGAAATGACTCGAAACAGGCAACCTCCAAACAGCAGCAAAGCATTTTTCGAAACAGCAAGTTTCGGTCGGGTGCTAATTGAAAACAAGAAACAAGTTTGAACGATCGAACAGCACTTGATGCGAAATTCCCATCAAGTACAATCATGTATCGAAAACAAGAAGAATATCGAAACAGGATAGGAAATAGTTGTTTTATCAAACTAGACCTATAATTCAATAAAGTGATTTCTTCTCAAGACCTATTGAGAATCAATCAGATTAAGATTCGAAAATGCGTCGAATATTAATCAAAGTTTTGAAGGAAACTCGTCCAACACTTAAACAATACACAAGGTATGTTGTTTTATCATTCAATAATCATCTTCAAGACAACTCCATCGCCACTATTTAGAGGCAAAAGTAGTCTGACAAGATAATCTAAACTATTACAAGCTGGTCATAAAATAATGAAAAAAAAAGTAAAAGATGGGTTTTGTCTCCAAGGTGATAGCCGTCTTTTACAAAGTATGCTGCCGAGAATCCTGCTGCTTTTATAATAAAGAAAGTGCTGGGATTCTTTTATTGTTTTACCTTTACCACTTGGACCTCTTCCCCAAGATGCAAGTTGCCTATGTTTAAGTTACTCCAAGTCCAGTTGTCAAGATAACTCCGGGTCTCGTATCCATTTTCTCGCCAAAGTACGTTGGAGTATGGTCGAGGTGCTTTACGTCAATCCTTACTTCGTCTTCTTCGCTTGGAGTGGTCGGTTTCGTATCATTCCCTCCTTCTTTAAAAGGAATTGTCCTCAATTCCGCAATCCCATTTTCGTCGAGATAAGGAGATAGATCACCTATGTTGAAAGTAGCATGCACTACATAATCACCCGGAAGTTCTAACTTGTAAGCATTGTCGTTCACCTTCGCAACTATTTTAAATGGCCCCTCAGCTCGTGGCATTAACTTATTCTTATGCTTACTCCGGAATCGTTCTTTCCTCAAATGCACCAAAACTAAATCCCCAACCTCGAATACTCTTGGTTTTCTTTGTTTGTTCAATTTTCATTTGTACGCCTCATTTATCTCCTTGATTCGGTTACGCACCTGTTCGTGTAATTTCATCATCGATTTCAGTTTCGACTCCACGTCCTTATGCACCAATTCATCATTCGGTAATGGAATTAAGTCTAGCGTTATGTAAGGATTCAGGTCGTAAACTACTTCGAAGGGAGAACGCGCCGTGGAATGAGTAGGAGAACGATTAAAAGCAAACTTCGCATGTGCCAGTTTTAGATCCCAGTCTTTTTGTTTCTTGCCTACCAGGCCTCGCAACAGTGTTCCCAGGGTTCGATTAGTCACTTCAGTTTGCCCATCGGTTTGAGGGTGGTGTGAAGTGCTAAACAAGAGTTTTGTTCCCACCTTCCTCCATAGGGTGTTCCAAAACTAGCTGAGAAATTTGGAGTCTCGATCGGAAACAATAGTCTTCGGAATCCCATGTAAACGTACCACCTCTCGAAAATATAAGTCGGCCACATTACTTGCATCGTCTGTCTTGTGGCACGGTACAAAATGAGCCATTTTTGAAAAACGATCTATGACTACCATAATCGCATCCCTCCCTCGTTGAGTACGAGGTAAAGCCACAATAACATCCATCGAGACATCTTACCATGGCTTCTCCGGAATCGGTAAGGGTGTGTATATTCCTGGTTTGAACGAACTCTTCGCAACATGGCATGTCACACACTTACTAATTATGTTACTAACACCCCCTGCATCTTTGGCCAATAAAAATGTTCCTTCAGCACATCTAATGTCTTAGTCGAACCAAAGTGGCCAGCTAAGCCTCCCCCGTGAGCCTCCCGAACTAGCAATTCTCGAATCGTGTGCTTGGGTTGGCAAAGACGAGTTCCCTTAAAAAGGAAGCCTTCCTATATCGAAAATTCTCCCATCTGTCCAGATTTGCAAAGAGCGAAGGTCTCGCCAAAATCCGCATCACCGTCGTAATATTCCTTCACTGTCTCGAATCCAAGCAAATGAACATCAAAAGTGGAGAGTAAGGCATAACGCCTAGACAATGCATCTGCTACAATATTGCTCTTGCCATCCTTATACTTTGATGAGAAGTGAAATGATTGTAAGAATTCCACCCACTTCGCATGCCTGGGACTAAACTTGTATTGTCCGTTAATATACTTCAATGATTCATGGTCCGAATGTATGATGAAATGCTTTGGCCGAAGATAGTGACTCTAATGATCTAGAGCCCTCATAATAGCATAAAACTCCTTGTCGTATATTCAATAATTGAGACGAGCACCGTTTAACTTTTCTGAAAAATAAGCAATAGGCCGCTTTCCTTGAATGAGAACCGCTCCAATGCCAACTCCGCTAGCATCACATTCTACCTCGAACGGTTACGAAAAATCGGGTAATGCTAAGATTGGTGCTTCGCACAACTTTGCCTACAAATTTGCGAACGACTCCTGAGCAGCCCGGCTCCAATTAAACATACCTCTCTTCAAACATTCGGTTATTGGGCTTGCAATGGTGCTGAAATCTCGAATGAATCTTCGGTAAAATGAAGCCAGTCTGTGGAACGATCTAACTTCCGTCACTGTAGTGGGAACTGGCCAGGACTTAATTGCTTCGATCTTTGCTTGATCGACCGACACTCCGTCCTTTGAAACAACATAGCAAAGAAAGACTATACTTTCGACCAAAAATGAGCACTTCTCCCTTTTTCCATACAGCCTTTGGTCCCTAAGGGTTTCAAAGACTTGTCTCAAGTGTCCGAAATGTTCTTGCAACGATCGGTTATAAATCAAAATATCGTCTAGATATACAACCACAAATTTCCCCAAGAATGGCTTAAGCACCTCATTCATCAAACGCATGAAGGTACTCGGCGCATTTGTAAGGCCGAACGGCATAACGGTCCATTCATACAGCCCGTGTTTAGTTTTGAAGGCCGTCTTTTACTCATCTCCTTCTCGCATCCGGATTTGGTGAAAACCACTTCGTAGGTCAACTTTTGAAAAGATCACGAATCCGTGTAATTCGTCCAACATGTCATCAAGCCTCGGAATCGGAAATCGATACTTGATGGTTATATTATTCACGGCTCGACTGTCAATACACATTCGCCAAGATCCGTCTTTCTTAGGAACCAGCAATACTGGAACCGCACAAGGACTTAGGCTTTCTCGAACATACCCGCAGTTCATTAGTTCTTCGATTTGGTTTTGTAATTCCTTTGTCTCATCGGGATTACATCTATAAGCAACCTTCTTAGGGAGCGACGCACCCGGTATGAGGGCGATCAGATGTACAATCCCACGAATAGGTGGCAAACCCGACGATAATTCTTCGGGAAAAACATCCGCAAATTCGTGCAATAAGGCATCTATCCTTTCGTCGTTCCGCACAACCATGTTACCATTCCGTGTCCCCTTCAGAATCAACAAGTACACGCACCTGCCATCATCAATAGCATGTTCCACATCCCGTTCGCTAGCAAACATGGCCAGTTTTGGTTTTTCACTCCGACTAGAACTCATAGAGTGAATAGCTTGAGGTGATGATACGGAATTGACTAGTCCGAATAAAGAAAACGAAGCAAGGATCGACGTAAATGGCCTTACAATGCGTCATGCATGTACGACAACATTTTTTGGCGAGAAAACGGACACAAGCCGGAAAATGACACAACCTGCCGGAAAATGTCGTCCCCTGCCGGAAAATGTCGAGCCTGCCGGAAAATATCACACCGACCGGAAAATGCCGGCCACTGCCGACCGAACTCGGCCGTGTCATCCGGCACGGCCCGTGCTGTACTCCTCCGGAAATGCCAAGAATGACTGTCCAGACGCCCGACCGTGCTCCAGGACACGGTCGAGTCAATGCCGAGTTACTGCCGGTCGAGTAGCTTTCAGACGTCCTTGTCACGCCGCGACCGTGTCAATCGGACACGGTCGAGTCATTGCCGAACGTCCCTGTCGCGCCGCGCCCGTGCCGAGTCACTGTCGGACGAGTCACTGTCGGACGTTGCTGTCGCGCCGCGACCGTGTCAAGCGGAAACGGTCGTGTGCCTGCCGGCGCCTGTCGACCGCGCCGCGGCCGTGTCACGGGACACGGTCGAGTCCTGCCGACAGCCCACATATTTTATACACTTTTGTGTATTTTTGACTTCTCTTTTCTTTTTTACTTATTTTAGGGATTATGTTTCCCCCATTTTGTGATTTATATTTCTTGTATGTATTTTATTTGATTTGTTTTGATTATTCAAAGATTTTATAAATCTTTGAATTATTATTTTTTTTTGTTTGATTCCTTAGACTAAGACTTCACCTCCTATAAGTAGGAGTGGATTAGCCTTGTAATACATAGAGAGTATTATGAATGTTGAATGTGAAAGAATACACTTTGTGTTTCTATCATTGGTAAATGATTTTTACCGAAACTTGATTTTTATTCGACGCGTTTTCGAGTATTAATCCGATTGATTCTCAATAGGTCTTGGGAAGAAATCACCTTATCGAGTTATAGGTCTAATTCGATAAACCCTTGTTCTTGATCGTTCAAGTCTTCTTGATTGATATTATCAATTTTCCGATATTACTTCCATTTTTCATTTGTTCGAATTTTCATTGTCATATTCGACATTACTCCCACAAAATACATCCAAAAACACCCATACTCGTAAAAAGCCTTCCGCTACGATATTCTTATGCATACTCCGAACGATACTTATCCACCTCTCCCGGAGAATTCGTATCATAAGTGGTATCTGATACGAATTCTCACTTGTGATGCGAATTCGGTATCGATACAGCGGAAGGCTTTTGATGAACGGAAGCTATCGACAAGAAACTGTCGGGAACTGGTGACAACAGCTCGCTACAGAAACAATACTGACGAGTGATGAAGGCGGTAATTCGATACAGCCACAAGACAGGAATTTGGTCCAAATGAAAAGACTCGAAACAACCACCCCCAAACAGTGACACTCGAAACAGCACGTTTCGTTCGGAAGCGAATTTAAGACAGGAAACACGTTCGAAGGATCGAACAACACTTTATGCGAGATATTGAGTAAGTATAAAACTGTATCAAAAAAAAAACAAACAGAATATCGAAACAAACAAGATATGAACATATGTTTTTATCAAATTAGACCTATAATTTGATAAAATGATTTCTCCTCAAGACCTATTGAGGATCAATCAGATTAATACTCGAAACGCGTCGAATAAAAACCAGGTTTTGATGAAAAGCATTCACCAGGGAAAACACAAAGTGTTCTTATTTCTTCAACATTCAATAATCCTCCATTACAACTCTACTGCCACTATTTATAGGCAAAAGTGGCCTGACAAAATAACTTAAACTATTACAAGTTGTTCTTTAAAATAATGAAAGGATAATAAAAGGTTCTTCAGGTCATTTGTTGACAAAAGTAAAAGTTGGGTCTTTGCCTCCGAGTTGTTTGCTGACAGCCGCTTTTTCCTTCAACATGTTGCCAAGAATCCCGCTGCCCTTCTTAATAAAATATGCTGAAACTGTTTTATTCTCTTACCACTTGGGCCCCCTTTCCCCAAGATTACCTTTTGTTTAAGTTATTCCAATTCCGATTATCAAGGTAACTCCGTGTCTCGTATCTGTTTTCTCGCCCAAGTACGTTGGAGTATGGTTGAGATGTTTTACATCAATTCTTACTTCGTCTTCTTCGCTTGGAGTAGTTAATCTCGTATCATCCCCTCCCCCTTTAAGAGGAATTGTCCTCAATTCTGCAATCCCGTCATCATCAAGATAAGGAGAAAGATCACCTATGTTGAAAGTAGCATGCACTCCATAATCGCCCGGAAGTTCTAATTCGTAAGCATTGTCGTTCACCTTCGCAACTATTTTAAATGGCCCCTCGGCTCGTGGCATTAACTTATTCTTACGCTTACTCGGGAATCGTTCCTTCCTCAAATGTAACCAAACTAAATCTCCAACCTCGAATAGTCTCGGCTTTCTTTGCTTGTTCGACTTCCTTTTACGCCTCGTTTATTTCCTTGATTCGATCCCGCACTGCTCGTAATTTCATCATTAATTTTAGTTTTGACTCCGCATCCTTATGCACCAATTCGTCACTTGGTAGTGGAATTAGATCTAGCGGCATGTAAGGATTCAACCCGTAAACTACTTCAAATGGAGAGTGTGCAGTGGCATGAGTAGGAGATCGATTATAAGCAAACTCCGCATGTGCCAGTTTCAGATCCCAGTCCTTTTGTGTTTTGCTCACCAAGCCTCGCAACAGCGTCCCCAGTGTTCGATTCGTTACTTCCGTTTGTCCGTCGGTTTGAGGATGATGCGAAGTACTAAACAAAAGCTTGGTTCCCACCTTCCTCCATAATGTGTTCCAAAAGTAGCTTAGAAACTTCGAGTCCCGGTCCGAAACAATAGTTTTCGGAACTCCATGTAATCGCACCACCTCTCGGAAATACAGGTCAACAACATTACTCGCGTCATCGGTTTTGTGACAAGGAACAAAATGAGCCATCTTTGAAAAACGATCGACAACAACCATGATCGCATCCTTACCTCTTTGGGTTCGAGGCAAAGCAACAACAAAATCCATCGAGACATCTTCCCACGGCCTCTCCGGAATCGGTAAAGGTGTGTAGACTCCTGGTTTGAACGAACTCTTTGCAACATGGCACGTCACACATTTACTGATTATATTATTAACATCCCCTTGCATCCTTGGCCAATAAAAATGTTCTTTAAGTACATCCAATGTCTTGGCTGAACCAAAGTGGCCAGCCAAACCTCCCCCATGAGCCTCTCGAACCAGCAATTCTCGAATCGTGTGCCTTGGTAGACAAAGACGATTTCCCTTAAAAAGAAAGCCCTCTTGTATCGAAAATTCTCCCACCGGGCCAGGTTTCCACAGGGCGAAGGTTTCGCCAAAATCCGCATCACCTTCGTAATACTCCTTTACTGTATCGAATCCAAGCAAACGAACATCAAGAGTGGCGAGTAAGGCATAACGCCTAGACAATGCATCTGCCACAATATTGCTCTTGCCATCCTTATACTTCGATGAGAAGTGAAATGATTGTAAGAATTCCACCCACTTCGCATGCCTGGGACTTAACTTGTGTTGCCCGTTAATATACTTCAAGGATTCATGGTCCGAGTGTATGATAAAATACTTTGGTCGAAGATAGTGACTCCAATGATCTAGAGCCCTCACAATAGCATAAAACTCCTTGTCGTATGTACAATAATTGAGACGAGCACCATTTAACTTCTCTGAAAAATAAGCAATAGGTCGCCTTCCCTATGAGAACCGCTCCAATGCCAACTCCACTAGCATCACATTCTACTTCGAACGGTTGCGAAAAATCAGGTAATGCTAAGATTGGTGCTTCGCACAACTTCGCCTTCAAATTTGTAAATGACTCCTGAGCAGCCCTGCTCCAATTAAACGTGCCCTTCTTCAAACATTCGGTTATTGGGCTTGCAATGGTACTGAAGTCTCGAATGAATCTTCGGTAAAATGAAGCTAGTCCATGGAACGATCTAACCTCCATCACTGTAGTGGGAACCGGCCAGGACTTAATTGCTTCGATCTTCGCTTGATCGACCGACACTCCATCCTTTGAAACAATATAGCCAAGAAAGACTATACTTTCTACCAAAAATGAGCACTTCCCCTTTTTTCCAAACAGCTTCTGGTCCCTAAGGGTTTCGAAGACTTGTCTCAAGTGTTCGAAATGTTCTTGCAACGATCGGCTGTAGATGATACGAATTATCCGGGGAGAGGTGGATACGTATCGGTCGGAGTATATGTAAGTGTATGATAGCGGAAGGCTTTTACGAATATGGAGTTTTTCGGATGTATTTTGTATGTGAATAATATCGGATATAACAATAAAAAATATCGAACAAGAAGATGATACGAATTACGTACGTAATGCGTATGAAATACAACGGAAGATTATTATGTCTTGACAACTATCAAAGTATCAACGAAAAATAAAAGGTGGTGACCGAACTTAAATGGATTTCGGCCGTGAAGTAGTATGGTATACGGATTTGGATGTGTTTTATCGAACTAGACCTATAACTCGATAAAAGTAATCTCTCCTCAAGACCTATTGAGAATTGATCAAGTTAAAATCTCGAGACGCGTCGAAATAATAACCAAAGTTTTGTTGAACTCGTTCAACGTATATTTCAAGAGAAATACAATGTTTATAACTTTCAAGATTCAAGATATTTACAATACAACGAGCACTACTATATATAGTAGTCTCCAACCGTAAGAAAATACAACAAAACGAGAAAACGAAGCTTCCTAGCAACACACCAATCGGCCGAAATACTTGATGAAAATCTTCCTCAAATCTCATGCTTTGGATCGATTTTGTGGGGAAGGAGAAAATATGGTGAATCTTGGTTTTATTAGGTGATGGTGACTTGTTGAAGGTCTAAGGTGATGGTGACTTGATGAAAGTCTTTCTCAAGGTATAATATGGCCGATTTTGTGGAGAGATTGTGAGGATTTATGTGGTGATATGGTATCAAGTATTTTGGAATTACTATGGTGATCATGACATGAAGGAAAGTGACATGAAGGAGATATTTGATGAAAGTCTTCATCAAATCTTTATGCTAGGGCCGATTTTTATTATGGTGGGGAAGAGAAAATATCTTCATGCATCTTGACAAATCATGAGTCCCTTTCAAGCATGATATGGCCGAATTTCATGCTTTCGGACCGATTCCGTCGTCGAGTTTTACGTTACTCCGATTCCGATTAACAACGTAACTCCAATCTGCGTTTTCTTTTCTCCCAAGTATAATGATGCATGACCATGCGAATTTGTATCATCGTGGATGTCGATTTTTATTGGAGCTTCTTCGATTTAGATATCGTATCAAGTCTTGAAACTAGAAGAGACAAAAATCTTCATGATCTTGGACCAAATATGATGCTGTCGGTTTTGTCATTTCTGGGATCCAATGAGTCCGAATTTGGTCCTATGGTCTCAGAAGATTTGTAGCTCTCTTTCTTAGCTTTCCATGGCCACTTGAATCACCTGAATCGGATTTCGGACGAGAAAGTTATGGACAAAATACTAAAACTGCTACGAAGTCGTCGTGCGCGCGAGAATTGGTAATTTGTCCATGTATTTTGCATGAGGATTTTATGTATGCATGCTACTCTACCTAGATTTGTCGGATAATCATTTTTTTTTTATTTGATTTTGTTGACCGATTCGTATCATACCCTCTCTCTTTAAAGGGAATTGTCCTCAATTAGAACTCCCTTCATCACCAAGATAATTGACTAAAGCCTCTAAGTATTTGATCTCGAAGATGTCCATGACGTACATGACCCAAAATCATGAGACGATAGGTAGTGGGGCCCCTTCGAGAATCACCAACAAAATAACTATCATTATTAATAAAATAATAATATTTACTCCGCTGTAATACCGATATCATGACATGAGTGGATATCCGAAATGGGACGCAGTTAACTCCACATCGGGTTCCTCCTCGAGTGGAAACACCGATTTCTCGGGTTCATCATCAAAAATGGAAAACACGAGAATTTATTACGGTGGGAACCATAGGATTTATTACGGATTCCTCTTCATCAATTGGTTCCTCATCAAATCTTTGGCGGTCCGTCATAATCTAACCAACACTCCGTTTCAATATTGCTGGGCTCCTCTAATAATGTCTCATCAAAAATTAATCCACTAGGCTCGTTTCGTACCGCAACAAAGTCATACGACCCACTTTGCTCCGATAGGACAGCTCGACTCCAACCATCGTCTTCTTTGTCATCAAAAAATGCCGCAGGAAATTCTGTCATATCAAAGTCAAAGTGACAAAGAGTTCATCTTCAAGATTAGCCGTTTCAGAAAGCATAAGGTCGTGATCTTGTTTCGCGTTACTAAAATAATTTGGTCCGTTTTGGTCAATTTGACCAACACAACCAACTAGCCCATGATCAAAGTAGCAAGATCTAGGTTCGTCGACTAGGGAGACACGGCTCAACTCATCTTCTTCGTTGAATTGCTCCGTTGAAAACTCTGTCTCGTCTACTTCTTTGAAAATGACCGTAGGGACATTGTCTTCATCGAAAAAAGATTCATTGGGAATTCCTTGATGGAGGAAGACCTTAGATCGAATGCCGGTGGTGGGCGTCGAAGGATTGGTGGTAAGATGGGGATTTGAACCTTCGATTGAAATATTTTTGAATTTAAGCCAATCTTGGATTTTAGGCTTACGTTGTTGTGAACGGACTGCTTTGCTTTTGCCACCAAACGGCGGCGCTACCGCGGGCGCCTTGCCTGTAACGCGGCGGTTGATCGGGCAGCCTTGAAGTCCGAGTGCTCCTCACAAGCACGAAGCCAATCTATGCACGCATTTGGATCACTATCTCCGTGAAATTCCGGTATGCTGCGGAATTTGGCCAAGAAATCAATATCGTTGGCATCGTCTCTGCGTCTTTCTTGCATACGTTGCTCCGGTAAGCCGTTTAGTGCGTCACGGAGTGTCATCAAGAAATCGAGCTCGGAAAATTCCATAACAAGAATCAAGAGATAGTTCTTGACAAGAAATCGGACAGAAAATTTTCCCAAGAAATCCGTGAAGAATGAACCAAGAAGATGATCAAAGAATCTGATCTCCACCGTTCAGACTGTAGTTCAATGAGTTGGCTTACTTTTGTCAAAATTTCGTAATGATCCAACGGTCGAATCCACGGGAAACTTTGTTTTCTTCCGACTGCGCTAATCTGCCAATGTCATGCGAAAATTCTTCTAACCGTGAAGAACAACCCAAGAAGGTTTCAACAAAAAAAAAAAAAAATCGGTGAATATAGTTGATCGCCCAAGGAGATGACCTTGGGCTCCGATACCACTTATGATACGAATTATCCGGGGAGAGGTGGATACGTATCGGTCGGAATATATGTAAGTGTATGATAGCGGAAGGCTTTTACGAATATGGAGTTTTTCGGATGTATTTTGTATGTGAATAATATCGGATATAACAATAAAAAATATCGAACAAGAAGATGATACGAATTACGTACGTAATGCGTATGAAATACAACGGAAGATTATTATGTCTTGACAACTATCAAAGTATCAACGAAAAATAAAAGGTGGTGACCGAACTTAAATGGATTTCGGCCGTGAAGTAGTATGGTATACGGATTTGGATGTGTTTTATCGAACTAGACCTATAACTCGATAAAAGTAATCTCTCCTCAAGACCTATTGAGAATTGATCAAGTTAAAATCTCGAGACGCGTCGAAATAATAACCAAAGTTTTGTTGAACTCGTTCAACGTATATTTCAAGAGAAATACAATGTTTATAACTTTCAAGATTCAAGATATTTACAATACAACGAGCACTACTATATATAGTAGTCTCCAACCGTAAGAAAATACAACAAAACGAGAAAACGAAGCTTCCTAGCAACACACCAATCGGCCGAAATACTTGATGAAAATCTTCCTCAAATCTCATGCTTTGGATCGATTTTGTGGGGAAGGAGAAAATATGGTGAATCTTGGTTTTATTAGGTGATGGTGACTTGTTGAAGGTCTAAGGTGATGGTGACTTGATGAAAGTCTTTCTCAAGGTATAATATGGCCGATTTTGTGGAGAGATTGTGAGGATTTATGTGGTGATATGGTATCAAGTATTTTGAAATTACTATGGTGATCATGACATGAAGGAAAGTGACATGAAGGAGATATTTGATGAAAGTCTTCATCAAATCTTTATGCTAGGGCCGGTTTTTATTATGGTGGGGAAGAGAAAATATCTTCATGCATCTTGACAAATCATGAGTCCCTTTCAAGCATGATATGGCCGAATTTCATGCTTTCGGACCGATTCCGTCGTCGAGTTTTACGTTACTCCGATTCCGATTAACAACGTAACTCCAATCTGCGTATTCTTTCCTCCCAAGTATAATGATGCATGACCATGCGAATTTGTATCGTCGTGGATGTCGATTTTTATTGGAGCTTCTTCGATTTAGATATCGTATCAAGTCTTGAAACTAGAAGAGACAAAAATCTTCATGATCTTGGACCAAATATGATGCTGTCGGTTTTGTCATTTCTGGGATCCAATGAGTCCGAATTTGGTCCTATGGTCTCAGAAGATTTGTAGCTCTCTTTCTTAGCTTTCCATGGCCACTTGAATCACCTGAATCGGATTTCGGACGAGAAAGTTATGGACAAAATACTAAAGCGCTCTGAAGTCGTCGTGCGCGCGAGAATTGGTAATTTGTCCATGTATTTTGCATGAGGATTTTATGTATGCCTGCGACTCAACCAAGCTTGGTCGGATAATCTTCTTTTTTGTATTTGATGATGTTGACCGATTCGTATCAGTAGATCAAAATATCATCTAAGTATACAACCACAAATTTCCCTAAAAATGGCTTAAGTACCTCATTCATCAAGCGCATGAAGGTACTTGGTGCATTTGTAAGACCGAATGGCATAACGGTCCATTCATACAGCCCGTGTTTAGTTTTGAAGGCTGTTTTCCACTCATCTCCTTCCCGCATCCTGATTTGGTGATAACCACTCCGTAGGGGAACCTTTGAAAAGATCACTGATCCGTGTAATTCGTCCAACATGTCATCAAGCCTCGGAATCGGAAATCGATACTTGATGGTTATATTGTTCACAGCTCGACTGTCAATACACATCCTCTAAGATCCGTCTTTCTTCGGAACCAGTAATACCGGAACCGCACAAGGACTTAGGCTTTCTCGAACATACCCACGATCCATCAGTTCTTCGATTTGGTTTTGTAATTTCCTCGTCTCCTCGGGATTACATCTATAGGTAGCTTTTTTAGGGAGCGACACACCCGGTATGAGGTTGATCTGATGTTCAATCCCACGAATTGGTGGCAAACCCGACGGTAAATCTTCGGGAAAAACATCCGCAAATTCGTGCAATAAGGCATCCATCCTTTCGTTTCGTACAACCATGTTACCATCCCGTGTCTCCTTTAGAATCAACAAGTACACGCATTTGCCATCATTAATAGCAAGTTCCACCTCCCGCTCGCTAGCAAACATGGCCAGTTTTGGTTTTTCACTCCTACTAGAACTCATAGAGTGAATAGCTTGAGGTGACATTGGTTTAAGCACAATCTTCTTGCCCTTATCCCGTAACTCGTACTCATTGCTTCTTCCTCGGTGCAAAATATCCCTATCAAACATCCATGGTCTTCCCAACAGTACATGGCATGCATCCATCGGGAGTACATCACATAATACGTTGTCTTCATATGAACCCATGGCTAGCCCAATCCTCACTTGTTCAGTCACCCTTATCTTGCTCCCATCATCGAGCCAATGCAAAGTGTAAGGTTTCGGGTGAGTAGTGGTCGACCGAGTTTAGTCACCATCTCGCTGGAAGCTACGTTGGTGCAACTCCCTCCATCAACGATCAAACTACACCATTTATTTCCAACTTGACACTTCGTGTGAAATATTTGATTTCGCTGTTCCGAATCATTCGAGACAGCTTTGGCTTGTAGCGTTCGCAGAACTAAAGCCGTGTCATAGCTTGGAGCATCGTAAGTCTCACACTCTTCTCCTTCTTCGTCCTTCGTGTCGAAATCAAATACATCACTCAGTTTTTCTTCCTCAACCAACAACTCGTCTCGGATCGTGACAGCTTCTCTTAGTGTCACCACTCGTTTGTTCGGACAAGCATTTTGGTAATGTCCGAGTCCTTGGCATTTGAAACATCTCACTTTAACCAAACTTGTCTCCTTCGGTACGTAGGGCACAGTTGCCTTAGTAGGAATCGCAACACGAACCGGAGTCGGTGCAGATGCCTTAACCGCTGAACTAGATCCGACGCTTGGGTTTCCAAATTTGACTGGAAACTCAGGTTTGTACAGCTTCATCCTGTTCTGAGCTTCTAACTTCACACATAACCCACATAATGTATCGAAGTCCTCGTATGGATACAGTTCCACCGAGTTAGCTATGCTTCGGTTTAAGCCACGCAAGAATCGCGACATCTTCTGCTCCTCATTCTCCTCTATCTCTCCCATTAAGGTTAGATTCTCAAACTCCTCAATGTATTCACTGACATTCAACTTTCCTTGCATCAGATCTGCAATCTTTCTGTATAAGGATAACCGGTGTGATGTTGGCACATATCTTTTACGAAGTTTTCTTTTTAAGGAATCCCACGAACGGATCTTTTCCTTCCCCACACGAGCTCTTCGTGTTTTAATTCCTTCGTACCAAAGTGAAGCTCCTTTCCCCAACTTGAGAATGGCGTACTTGCACCGTTTCTCATCGTCGAGGTCTTTAAACTCGAACATACGATCAATTTTTAGTTCCCATTCCAGGTAAACTTTGGGATCTGTTCCGCCAACGAACTCTGTAAGTTCATTCACCTTGAACTCTTCGATATGGCGTGAGGGTCGTTCATAGTCACCACGCCTAGGTTGCCAACGCTGGTCGCGTTGTTCTGGTACGTCACGCAATGCGTCACGAAGTTTTGCCAAGAAATCAGCGTCGTTGAGATCCATAGTGTCAAAGATCAAGAACTTGGCTCCGATACCACTTATGATACGAATTCTTACTTGTGATGCGAATTCGGTATCGATACAGCGGAAGGCTTTTGATGAACGGAAGCTATCGACAAGAAACTGTCGGGAACTGGTGACAACAGCTCGCTACAGCAACAATACTGACGAGTGATGAAGGCGGTAATTCGATACAGCCACAAGACAGGAATTTGGTCCAAATGAAAAGACTCGAAACAACCACCCCCAAACAGTGACACTCGAAACAGCACGTTTCGTTCGGAAGCGAATTTAAGACAGGAAACACGTTCGAAGGATCGAACAACACTTTATGCGAGATATTGAGTAAGTATAAAACTGTATCAAAAAAACAAACAGAATATCGAAACAAGATATGAACAGATGTTTTTATCAAATTAGACCTATAATTTGATAAATGATTTCTCCTCAAGACCTATTGAGGATCAATCAGATTAATACTCGAAACGCGTCGAATAAAAACCAGGTTTTGATGAAAAGCATTCACCAGGGAAAACACAAAGTGTTCTTATTTCTTCAACATTCAATAATCCTCCATTACAACTCTACTGCCACTATTTATAGGCAAAAGTGGCCTGACAAAATAACTTAAACTATTACAAGCTGTTCTTTAAAATAATGAAAGGATAATAAAAGGTTCTTCAGGTCATTTGTTGACAAAAGTAAAAGCTGGGTCTTTGCCTCCAAGTTGTTTGCTGACAGCCGCTTTTTCCTTCAACATGTTGCCAAGAATCCCGCTGCCCTTCTTAATAAAATATGCTGAAACTGTTTTATTCTCTTACCACTTGGGCCCCCTTCCCCCAAGATTACCTTTTGTTTAAGTTATTCTAATTCCGATTATCAAGGTAACTCCGTGTCTCGTATCTGTTTTCTCGCCCAAGTACGTTGGAGTATGGTCGAGATGTTTTATATCAATTCTTACTTCGTCTTCTTCGCTTGGAGTAGTTAATCTCGTATCAGTATCAGAGCCCAGGGTCATCTCCTTGGGCGATTTATTCAACGAGTTCTTGTGAAGAACTATCTCTTGTCTCTAGCCATACCGATTCTGGAACTAAAATGGAGGAATTTGATTTCTTCTGGTCTCACTTGGCTACCGCCATTGATGGAGTTTTTGACAGTTCTTGTCAATGGGATGACGAAAATTTACCTGTGCCGCCACCGCCGTCTTCCCGATTTGCAACCACGATTGTCGCTAATGCAATGATCTGGATCGAGATCCAGCTTCCCATGTCTCACAACCACCATGCCACACGACCGCCGCCACGATGGACCACCAGTCATCCACCATAATCCACATCCCCATGACCATACTTCCTGAAATCCATGATTATGATGGGTCACCTATTTTTGATAAAGATGAAGTACAGTGCTATATTTATCCAGTGGTTCCTGTTTATGATACCGAGCCTAAAGACGAGCCTTTCCAATATTTTGATGTGAAAGACGATTACGAGGCAATTTTCTCCATTCTTGAAATTGCATCCGGTGAGTTCAACCACGATGATAAAGGCTTTGCCTCGCAAAATAATTATCATTTTTATGTTAATCATGATAGTTATTTTGTCGGTTGCCCTTTGAAATATCCATTCGTTTATCACCTCAAAGTTTTGCGCCACACTCGAACGTCTGATATTTTTGGGCTTATTATCTGTTTGGTGACTTTCTTTTATCCCTTTGGAGATGAGATCAATGCCGATTCGAGGACGAATCGCTTTAAAGGGGGAGGGGATGATACGGAATTGACTAGTCCGAATAAAGAAAACGAAGCAAGGATCGACGTAAATGGCCTTACAACGCGTCATGCATGTACGACAACATTTTTTGGCGAAAAAACGGACACAAGCCGGAAAATGACACAACCTCCCGGAAAATGTCGTCCCCTGCCGGAAAATGTCGAGCCTGCTGGAAAATATCACACCGGCCGGAAAATGCCGCCATCCGCGACCGAACTTCGGCCGTGTCGTCAAACACGGCCGTCTTGTACTCCTCGAGAAATGCCAAGAATGGTGTCCAGGGCGCTTTGGCCGTGCTCCAGGACACGGTCGAGTCAATGCCGAGTCACTGTCAGTCGAGTAGCTGTCAGACGTCCTTGTCACGCCGCGACCGTGTCAAGCGGACACGGTCGAGTCATTGCCGAACGTCCCTGTCGCGCCGCGCCCGTGCCGAGTCACTGTCGGACGAGTCACTGTCGGACGTTGCTGTCGCGCCGCGACCGTGTCAAGCGGACACGGTCGAGTCCCTGCCGGCGCCTGTCGACCGCGCCGCGGCCGTGTCACGGGACACGGTCGAGTCCTGCCGACAGCCCACATATTTTATACACTTTTGTGTATTTTTGACTTCTCTTTTCCTTTTTACTTATTTTAGGAATTATGTTTCCCCCATTTTGTGATTTATGTTTCTTGTATGTATTTTATTTGATTTGTTTTGATTATTCAAAGATTTTATAAATCTTTGATTTATTTTCTTTTTTTTTGTTTGATTCCTTAGACTAAGACTTCACCTCCTATAAGTAGGAGTGGATTAGCCTTGTAAGATATATAGAGTATTATGAATGTTGAAGTATAAGAATACACATTGTGTTTTCTATCCTTGGTAAATGATTTTTACCGAAACTTGATTTTTATTCGATGCGTTTTCGAATATTAATCCGATTGATTCTCAATAGGTCTTGGGAAGAAATCACCTTATCGAGTTATAGGTCTAATTCGATAAACCCTTGTTCTTGATCGTTCAAGTCTTCTTGATCGATATTATCACTTTTTCGATATTACTTCCATTTTTCATTTGTTCGAATTTTCATTGTCATATTCGACATTACTCCCACAAAATACATCCAAAAACACCCATACTCGTAAAAAGCCTTCCGCTACGATGTTCTTACGCATACTCCGAACGATACTTATCCACCTCTCCCGGAGAATTCGTATCAGGTGACATTGGTTTAAGCACAATCTTTTTGCCCTTATCCTGTAACTCGTACTCATTGCTTCTTCCTTGGTGTAAAACGTCCCTATCAAACATCCATGGCCTTCCAAAAAGTACATGGCATGTATCCATTGGGAGTACATCACATAATACGTTGTCTTCATATGAACCCATGGTTAGTCCAATCCTCACTTGTTTAGTCACCCTTATTTTGCTCCCATCATCGATCCAATGCAAAGTGTAAGATTTTGGGTGAGCCGTAGTGGTCAGCCCGAGTTTAGTCACCATCTCGCTGGAAGCTATGTTGGTGCAACTCTCTCCATCAACGATCAAACTACACCATTTATTTCCGATTTGACACTTTGTGTGAAATATTTGATCCCGCTATGCCGAATCATTCGAAACAGCTTTGGCTTGTAGAGTACGCTGAACTAAAGCTGTGTCATAGTTTGGAGCATCGTAAGTCTCACATTCTTCTCCTTCTTCATCCTCCATGCTGAAATCAAATACATCACCCAGTCTTTCCTTTTCGTCCTCGACCAACAACTCGTCTCGGATCGTGACAGCTTCTCTTAGTGTTACCACTCGTTTGTTCGGACAAGCATTTTGATAATGTCCAAACCTTTGACATTTGAAACATCTTACTTTAGCCAAACTCGTCTCCTTCGGTACGTAGGGGGCCTTCGGAATCGCAACAGGGACCGGAGTCGGTACAGTTGCCTTAGTAGTTGAACTAGAACCGACACTTGGGTTTCCAAATTTGACCGGAAACTCGGGTTTATACAACTTCATCATGTTTTGAGCTTCCAACTTCACACATTGATACAAAACCTATGGAGGAAGGTGGGAACAAAACTCTTGTTTAGCACTTCACACCACCCTCAAACCAATGGGCAAACTGAAGTGACTAATCGAACCCTGGGAACACTGTTGCGAGGCTTGGTAAGCAAAACACAAAAGGACTGGGATCTAAAACTGGCACATGCGGAGTTTGCTTATAATCGTTCTCCTACTCATGCCACGGCGCGTTCTCCATTCGAGGTAGTTTACGGCCTGAATCCTTACATACCGCTAGATCTAATTCCATTACCAAGTGACGAATTGGTGCATAAGGATGCGGAGTCAAAACTGAAATCAATGATGAAATTACACGAACAGGTGCGTGAACGAATCAAGGAGATAAACGAGACGTATAAAAGGAATTCGAACAAGCAAAGAAAACCGAGATTATTCGAGGTTGGAGATTTAGTTTGGGTGCATTTGAGGAAAGAACGATTCCCGAGTAAGCGTAAGAACAAGTTAATGCCCCGAGCTGAGGGACCTTTTAAAATAGTTGCGAAGGTGAACGACAATGCTTACAAGTTAGAACTTCCGGGTGATTATGTGGTGCATGCTACTTTCAACATAGGTGATCTATCTCCTTATCTCGACGACAATGGGATTGCGGAATTGAGGACAATTCCTTTTAAAGAAGGAGGGAATGATACGAAACCGACTACTCCAAGCGAAGAAGATGAAGTAAGGATTGACGTAAAACAGCTCGACCATACTCCAACATACTTAGGCGAGAAAACGGATACGAGACCCGGAGTTACCTTGATAACCGGACTTGGAGTAACTTAAACAATAGGCAACTTGCATCTTGGGGAAGGGGTCCAAGTGGTAAAACGCCTAGGTTGCCAACGCTGGTCGCGTTGCTCTGATATGTCACGCAATGCGTCGCGAAGTTTTGCCAAGAAATCAGCGTCGTTAAGATCCATAATGCCAAGTATCAAGAGCCTCGAGCTTCGATACCACTTATGATACGGATTCTCTATCGATACAGCAGCAAGCTGTTTTGACGAGTGAAAGTGAATAAAGAAGAAAGCGTCGAGGAACCGATGACAACGATTCGCTACATAATAACATCAAGCGATGCAGCGCGATAGGAAATGATGACGGCAACTCGATACAGCAACAAGACAGGAACTGGCTGAATGGAAATGACTCGAAACAGGCAACCACCAAACAGCGGCACAACACTTGTCGAAACAGCAAGTTTCAGTCGGGTGCTAACTGAAAACAAGAAATAAGTTCGAACGATCGAACAGCACTTGATGCGAAATCCCGATCAAGTACAATCCTGTATCGAAAACAAGAAGAATATCGAAACAGGATAGGAAACAGTTGTTTTATCGAACTAGACCTATAATTCGATAAAGTGATTTCTTCTCAAGACCTATTGAGAATCAATCAGATTAAGATTCGAAAACGCGTCGAATAATAATCAAAGTTTTGAAGGAAACTCATCCAACACTTAAACAATACACAAGGTATGTTGTTTTATCATTCAATAATCATCTTCTGATACGAATCGGTCAACATCATCAAATACAAAAAGAAGATTATCCGACCAAGCTTGATTGAGTCGCAGGCATACATAAAATCCTCATGCAAAATACACGGACAAATTACCAATTCTCGCGCGCACGACGACTTCATAGCAGTTTAGTATTTTGCCCATAACTTTCTCGTCCGAAATCCGATTCAGGTGATTCAAGTGGCCATGGAAAGCTAAGAAAGAGAGATATGAGACCATAGGACCAAATTCGGACCCATTAGATTCCAGAAATGACAAAACCGACAGCATCATATTTGGTCCAAAATCATGAGGATTTTTGTCTCTTCTAGTTTCAAGACTTCATTTTCAAAGTCCACTACAATGCTTGGGTCCCACCACACTTCAATAATTCGGCCAAACCAAGTGGATGGAAGCTTGATTTTTGTTGTCCTTGTCAAGTATCACATGGGAGAGATTGTGTCCCCACCTTTGAACTTGATGCGATTACGACATCTCCAAACGAAGTAAGAATTGACGTAGGTAACGATACCACGTTGCATGCACATGCACCTACGTACTTCGGTGAGAAAACAAATGCGGAAATGGGAACCATCTTAATAATCGGAACTGGGATAACTTAGACGTATCAAAACATGCATACGTATGCATGTTCATGCATACAAAATCGGCCATTTGGGGAAGATTTCGGCCAATTGTGACATACATCCATGAAGGATCTTTTGTCCCCACTACTTTAATATTTGCTTTCATTTTCAAAGTCCACCATATCAAGATCAAGGATAGAGATTTGATTCACTCCACTCCTTTGAAGACAACTTCATTATAATTCGACGCGTCTTCGAGTTGTAATTTTAATCGATTCTCAATAGGTCTTGAGGAGAGATTGCTTTATCAAACTATAGGTCTAGTTTGATCATTTACTTTCATAATTATCTTGTTTACGTAAGCCGAATTGCCCTACTTTCGGTTAATTCTTACGAGTGTTACACATATCGAGTGTTGTGAGGTAACAAAATATATCCGCTGCATTTCTCGGCGAATTTACGTTCATCTTATACGTTAATTCGTATCATTAATGGCATCGGAGACCAAGGTTATCTCCTTGTCGAAATTCTCTTGGCGATTTTCTTGTCAAAGCTATCTTATCATGGATTTTTCCGACGATTTCATGGAGAAACTACGTGAAGCACTACAAAACTTACAAGAACCACGTTTTCAAGCTAAAAGAGGAGGCTATGATGCACATTCACCGCGTCATGTGGATGAATTCAAAGTAAATGAACTTCCGAAATTTGTCGGAGGTACTAATCCCGAAGTTTACTTGGAGTGGGAGAGGAAGATAGAACATATGTTCGACTTCAAGCACCTTAACGATGAGAAACGTTGCAAATATGCTATTCTCAAGTTAGGGAAGGGCGCTTCCTTATGGTTCGAGGGTGTGAAAACACAACGAGCTCGTGCGGGAAAAGAGAAAATCCGTTCTTGGGATTCTTTGAAGAAAAAACTACGTAAAAGGTATGTCCCGACATCACATCGGTTAACCTTATACCGAAAAATTGCGGAGTTCATACAAGGGAAACTAAGTGTGGAAGAATATATCGAAGAATTTGAAGGCTTGGCCTTAATGGGAGAACTCGAAGAAAATGAAGAATAAAGAATGTCACATTTCTTACGTGGCCTAAATCGAAACATTGCAAATACTGTAGAATTATACCCATACGGAGATTTTGACTCTTTATGCGGACTATGCATAAAAATAGAAGCTCAAAACAAGTTGAAGTATACCAAACCCGAATTCCCATACAAATTCGGAAATGCAAGTGCCGGCTCAAGTTCGACTACGAAACCTACCGTACCTTTTCAAGTCCCTACCCCGGCCCCGAAGGTTCCTCACATTTCCAAGGAAACGAGCTTGGCTAAATTATTATGTTTTAAATGTCAAGGCTTTGGTCAATATCAAAATGCATGTCCAAATAAATGGGTGGTCACTTTAAGAGAAGCTCTTGCGGTCCGAGATGAACTTTTAGTCGAGGACGAGAAGGAAGGCCTTGGTGACGTATTTAACATGGAGGCCGAGGAAGAGAATGAGGATTGCGAGACTTATGATGCTCCGGAATATGATACTGCTTTAGTGCTTCGAGCACTACATACCAAAATCATTCCAAGTGATACGGAGCTGATACGAATTCTCGCTGGGGATGCGAATTCGCTATCGATACAGCGGAAGGCTTTTTGACGAGCGGAAGCTATCGGCAAGAAACTGTCGGGAACTGGTGACAACATCTCGCTACAGCAACAATACTGGCGAGTGATGAAGGCGGTGATTCGATACAGCCGCAAGACAGGAAACACGTTCGAAAGATCGAACAACACTTTGTACGAAATATTGAACAAGTATAAAACTGTATCGAAAAATAAACAGAATATCGAAACAAGATATGAACAGATGTTTTATCAAATTAGACCTATAATTTGATAAAATGATTTCTCCTCAAGACCTATTGAGAATCAATCAGATTAGTATTCGAAACGCGTCGAATAAAAACCAAGTTTTGATGAAAAGCATTCACCAGAAAAACACAAAGTGTTCTCAATCCTTCAACATTCAATAATTTTTTCCATTACAACTCTACTGCCACTATTTATAGGCAAAAGTGGCCTGACAAAATAAACTAAACTAATACAAGCTGTTCTTAAAATACTGAAAAGATAATAAAAGGTTCCCCATGGCACTTGCAAACAAAAGTAAAAGCTGGGCTTTGTCTCCAAGTTGAAAGTTGATAGCCCTTTTGCCAAGAATCCTGCTGCTTTTGTAAGAGAAAGCTGAACATTCTTTTATTGTTTAATTGCCACTTGAATTTCCTCCCCTCCCCAAGATGCAAGTTGTCTTTAAGTTACCCCAATTCCGATTATCAATGTAACTCCAGGCCTCGTTTCAGTTCTCTCGCCCAAGTACGTTGGAGTATGGTCGAGGTGTTTTATGTCAATTCTTACTTCGTATCATTCCCTCCTTATTTAAAAGGAATTGTCCTCAATTCCGCAATCCCATTGTCGTCAAGGTAAGGGGATAGATCACCTACGTTGAAAGTAGCATGTACTCCGTAATCACCCGAAAGTTCTAACTTGTAAGCATTGTCATTCACCTTCGCAATTATTTTAAATGGTCCCTCAGCTCGTGGCATTAACTTGTTCTTACGCTTACTCAGGAATCGTTCCTTCCTCAAATGTAACCAAACTAAATCTCCAACCTCGAATAGTCTCGGCCTTCTTTGCCTATTCGACTTCCTTTTGTATGCCTCGTTTATTTCCTTGATTCGATCCACTTTGTTCGTGTAATTTCATCATTGATTTCAGCTTCGATTCCGCATCCTTATCCACTAATTCGTCACTTGGTAGTGGAATTAGATCTAGTGGTATGTAAGGATTCAGTCCGTAAATTACTTCAAATGGAGAGTGTGCCGTGGCATGAGTAGGAGATCGATTATAAGCAAACTCCGCATGTGCGATTTGAGATCCAGTCCTTTTGTGTTTTGTTCACCAAGCCTCGCAGCGTCCCAGTGTTCGATTCGTTACTTGATTTGTCCGTCGGTTTGAGGATGATGCGAAGTACTAAACAACAGCTTGGTCCCCACCTTCCTCCATAATGTGTTCCAAAAATAGCTTAGAAACTTTGAGTCCCGGTCCGAAACAATAGTTTTTGGAACTCCATGTAATCGCACCACCTCCCGAAAATACAAGTCAGCAACATTACTCGCATCATCGGTTTTGTGACAAGGAACAAAATGAGCCATCTTTGAAAAACGATCGACGACCACCATAATCGCATCCTTACCTCGTTGGGTTCGAGGCAAAGCCACAATGAAATCCATTGAGACATCTTCCCACGGTCTCTCCGGGATCGGTAAAGGTGTGTAGACTCCTGGTTTGAACGAACTCTTCGCAACATGGCACGTCACACATTTACTAATTATATTATGAACATCCCCCTGCATCCTTGGCCAATAAAAATGTTCTTTAAGCACCTCCAATGTCTTGGCCGAACCAAAGTGAGCTTTGGTAGCCATTTGTTCGTAGGCTTAGTTTTCCTTCTTTTGCTCTTTGTTACGTTGTTTGGTGCACCATTCTATATGGTTGTCGGGTATTGGCCAGCCTCTCTTGGCCACTCTTATTTTATTTATGCAATTGACTTTTCCCAAAAAAAAAAAAGTGGCCAGCCAAACCTCCCCCATGAGCCTCTCGAACCAGCAATTCTCGAAGCGTGTGCCTTGGTAGACAAAGCCGATTTCTCTTAAAAAGAAAGCCCTCCTGTATCGAAAATTCTCCCACTGGGCCTGGTTTGCACCGGGCGAAGGTTTCGCCAAAATCCGCATCTCCTTCGTAATACTCCTTTACTGTATCGAACCCTAGCAAACGAACATCAAGAGTGGCGAGTAAGGCATAACGCCTAGACAATGCATCTGCCACAATATTGCTCTTGCCATCCTTATACTTCGATGAGAAGTGAAATGATTGTAAGAATTCCACCCACTTCGCATGCCTGGGACTTAACTTGTGTTGTCCGTTAATATACTTCAAGGATTCATGGTCCGAATGTATGATGAAATGCTTTGGCTGAAGATAGTGACTCCAATGGTCTAGAGCCCTCACAATAGCATAAAACTCCTTGTCGTACGTACAATAATTCAGACGAGCACCATTTAACTTCTCGGAAAAATAAGCAATAGGTCGCCTTCCCTGAATGAGAACCGCTCCAATGCCCACTCCGCTAGCATCACATTCCACCTCAACGGTTGCGAAAAATCGGGTAATGCTAAGATTGGTGCTTCGCACAACTTCGCCTTCAAAATTGCAAATGACTCCTGAGCAGCTCTGCTCCAATTAAACGTGCCCTTCTTCAAACATTCGGTTATTGGGCTTGCAATGGTACTAAAGTCTCGAATGAATCTTCGGTAAAATGAAGCTAGTCCATGGAACGATCTAACCTCCGTCACTGTAGTGGGAACCGGCCAGGACTTAATTGCTTCGATCTTCGCTTGATCGACCGACACTCCATCCTTTGAAACAATATAGCCAAGAAAGACTATACTTTCGACCAAAAATGAGCACTTCTCCTTTTTCCATACACCTGGTCTCTAAGGGTTTCAAGACTTGCCTCAAGTGTTCGAAATGTTCTTGCAATGATCGGTGTAGATCAAAATATCATCTAAGTATACAACCACAAATTTCCCTAAAAATGGCTTAAGTACCTCATTCATCAAGCGCATGAAAGTACTCGGTGCATTTGTAAGACCGAACGGCATAACGGTCCATTCATACAGCCCGTGTTTAGTTTTGAAGGTTGTCTTCCACTCATCTCCTTCTCGCATTCGAATCTGGTGATAACCACTTCGTAGATCAACTTTTGAAAAGATCACTGATCCGTGTAATTCGTCCAACATGTCATCAAGCCTCGGAATCGGAAATCGATACTTGATGGTTATGTTGTTCACCGCTCGACTGTCAATACACATCCTCCAAGATCCGTCTTTCTTTGGAACCAGTAATACCAGAACCGCACAAGGACTTAGGCTTTCTCGAACGTATCCACGATCCATCAGTTCTTCGATTTGGTTTTGTAATTCCTTTGTTTCCTCGGGATTACATCTATAGGCAGCTTTGTTAGGCAACGACACACCCAGTATGAGGTCGATCCGATGTTCAATCCCGCGAATTGGTGGTAAACCCGACGGTAATTCTTCGGGAAAAACATCCGCAAATTCGCGTAATAAGGCATCCATCCTTTCGTTCCGCACAACTATGTCACCATTCCGTGTCTCCTTCAGAACCAACAAGTACACGCACTTGCCATCATTAATAGCATGTTCCACCTCCCGTTCGCTCGCAAACATGGCCAGTTTTGGCTTTTCACTCCTACTAGAACTCATAGAGTGAATCGCTTGAGGTGACATTGGTTTAAGCACAATCTTCTTGCCTTTATCCCGTAACTCGTACTCATTGCTTCTTCCTCGATGTAAAACGTCCCTATCAAACATCCATGATCTTCCCAACAGTACATGGCATGCATCCATCGGGAGTACATCACATAATACGTTGTCTTCATATGAACCCATGGCTAGTCCAATCCTCACTTGTTTAGTCACCCTTATTTTGCTCCCATCATCGAGCCAATGCAAAGTGTAAGGTTTCGGGTGAGCTGTAGTGGTCAGCCCGAGTTTAGTCACCATCTCGCTGGAAGCGACGTTGGTGCATCTCCCCCCATCAACGATCAAACTACACCATTTCTTTCCAATTTGACACTTTGTGTGAAATATTTGATTTCGCTGTTCCGAATCATTCGATCTGACTTTGGCACAGCGTTCGCGAACTAAAGCCGTGTCATAGCTTGGAGCATCGTAAGTCTCGCATTCTTCTCCTTCTTCGTCCTTAATGTCGAAATCAAATACGTCACCCAGTCTTTCTTCCTCAACCAACAACTCGTCTCGGATCGTGACAGCTTCCCTTAGTGTCACCACTCGCTTGTTCGGACAAGCATTTTGATAATGCCCGAATCCTTGACATTTGAAACATCTCACTTTAGCCAAACTTGTCTCCTTCGGTACGTAGGGTACAGTCGCCTTAGCAGGAATCGCAACAGGAACCGGAGTCGGTACAGTTGCCTTAGCAGCTGAACTAGATCCGACGCTTGGGTTTCCAAACTTGACTGGAAACTCGGGTTTATACATCTTTATCCTGTTTTGAGCTTCTAACTTCACACATAACCCACATAAAGTATCGAAGTCCTCGTATGGATACAGTTCCACCGAGTTAGCTATGCTTCGGTGTAAGCCACGCAAGAATCGCGGCATCTTCTGTTCCTCATTCTCCTCTATCTCTCCCATTAAGGTTAGATTCTCAAATTCCTCAATGTACTCACTGACATTTAACTTTCCCTGCATGAGATCTGCAATCTTCCTGTACAAGGATAACCGGTGTGATGTTGGCACATATCTTTTACGAAGTTTTCTTTTTAATGACTCCCACGAACGGATCTTTTCTTTCCCCGCACGAGCTCTTCGTGTTTTCATTCCTTCGTACCAAAGTGAAGCTCCTTTCCCCAACTTGAGAATTGCATACTTACACCTTTTCTCATCGTCAAGGTCTTTAAATTCGAACATACGATCAATTTTTCGTTCCCATTCCAGGTAAACTTCAGGGTCTGTCCCTCCAACGAACTCTGGAAGCTCGTTCACCTTAAACTCTTCGACATGGCGTGAGGGTCGTTCATAGTCACCACGCCTAGGTTGCCAACGCTGGTCGCGTTGTTCTGGTACGTCACGCAATGCGTCACGAAGTTTTGCCAAGAAATCAGCGTCGTTGAGATCCATAATGCCAAAGATCAAGAACTTTGGCTCCGATACCACTTATGATACGAATTCTCGCTGGGGATGCGAATTCGCTATCGATCTGAAGGCTTTTGACGGAAGCTATCGGCAAGAAACTGCTTGAATCGGTGACAACGGCGCTACAAAGCAATATCAAGCGAGTGATGAAGGCGGTGATTCGATCTGCCGCAAGACAGGAAACACGTTCGAAAGATCGAACAACACTTTGTACGAAATATTGAACAAGTATAAAGCAGTATCGAAAAATAAACAGAATATCGAAACAAGATATGAGCAGATGTTTTATCAAATTAGACCTATAATTTGATAAAGTGATTTCTCCTCAAGACCTATTGAGAATCAATCGATTAGTATTCAAACGCGTCGAATAAAAACCAAGTTTTGATGAAAAGCATTCACGGAAAAACACAAAGTGTTCTCAATCCTTCAACATTCAATAATTTTTTCCATTACAACTCTACTGCCACTATTTATAGGCAAAAGTGGCCTGACAAAATAAACTAAACTAATACAAGTTGTTCTTAAAATACTGAAAAGATAATAAAAGGTTCCCATGGCACTTGCAAACAAAAGTAAAAGTGGGCTTTGTCTCCAAGTTGAAAGTTGACAGTAGCCCTTTTGCCAAGAATCCTGCTGCTTTTGTAAGAGAAAGCTGAACATTCTTTTATTGTTTAATTGCCACTTGAATTTCCTCCCCTCCCCAAGATGCAAGTTGTCTTTAAGTTACCCCAATTCCGATTATCAATGTAACTCCACGCCTCGTTTCAGTTCTCTCGCCCAAGTACGTTGGAGTATGGTCGAGGTGTTTTATGTCAATTCTTACTTCGTATCACGGAGCAAAGAGACCAAATCTTTCATTCCAAATGCAAAGTCGGAGAAAAGTGGTATAGCTTGATAATAGACGGAGGGAGTTGCACGAATGTAGCTTCAAACGAAATGGTTACCAAATTCGGGCTAACTACTACGGCCCACCCGAGACCGTATGCTTTACACTGACTCGATGATGGAAGTAAAGTGAAGGTGTCAAGACAAGTACGGGTCAACTTAACTATGGGATCATACGGAGACGATGTGTTATGTGATGTACTCCCGATGGACGCATGCCACATACTTTTGGGACGACCATGGATGTTCGACCGAGATGTTTTACATCGAGGTCGGAGTAATGAATATGAATTACAAGACAAAGGAAAGAAGATTGTGCTCAAACCAATGTTCGACTGAGATGTTTCACATCGAGGTCTTACAAATGCACCTAGTACCTTCATGAGATTGATGAACGAAGTGCTTAAACCATTTCTGGGGAAGTTCGTGGTTGTATATCTGGATGACATTCTAATCTATAGTCAATCACTATAAGAACATTTCGGGCACTTAAGGCTAATCTTCGAAACCTTGAGGGAACGAAAATTGTATGGAAAAAGAGAAGTGTCCGTTCCTAGTCGAAAGTATAGTCTTTCTTGGCTATGTCATTTCGAAGGACGGGGTGGCGGTTCTTGGCCGACCCCTACGACCGTGACGGAAGTGAGATCATTTCACGGACTTGCTTCTTTTTACTGGAGGTTTATTCGAGACTTT